>CM060929.1:188813249-190063249 GCA_030765085.1 Allium cepa | reverse complement strand
GCCAGTCCTATATGGCACGGGTACAAGATGTTTTTGTCAAAACCCGGTGTATTTTTACCTAGAGATATACCATCGAAAGGTTGTTGATTAAATTTTCATGGTATGAAGTCCATTTACCAATACGAACTTACGGACTAAGTTGTGCCCGACTATGCTGAAACGCGAGATGCAAGCATTTCAGCTGTATTCATATTTTACTCTAACCCTACACACTATTATAATATTAACGGATTTTATATAGAAAATGTTTTGGTTATTCTAAAGTAAAAATCCATCCCTATTTATATGCAACGTGGTCTTAAGAGATGCATTTATTTTTAAAATATTTTTAAAACATTAAAATTAAATTGGGTGTGTTTTTCTTACGCTGGTTTATCAGACCGATTTGGGTGTTATTTTATTATATTGCTCAGGTCAGACCGAGCATATTTATAGATTGCTTTGTATGTATTGGAGCTCAGGAGATGAGCTGGTGGTCCACGATGTATCTATGTATTTCTTGGTGTTCAATTGTGCTGTCCATTGATTGTATTTATTAGAAATAGTAGGGGACAAGCTGTTATAACTATTTGGATTGAAATAGTTTACTGTACTATAATTTGTATAAACATTATGTCTTAATCTTTGTGTAAAGATTGTTGTATGTTATAGATTATTCGTTCTTGTAACAGATTCTGCATTGTTAGCTTTCCTTTTCTCTTTTTTCTTCTCTCCTTCCTTCTTCTTTTATTTAACAATCAGGTTTCGACATTCGATTTCTTGGCACACAAAAAAGTGGACATGTTTGTGCTGATTTCCAAGGGTCGAAAATCTCTTGTTCTAATATATATGTGTGTGTATGTATGTATGTATGTATATAAAGGAAATTATAAGTGATATTTTATGAAAAGAATTCTAATATGTATTTAGAGCTTATACTTATAAAAAGGGCTTTATAAACTATTTTAGAGATTAATAAGGGAGTTTTATAACTTGAAAAGAGAGATTAAAATTTGGAAAGAAGTTTATGTTTATAAAGAAAGTTTTATAAATGATTTTGGATTTTTGTAAAAGGGTTCTAGAAAAGGTTTTGTATATTTATAAAAGAGTATTATAAATTTAGAGATTTGTTAATATTATTATAAATGGATTTGAAATTTTAATAAAGTATATGTTCATAAATCAAAGTGATTTATTAAATAAGGATTTATTGAAGAAATTTATAAAAGAATTTGAGCTTGGGTTTTCCCAAATTGACCTTCTTAATTTGGGTGGTGTGAACATTGGTTCTATGATTAACACCGAAGGAATAGTGTTTTGGTTTATCCTTATCTCCGTTTCTTTTAAAACATTAATCCTTTTGATATGATTTGAAATAAGAAATCTTTTATAGTGTTTTTGTGAATATACATGCCATTGTGATAAGTATACAAATAAATTTTCGAACTATAAGTGTAGTTTCTTTATGAATATACTTACACCGTTGAGATAAGTATATGAATGCATTTCTATATTGGAAAAGTATAGTATTTTGGTGAATATACTTATACTGTTGAGATAAGTGTATTGATAGTTTTTAAGTAATGAAAGGAGTATAAAGGGTTTGTCAATATATCTTTGTAAATTTATTTTGATACGAGTATTTACAAAGTGATTTTAATTAATGAAAGGATTAATAAAGAGGTTAATGGTTGCTTATTTGTTTAACCAATGCTGGTTTCCTTATGTGCAATGGCCCGTCTTTTCGAAACCTAGAAGTCAACACTAATACATCCATGGTATTCATGTGCCGAACAACTAAGTGTCGGACAAACAGATCGTTAGGAGAAAGATAGAAGATAGAAGATAAGAAGAAACTAAAACAATCACAGAATCTCACAACACAATGGAATAGCATATATTAATCTACAAATTATTTACAAATTCATTTCCAAAATGATACATCAAAGTCGTACTAATACAAATTATAACCTGGGACAATAATAACAACCTATCTGTATCTAACTAAAACAACATACATATAATATACCGAAAATAAGATAACAACTAGCTATCGATGAAGCATTCTGCTCCATCTCGTCCAAAATGTATCCGTAGAAAATCTTGACTACTTGGTTGCTTATAAAAAATTTAAGCACCCAAGAGTTCTGGGAAAAGAAAAGAAAACTCCACGTCAGACATGTCTGGTGTGAGTAAACTCAAAAAAACTAAATTATTACTTTAAAAAATCTTTTAAAATTAAGGGTATCTTGTAAGACCATGCCACATACAAACACGGACGGGTTTTTACCTTACGGTAACCAAAAGACATTTATATAAAAAAATCCAATGGCATTACAATAATTTCTAAGGGTTCAAAGTAAATATATGAAATAAATGAAATGCTTGCATCTCACATTCCAACATAGTTGGGCACAATCAAAATTGTAATGGATTGTATTGGAGATTTATTCCATGCTATGACAAGGTAAGTGGCTAACTTGTGATGATAGACCCTTATAAAATATACCTAGGTTCTGACAAGAACTTGTTGTACCCCTGCACCATAGAATTGGCCTTCCCCTTTAATATGACAAGCCCGATTTCCCCACTCCTTTTTTATACCGAGGCCGTCTACTACCCCGGTGCTTGCATGCAAACCAATTGTGAAAGAAGCAATCTACAATAGGATGAAGGCTCCTAATGGCAGCTAACCACATGGGTCTGCTGCTTGCCCTATTGTTGCCATTTCTTCGAGTTGTAAGGCTTCTGCAGTCACATCTTTACCTTTTTAATATAAAAATCACTTGGAATGCTAACATTAGTCTCCAGGCATCAATGAAATCCTAGCATTAATTCACACAAGTTCATTCTAGGATTGAACGAAACTAAAGGCACAACTTATATAACGTCCATAGTGGGGAATCCCTCCCATGTTTAATAGAAAATAGCTCTTGCACTTCAAAACTCTGTCTTCGATTCCATACTCTTTAAGATGCTTTTAGTTTGAAAATCTTGAGTTGGATTAAGTGGTTTTCGAATAATATATCCAAACCCGGTCTCTTCGAAACAACTTTCGATCGTTTCGGTAAACTCCACCCAAGTTCTTTAGGAAATAGACAAGAGATAAGAGTGGAGTTCACCTCCTAACCATTGAATGCACGAATTTCCTTATGACTTGTCCTAAAAGAACGAAATGAAATTTATATGCATAGTAGAACATCATTAGGGATGACTATGCCATATAACTCAAGTGTTTCTCCAAGATATTTCCAAAGTTACGTTATGGTCAAGATTTGAGAGTTGGTTATTTAACTATCAATTAAAAACAATTCAATCATTGATTTCATTCCATATAGGATCCACTAAGCCTTTAATAGTTAATCTTTCATTAATTAAAACACTTTGCAAAACTTGATTAAAAGATCTTTGCAAAACTATTCCCAAGCACCTTATATGATTTTATACTTGAAAATTGATTACGCTTATCTTAATGGTATAAATATTTACCAAAAACATTTTGGGAAACTTTCTCTTCTGAAATTCCATATAAATGGCCAAACAATTTTCCTTTCAAAACATTACATCATGTAAAATCAATCCACTTATTTTTTGTAAAATGTTTCTTTTTATTTAAAACCCACTTCATATTTCAAATAACTTACAAATTTCCAAAATAAGTTTATGACTTCTTTTATATAACTGGAAAAATCATTTATGAACTTTTAACGCAAAATTGATTAAAGAATTGAAGTTAATTAAAATCTACACGTTATAGGCTTGGCAATCCCAATGGTGCTAATTTAAGTTACCATTTAATTCCAATCTCAATTCCAACTCACTTCATAATTATTTACATAGGTTAGTGTGTATGTAAATTCATTTCATATCCAATCAGGGAATCACATGTTAATTACAACTCAACTTGCATATACCAATACATAGTTGCAGGATGATGATTTGTCTTGCTAATAGATGTCCGAACAGTTCACTTAATTATAGCAAAATAGGAATTTATTTCTACTAACAAATGTATAAAAAATCAAACAATCAATTTATTGCAGATTAGATATTTAATCTGCTGTTAGGGGTACAAACAATCAACAATCAAGTTATAAAAAAATGAGGATTTATTCTGTTAATGAATGTCCACACGATCAAATAATTTACAATGTAGTAGAACGGTATTTACTTCTGCTAAATGTGTGTCCACACAATTCAATTCAACTTAATATAACTCATTTACATTCATTTGTTTCTAAATGTCTAGACGGGAGATTCCTTGATTTAAAATCAATTCTCCTATAATAGAAAACTGACTTCAAACATAACCAATAAAGTTTAAAATAACTTATAATAATTAAATATTAATTTAAATTATAAATTAAAGCTTAATTATAAATTAAAGCCTAACCAAATCTTAATAAATCATATTTAAATCATAATTAAACAATAATTAATCTTAGTTAAGTCCTAATTAATTAATGATTATACCCTAATTAATTAATTATTAATTAAATAATCAATCACCTATTAAGAAATAATCGATTAAATAATTAAACTTGATTAAACAAAATTAATTCTTAATTATCTCTTAACTTTTTAATCATTTGTTAAAACTTCCTTAACTAACTAATTATAAGCTCACTTAATTAATACTAATTAATTACTAATTACTTAACTTAATAACTAATTAATAGATGATTATTCTTAATTAATAAATTAATTAATTATCAAAACATACTTAGTTAAGTAATAATTAACTAACATGCTTACTAATTTAATTTGAATATGGTTTTTCAAAATCCTTTTAAAGAAGCACTGTTAAAACTTGAAAATCTTTAAATTCCCCAAACTCCATCTATAACGGCTATCGCTAAGATGTAATAGCTTAGATTAACTTTTGTAAGTTACCATCCAAAACATTAATTTTTCACATTTTCTTACTTTTAAAACATAATTTAAAAGATTTTTAAATACTTTAACCAAAGTTAGAAACTAAAATAAAATAAAATAAAACATTTACTAAATCAAAACTAGTAAACAATTTGATTTTCAAAATAGTCTCATGTCCTATTTAAAATATCAAGTCCTCAATTTCGAACCATTTAATCTTGTGACAACCTGGATTTTAATAGTCATTAATTGGTAATTAACCAGACTAAATTTTTAGAAATACTAATTTATGAGTTGAAGAAATAAAATTCTGATATATATATATATATATATATATATCTGCATATAAATATTAATTTAATAATCTTCTTATATAATTTAAATTTTCAAAACTTATATTTTCAAATAAATTAAATATGCTGTCTAATTACTTTTGTCCATGTATACATATAGTTGTGGAAAGAATTATGATTTGAAATTCAAAATAAATATCTTAAAAATAATTTAGATTTAAAACACTACATTTTAAAAACACTAACGATAAATATTTATAAATTAAAAATATAATAGCTTAAGCTTAAAATAAGATTTAGTAAAAGGTTTAATATACTTTCTTTAAATTATACAAAAGATAAATATACTTAGCAGAAGTATAAATATAAAAACATAAATTAATAAAACATAAAGATAAATATAAAATATTGGTTTTAGACATTCGTAAGCTAGGTGTGTCATGCAAAATACAAGTGGCATATCTTTTTCTTTTAAATTAAATAAATAATAAAAATGGGAACAAGGCTGTTTTCTGTTCAAAGTTCTTACATATTCATTTCCCAACTTCTTTCTCTCATCTTTACAAATTGAAACCAAAACTAAAACTAAAAGGAAAACCAAACTTCAAATTTCAACTGAAGCAAGCAAAGATTCAAGTTTAAATTCAACTCAACCCAAAGTAGATTCAAGATCAAAATCAACTATCAGTTCAAAATCAAGTAGCAGTTCCAGATCAAAGAAAAAAGATCTATTCTCTTGTTTCTCTCTGCTCAACAAATATAGTGAGTAAATCTTAAATTTTTAAGTTAAATCGTCATTATTATTTGATGCATGTGACAGATAATTGTAGTAAGTGTTGTGAATATGATTTGCATGGATGTATTTTACCTGGAATATAGTTGAATTACTGTATATAAGTATGTGCATGTCTGTGTATAATTAAACATGTCTCTATTAGTATATTAGTATTCAACAGACCAAACTCATTCAAAAACTCAATTCCTTTTCATATAATCCATTTCAAGTAATGATGATTAAAGAGAACAGGAAAATAGACACAGGGAAGAAGTTGCAAAAAAATTTAGCCTCAGGGACAACAAGTTTACTTTTTAGTCTGAAGGACAATTTTTAGTGTAAACAGAAAATGATAGTTACAACTATCATTTTGTGATTTACACTAGAAAGTGTCCTTCAGCCTAAAAAGCAAACTTGTTGTCTCTGAGACTAATTTTTTCTTCGATTTTTTTCTTGAGCCTAAAAACCCCTAAAGAGAATATGTTTATAATAACTAAATTTGGTCAAGTGTAATTAGCAAGTAGATTTATTGGAAACAAGAATTACAGTGAAAAATCATCTCAACTCAAAAAATTGATAGATTAAATTTCATATTTTGAATATATAACCAGATTCGCACTTGAAAATAATGAATTTTGATAACAATTTCAAGATTTTTAAGCTAGTTATTGTTGAGATTTTTTGAGTTGAACAGAAATTGCACTTCGCTCGATTTCTCGACAATCATAGGTGGAGAAGCGTCGTGATCAATGCTGGAGGAAGCTTGAGTGATAAGGGTCGTGGGAAAAATAGTCGTAGGATTTTGAGTTCACCGTGATGGCTTATCGACGGCGGAGTAGGGTTTAACGACCATTTTGGGTCGACATTGGATTCGAGGCTCGTGCGTCGTCGTGGTTGCACGAGAGTTGATCAGTGGTGGGGGAAATGAAGCATGGGACAATGTCGAAGCTCTGGGTTGATCGACGAGTCCTTAGGTAGTCGGAGGCGGTGGCATGAGGCATGGTTGTGGTCGGGTATCATTCCAACGAGGATGCTCGACATGCTCGATTTCGATTCCTGGCGTGATCGATTATTTTGGGTGGTTGGGTCGATTGGGTGGGTGGTCGACGACTTGTTGGTGGTCGGAGCACTGGTCGGAGAAGCTTGGGCCTGGCGTGCATGTGCACGAGTATTCATTTGCGTTTGTTCGTCGCTGAGTGTTTATAAGGGATCGGAGAAGAAGGTATGCATGAGATCTAGCTCGGGTTCGTGCGTGAGTTTTATCGAAGGAGAGAGATGAAAGAATTGGCTCAGGTTTAGCTCGGGGAATTTTTGTCTTAGGCTCAGGTTTGCTTTTGTATGTTAAAAAGGTTTTAAAAAGCATAAGTTAGTTCACAAGTTTTCAAAGCAATTGTTAAACAAGTTTCGAATAAAGGGTATTGATCAAGTTATCAAACAAGTTTCAAGATTTAAAATTTTAGAGTTAAAAGTTTTTAAGGTTAATTGATTTGATTTGAATAATTATATATTAGGTAAATCAATTAGATTAATTCCTGAGTGTTTTCAAATGAAATCTAATAATGTAGTTAAGTAAATGATTAAATAAATGTTTAAACTTTAATTAATTAAGGTCTTAAGTAATTATAAAGGATAATTAATTAATTCCAACAATTACTTAAAATAATAATAAATGGCTTGTAATTACTTAATAACAATTAATAAGGGTTAAGTAATTAATTTATTTGGTGTAAATTAAATTAATTATAAATTGTGTGACTAATTAATCTTGCTTATGAATGATTAATTTGGATTTAGTGCTTTTGATTTTTATTATCTCTGGTTGTAATTCGTGATATCCTGTGATATGAAATGACTGGATTAAACGGTTGATAAATGTGAGTCATTTATTTGAATAGTTATCTGTGATGGAATTACTTTGTGGACATGATATTATAAATTTAAATTGAATTGTCTTCACTTAAACAACATGGCTTAAAGAAGGCATTGGATTCGAAGAGATCGGGGTCGGATATTAGCAACATCCCGAACCACTTCGATTAGTAACTACAATAATTCTTTATAGATTCGATTTTAGAATCAAATAGGTTGGAATGGAATAAATTAAGTAACATGGCCATTTAAACTAAGTAATAGTACTTAGACATTATTTGTGTAATATGTGTTTGGCTACAGAATGATTGAAACTCGTAGTGATGAACGAGTTACCCTGGTTACCAAGAAGCTTTATAACTTAAATGTTTCATAGTATATGGGTTTACTCATGCTGGTTTCTAGCCTGACTCAGGTGTTACTTTATTGTAATGCTCGAGTCAAGCCGAGTATTATAGATTTTCAGGTTAGGAGATTCTGGAGCTTAGGAGACGAGCTGGATAGCATGGACGTATGGAGTATTTTCCACTATGTATTAGTATTGTACTGATTGTATTCAGGGACAAGTTATTATAACTGTCCGGATTATTTGTAGATGGTTGTACTCAGATATATTGTATGTAAATTGACATTTACAGTATCATTGTGTAAATGCTATTATTTGATATTATATTTTGTTCTGCTGTGATTGTGAGATTCTATGCTTTTGTTTTTCTGTTTCTTCTTCTACCTCTTTTCTCCTTAGCCCTAACAATCTAGAATTTCTGACGTTCGATTGCTTGGCAGTTCTATAGTGAACATATTAGTGTCGAATTTTCAAGGTCGAAAATTCTGGGTCGTTACATTTGGTATCAAAGCCGAAGGTTAAGCGAGACTCATAGCTTTGGTGGGGTTATTCATTAGAAATAGGGTCAGTAGTACCCAAGAATGAGTTGAGTGTATTATATATAAGGGCATACTTGTTATTTTCTTATATAATGATTTTAAAAAAGATTTTAAAAGTAGTTTTTATATAAGCTTATATTTTGATATATAAAGCAAAAGGTTTTATAATTATTATGTTTATGTTAGTGTAATTGCTTGTTGATTATTGAAATTAAATATATTAATATGAATTAAGTGGATATATATATATATATATATATATATATATATATATATAAACACACACAACTAAATAGTTTGGGTAAGATGAACTATGTAGATAAAATGAGCTAAAAATGGATTCAAAAGTAAATTTAAATCCTAGAAAATTTAAAAAGAACTTTCAAAGTATTGAAATAAGTTACCTTGATTTGATTTTCCAGCAAATGATTATGGAATATATGGTGTGTATGATTTCTAGATATGATAACTATTACAAATTGGGTATTGTGTCTTAATAAACGGATGTTTATTTTTCTAAACTAAAAAATGATAAAGTAGAACGAAATGTTTTAAGGAAGCAAACATTTATATAAGTATGACTTATAAATTGGAATGGATTTAAATTGTGAAGTTTTAAAATCTAAGTCCAAAAAATTTCAAATTGTCTCAAAGTGTTAAAAGAAATAATAAATAATATTATTCACAATGTATTTAAATAAAGAAGTCTTGTTTTAAACAAGAGTTATTTTTAAAAAAAATTAAAGGAATTTTTTTGAATTAAAAACCAAGAATGGTTTAAAATTTAAAATATGACTTGATGTGCAAAGGAAACAAATATGTATATATGTGGGATATACATAGTATCAAAGTTGATGGGAAATAAACAATAAGTGTTGAGTTTTGAATTTTCCCCTGAATTGTGATGTAAACCCATAGAGAAATAAGTTTCTGGACTTATAAGCAGGAAGGGATATTGATAAGAAGTTTAAAATTTGAATGGAGAATTCAATTTGAATAAGGTTGACTGGATTAGATGAAACTGAAATTTAACTTAGGGAAGTTAAATGGGTTGAATTGAAAAGGGAATTATGTGTGATCTCAAAACAGATTTGAGTTCTGGAAATGGGTAATGGATGATATTGATTACAACTCCTGCTATCATCCTGTTTGGATGATGGATGTTTTAAATAATTTGGATGTTTATTCTTTGATATATCCTAAGATCATCTTGTTGCTATTAATAATCTACGAAACTGTGAATTGAATTATTTTGAATGAACTAAGAAGTAGATTGAGATAATATATATATCCATTACTGAAATTAAATGGAATTAAACTTTATTTTGAAACCATTTAAATGATTTTGATTTTTAGAGATAAAGATTGAACTTATGAAAATGAAATCACTTTTAACTTAAGATTTAAATGAACTTGCAAACTAAAGTTGTGAAGAATTGGCTTCAAAGTTAGAAGTTAAAATTGGGTAATTTATTGGATTTCGAAGATTAAATTGTTTAAAAAGTTTTAAACTCTTACTTGAACCATGAAATAAGTTAAGTAAAAGTAATTTAAATGAATATTAAAATTTGGACTCAGAGTTAAATTGTTTAAAGATTTTGGTCGTTAAATTAAAAGTAAAGGTTAATTTGATTTAAGGGGATTAAATCAATATTTGAAAATTTAACTTGAATTTATATAAATCAAGATGATTTAAACCTTGAAAATGGAATTGGAATTAATTCAAAGGTGGAATTGAAATGAATTAATTGGAATTTGATTTAAGTTAATGGGAAATGTAATCGAAGTTTAATAAGTTTAAATTCAAATGGGAATTTATTTGAATTTGGAAAAGACTGAAGTTAATACCAATTGAATTGAAATTGAATCAATTTAATGGAAGTGGAGAACTAAATTGATTAGAATGGGACATTGGGAAATTGAACATAATAGTTTGGCTCTGAACTATTTTCAAATAAATTGTCTTAATATAAACTGTCTTAAATTTATTTTCCCTAGTTATTTACTATACAACCTTTCTTTTTAAAGACCAAACTATCTTATACTTATTTTACAACTATTTTGAAACTATTTAACTTTTTTACAATGTAGCGACCCGGCTTTCTATTACCAGAAAATCGCATCACTAATTAAGAAAGAAAGGGATAGAAGAAGAAAAGAAAGAGGAGAAAGAACAACAACACATCACTTCCCACAGCGGAACGAATGAAATATAACATATAACATATACATAGTATCATATACATCAGATAACTATACATCTTAATTTAGACAGTTATAACATTGCTGTCTAATATACAATACAAGAACAACTAAACAGAATAACACACAATGGAAACTCTATCTATATCTACACGCTGAAGCCTCATACTCCAAAGCTCCTCCAGAATTCGTCAAGGATAACCTGAATCACTTGACTACTCATACAAAATATGAGTACCCAAGAGTTTAATAAAATAGAAAATAAACACTCGGGTCAGACAGGGGTCTGGTGTGAGTAAACGGGTTAAAATTGCTTACTTTAGAAAATCCTTTGAAAAGAAAAGGTATCACGTAATACTTCCCACACATAAGCATGGAAAAGTTTTTAGCTTACGCTAACCAAAACATTTGATAGGAAATCCAGTGATATTATAATAGTGTCTAGGGTTTTCAAGTAAATAAGAAATAGCCGAAATTGTTACATTATTAAATTCCAGCTACTAGCCACAAAAGTAGGTAATAAAAAGAAAACCATAGGGTCTCGTAGAGAAAATGGGTTTCCATCAATGGCAAGGCTACTGGGGTACCGTCCGTCACAATACGTGGCCTAGATCACCGTACCGAGGAGCCACCCTAACTCCCCTGCAACACAAGGCCGGAACCGTTCCTTACTGAACAGCTCCGAACAAGACAACCCCGGCAGTTGTTGCAATCAACCGCCCCACACAGCCGAATATAAAGGGACTTCTAGACAGGGGTAAATCACGCTCTCCAGTAGGAGCTACCCACGAAGCCTTGCTTCACCTCCCCTGTTTTAGCCATTCCCGGTTGATGAGGCTTGAGGCTGCGATTACCTTTGTAGGACACATTAATCTTAGAATGCTTATCGTCCACCTGACGATGTTCTAAAAGCATTTAATCCATAAAAGTCTGTTCCGGGTTCGAACGGAACCGAAGGCACTATCTCGTTGCACTCATTTTGGAATCGCCCTCAGAGTCAACGACCATAGCCCTTGCACTCTGAATCACCATCTCGAACCTATAAGCACTATTCCGTCAAACTCATTACGGAATCACCCACAGAGTTATACTGATGTATAGTTTTTACACCTCAAGTCTTCACTTGCACTCCACTTGGATTCACGACCTAACGTTTATTTTGGATCGGTGTGGTTTTCGGATATCCAAATATGGAAACCCGATCCCGGTCTCACCGAATCCAAACGCTATTTTAATGTCCAAGTTTTACTTAAGGGATTTAAACAATAGATATTCAGAAATATCACTTAACATAAATGGATGATTCACATTACACAGATAGATAAGTCACTACTATCACATTCATCCATATATATCACAAAGCAGGATATATATCACATCTCGGATATATCACATTCATATCATCACATATCAACCAATGACATTCAATATCATCCAATATCATTAACTCATCCAATGATACTTATCAACCAGTCATTCATCATCCATAACAAGGTTTGATCTAACTTAATTAATTTAATTGATCCTTAATTAAATTAATTCTTACTTGAACACTTGGATTGTCATCAATCCATCTTACCATTCATTAATTAATTACAAATTAATTAATAAACATCACTTAATTATTTACCTTAATTAACCTCCCTTGATTAATTATCTCTTAATTACTTTAAGCAATTATTCCTTAATTTAATATTAATTAATCATCTTGATTAATTACTCATTAATTATCCAGGCAATTATCTCTTAATTACTCTTTAAAATTAATCATACGTGATTAATTATCCTCTAAATTATTCTGATAATTATTCCTTAATTATCCTTTAATTAATCACACCTGATTAATCACTTTTAATTAATCACACTTGATTAATTACTTTTAATTTCATTTACTTGATTAATTACTTTTAATTAATCACATTTAGTTAACTACTCTTAATTAATCACATTTGATTAATTACTTTTTAATTACATTTAGTAATTAAAACTTAATTATAAATTAATTATCCTTAAATTATTAATTAAAAATTAATTAATTATTTTTGTTAATTAAAGATTACTTTTATTAATTAAATTCTTTCTTAATTAATTACTTTAACAAGTAATTTATCACGTAATTAATTACTCTTAATTCCTTTATTAATTAGCCATTAATTAAATAATTTAAACCTTTAATTAATTTTATTAATTAATTCTTTAATTAATAACACAAGTGATTAACTCTTAATCTCATCCACCTAATTACTTCATAAAGTAATTTTCTTTTACTTAATGTCTTCGAGTAATAAACCATTTAATTACTTTACCCAGTAATTATACTTAGTCAACTCCAAAGTGATTATCTTTAAATTAATCACTAATTAACTACTTAATTAATTACTCTACTTAATCATTTAAATTTTTAAATGATTCTTAAATTCTTATATTATAAAAATTCTTAATTAAAAAAACATCATCTTAATTAAATCATTTATATTAACCAATAACACTTGATTATTAATAATAATTGAATTATCTCAATTGTTCTCACAATTATTTATCTTTAAAAAAAATCGAAATTCTAATTTATATAAGTTAAATCTTTATTATAATTGATTATCAAATTCTCAATCACTAAACTTATTTAAAATAAATTATATTTGAAATCAATTTTAATTATGATAATTTTAATCATTCAAATAAAACTTTTGCACTTTCCAAATTATCAAATAAAATTTAATACAAACCTATTATTAAATTTCACATATTTATATTTTTAAAACTTTTATATTTCAAAATATAAAAACTTGTTAGAAACTTAACTTTGAAATCAAATTTGTTTATAAGAAAAAAAACTTGTTTTATTTTTGTTTAAAACTTTAATTATTTATAAAGTCAAATCTTTTTTGTTTCAAAATCTTTAAACGTTTCTTTTACATTTTAAAACTTCTGCAGCAAACAAAACTCACTCATCTAACTCGAGTAAAACCCTACAAAATCTCACGTCCACCCCGAGCTTTCCCACTCTTATACCTGCTTCGAGAAAACTCAGCAAATTCCCAAAGTAAAACTCGAGCCCAACCTTCTTCCCCCCAAAACCTAAACTCCTCTAATACACAGCCGTGCACGTTAACGTGCACGATGTCGCCGGTCGACGGCGATCTCTTCTCCGGCCTCCACCAAGTCACAAACAACCTCAACAACAACTCGCAAGACCCAGCAAACCCAAAACGATCAAGCTCCAAAATATGACTGTCGAACCCATCTGTTCGAAACCTCACCCATCGAAATTCGACCACCACCGATGATCCCGGGATCGAATAAGCCATGTGATCCTCCTCGAAGCTCCGCCTCACTCCCCAACACCTCCAGAACCCTACACGATCGTCCCCGGTTACATCACGAAGTCGCGAAACCCATAAGCACAATCATGACCAATACAAGGTGTAAAACCCTACCTCCACGATTCTCGGCCAACTCGATCAAATAAAAATACCCAATGTATTTTTCTGATGATCATCATCCTCTCCTTGACCTCCATGCCCAGCCTCATCGCTCAGCTTGCCAACGTTCGCCGTGAATTGGACAAAATGTCCAAAACAGTCAAATCCCAAATTCACACAAGTTACTGATCTAAAAATCGTGATTCAAGCTTCTAAAATCGTGATTTCTTACTTGCAATCCAATTATGATATCAAAATTAGAAATTGAAATCATCCAATTTTAACCCAATTGAAATTCTACTGTACATTTCAAAATTTATAACAAATTATCCCATTTAAAAACTTGTAATTATTTTTAGACAATAGCTCACCTGATTTCAAACAACTTTTATTAACAAATCAAAGTCTAATTTGAATTCAAAATCAAATTATTGAATTTTATTATAAAATCTGAAACTGTTTTTATATCCACACTAACATATATTTTTCATTTAAACTATACAGACATTCAATCTACACAATTCAAGCATGCATCGAATTTAAATCATATATTCCTTATAACATCGTGATATCATCATACTACTAAGTTGAAAACAAGATTAAACTGTTTTTAAAAGATTCAATTTACTCACCTTGTTTGTAGAAAAAAGAAAGCGTTTTCTAGGTTTGATTTCACTGCATTTTGAATTTTCCAGTTTAGCTTGATGAAGTTTTACATCAGGATGCTTGAATGTATTCAAAATCTTGCATGTTGAATTCTAATCTAGCTGCTGTAAATTCTTAATTGCATGTTTGTACTTGAAGATGAACTTGCATTCGCCTTTGCTTTGCATTTTCCAGATTTCAAAATTTTCCTGTTCTTTGATTTGTATTTATATTCATTTTGTTGAGAATGAAGAAAGAATTTTCTGAAAATAAAACTCCTCTTTCCCTTTGCAATTTAATTTTAAATTTAATCATTAAAAGAATTTGACATTTGTCCCTTGGATGCTTTAATTTTCGTACACCTATGCAATTTAATTTACACTTGTCTTTAACACATACTAAAATGTTTACAAGTGTTGTTTTAATGTCTAATTAATGTTTTATAAATGTTTTGAATGTTATTTCCTTATTTAAACTTATTTAAACTATACAATGTATTTATGTAATATTTAGATAATTATAAAATGTTTTTATTTTATAAAAATAAACTTTAGACTTTAATAAATATTTCAAAAGCAAATTCATATAGGCATTTATAAATAACTTATATTTCTGATCAAATCATATAACATGTGTTTATAAATTTGAGAAATTAAATTTAACTCCTTATATAAAAAATTAAAAACAATTTATTTTATGATAAAATTATAATGAAAGAAATATTTAAACAAATGAACCTTTAATTTAAATCTTATTTAAAACAAAAGCTTAAAATATATATATCTATATTAAATAAGAAATTTACTTTGTTACAGAAATTTTAAATCTCAAATATCATTTGCAAAGTTATTAAGTCAAATTAACATTTCAAATTACAAATTATATATTTATTAAAGTTTGCAAATACTTATTAATTTATTTAATAAAATTCCTATTTCAAATATATATACAAATATATATACACGTTTCAAATAGAAAAACATTTTATCATAAATTTTGATAATTACCATATAAATCTTAAAACAGATTTCAAATCACAATATTTATATTCATATATATTATAATTTGAGTAGATAGCTTTTATTACTTAAAAACTTCCAGTTTACAAGATATATCAATACATATATATTATAAATAGAAAATATTCTAATTAGCCTCTGAAAAATAAGTCTTACCAATATTAAATTGCCAAAAAAAATATTCCCAAATTAAAATATTATAAATTTTCAAAAAGAATTAAACTTGTCAAATTTTATATTGTTAAGAAAATTTTTGATAGATATTAAATTATTATTATTAGGCTTTTAAAAGAATTTTGACTTATCAATTTATAATGTAAAATGATCAAATCAATTTAATTATTATCAAAGATTATTAAATTGATATTGCTCAAAATTCCGGGTCGTCACATTCCTCTCCCTTTAAAAGAATTTCTTCCCCGAAATTTTAAAAGCAAATAATTTAACAATCCAGCTAAAGAATTTAAATTTTCAAACAGAAATCACACAATCAATCATAGCAACCAATTCAGACAATCAATTTTATCTATCCAGACAAAATTCTGGATAGAACTTCCTAATATTATCTAGACTTTTCCAGGTACCTATACTGGAATACTCGCTCTATAGAATCTTAAGTAACTATACAACTATAACCAAGAACTCCCTCATCTGATCTACAAATCTAAACAAGATATCAGACTAAACTCAAAACCAGCACAACTACCAGATCCTTCAGAACTGTTAATTCTATCACTCGAAGAATCATACACATATTCCTCAGAGAAATGTGAAATACAATGAATTCCAGTTATCCGAACTGCAATTCAATCCTGTAGATCAAAATCTAATCTCCAGAGAACACATGAAAACTCAAAATACCACCGAAGCTAACTCTCCAGTTTTATCAACTCTTATATCTCCTTTAATTGGATAAAACTAAAACAATATCCAAATTCCAATTTCACATTCCAAATCTCCTCAGTTCTCAACTGTACAACTCTTCTGATGCTCTGAGTCACCTCCAATATTCCTGATCAGCTTAACCCTTGCTGATTGCTTCATGAAACAAACAGGACTAAAATCAAACCAATTCCCAGATCCTACTCAACAAAATGACTCTCTCAAAAATTTGCTGAAATTCAATACACAACTTTATTCCACAAACATTAGTGGACTTCAAACCTTCATCACTTATCTGGAATAACCAAACAGTTGCACCTGACAACCTTGCTACCAAATCCAGAAAATTTCTTCATACTTGAATTCCCTATAGAAATCCTTTAATCCAAGAAAACTTCAACTCTCGGTTGCTCCCGCTCTAGAATAACTGCTATCTCGCTTCCACTGCACAACTCTGATCTGGAGTAGATGAGAATGCTATTGAAGAACACAAGCACAATCTTTCTCCATACATTGTTCATCCGACTCATAAAATCTTAGTGACCATTCCCCTTAGTCAAAACATCCCAACAGAATCTCAACTAGAACTAGATGGTCAATCCTTGTCCAAAGAATCCTAAGCTGCCTCACCAACTCTTCTCGCTCCAAGAGCCAACCCTTTACATGCTTGCACCATCAATATTGCTCTTAGAATCCAAGTCGATAAGAAAACTCAATCTCTGATTCGGGTAAACTTCTGATTTCCTCTAAACATCTGGAAAATCTCTGACTACTTTAATGGCTTTTACCTCCATATGAGATTCCTCAAACCAAAGAATACTCAAAGATTCCCAAACTAATCGCAAGACACTTTTGCGATCTCTCCCAGTTCTGATTCCAAATAACTATCTCCCTTTACCCACTAGAACAGCTTCCTGAAGAAATGGATAAGCATTCACTATCTTTCTGGTCTGCTGATGGTAGAATCCTAAAGATTTCTGAGTCATCGATGAAACGGATCCATGCTGCTGCTTCCAGACTTCACTTCAATGATACTGCTAATCCAAAAGATCATCCTTAACTACAAGCTCTTGGAAACTCAAAACCATCATCCAATTCCGCTACAAATCCTTGAGATGTGTAGACATCTCCTCAAGAAACTCGGCTCCAAAACAAACACCAACCACTTATCTTCTTAAGGAAAACAATGAGACCATGTCCGAAATGAGGTAACTCATCGACCTTAGTCTCGTACCTAAATATAAATAAGACAACCACCCTTACTTGAGATTCAAAAAATTTCTAAACATGTGAATCCTCCCAGCAATAGGCATTACTGTTCCTCCAACACTATCTAAATCTTATTCCAAAAGAACATCTTCAGAACCATCTATGGATACTGCATCCCATCACACGGCTATTCCTTCCTGAAGTCACCAAGATACCATCACCTTCTTCAGCACAGATGACAGACTCAACTCTAGGAAATCTCGCTCACTCGAGAGCAAATTAACCTCACACTCCTAGAATATACTTCAATTCTTGAAAATACTTCCTCTGGACACAATGAAATCTTTTCATCAATCTACAAATCTTATTCGAGACGGTATTAGATCTACAATCTCGACAGATACACCTCCAACCATAACATATAAACCTCTTCCATTAGTGGTAGTTGTGTTACTCATACTCCTACCATATCTACCTCTATAACCTATGTTGGAAAATCTGAACAGATAACCCAATAGATTAGGTAGATATATATATATATATATATATATATATATATATTAAGTACGCTCTCTCAAGATAGACACCACTCCAGAGCCTAGGTATTCACTCAACCTAAAGCTCTGATACCAACTGTAGCGACCCGGCTTTCTATTACCAGAAAATCGCATCACTAATTAAGAAAGAAAGGGATAGAAGAAGAAAGGAAAGAGAAGAAAGACCAACAACACATCACTTTTCACAGCGGAACGAATGAAATATAATATATAACATATACATAGTATCATATACATCAGACAAATATACATCTTAATTTAGACAGTTATAAAATTTCTGTCTAATGTACAATACAAGAACAACTAAACATAATAACACACAACGGAAACTCTATCTATATCGACACGCTGAAGCCTCCTGCTCCAAAGCTCCTCCAGAATTCGTCAAGGATAACCTGAATCACTTGACTACTCATACAAAATATGAGTACCCAAGAGTTTAATAAAATAGAAAATAAACACTCAGGTCAGACAGGGGTCGGGTGTGAGTAAACGGGTTAAAATTGCTTTACTTTAGAAAATCCTTTGAAAAGAAAAGGTATCACGTAAGACTTCCTAAACATAAACATGGAAAAGTTTTAACCTTACGCTAACCAAAACATTTGATAGTAAATCCAGTGATATTATAATATTGTCTAGGGTTTTCAAGTAAATAAGAAATAGCCGAAATTGTTACATTATTAAATTCCAGCTACTAGCCACAAAAGTAGGTAATACAAACAAAACCGTAGGGTCTCGTAGGGAAAATGGGTTTCCATCAAAGGCAGGGCTACTAGGGTACCGCCCAGATCATTGTACCGAGGAGCCACCCTAACTCCCTGCAATACAAGGCCGGAACCGTTCCTTACTGAACAGCTTCGAACAAGACAACTCCGGCAGTTATTGCAATCAACCGCCCCTACACAGCCGAATATAAAGGGACTTCTAGATAGGGGTAAATCTCGCTCTCCAGTTGGAGCTACCCACGAAGCCTTGCTTCACCTCCCCTATTTTAGCCATTCATGCTTGATGAGGCTTGAGGCTACGATTACCTTTGTAGGACACATTAATCTTAGACTGCTCATCGTCTACCTGACGATATTCTGAAAGTATTTAATCCATACAAGTCCGTTTCGGGTTCGAATGAAACCGAAGAAACTATCTCATTGCACTCATTTTGGAATCACCCTCAGAGTCAACGACCATAGCCCCTGCACTCTAAATCACCATCTCGAACCTATAAGCACTATTCTTTCAAACTCATTACGGAATCACCCATAGAGTTATACTGACGTATAGTTCTTACACCTCGAGTCTTCACTTGCACTCCACTTGGATTCACGGCCTAACGTTTATTTTGGATCGGTGTGGTTTTCGGATATCCAAATATGGAAACCCGATCCCGATCTCACCGAATCCAAATGCCATTTTAATGTCCAAGTTGTACTTAAGGGATTTAAACAATAGATATTCAGATATATCACTTAATATAAATGGATGATTCACATTACACAGATAAATAAGTCACTATTATCACATTCATCCATATATATCACAAAGCAGCATATATATCACATCTCAGATGTATCACATTCATATCATCACATATCAACCAATGACATTCAATATCATCCAATATCATTAACTCATCCAATGATACTTATCAACCAGTCGTTAATCATCCATAACCAGGTTTGATCCAACTTAATTAATTTAATTGACCCTTAATTAAATTAATTCTTATTTAAACACTTGGATTATCATCAATCCATCTTACCATTCATTAATTAATTACAAATTAATTAATAAACATCACTTAATTATTTACCTTAATTAATCTCCCTTGATTAATTATCTCTTAATTACTTTAGGCAATTATTCCTTAATTTAATATCAATTAATCATCTTGATTAATTACTTCTTAATTATCTAGGTAATTATCTTTTAATTACTCTTTAAAATTAATCATACCTGATTAATTATCCTTTAAATTATTCTGATAATTATTCCTTAATTATCCTTTAATTAATCACACCTGATTAATCACTTTTAATTAATCACACTTGATTAATTACTTTTAATTTCATTTACTTGATTAATTACTTTTAATTAATCAAATTTAATTAACTACTCTTAATTAATCGCATTTGATTAATTACTTTTTAATTACATTTAGTAATTAAAACTTAATTATAAATTAATTATCCTTAAATTATTAATTAACAATTAATTAATTATTTTCATTAGTTAATGATTACTTTTATTAATTAAATTCTTTCTTAGTTAATTACTTTAACAAGTAATTTATCACATAATTAATTACTCTTAATTCCTTTATTAATTAACCATTAATTAAATAATTTAAACCTTTAATTAATTCTATTAATTAATTCTTTAATTAATAACACAACTGATTAACTCTTAATCACGTCCACTTAATTACTTCATAAAGTAATTATCTTTTACTTAATTTCTTCTAGTAATAAACCATTTAATTACTTTACCCAGTAATATACTTAATCAACTCCAAAGTGATTATCTTTAAATTAATCACTAACTAACTACTTAATTAATTATTCTACTTAATCATTTAAATTTAATTAAATGATTCTTAAATTCTTATATTATAAAAATTCTTAATTGAGAAAACATCATCTTAATTAAATATTTATATTAACCAAATAACACTTGATTATTAATAATAATTGAGTTATCTCAATTATTCTCACAATTATTTGTCTTTAAATAAATCAAAATTCTAATTTTTATAAGTTAAATCTTTATTATAATTGATTATCAAATTCTTAATCATTAAACTTGTTTAAAATATATTATATTTGAAATCAATTATAATTATGATAATTTTAATCATTCAAATAAAACTTTTGCACTTTCCAAATTATTAAATAAAATTTAATACAAACCTATTATTAAATTTCACATATTTATATTTTTAAAACTTTTATATTTCAAAATGTAAAAACTTGTTAAAAACTTAACTTTGAAATCAAATTTGTTTATGAGAAAAAAAAACTTGTTTTATTTTTGTTTAAAACTTTAATTATTTATAAAGTCAAATCTCTTTTGTTTCAAAATCTTTAAACATTTCTTTTACATTTTAAAACTTCTGCAGCAAACAAAACTCACTCAACAAACTCGAGTAAAACCCTACAAAACCTCGCGTCCACCCCGAGCTTTCCCACTCTTATACCTGCTTTGAGAAAACTCAGCAAATTCCCAAAGTAAAACTCGAGCCAAACCTTCTTCTCCCCAAAACCCAAACTCCTCTGATAGACAACCGTGCACGTTAACGTGGACAATGTCGCTGGTCGATGGCGATCTCTTCTCCGGCCTCCACCAAGTCACAAACGACCTCGACAACGACTTGCAAGACCCAGCAAACCCAAAACGATCTAGCTCCAAAATATGACTGTCGAACCCATCTGTTCGAAACCTCACCCATCGAAATTCGACCACCGCCGATGATCCCTGGATCGAATAAGCCACGCGATCCTCCTCGAAGCTCCGCCTCGCTCCCCAGCACCTCCAGAACCCTACGCGATCGTCCCTGGTTGCATCATGACGTCGTGAAACCCATAGGAACACTCACGACCAATACAGGGTGTAAAACCCTACCTCCACGATTCTCGTCCAACTCGATCAAATAAAAATACCCAAAGTATTTTTTCGACGATCATCATCCTCTCCTTGACCTCCATGCCCGGCCTCGCCGCTCAGCTCGCAAATGTTCGCAATGAACTGGACAAAATGCCCAAAACAGTCAAGTCCCAGTTACTGACCCAAAAATCATGATTCAAGCTTCTAAAATCATTATTCCTTACTTGCAATCGAATTTTGATTCAAAATTAGAAATTGAAATCATCCAATTTTAACCCAATTTAAATTCTACTGCGAATTTAAAAATTTATAACAAATTATCCCATTTAAAAACTTGTAATTATTTTTAGACGATAGCTCACCTGATTTCAAACAACTTTTATTAACAAATCAAAGTCTAATTTGAATTCAAAATCAAATTATTGAATTTTATTATAAAATCTGAAACTGTTTTTATATCCACAGTAACATATATTTTTCTGTTATACTATACAGACATTCAATCTACACAATTCAAGCATGCATCGAATTTAAATCAAATATTCCTTATAAAATCATGATATCATCATATTACTAAGTTGAAAACAAGATTAAACTGTTTTTAAAAGATTCAATTTACTCACCTTGTTTGTAGAAAACCGAAAGTGTTTTCCAGGTTTGATTTCACTGCATTTTGAATTTTCCAGTTTAGCTTGATGAAGTTTTACATCTGGATGCTTGAATGTATTCAAAATATTGCATGTTGAATTCTAATCTAGCTGTTGTAAATTCTTAATTACATGTTTGTACTTGAAGATGAACTTGCATTTGCCTCTGCTTTGCATTTTCCAGATTTTACAGATTTCAAATTTTTCCTATTCTTTGATTTGCATTTGTATTCATTTTGTTTAGAATGAAGAAAGAATTCGCTGAAAATAAAACTCCTCTTCCCTTTGCAATTTAATTTTAAATTTAATTATTGAAAGAATTTGACATTTGTCCCTTGGATGCTTTAGTTTTCTTACACCTATACAATTTAATTTACACTTGTCTTTGACACATACTAAAATGTTTACAAGTGTTGTTTTAATGTCTAATTAATGTTTTATTAATGTTTTGAATGTTATTTCCTTATTTAAACTTATTTAAGCTATACAATGTATTTATGTAATATTTAGATAATTATAAAATATTTTTATCTTATAAAAATAAACTTTAGACTTTAATAAATATTTCAAAAGCAAATTCATATAGGCATTTATAAATAACTTATTGTGACGACCCGACTTTCCACTCTCGGAAAATCGCATCATCTTTTAAAAAAAAGGGACAGAAAAGAGAATATAAAGAAGAGAAGAAAGAAACAACACTTCAGAATCTAACAGCGGAAGGAATAAATTATATTAATAACATAAATATTACATAGTTTACAACCATTATCAGAGTTACACAGATATACAACACATACTAGATGGTTATAAACACCTGTCTAGTTATACAACTCAATACAACAACTCAGAGAACACACAGCGGAATACTAGATATATATATCTACACGCAGAAGCCTGCCGGTCCATTGCTCCTCCAATATTCGTCAAAGCTAACCTGAATCCTAACCTGAATTCCCTTGACTACTCATAAAAATTTGAGTACCCAAGAGTTTATGAAAAACAAAAATAAACTCCAGGTCAGACATGGGTCTGGTGTGAGTAACAGGTTAAAGTTGCTTAACTTTCAAAAACCTTTTGGAAAGAAAGGTATCACGTAAGACTTCCCACACATAAACATGGAAAAGTTTTTACCTTACGCTAACCAAAATATTTGATAGGAAATCTGGTGATATTATAATAGTGTCTAGGGTTGTCAAATAAATAAGAAATAGCCGAAATTGTTACATTTATTAAATTCCAGCTACTAGCCACAAAAGTGGGTAATATAATCAAAACCGTTGGCACTTATTGGATTTTGGATTCCATACAATGGCAGGGCTACTGGGGTACCGCCCGTCACAGTACGTGACCTAGATCACTGTACCGAGGAGTACTCCCACTCCCCTGCAACACAAGGCTGGACCCATTCCTTACTGAATAGTTCCGAACAAGACAACCCTGACGGTTGGAGCTCAAAACCATCCACACAGCCGAAATATAAAGGAACCGCTAGACAGGGGTAAATCTCGCTCTCCAGTGGGTGCGACCCACGAAACCTTGCTGCACCTCCCCTGTTTTAGCCATTCCCGGTTGATGAGGCTTGAGGCTACGATTACCTTTATAGGACTTATCACTTAGAATGCTCATCGTCCACCTGACGATGTTCTGAAAGCATTCAATCCATACAAGTTCATTCCGGGTTCGAACGAAACCGAAGGCGTTATCTCGTTACACTCATTTTGGAATCACCCTCAGAGTTAACGACGATAACCCTTGCACTCTGATTCACCATCTCGAGTCTATATGTACTATTCCATCAAACTCATTACGGAACCACCCACAGAGTTATACTGATGTATAGCCCTTACACCTCGAGTCTTCACCCGCTCCACTTGGATTCACGTCCTAACGTTATTTGGAATCGATGTGGTTTTCGGATATCCAAATATGGAAACCTGATCCCGGTCTCATCAAAAACCAAAGCGTGTCCTTTTAGGGTCCAAGTTGGTTTAAAGGTTTAAAAAAATTTAATACAGTCTCTATATACACAGATAGATAACACACAGAACAATAATTGATAATCAGCATTATCAAATAAGGGGTAATTCACATTATCAGTATCTAATAGATATTCCATATATCACCATCACAATAGATAACCTATGTTATCATCACAATATAGTCAAACATCTATACCACACAATATCATTTATCTCATTAATTAGATCACAAAGCATCCAAGACAATCAATGTCATCCATTTATCCATAAGCAAAGATTTACTTATCACAATATAATTAATTTAAAATGAATTAAATTAACTATCTCTATTTCTAATTAATTTAAAATGAATTAAATTAATTACTTTATATATAATTAATTTAAAATAAATTAAATTAATTACTTCATCAAAATATATCTTGCTTACTCAATCATTTAATTGATTACAATCAGTTAATAATTCATTATTAATTATTTTAATTAATCACCTTTGATTAATTACCCTTAATTACATTCATGTAATTATCCTTAATTAATTTCACAATTAATTATTCTCAAACAAATAGTAATTAACCTTTAATTACTTCAATTAATTAATTAATCATAATTAATTACATTTATCCTTAATTAATTACATTAATTAATTACCTTTAATTACTTATTATTGATTAATTAATCTAAATTAATCAACTTTAATTACATCATTAATTAAAATAATTAATGATCTTTAATTATTAATTACTTTAAGTAATTAACTTTTAATTATTACTCATCCCAGATTAATTACATTTAGTAATTAACTAACTTAATTACTAAATTAAACAAATTAATTATCCTTTAATTAATTACTTAATTAATTCCTTGATCAATTATTAAATAATTAATTAAACCAAATTACATCACACTTAAACATCTCCACTTAATTACAACCATGTAATTATTAAACAATTACTTAATTGAGTAATTCCCAAATCATTAATTACATAAAGTAATTATTTATAAAACCCAAATGTTTAAAATTAATTAAACTTAATTAATTAAGAATAAACAATCACATTAAACTAAATTAATTACATTAAGTAACTAATTCTTAATTACTTTATTAAGTAATTATACTCAAACCATTTACAATTGATTATTAATAAATTAATTAATCTAATTAATTATAAAAATTAATCACATTAATTAATTATTTAAATAAACCTGGTTAATGACCTTCATTAACCATTCTTTAATTATTTTTATTAAGTAATTAACCGAGATTAATTACAAATTTAATTATCTTTAATGATCTATAGTTTAAAGTCTAATTATTTAATTAATTAACCTTGATTAAAATTTAATTATTAATTAATAATTTATTAATCATTAATAATTTAATTAATGATTAAAATTTCAAATTTGATTAACCCTTAAATCAATATGCATTAAACCTTAATAATTAATTAAATTAATTAATTAATTATTACTTAATTACCTTTTTAATAAATTAATTTCAAACATAAATTCTTCACTTGTTTTTAAAATAAAATATTTCTAAATTATGTTTAAAGCAAATGTTATTTTAAACAAAGTACTTTTGAAACTGATTCCCAATTTCATTTTAAATACAAGTTTTAAAATGAAAATAATTTAAACTTATCAAAGTTAAACAATTTATAACTTATAACCTTTCAAAAACTTCAATTTATATTTAGTTTAAATCTTCAACTTCAAGTTTTCTTTCAATTTCAAAAACTGAAGTACATATTCCGCTTTGATTCCAGATTTAAACTTTAGATTCAAATTAGCTTTGAATCCAGATTTAAATTTAAATTTTAAACTATGTTTAAACCTTAAACTTCAGATTTTAAAACATTTTATAAAATACTTTTAACAAATTAAAAGTTGTTAAAAACCTTCTATCTTTATAAAACTTATATAATTTTAAATTTATAATTCAAACTCATTTTGAATTTAGATTTTAAACTTGTTTTAAAATTTTGTTTAAAACTTGCTCTACACTTTTTAAATTCAGTTTTAAATTTTAAAAACTTAATACTGTCAGGTTTGTAAGACAATTTTTGATAAAACAAGTTCAGGTTTATTAAAACCTGTAAAAATTTCTTTTAAACTTCATTTTATTTAAACTGAAATTTTAAATTAGCTTGAATTCAAATATATTCAAAATTGAATTCAAATATGATTTAAATTCTCTTAGCATTTAAAAAGATTCAGGGTTTACAAAATTTAAACCCTGATGTTACAGGTTATTAAAACCTGTAAAAAAAACAGAACCCCTGAAACCCCGCAACTGCTTCGAGTCTCAACACAACTTTCCCGAGGAAATCATTACATTACTTCGAGCAAAAACAGGGTTTACCCGAGTCACCATCAGCTAACCAAACATCACCTGTACCCTTACTTCACCGTGCATATGCACAATGACTCCGGCCATTGATGATCGCCTACGACCATCGCATCTCATCAGAAATCCTCCTAACTACCCACTACGACCTTCGATTCATGCTTCAAATCCCTAATTCGAGTTTAAAGATCTCAAACCCAAACCTGGAAACAACAAACAGTTTCCCCCTCAAAACCTGTCAACAATCAATACTCTTCCTTCCGACCTCCTGTCGATGAACTCCTCCGCCCACATCTTCAACTATGGCCAGTCCTTAATTCCTCAAAAGCTTGTATCACTCGGTCAAACATACAAGCAAATATGAACGATTCCATAACACCCAGCAAAACTAGGGTTGCAGAAAGCAAATCAACATTTCTGCAACCATGGTGATTTTTATCACCTTCACCTATTTTTCTTATCATCTCTGATCCACTCTCCATCACCATGCCGAAATTCGTCTCCTCTAGATTCATGAATTCCCAGGGAAACCCTAAAATTCATATTCAGTTCAATACCAAACTGTACATTCATTCCATTTTTAAAAATCCATATTTAAATGTTGAAAATCATGATTTAGTTAATGCTTTCAATTTAAAATACTTAAGTAAGGAATTACACGGTTTAGATTTTTGGTTTGCATCAACATGCACTGACATTTCAACATTTACCAGAGGCCAACAGACTCTGTTTATTTTGATTTAAATTTTTTTCAAATCAATGATAAGCAAACTTCTTTGGTTTAAAAATTCAGGTACTATCAGAAATTTAAATCAAGTGTAGAGGGTTCTTAAATGGAAAGATGGATCAGGGTACAAAGAAGAGCACATAACAGCATGCACAAACATATTTACATCAGACTTATAAATACACAAACAATACTTATTTATCAAAACACTTTAGCTTGCAACCTAAATAAAATTTTAGATTTTAGAGTTACACACCTTTTAGAAGAAAACAGAGCCTGATTGTAAAGCTATTTAAATAAGCAGATTGAAAATGCAGGTTTGCCCCATTTTAAATTTTGCAGCAGACAAATTTCCTTTGAATTGCTTTAAACTGCTTGCATGTCTCCAAAAAGATGCCTCAGATTTGAATATGGTTATGATTATGCAGATTTGAAGGTTCATGCAGAAATCATTTTCCCAGAATTTGAAACACCTTTAATACTTTTAAAACTGCAGATCTGGTATAAGGAAGCTACAGTATTTTGGTAAACAGGGAGTGATGTTTGAGGAATGTTTTTTTTTAAGGAGCTTCAGATTTTTGGTCACATAATCGTTTTTGAAAAAAATAAGTTGCAGGGTTCTTAATTCATTCCTGAATTGTATTTGAGTTTGAGGAATTGCAGATTTGAAACTTAGTTTTGATGAATTTGTATATGCAGATTTTATCTTTGATTTAAGAAGTTGAAGATTTTCTTTGGTTAAGGAAAAATGAACATGCAATATGAAATGAAGTTGCCAACTTAAAAAAATGAATTTTTTTCAGATTTTATACGAGAAAAGAAGAATAAAAACTTAAATTAACACTTGTCATATTGTTAGACACTTGTCAACTTGAAATGTTAATTTTTAAACATATGTTAAATGGATGAAACACTTGTTTATATGTTTTTAGTTTATTTTTAAAATACGTTTATAAATTTACAAAAGAAATAAAAACAAACAATGTTTTACAATTTGAAACTTATACATATTAAAAATTAAAACAAATAATATTTTATAACTTTGAAATTTAAATTCAAACTAAATTCAAAATAAAACAATATCAAATCAAGTTAAGAATATAAATTCAATTTTGTAATAAAAATTTCAAATCTTATTCAAAGCTTATTTAAAAAGTCATTACAATATCAATATTATTTTTATAACTATCTTATTATTAAATTAAAATCATTTTACAAGAAATTATACTTTTATTAATAAAATATCTATTTTATTAAGTCATAAAACCATTTTGTTAAATTTATTCTAAATTTAAACTCAGTCTAATTTAATTTAAAACATTTCATACTTTTCTTTTCAATTTTAAAATCGTATTTTTATTTATGAAATAGTCTTTGAAAACTCAATACTAGTTTGTATTAAAATTTCCAAATTAAAAATGTATATATTAGAATTTTAAATCATGATTCAATATTAATTTAAACAAAAATCATTATTTAACTTTGAAAAACTTAAATATATTAAATAAAACAAATTT
The DNA here is from genome assembly GCA_030765085.1 of Allium cepa. Lineage (NCBI taxonomy): Eukaryota > Viridiplantae > Streptophyta > Magnoliopsida > Asparagales > Amaryllidaceae > Allium > Allium cepa. Next base: position 190,033,820 of record CM060929.1, on the reverse strand, counting down.
TCCAAATTACTACGAATAATAAAACTAGAAAATATGCTTTACTTATTAAAATTAAAACAATACTAATCTATTTAAAATATAAACCAAATATTTATATTGTAAATAGAAATCCATTTATTATTTTAAAAAGACAAAATAACCGATTTAAATATTTATTGAAGAAGATTATCAAATCTATCTGAATAATTATTAACAGAATATCAATATCAATTTAATTTCAACTACAGATTATTAAATTGATATTGTTAAAAATTCCGGGATATCACAATCCTTCCCCCTTAAAAGAATTTCGTCCTCGAAATTTAAAACAAAGGTAATTTAATAATCTCATATATATTTTTTTTAAATTTTAAAACACAAGCATATATCAAACATATGCTAACAACCAAAAACAACCAATCAAACAAATCTAATTATCCAGACAAATTCTGGATAGAATTTTATCGAGTTTCCCCAGGTATATATATACACACCGGGATACTCGCTCTAGAGAATCCAAACAAACAATACTATGAAGCTACAAACTCCTATACAACTATATATAAACACTAGACAAGATATCAGACTACAAACGAGTCTGACTCAACAACAAAAACTCCCAAACTGCTGGTTTCCCAACCATAGATAGATCATATACGTACTCCCTCAGAGATACGTGAAACTCATCGAATCCCAATTATCCAAACTGGCAATTCAATCATGTAGATCAATCACTTATTCTCCAAGATTACAAAAAAAGATCTAAAACACTTCAGAGCAATCTTCTCAGACTTACCCAAACTTATAGCTCACTTATGATCGGAGAAAACCTATCCAAATCAAATCTCCGACTTCAGAGTCCAAATCCCTCCGACTTTTATCCACAAAATCTCTTCAGACAATCCTGGGTTGTCTACAATCTTACTAATCAGCTCAACCTTGCTGATACTTCTAGAAACAAACTGGACCAATCAACTCAACAAAATAATCTCCTCAAGATCAACCAAAACCAACAACTCAAACTTAACTTCTCAACATCAGAAGACAACAACTTCTTCTGTCCAGAAAAAGAAAAGGAGATACACTTCCAAACTGCTTCCGCTGCTCAACTCTGATTCGAAGTAGAAGAGAATGCTTGAAGAAGAACGCAAACACAACTCAACAACGTACCCTAGAGATATGGTTCAACAAATCCATAAGAATCATTCCGAAATTCCTCCAAAACTCCGAGCTGCTACACCAACTCCTAAAAACCATTCTACTATTAAGCTGAACTACCGGTTCCACTCCTGGAATTCCAGTCGATAAGAAAACTCAATCTCCAGATACGGACAAAACTCTGACTTCCTGAAGACATCTAGAAAACTCAGATAACCCAAGAGAACACTCAAACAATCACAAGTCACTTTTGCGATTCACCAAACCAAATCCAAGGAAAACTGTTCTTCCTTAACTAAGTAGAACAGCTTAAACTTAACTAGCCAACCCATCAAGAAACGGGTTCACCCAACTGCTTCTGAACTCCTCTTCAAAAAACTTCTAAGCCAGAAGATCTCTTGCCAACACCGAGAACACTTCAAACTGCACTGCTGCCACAGATGCCAAAGAATTCCAAATCAAAGCTCTCCGAGAAACTCGAATTTTAAAGCAAACAGAAAATCAAGCTGACCACAGCCACAACACTGAAGCAGACTCAGTTCCTTAACTTGTTCCAAAGATTACATCTTCGGGAACATCCATAGTCACTGCATCTCATCACGCAGCTACTATTGCTTAAGGTATCAAAATACCATCACTTGCTTCTGCTCAATCAACAGATCCAAACACTATTCATCCAACTTTAAAAAAAGAAACTCCGAACCTTAACAGGTTTCCTTCAGAGATCAATGAAGTCCTTTATTACTACAAAACTCACTCGAGACAGTATTAGGTCTACAGTCTCAACAAAACACTTCCAACCTCAAACATTCAAACTCCAACCAATGGTAGTCGTGTTACACACACTACTACCCCATCTACCTTATAACTTATATTGGAAAACCTGAACAGGTAACCCAACAGAGAGGTAGAAATATATATATATATATATATATAGTTATATATAAAAATTATAAATACGCTCTCTCAAGAAAGACACCACTACAGAGCCTAGGTATTCACTCAACCTAATGCTCTGATGCCAAGTGTGACGACCCGACTTTCCACTCCCGGAAAATCGCATCATCTTTTAAGAATGAAAGGGATAAAAAAGAGAATAGAAAGAAGAGAAGAAAGAAACAACACTTAAGAATCTAACAGCGGAACGAATAAATTATATTAATAACATAAATATTACATAGTTTACAACCATTATCAGAGTTACACAAATATACAACACATACTAGACGGTTATAAACACATGTCTAGTTATACAACTCAATACAACAACTCAGAGAACACACAGCGGAATACTAGATATATATCTACACGCAGAAGCCTGCCGCTCTATTGCTCCTCCAATATTCGTCAAAGCTAACCTGAATCATAACCTGAATCCTAACCTGAATTCCCTTGACTACTCATAAAAATTTGAGTACCCAAGAGTTTATGAAAAACAAAAATAAACTCCGGGTCAGACATGGGTCTGGTGTGAGTAACAGGTTAAAGTTGCTTAACTTTCAAAAACCTTTTGGAAAGAAAGGTATCACGTAAGACTTCCCACACATAAACATGGAAAAGTTTTTACCTTACGCTCACCAAAACATTTGATAGGAAATCTGGTGATATTATAATAGTGTCTAGGGTTGTCAAATAAATAAGAAATAGCCGAAATTGTTACATTTATTAAATTCCAGCTACTAGCCACAAAAGTGGGTAATACAATCAAAACCGTTGGTACTTATTGGATTTTGGATTCCATACAATGGTAGGGCTACTGGGGTACCGCCCGCCACAGTATGTGGCCTATATCACCGTACCGAGGAGTACTCCCACTCCCCAGCAACACAAGGCCGGACCCATTCCTTACTGAATAGTTTCGAACAAGACAACCACGACGGTTGGAGCTCAAAACCATCCACACAGCCGAAATATAAAGGAACCTCTAGACAGGGGTAAATCTCGCTCTCTAGTGGGTGCGACCCACGAAAACTTGCTGCACCTCCCCTGTTTTAGCCATTTCCGGTTGATGAGGCTTGAGGCTACGATTACCTTTATAGGACATATCACTTAGAATGCTCATCGTCCACCTGACGATGTTCTGAAAGCATTCAATCCATACAAGTTCATTCCGGGTTCGAACGAAACCGAAGGCGTTATCTCGTTACACTCAGTTAACGACGATAACCCTTGCACTCTGATTCACCATCTCGAGTCTATATGTACTATTCCGTCAAACTCATTACGGAACCACCCACAGAGTTATACTGACGTATAGCCCTTACACCTCGAGTCTTCACCCGCTCCACTTGGATTCACGTCCTAACGTTATTTGGAATCGATGTGGTTTTCGGATATCCAAATATGGAAACCTGATCCCGGTCTCATCGAAAACCAAAGCGTGTCCTTTTAGGGTCCAAGTTGGTTTAAAGGTTTAAAAAAATTTAATACAGTCTCTATATACACAGATAGATAACACACAGAACAATAATTGATAATCAGCATTATCAAATAAGGGGTAATTCACATTATCAGTATCTAATAGATATTCCATATATCACCATCACAATAGATAACCTATGTTATCATCACAATACAGTCAAACATCCATACCACACAATATCATTTATCTCATTACTGAGATCACAAAGCATCCAAGACAATCAATGTCATCCATTTATCCATAAGCAAAGATTTACTTATCACAATATAATTAATTTAAAATGAATTAAATTAACTATCTCTATTTCTAATTAATTTAAAATGAATTAAATTAATTACTTTATCTATAATTAATTTAAAATAAATTAAATTAATTACTTCATCAAAATATATCTTGCTTACTCAATCATTTAATTGATTACAATCAGTTAATGATTTATTATTAATTATCTTAATTAATCACCTTTGATTAATTACCCTTAATTACATTCATGTAATTATCCTTAATTAATTTTACAAATTAATTATTCTTAAACAAACAGTAATTAACCTTTAATTACTTCAATTAATTAATTAATTACATTTATCCTTAATTAGTTACATTAATTAATTACCTTTAATTACTTATTATTGATTAATTAATCTAAATTAATCAACTTTAATTACGTCATTAATTAAAATAATTAATGATCTTTAATTATTAATTACCTTAAGTAATTAACTTTTAATTATTAATCATCCCAGATTAATTACATTTAGTAATTAACTAATTTAATTACTAAATTAAACAAATTAATTATCCTTTAATTAAATTATTTAATTAATTCCTTAATCAATTATTAAATAATTAATTAAACCAAATTACCTCACACTTAAACATCTCCACTTAATTACAATCATCTAATTATTAAAAAATTACTTAACTGAGTAATTCCCAAATCATTAATTACATAAAGTAATTATTTATAAAACCCAAATGTTTAAAATTAATTAAACTTAATTAATTAAGAACAAACAATCACATTAAACTAAATTAATTACATTAAGTAACTAATTCTTAATTACTTTATTAAGTAATTATACTCAAACCATTTACAATTGATTATTAATAAATTAATTAATCTAATTAATTACAAAAATTAATCACATTAATTAATTATTTAAATAATCCTGGTTAATGACCTTCATTAACCATTCTTTAATTATTTTTATTAAGTAATTAACCGAGATTAATTACAAATTTATTATCTTTAATGATCTATAATTTAAAGTCTAATTATTTAATTAATTAACCTTTATTAAAATTTAATTACTTAATTAATAATTTATTAATCATTAATTAATAATCTAATTAATGATTAAAATTTCAAATTTGATTAACCCTTAAATCAATATGCATTAAACCTTAATAATTAATTAAATAAATTAATTAATTATTACTTAATTACCTTTTTAATAAATTAATTTCAAACATAAATTCTTCACTTAATTTTAAAATAAAATATATCTAAATTATGTTTAAAGCAAATTTTATTTTAAACAAAGTACTTTTGAAACTGATTCCCAATTTCATTTTAAATACAAGTTTTAAAATGAAAATAATTTAAACTTATCAAAGTTAAACAATTTATAACTTATATTCAACTTCAAGTTTTCTTTCAATTTCAAAAACTGAAGTACATATTCCGCTTTGATTCCAGATTTAAACTTTAGATTCAAATTAGCTTTGAATCCAGATTTAAATTTAAATTTTAAACTATGTTTATACCTTAAACTTCAGATTTTAAAACATTTTATAAAATACTTTAAACACAGGGCGGGGTTGCGCTCGAGCCGAGTGACGTAGGTGCACAAGATTGGTTTGTTTCGATTCTGATCGGTGCACCTGACATGGCATTAATTCAAAGTTGTTAAAAACCTTCTATCTTTATAAAACTTATACATTTTTAAATTTATAATTCAAACTCATTTTGAATTTAGATTTTAAACTTGTTTTAAAACTTTGTTTAAAACTTGCTCTACACTTTATAAATTCAGTTTTATATTTTAAAAACTTAATACTGTCAGGTTTGTAAAACAATTTTTGATAAAACAAGTTCAGGTTTATTAAAACCTGTAAAAATTTCTTTTAAACTTCATTTTATTTAAACTGAAATTTTAAATTAGCTTGAATTCAAATATATTCAAAATTGAATTCAAATATGATTTAAATTCTCTTAACATTTCAAAAGATTCAGGGTTTACAAAATTTAAACCCTGATGTTACAGGTTATTAAAACCTGTTAAAAAAAACAGAACCCCTGAAACCCCGCAACTGCTTCGAGTCTCAACACAACTTTCCCGAGGAAATCATCACATTACTTCGAGCAAAAACAGGGTTTACCCAAGTCACCATCAGCTAACCAAACATCACCTGTACCCTTACTTCACCGTGCATATGCACGGTGACTCCGGCCATTGATGATCGCCTACGACCATCGCATCTCATCAGAAACCCTCCTAACTACCCACTACGACCTTCAATTCATGCTTCAAATCCCTAATTCGAGTTTGAAGATCTCAAACCAAAACCTAGAAACAACAAACAGTTTCCCCCTCAAAACCTGTCAACAATCAATACTCTTCCCTCCGACCACCTGTCGATGAACTCCTCCGCCCACGTCTTCAACTATGGCCAGTCCTTAATTCCTCAAAAGCTTGTGTCACTCGGTCAAACATACAAGCAAATATGAACGATTCCATAACACCCAGCAAAACTAGGGTTGTAGAAAGCAAATCAACATTTCTACAACCATGGTGATTTTCATCACCTTCGCCTATTTTTCTTATCATCTCTGATCCACTCTCCATCACCATGCCGAAATTCATCTCCTCCAGATTCATGAATTCCCAGGGAAACCCCAAAATTCATATTCAGTTCAATACCAAACTGTACGTTCATTCCATTTTTAAAAATCTAGATTTAAATGTTGAAAATCATGATTTAGTTAATGCTTTCAATTTAAAATACTTAAGTAAGGAATTACACAGTTTAGATTTTTGGTTTGCATCAACATGCACTGACATTTCAACATTTACCAGAGGCCAACAGACTCTGTTTATTTTGATTTAATTTTTTTTCAAATCAATGATAAGCAAACTTCTTTGGTTTAAAAATTCAGGTACTATCAGAAATTTAAATCAAGTGTAGAGGGTTCTTAAATGGAAAGATGGATCAGGGTACAAAGAAGAGCACATAACATCATGCACAAACATATTTACATTAGACTTATAAATACACAAACAATACTTATTTATCAAAACATTTTAGCTTGCAACCTAAATAAAATTTTAGATTTTAGAGTTACGCACCTTTTAGAAGAAAACAGAGCCTGATTGCAAAGCTCTTTAAATAAGCAGATTGAAAATGCAGGTTTGCCCCATTTTAAATTTTGCAGCAGACAAATTTCCTTTGAATTGCTTTAAACTTCTTGCATGTCTCCAAAAAGATGCCTCGGATTTGAATATGGTTATGATTATGCAGATTTGAAGGTTCATGCAAAAATCATTTTCCCAGAATTTGAAAACACCTTTAATACTTTTAAAACTGCAGATCTGGTATAAGGAAACTACAGTATTTTGGTAAACAAGGAGTGATGTTTAAGGAATGCTTTTTTTTTAAGGAGCTTCAGATTTTTGGTCACATAATGGTTTTTGAAAAAAATAAGTTGCAGGGTTCTTAATTCATTCCTGAATTGTATTTGAGTTTGAGGAATTGCAGATTTGAAACTTAGTTTTGATGAATTTGTATATGCAGATTTTATCTTTGATTTAAGAAGTTGAAGATTTTCTTTGGTTAAGGAAAAATGAACATGCAATATGAAATGAAGTTGCCAACTTAAAAAAATGAATTTTTTTCAGATTTTATACAAGAAAAGAAGAATAAAAACTTAAATTAACACTTGTCATATTGTTAGACACTTGTCAACTTGAAATGTTAATTTTTAAACATATGTTAAATGGATGAAACACTTGTTTATATGTTGTTAGTTTATTTTTAAAATATGTTTATAAATTTACAAAAGAAATAAAAACAAACAATGTTTTACAATTTGAAACTTATACATATTAAAAATTAAAACAAATAAGATTTTATAACTTTGAAATTTAAATTCAAACTAAATTCAAAATAAAACAATATCAAATCTAGTTAAGAATATAAATTCAATTTTGAAATAAAAATTTCAAATCTTATTCAAATCTTATTTAAAAGTCATTACAATATCAATATTATTTTTATAACTCTCTTGTTATTAAATTAAAATCATTTTACAAGAAATTATACTTTTATTAATAAAATATATATTTTATTAAGTCATAAAACAATTTTGTTAAATTTATTCTAAATTTAAACTCAATCTAATTTAATTCAAAACATTTAATATTTTTATTTTCAATTCTAAAATCATATTTTTATTTATGAAATAGTCTTTGAAAACTCAATACTAGTTTGTATTAAAATTTCCAAATTAAAAATGTATATATTAGAATTTTAAAACATGATTCAATATTAATTTAAACAAAAATCATTTATTTAACTTTGAAAAACTTAAATATATTAAATAAAACAAATTTTCCAAATTACTACAAATAATAAAACTAGAAAATATGCTTTACTTATTAAAAGTAAAACAATACCAAACTATTTAAAATATAAACCAAATATTTGTATTGTAAATAGAAATCCATTTATTATTTTAAAAAGATAAAATAACCAATTTAAATATTTATTGAAGAAGATTATCAAATTTATCTGAAAAATTATTAACAGAATATCAATATCAATTTAATTTTAACTACTGATTATTAAATTGATATTGTTAAAAATTCCGGGATATTACACTTATATTTTTGATCAAATCATATAGCATGTGTTTATAAATTTGAGAAATTAAATTTAACTCCTTGTATAAAAAATTTAAAACAATTTATTTTATGATAAAATTAGAATGAAAGAAATATTTAAACAAATGAACCTTTAATTAAATCCTATTTAAAACTAAAGCTTAATATATATATACACTAAATCAGAAATTTACTTTATTATAGAAATTTTAAATCTCAAATATCATTTGCAAAGGTATTAAGTCAAATCAACATTTCAAATTACAAATCATATATTTATTAAAGTTTGCAAATACTTATTAAATTCAATTTAATAAAATTCCTATTTCAAATATATATACAAATATATATACACATTTCAAATAGAAAAACATTTTATCATAAATTTTGATAATTACCATATTAAATCTTAAAACAGATTTCAAATCACAATATATATATTCATATATATTATAATTTGAGTAGATAGCTTTTATTACTTAAAAACTTCCTATTTACAAGATATATCAATACATATATATTATAAATAGAAAATATTCTGATTAGCCTCTGAAAAATAAGTGTTACCAATATTAAATTGCCAAAATAAATATTCCCAAATTAAAATATTATAAATTTTCAAAAAGAATTAAACTTGCCAAATTTTATATTGTTAAGAAAATTGTTGATAGATATTAAATTATTATTATTAGCCTTTTAAAAGAATTTTGACTTGTCAATTTATAATGTAAATTGATCAAATCAATTCAATTATTATCAAAGGTTATTAAATTAATATTGCTCAAAATTCTAGGTCGTCACATACAATAATTTTACAACTATTCTATAAACTAATTACAACTTTACAACTATGTTGCTATTACTTAACTATTCTACAGCTATTTTACAACTAATTACTATTTTACAACTATTCAAGTTATTTTCTATATTCAAACTGATCAGAGTAGAAACGGTTTATAATTAAACACCAATTGAGATAAGAATTAAAGGATAACCGAAATCGAAATTGAAGCAATTGTGAATAAGTGAATAGAAATCAAAATGAATGTAAATAAAAGGAAAATTGGTTTCGTTAATAACAAATGAAGATAAACACGTAGGATATATGTATATTATTCTATTCGCATAATGATTTGATCCAGATTCAAGCACAGAATTTCGAGATAGTATATCAATCCGAGTTGGGATTTTTCACTCGATTTTCGATGGCGAACCTTGGATATGGATTTTTGACTGGTTTTGGAAATTCTCTATCATATTTTTGGCTATGCAAGGAGAATGACAATTTCTGATCAAGGAACCAGATCTGAATCCACACTAGGAAGTCGGGTGAACGATACTAGTTTCAAAGTGAAATTGTGTGATCGAGTGAGTGATCAGATTTGATTTTACGTGCGGATGATATATCTACATCGTACGTGCTTGAATGAAATAGATATTGAAAATTTTGAAAAGAATATAAAATGATTTTTGAAATGGAAAAGTATATTTTGAGAAATATTTGATGAATAAGAGTGGAAGTTGGATATCACTATAACTGAAACTCATTTTATATAAAGTAAGTAATGTGGCAAATAACTGTATAAAGGAATTTATATAAGTAGGAAATGATCCAAAAATATTTTGTTCTAGTTAAAAGAATAAACTTATGTATATATCTATATATATAAATGATTTTATGGAATTGAGAAAATGTTTTTGGAACCCATTGATTTTGAAAGGCTTTTGATTTTTGGGAAAAATCAATTTTGGGAATTTGGAAAGCCAAGTTTGAGAATTACCGATTTTGGGATATCGATTTTGTTTGAAGAGATTTATATGTGATACATATAAAGAGTATGATTTTAAAGATACTATATATGTATAATATAAAATATTTTGAGAATGCTGTGGGGAAAAAGGCACTCTCATTTAGGGTGAAACTTCTAGTAGGAGATCCACGGGGGGAGGGGGGAGGGAGGGAGGGAGGAGGGGGGTTTATGCTTTGAGCCCTAAGGGGTTTCTAATTTTGATCCTAAGAGGATGTCTGGACTAACTGAAGTTCCTGAGGATTGTGGTTGGGGTAGCGAAAGTCGAGGGCGCTGATGCCTATAGAGACATTGGGGTTATGCTGTGACGATAATGTAACTCGATGTAACTGCGATCTACTGCGCTCCATAGCGGAAGTCGAGGGGCAGCGATTGCCTGAGGTCTACGTTTGATTTCGCTGTGAGAGCGATGAAACATCAGTAGACTGTAATCTATAAGGACATAGCGAAAGTCATGTGGCAGTGAGTGCCTACAGGCTACATTGGGACTCGACAGATGTAGTCTGCGATCGATATGAGGTGAAGTTTCATTTGCCAGCGAAGTTCGAGGGCGCTGATGCGTATAGTTATATGGTTTTTTCCGTGATGGCAACGTAACCCTAGGTGTAGTTGCGATTTGTGGCGGTTCCTTGGTGGAATCGAGGGGTATGGATGCCAATAGTTTTCTATGGTTTTGCCGTGATAGCGACGTAATCATCGGGCTAACTGCGACCATAGAGAGGGTGATGATTTCCAGAGCATCCTCACAAAAAAATGTTTTCTATATTTTCACAAAATGTTTTTTCAAGTATTTTCATTGGGAGTTGAAAACGGGTTTACTAAGTACTTATAGATTTTCAGTCCTACGCCCGATCAACGTATGACCGAATTTCTATGAGAACAAGGACAGACTTGTTGAGACATCGAGTTATAAAAATTATTTTTATGAAAAATATTTTGGTAATATTATGTAGATTTTAAAGTGTTTTAAATTTTTTAAATAAAAGGAGTTGAGAGTTAAAAATGTTCAAAGAGTAATTTAACTGATAATAAACATTTTAATAAAATTCTGGCTTCGTTCCTTTTCGAGGACGAAAAGTTTTAAAGGGGAGAGGAACGTGACAACCTGGATTTTTAACGTCATTAATTGGTAATTAAGTGGATTAAATTTTTAAAAATACTGATTTATGAGTTGAACAAATAAAATTCTGATAAATATATATATGTATATATATATATATATATATATATATATCTAGATATAAGTGTTAATTTAATTATCTTCTTATATAATTTAAATTTGCAAAACTTATATTTTCAAATAAATCAAATACGCTTTCTAATTTCTATTGTTCATGTATACATATAGTTATGGATAGAACTATGATTTGAAATTCAAAATAAATATCTTAAAAATAATTTAGATTTAAAACTCTAAATTTTTAAAACACTAAAGATAAATATTTATAAATTAAAATATAATAGCTTAAGCTTAAAATAAGATTTAATAGAGGGTTTAATATACTTTATTTAAATTATACATAGGATAAATATAGTTAGAAAAAGAATAAGTATAAAAACATAAATTAATAAAACATAAAGATAAATATAAAATATTGGTTTTAGACATTTGTAAGCTAGGTGTGTCATGCAAAATACAAGTGGCATATCCTTTTTCTTTTAAATTAAATAAATAATAAAAATGGGAACAAGGTTATTTTCAATTCAAAGCTTTTACATATTCATTTCTCAACTTCTTTCTTTCATCTTTACAAATTGAAACCAAAACCAAAACTAAAAAGAAAACCAAACAACAACTTCAAATTTCAACTGAAACGAGTAAAGATTCAAGTTCAAATTCAGCTCAATCCAAAGTAGATTCAAGATCAAAATCAACTATCAGTTCAAAATCAAGTAGCAGTTCCAGATCAAAGAAAAAAGCTCTATTCTCTAGGTTCTCGCTGCTCAACAAATAAAGTGAGTGAACCTTAAATTTTTAAGTTAAATCATCATTATTAATTGATGCATGTCATAAATAATTGTAGCAAGTGTTGTGAATATGATTTGCATGGATGTATTTTACCTGGAATATAGTTGAATTACTGTATATATGTAAGTGCATGTCTATGTATAGTTAAACATGTCTCTATTAGTATTCAGCAGACCAAACTTACTCAAAAACTCAATTCCTTTTCATATAATCCATTTCACGTTATGATGATTAAAGAGAATATGTTTGTAATAACTAAATTTGATTTTTAAAAATATTTTAAGTGTAATTAGCAAGTATTTATTGGAAACAAGAATTACAGTGAAAAATCATCTTAAGTCAAAAAATCTATGTATTAAATTTCATGTTTTGAGTATATAACTGGATTCGTACTTGGAAACAATGAATTTTGATAATAATTTCAAGATTTTTAAGCTAGTAATTGTTGAGATTTTTCTAGTTGAACGGAATATGCACTTTGCTCGATTTATTGGCGATCAGAGATAGAGGAGCATAGTGATCGATGCTGGAGGAAGCTTGAGTGATGAGGGTCGTGGGAAAAATAGTCGGAGGATTTTTAGGTCACTGTGGTGGCTTGTTGACGGTGGAGTAGGGTTTAACGACTAGTTTGGGTCGACGTTGGATTCGAGGCTCATGTGTCATCATGGTTGCACAGGAGTTGAGCGAAAGTGGGGGAAACAAAGCATGGTGCAGTGGCGAATGTCTGGGTTGATCGGCGAGTCCTTAGGTAGTCAGAGGCGGTGGCGTGAGGCATGGTTGTGGTCGAGTATCATTCCAGCGAGGATGCTCAACATTCTCGATTTCGATTCTTGGTGCGATCGATTGTTCTGGGTGTCGGGTCGACTAGGGGGGAGATCGATAACTTGTTGGTGGTTGGAGCGTTTGTCGGAGAAGCTTGGGCATGACATGCACGTGAATGAGTATTCATTTTTGTCTGTTGGTCGCTGAGTTGATTAGAAGGGATCGGAGAAGAAGTTATGCATTGGGTCTAGCTCAGGTTCGTGCACGAGTTTTATCGAAGAAGAGAGATGAGAGAATTGGCTTGGATTTGCTTTTATATGTTAAAAAGGTTTTGAAAAGCATAAGTTAGTTAACAAGTTTTCATAGCAATTGTTAAACAAGTTTTAAGTAAAGGGTATTGATCAAGTTATCAAACAAGTTTTAAGATTTAAAATTTTAAAGTTAAAAGTTTTTAAGATTAATCGATTTGATTTGAATAATTATATATTAGGTTAATTAATTAAATTGATTCCTAAGTGTTTTCAAATGAAATTTAATAACGTAGTTAAGTAAACGATTAAGATAAATTGTTAAACTTCAATTAATTAAGGTCTTAAGCAATTAAAAAGGATAATTAATTAACGCATAAGGGTTAAGTAATTAATTTATTTGGTGTAAATTAAATTAATTATAAATTGTGTGACTAATTAATCTTGCTTATGAATGATTAATTTGGATTTAATGCTTTTGATTGTTATTATCTCTGGTATGTAATTTGTGATATTCTGTGATATGAAATGACTAGATTAAACGGTTGATAAATGTGAGTCATTTATTTGAATAGTTATCTATGATGGATTTTCTTTGTGAATATGATATTCTGAATTTAAATTGAATTGTCTTCACTTAAACAACATGGCTTAAAGAAGGCATTGGATTCGATGAGATCGGGGTCGGATATCGGCAATATCCGGAACCACTTTGATTAGTAACTACAATAATTCTTTATAGATTTGATTTTGGAATCAAATAGGCTGGAATGGAATAAATTAAATAACATGGCCATTTGAACTAAGTAACGGTACTTAGACATTATTTGTGTAATAAGTGTTTGGCTACATAATGATTAAAACTCGTAGTGATGAACGAGTTACCCTGGTTACCAAGAAGCTTTATAACATAAGTGTTTCACAGTATATGGGTTTGCTCACACTGATTTTCAGCCTGACTCGGGTGTTACTTTATTGTAATGCTCAGGTCAGACCGACGATTACAGATTTTAAGGTTAGAACGTTCTGGAGCTTAGGAGACGAGCTGGATGGTAGGGACGTATGGAGTATTTTCCATTGTGTATTAGTTTTGGTACTGATTGTATTCATGGACAAGTTATTATAACTGATTAGATTATTTGTAGATGGTTGTACTCAGAGATATTATATGTAGATTGATATTTACAGCTCTCTTTGTGTAAATGCTGTTATTTGATATTATATTTTGTTCCGATGAGATTGTGAGATTCTGTGCTTTTGTTTTTCTGTTTCTTCTTCTACCTCTTTTCGCCTTAGCCCTAACAATCTGAAATTAGTTCGATTGCTCGGCACTTCTATAGTGAATGTATTAGTGTTGAATTTTCAAGGTTGAAAATTCCGAGTCGTTACAAATCTTATATCCAAGATTATGAATACTAAATCATATCATTACCATGCATCATAAAGATCACAACTTTAAATCCAGACACAACACTTTAATCCATCGATTCAAGCCAAATGCTAAAACACAAGCTACCCAATACATCTACTTCCAACCATATCATAATCTGTAATGACCTGGTATTTCGAACCATTCAAATCGACAATCATCCACGCATGTCAGACTTGAATTGCTCAAAACAACAGATTGTTAATTTATAATTGGCAAAACATAGCAAATACAATAAATAAATCAATCATAGAATAACATACATAGGGTATTACAACATTAAGCAGTGAAATAGATAAATAATAGTTCATGAAGCTACTATAAAACATCAAAGTTTGAAGCAAAATACCACAGAATCTCAAATACAAATGAGTCTCTAATACATAAGCAACTGACGAGATGAACATAAATGACTGGAATAAACTGAAATAAATGAAAGATGGATAGATAGATCTTTAATCAAAGCTCAAATCTCCAAAGGTTAGTCTCAAATGCTGTGACACTTAGTCTGATTCGAGCATAAAGCAAAAGACAAAACACTCGAGTCGGGAGTAACATTTTTTTATTATTAAATTTAACTCAAGTGAAATGTAACTGAAATACAAGTAACTTAAAGGATGTTTGTGATTCCCATCCTCTAAGGATTCATGGAACTATCTACTATGTAGTAATGTACGCTATTATAATATGTCTATCAGTAAAGTCAAGTATTAAAATAGCGTTAAGGCGTTACCCATATCTCTTTTAACACATTTTATACAATATCGTAGTCTGTACAGTGCTGTAAACTCCACCAAACTAGTGGGCTATCAGGGAGAACTCCATAGGTACGACACAAACCAAAATCGTAGTGGAGTCGATAAGGTAGATAACAAGGCACGCAAGGCTATAACTAGTGTAGGATTCTACCAATTTACACTTTCGGGCTGGTGGTAACAGATAGTCGCAGCTAGTCGCAGCTGCTGCCCATCTCGTACAACACTCCCAAAATCAAAGGTGCACCTGATCAAATCACATAGTAATAGAATGGTATCAAACGAGTGTGCCGATCGGAGGAGGTACCTCACTTGGCCCGTCAATTGCTCCTGTTTTGGTCATCTTATTTAGGGCTCATTTCATACCTCAATACATCAATGTCGTCAAACCATCCTATTTCGTTCTGGATTGTAACGACACGATATTTTCAACCATTCGCATCCGCACATGTCGGACTTGAATTGCTCAAAATACCGCATTGTAAATAAAATTTGGCAAATCTCAGAATATACAGTAATTAAATAATCACAGATCACAGACATAGAGTAAATAATAATGCAGCGGAAGCAAAAGAGATAGTAGTTCATGAAGCTATTATATATATAAAATACATCAGAGTTAAACAAGATACAATAGAAGAGTAACAAGATACATCAGGAACAAAACAGAATACATCAATGGAGTCACTGGATACAGAAAGCAAAATAGATGGCTGGATCTTTAAGCAAAGCTCCAACTCTGAACGTGAGTCTTGAATGTTGAATCACTCAGTTTGACTCGAGCGTAAAGCAAAACACAAAACACTCGAGTCAGGAAATAAATACTTATGAACTGTAAATCAACTCAAGTGAACAGTAACAAAAATGCATCAGTAACTTAAAGGATGCTTGGAAACGCCCATCCTTTAAAGACCCGATAAACTATTTATTATGTAGTAATATTGCGCTATTATAATAATGTCTACAATAAAATAAACTTATTTTAAAATAGCGTAAAGGAGTGACCCAATATTCCCCTTAACATGTAATAGTCCCAGTAGTCCATCTAGTATCAGCATATCTCCAGATCGGGAGACTGCCCTAAATACTCCATGGGCTATGGGAGAAAAACAAACTCGTAGTAAGGCTCGCTATGGTAGGTGAAACGGCATAACTAGGCAATGCCAGGGTAGATATACCAATTACGCTTCCGAGCTGGTGGTAACGCATAAAAGCCACTACCGCCCACCTTGGAACACACTTCCAAAACAAATTCGGAGGATGGCCATCAAATCAACCACAAGATAAGAGTATAGTATCAAAGGAATGTGTCGATCGGAGGAATGACCTCATTTGGCCCGTAGATCGCTCCTGTTTTTTTCCACCTTATGCCAACTCACAGGAGTTGGGTAAACATAATATACCTTAAGGATGTCGCCACCATCCTACTTCATCTGGAATCTCCACCTCGTATACGGTTGTAAAGTGGTTTTCGGAGTTGGCATAGAGTATGACAACTTCCGATCCTGGTCTCCTTGACAACCAAACGTTATTATAACGCCATAGTCATTTCGAAATAGTTCATACTTCAAAAATCAAATCATTTCATTTCAAAACTATACCCTTTCAAAATAGTTTATACTTCGAAACCAAAACTATTTTATTTCAAAACTATATCCAAATCGATACGATATCATTTCCATCTCAACATATATTCACTTTCAAAAAACATAATACTTTCAAAGTTATAACTCTTTCGAAACCAAAATACTTGAAATAATTTTGAAAATCATAACATTCCGAAATCAAACATTTAAAATCATGGAACATTCTTTTAATTCTTTACATTTTACAAATTTTATTCCATTAAACCCAAATTTTAAATTTCCAATTCAATTCAATTCAAACCATCGGTTTCAATTCAATTCAGTTTCCCAACAAACCATTTCAAATCATATCAATTCCAAATATAGATTGGATCCAAATACAAACTATTAAATTTTAGTATATTTCAAAATTTAATATACCATATTTCAAAACTAAATTTATAATTTCATATATCTCAAATTCAATTTCATTTTACTTAGTTTTGAAATGTTCATTTCATAAATCCAATATCATTTAAATAAGCCAGAATTACAAGTAAACCAAATATCCTTTCATACTAATATAAACTTTAAATATTAATTTATCAAATAGACTAAAATCAAATATCATTCCAAATTCATATTCTTTATCAAAATAAAGATCAAATCATTTCCAAACTATTTCAAAATTCAAAATATCATGTCCTTTCAAAACCTCATTATTAAATCATTGTTTGAATTCAAATTCAAATATTTAAATTTAAATATCGTTTCAAAAATCAATTATGTCATTCACTTATTATTCCAAATATCATTACAAAACACATTTCAAAATTTCATTCAAAATTTCATTTATCTCATTACATTACATTCCATTTAACACATACATAATCAAACCTTATTTAAATTCAAATTTAATTTGAATTCCTTGAAAAATTCAAATTTAAATATTAAA
The DNA here is from genome assembly GCA_030765085.1 of Allium cepa. Lineage (NCBI taxonomy): Eukaryota > Viridiplantae > Streptophyta > Magnoliopsida > Asparagales > Amaryllidaceae > Allium > Allium cepa. Next base: position 190,015,887 of record CM060929.1, on the reverse strand, counting down.
ATATATTCAAAACTTCTTAAATTTCACAAATAATCAATTCCAAAAGTTAAATCATTTAAATCTTTAAAATATAACTCAAACAATGTTAAAATTTATAACATTTCAAACATTGTCAAATTATAGCAACGACGGCATTTATAAAGTGCTATCGTAGCTTATAGTATCCAAAATAGTTTTTCTTAGGAACAACGGCATTTATAAAATGCTGTAATTGATATTTAGTTATTTCAACACTTAGTTAAATTCAAAATAACAGCATTTTAAAATGTTGTCATAAGACCACAGCATTTTTGTAAATGCTATTAATAAAATTCCAGCTTTTATTATAACTTTAAGAAAACATTTAAAACTTCAATTTTTGTTATTTTAAATTTATAAATCATATTTCTAGACTTTAAAATTTCACATTCAAAAATTTTTAACATATGATTTATCACAACATAATTTTATAACTAAGTACCCAATTTAAAACTCAATTCATTTGTTAAGTCAAAATTCACTGTTTATTAACTTATAAATTTAATTAACTTAACATTTTACTTCAAATATAATTTCAAACTTTAAATTTAATTCCCATTATTTACATAAATTTTTAAAATAAAATTTAAAGTCAAAAATCACATTTACTTCAAATTTACAAACTTAAATTCACAAATTCAAAACTTAATATTTAGCTTTCTTAAAACCATAAAATATATATTTTTAAAGTAAAATTTCGTACTTTTAAAAATACATATCTTAATAAAAGTCATTCAAAAACATACCACGGGTCTATATATAATTTTCTAACCTAGATCAAGTGATACAGATATATATCATTTCAATCCGTATTTTACAAAGAAAACCCGGGTTCTATCATTTCAAACCCGCAATCCCAAGTAAATAAAAATAAATAAAAATCGCTCAGGCCTATCATTTCAGACCATAACGATTTTTCCCTATTCTAAAGTCCGTTTGGGTATATATCATTTCAATCCATAGCGATTCTATTCTAGCAGGGAAACATGCAGTGTGAATATATGCTTAAACAATATAAACAATGATACTAACATATCAATGCCACAATAAAATGTCAAATATCAAATGTTAGGTGATAATTAACATAGTTAACATGGCATAGCATATCATATCATCATCATCGTTAACTTGCATAACATTTTTAATTTACTAAACACTTGTCATCAATTCACTAATTCATAAGTAAACATGTCAGGGTGAGAAAGACTCATCTTTTCAAGCTGGAGATAGCCAATCAAAACACACAGAACAAATCCAGAAAGCACGATATGGCACGACACAGCACGACATGATTCAAATGAGAGAGATAGCCAAGATATGTTCTTGTAAACAACCAATAAAACAAAGCAAAATATACATGAATATTCAATACAAAACAACATTGAAATGAATTGAAATAAAAAGCAACGAAGGCCAAAATAGTTAGACCTTTCTTTTGACCATACATAAGGTCGACAAAAGGAACATATGCTCAGCCATTGATGTGTGTTTGGGTCAGATATGTATCATGACTCATGGCTAGAAGGAGATGAATGTGTAGAGTTATAACATGAAGCACAAATTGGTTAAGGCAAAAATGGCAAGGGTTAGTTCAACAATTTGGCTCAGCCAAAGGGCTTGTGGGCTCAGGCTAAGCATAGTACAGGTGTGGACAGTGGAGAGTGATGCTGCAATAGCGGCCAAAGGTCATGTAATTGCTGGTGGTGGCGGTTCTAGGGGTGGCCAAAGTGATTGATGAAGGTGATGTGAAGTATAGGCTCGGTTAGCACTTGTTTGGTGGAGTTTTTGGCAAAACTTTGTGGTGCAAGCTCAAATGGAGGGACAGCCCTGGTCATGGTCAGAGGAATGGGTGATGATTGCTGCTGTAGATGGTGGAGGTGATGGAGTAGGATCTAGGCCAAGCAAACCTGAAGAGGAGCATGTTAGTCCGTGAGATGATGGTTTTGATGACAACAACCTTAGAATAGATTATAAAATACAAATACTAACATTATAAGTTTAGATATATATGTATATGAAGGATTTAACCATGCAGGTACTAAGAATGAAGACTGTACAACATAGAGATTCAAGATATAAAGATAAAATATCAAGATAGAAGAATCTTGAATATCGAGACTATCAAGAGTTCAAGATTTCAAGGATAAGTATTTTTTATTATTATTAGGAATTTTTGTTAAAACTCGTAGAAAAGTACTGGCATCTTAAAATCCAATTTATTCGTGGAATGGAATCCACTTCGAGCCCGTTAAGGGATGGAACCCTAAGTAGGATGGAACCTACGAAAATCTAGTGGGACATTTTTTTGTATCCACTAATTTTAATTCAAAAGATTTTACAAAATTATCTTGTTTTCAAGATGATTTCAAAACTTTCCTTTTAAAAGATTCAAAACCCTCGATCCTGATTTTAAATAATTTTAGCTTCAAAAACATCTTTATTTTCAAAGTCCAATTACTCCTGATTCTAAACTATCTTTTTAAATAATATATTTAACTTTTAATATTTATACTTAGATTTAAATATAAAATTATGGTTAAATTCTATATATATTATTCTTTATATTTACTTATGAATTTCAACTATAGTCAAGTATAATTATAAAGTTTAAATTAGTTTTTATATAAGACAAAGGTTATTTTCAAAGAAATTCAAAACATCATAAAAAGCTTTGGGAAGTCGACATGCCTATGGGTGTCATGTCGACATGGTGACAGTTTGATTAAAAAATTCAAATTTCAAAAGAAGTGTCTATTCGCCATAACTCTTCATGAATGGACATGGCTGTTGTTCTTCTATAAATAGGGGTCAGTTTCAACGAATACGAATTTTTAATCACTTTTTTCTGGTTTTCACTCATCTTCTTCTTCCTCTTTTCTTAATACATATTTTTATCATTACTCTGCCGAAATCAACATTGAATCATACTCGATTACTTCTAATTTGATTCTCTATCACTACCTCTACAAGATTCTCAATGCTATTCAGGGTTATAGACTTCTTTGTAATCTATTAAGCGAGAAAAGGTGTGATTGTAACCTTGTAAATCAATGAAAAGGGAAAAGGTGTAATTGTAACCTTGGTAAATCAATTGGGTAAACTTGTGGCCCGGAAATCAAGTATCTTACCCAGAGGATCGAAATTCTGGAGGGTGTATCTCGTAGCCTTGAAACCTAGGGTGTAATTGTACGATTGCTTAAGGAAATCCATACTTGTGTTGCGGGACTGGATGTAGGGTAACTCCAAACCAGTATAAAATTTGATGTGTTCTTTCCTTTACTGCTTCTATTTTATTTCTACATCTGTGATTGTTTCTGTGATCATATCTATGTCGGTATATTGCATACTTTTGTGTTAAATTAACATAAATTAAAAAGATTTAGTAGTTCTTTATTAACACTATTCACCCCCCTCTAGTGTTAATCTTATCCTTAAGATCCATAATCCGCATTTCTCACGATTGGTATCAGAGAAAGGTTTTCAAAGTTTCATAATCTATTTTTTGAAAAGTTTTTACAATGGCTATATTCGTTAATACTAAGTTAGAAGTATACAAATCATCATTGTTTCATGAGTCTGCATATAATCAATATTCAAATTCAAGTTATCTACCAAAATTATTTAATGTGTAGGAATCATGCTTTATGGGTGTTCAGGAATCAATGCACAACGGACAAATTGTGCAGATCAGAAAGAACAAATGGATACTTGATAGTGGATGTTCTAGACACATGACTGGCAATCCAGATATACTGAATGATATAATATATAAAGACAGAGGATTGGTTAACTTTGGAGACAATTCAAAAGGATATGTGCATTGGCAAAGTCGGTAATTCTAAAACTCCTAATATTACTAATGTTTTGCTAGTTAAAAATTTGAAACAGAATCTCCTAAGTATAAGTCAACTATGTGATAAAGGTTATAAAATTAAATTTTAAAAAGATAAATGCCATAGTGAAGATAATAATTCAACCATTATATTTGAGGGAGTTAGGAAAAAGAATATATATATATATATTCTCAGTATGAAAGTTTCAAATGGTAACCTGTGTCTGTTGGCAAATACATATGACCCTTGGATTTGGCATAAGAGATTTGGGCATTTGAATTTCAAACTCTTATCTAGACTGTTAAAACATGATCTAGTAAGAGGTCTTCCTAAAATGAATTTTAAAGTAGATAGTTTATGTGATGCTTGTCAATTAGGAAAACTTAGAAAAAATTCTTTTAAGTTAAAAGATATGATTTCAACTTCAAAACCTCTTGAATTACTTCATCTTGATTTATTTGGTCTATCTCAAACTCTATCAATAAATCATTGTAAATATGTCTTTGTAATTGTAGATGATTATTCTAGATTTACATGGACAATATTTTTGAAACATAAAAGTGATATTTTTGAATGTTTTAAGACATTTTCATAAAGAATTCAAAATCAATTTTCTCTAAAAATTATAACTATTCGAAGTGATCACGGTGGTGAATTTGAAAATGAAAATTTCGAGGAATTCTGCAATAAAAAGGGAATGACTCACAATTTTTCAATTCCGAGAACTCCACAACAAAACGGAGTTGTAGGACGTAAAAATAGGACAATTCAAGAGTGTACAAAAACTATGCTTTCAGATAGTAATTTACCAAAGAATTTTTTGGCAGAAGCAGTTGCAATCGCCTGTTATATTTTGGATAGAATTTTAATTAGACCTCTAACTAATAAGACATCTTACGAACTTCTTTATTCAAAGAAACCTAAGGTATCTTATTTCAGAATTTTTGAAAGTAAATGCTTTATTTTAATACAAAAGATAATTTAGATAAATTTGATCCTAAACCGACAATGGTATCTTTATCGGATATTCTAATAGAAGTAAAGCGTACAGAGTGTTTAATTTAAAAACTAATACCATTGAGGAAACAATGCACGTTTCGTTTGATGAAAATTTCAAAATTTTTGAAGATACAAATGATGAAGAAGGTTTAATCGCTCAAAATCAAGAACCTATTGAAACTAATAATGAAATTGATCATCCTAATAAAAGGAAAAAACTTTTAAAAGATCACCCTATAGAAAATATACTGGGAGATATGCAATCTTTTGTTAAAACTAGAAATCAACTAAGTCAAATGAGTAATGTAGCTTTTATATCGACTATTGAACAAAAAAATCCAATAGAAGCATCAACTGATGATTCATGGATTTTGGCTATGCAAGAAGAATTAAATCAATTTACTAGAAATTACGTTTGGGAACTTATTCCTAGACCAGAAAATAAAACTATAATTGGAACTAAATGGGTTTATAAAATTAAAATGAATGAATAAGGAGAGGTAGCTAGAAATAAAGCTCGATTAGTCACTCAAGGTTACTGTCAAGAAGAAGGAATAGATTTTGATGAAAATTTTGCTCCCGTTGCAAGATTAGAAGCCATTAGGATTCTACTTGCTTTCGAAAATCAAAATAATTTCAAATTATTTCAAATGGATGTTAAAAGCACCTTTTTAAATGTATTTGTAAAAGAAGAAGTATATGTCAAACAACCACCACTTTTTGAAAATGATAAATTACCAAATCATGTTTACAAACCTAAAAAAGCACTATATGGTCTAAAACAAGCTCCTAGAGCCTGGTATGATAGACTAAGATCTTATTTATTGCAATCTAATTTTGAAATTGGTAAAGTAGATAATACTCTTTTTATTAAAAGAAATAAAAATGATATTCAACTAGTACAAGTTTACGTAGATGATATCGTTTTTGGTTCAACTAATTATGAAATGAATAAAGAATTTTCTGAAATAATGAAAAAAGAATTTGGGATGAGTCATATGGGTGAATTAAACTTTTTTTAGGATTACAAATAAAACAATTAGATAATGGTATCTTTATTAGTCAAGAAAAATATGCTAAAGACCTAATTAGTAAATTTGGTTTGACTACTACGAGTGGAAAACCTACTCCCATGGCAACCAATGAGTACCTTAGTAAAGAAGATCTCTCGAAAGATGTAGATCAAAAATTATATAGAGGAATGATTGGCTCATTACTCTATATTACTACTAGTAGACCTGATATCATGCATAGTGTCTGTCTCTGTGCCAGATATCAATCTCAACCTAAAGAGACCCACTTAAAAGCCGTAAAACATATCATAAGATATGTTAAACACACATCTGATTATGGCTTATTTTACCCTAAAAATGATTCTTTTGACTTAATATCTTACTGTGATGCTGACTATGCTTGTTGTAAATCAGACTGAAAAAGTACAAGTGGGACTAGTCACTTTTTGGGGCATTCTCTAATTTCTTGGCTCAGTAAAAAGAAAAACATAGCTTCTTTATCTACAACTGAAGCAGAGTATATTTCTGCTGCTTTGGCTTGTTCTCAAGTAATATACATGCAACAAACCTTAAAATATTTTGGTTTAAATTTCTCAAAATCTCCAATTTATTGTGACAATACGAGTGCGATAAATTTATCCAAAAATACTACTCAACATGCTCGAACTAAACATATTGATATCAGACATCATTTTCTCAGAGATAATATAAGCAAGGAAGTAGTTACTCTCGATTATATAGATTCTAAAAATCAAATTGCTGATATCTTAACAAAACCTTTAAATGAATCAACATTTACTAAATTAAGAAGAGAATTAGGTATTTGTTCTATAACTGAAATATAAAATATAAATAACAAGTATAATTAACAATTGGTATCAAAATAAATCAAAGAGTTAAATTTTTTAAAGACCGTGTCGACATCCCCTAGGTATACATGTCGACATATAACTTTTTTATTTTTTAAAAAAAATTTCCCACCAAAATTCAAAAATTTAGTTATATATTCTTCTCAATTTCGACTTTTCATTCATTCTATCTGTTTTCTCTTCATTCTCTCTTCTGAAATAAATAAAATCATGGCTTCATCCTCAAAATCAAACATAAAATCAACTTTCTCATTTCCTTCTCCTACTTGTGGTCCATTCTAATGCACTACTCTCGCTCGTATGACTAAAATGGAGGAATCTATGAAGCTTCAGATGTTGACTGAAATTCAAGTAACTCAACTTCGTATAGCAAAGGAACAGGAAAGGCAAGGCAAGATTCTTAGGAATTTGCAAAAATTCCTAATGGACAACCATGCCAACCCTATCTTGATCGATGAAGACTCTCCACTCAATCAAGAACAAGAGGCCAGCGACGACGACGAAGAAGAAGAAGAAGAAGAAGAAGAAACCATGGAAGAAGTGCACGACGAGGATGATGACCAAGTCGTGTGTGTTGGAGAAGTATGTTTCGACAAAAATGGGAATCTTGTCGAACAACGTGGAAATTTCTGTTTCCACTATCCAAACTGTTCGATTCATAGATCTCCTATGTTCAGAAACACACATTAGTTTCTTCTTTTTCCTTCCGCTGTTGTTTGTGTTTTTATGTTTTCAAACGCAAATGTAAATATAACCATATACGTAATAAATAACTCATGTCCTTATATGTGTTTTTATTATAAGTATTATTGTGAATTCTTAGTTAGGATAGTTAAGAGTTTAGGACTATGATTTAGTATTAGACTTAAGTGTTGATTATTTATGATAACACTATCATTATAATCACATGTCATAGAATAATAGTTTTAGGGGGAGTTATATAGTTTGGAGTTATCTCATTTAGTTAGAGTTTTTGTTGATGACAAAGGGGAAGAAATATAAAATAGGATAGTTAGGTATAGTTTAAGGGGGAGTTGTTAGTTTTAGGGGGAGTTATTAGGATAGAAATAATATTTTGTAAACAAAGGTTGTCATCATCAAAAAGGGGGAGATTGTTAGTCCGTGAGATGATGGTTTTGATGACAACAATCTTAGAATATATTATAAAATATAAATACTAACATTATAAGTTTAGATATATACATATATGCAGGATTTAACCATGCAGGTACTAAGAATGAAGACTGTATAGTATAGAGATTCAAGATATAAAGATAAAATATTAAGATAGAAGACTCATGAGTATCGAGACTATCAAGAGTTCAAGATTTCAAGGATAAGTATTTTTTATTATTATTATGAATTTTTTTAAACTCGTAGAATAGCACTGGCATCTTAAAATCCAATTTATTGGTGGAATGGAATCCACTTCAAGCCCGTTAAAGGGATGAAACCCTAAGTAGGATGGAACCTATGAAAATCTAGTCGGACATTGTTTTGTATCCACTAATTTTAATTCAAAAGATTTTACAAAATTATCTTGTTCTCAAAATGATTTCAAAACTTTCCTTTTAAAAGATTCAAAACCCTCGATCCTGATTTTAAATAATTTACCTTCAAAAACATCTTTATTTCCAAAGTCAAATTACTCCTGATTCTAAATATCTTTTTTAATAATGTATTTAACTTTTAATATTTATACTTAGATTTAAATATAAAATTATGGTTAAATTCTATATATATTATTCTTCATATTTACTTATGAATTTCAACTATAGTCAAGTATATTTATAAAGTTTAAATTAGTTTTTATATAAGATAAAGGTTATTTTTCAAGAAACTCAAAACATCATAAAAAGCTTTGGGATGTCGACATGCCTATGGGTACCATGTCGACATGGTGACAGTGATTCAAAAATTAAAATTTCAGAAGAAGTGTCTATTCGCCATAACTCTTCATGAATGGACACGGCTGTTGTTCTTCTATAAATAGGGGTCAGTTTCAACGAATTTTTAATCACTTTTTTCTAGTTTTCACTCATCTTCTTCTTCCTCTTTTCTTAATACATATTCTTATCATTACTCTGCCGAAATCAACATTGAATCATACTCGATTACTTCTAGTTTGATTCTCTATCACTATCTCTACGAGATTCTCGGTGCTATTCAGAGTTATAGACTTCTTCGTAATCCATTAAGAGAGAAAAGGTGTGATTGTAGCCTTGGAAATCAATGAAAAGGGAAAAGGTGCGATTGTAGCCTTGGTAAATCAATTGGGTAAACTTGTGGCCCGGAAATCAAGTATCCCTACCCAGAGGATCGAAATTCTGGAGGGTGTACCTCGTATCCTTGAAACCAAGGGTGTAGTTGTATAATTGCTTTTGAAAGGAAATCCATACTTGTGTTGCGGGACTGGATGTAGGGTAACTCCGAACTAGTATAAAATCCGGTATGTTCTTTCCTTTACTGCTTTTATTTATTTCTGCATCTGTGATTGTTTTTGTGATCATATCTTTGTCTGTATATTGCATACTTTTGTATCTAAATTAACATAAATTAAAAAGATTTAGTAATTCTTTATTAACACTATTCACCCCCCCCCTCTAGTGTTAATCTTAGCCTTAAGATCCGTAATCCGCATTTCTCACAGAGCAAAGGCAAAACAAGGAAAAAGAAGAGATAAAATGAGAAATAGAATCCATTAACAAAATTTTCTCAAAAATAAAATGGTTGTTAGTTGTTGTGTAAGGAGAAATATTATTTTCAGGTGAAATGAAGAGGGAAGTCACGGCCGAAGCAAAGAGAATGGTCGGCTATAAAGAAAAATGAAAAGGTAATTGAAATTGAAAAGACAAGGTATGTGAAAAGTCAATGGAAAATGAAAGGACTTTGACTCTTTAATTTCCAATTTCTTTTAAATTAAAATAAACTAAATACAATTCAGAAAATAAAATAAAATACCAAAAAAAAATGAAAAAGAAAATAAATAATTAATTAAGGAAAAATATAAAATAAATAAGAAAATAGCTTAATAATTGAAACTTGAATTTAAAAATATAAACAATATACAATAAGCATTTGAAAATTATAACTATACTTTTAAAAATGTTTTAAAAATAAATAAATACATAACATATCATGTCAAGCATATATACACTAATTAGAACAAACAAAAATTTTATTTATACAAACTGAAATAAACAATTTTTGTTAAATAAATCAATTTATACACAATATTGTAAAAAGCATAACTTTCACAATATAAATCGGATTCCAATGAAACGAAAAGCAGTATTATTGAAATTAAATTTATTTTCATAATTAAATTCAAAAATTCAAAAATTTAAATTTTATGTTTAAAAGTCAAAGTTTGACCGTATTGACCGAAATCAACATTTTCTGGAAATCTTCAATTTATTCACGTTTGAAATTCTAATTCACATAAAAATAAAAAAATTAAATTAAAATAACAAAATTATTCTTTTTAATAAATAAAATAAAGTTTTTAAATCAGGATATCAATTAAAAAATTAAAATATACAATTAAAATAATTATAAAATACAGCGTTGTTACATTACGTTATAAATGCAGTCTTATTTTAGAAATTCAAATCACTTAAATTCCCTAATACAAAACTATAGCAAGTCTGTAACGACCCGGAATTTTGGGCAATAACAATTTAATAATCTGTATTAATAATTAACTAGTTTGATAATTTTCTTTATAATTTTAATTTAAACTGGTAAATTTATTCTTTTATGGTTAATAAATATTTAATCTGATAATTGTAATTTATATCTTTCTGACAATTTAAATTTGATAAGAATTGTTTTTCAAAAACTAATTAAATTTTTATTCTGTTTATAATATATACATTTGATATATATATATATATATTATAAATAGGATATCTTCTGTTTTAATTAAAAATGAATTTTCAAATTGTAATATATGTATGTATATGTTATAATTTGATATTGTTTTGAAAATTTAGTTAAATCTATTAATAATTGATATGTGAATGGATATTGTGACTTAAAACTTTGTTTCGAAATTTTATTTTCAAAAGTTAATTTAGTTTAATTTATTTGTTTTCAAATATAAGATGGATATTTATTTTAATATGATAGTTTATAAAGGATTTAATTAAAGTTTTCTTTATGTTTTCTTTATGTTTTCTTTCAAGTGTTTAATTCAAAATAGTTATAAATGCATATGTGTAATTGTTTTAGATTTTAAATACTTATATAGGAATTATTTGCACTTTTATTAGTATTAGAATATTTTCTTTAAAAGGAAAGCTATTTATAAAATAAAGGTTTACAAAGATTTCACACTTGTATTTATTAAAATTCAAAAGCTTATTTTCATAAAAACATTTCACTTATGTGTATAAACATTTTATAAATACATATAAATACATAAGTAAGCATTTATTAACAAAGTAACTTAATTATGTAAGGTTATATTACATTTAAATTAAATGATAAATTAATTAAAATTATTCAAACATGTGTAAACATGTTATCATCTCAAAAACACTTGTAAAGTAAGTAAGTTAATAGGATGACAAATGTAATTTTAGGGACAAGTGTCTTTATTTAAAAAACTTTACTCTCTTTAATTATTTTTAATAAACCTAGCTTATGAGAAAAATTGTTTCCTCTTTCAATTAGTGGCAGTCAGAAAATATTCTCAAAACAGAAATCTTTCTCAAATCTGAAAGATTAAAACCCAAAAGCAAATTTAAAATCTAAAAAAAAAAAGACTTCAACCTGCAAATGAAGTCTGCATTTCTAAATTCTACTTCAACTAGCAAAACCTATCTGCAACTCCAAAAGGCTACAACCAACAAATCTGCAACCTGCAAATTTACAATCTGCAATTGCAAATGGAATTCAACCTGCATTTTCTTTTGAGGGCATCTGCAAGTTTAATCAACAATTGTAAAGCATGTAGTAAAGTTTTCAACAGCAAACCAAAGCACAATTTTCAGATTTAAGATTCAACCTGGAAATTTTGAGAAATTCAAAACCTGCTCTACTTATAGAGGTGAGTAATCATTTTAAAAACAGATTTTGTTAAATTTATAGTTAAATAATATTGCATGCAAATGAATCCTTGATTTGATAATGAATATTTGAATTTGTGAATGTATGATTATTATAAGTACTTGGTGCCAGTAAATTTGAAATTTAAAACTCTGTTGTTTAAACAGGAATTGACTTTCATTTTTTAAATCCAAAATCCTTCAAAAATATAACTTGTTTGAACTGGTGATATGAATGAAAAGTGTATGTTATAGTTTGATAGTAATTTTAAAATTTGTTTCATATTTTTTAAGCTACCGGTGTATATAAATAGGAACATCACAGTAAAATCAAATTATAGATAAAAATCAATTATCCTAATTTTTGTCTAAAGGGGTATGATTGTGTTTGTTATACAAATTTATGATTTTAGAAGAAGGAATCATAATTTTTAACTAGGTATTTGATGAGAATTTTGAGTTTGAACATGTTGGAAATTTTTATGAATTGCAGTTGATTCACGTAATAAATTGAGTTGATATTTGGATCGAAGCTTGCTTGAATATTAGGGATTTAGGGAAAAATATAATTAAAATTTTTAAATGATTGAATTTTTCGAATTGATTCAAAATAGGGTTTAGGCTTACATTGTAGTTCGGCTTGATTGTCATGACTTTACGACTGGGTTTGTTGATCGAGTTCGTTTGCATTTGGAAGTATTATTATTCATGGTGGTGGCGTCCTGATGGTGGAGTCGGCGAGTTCAACGGCGTTGAGGAGTATGGCCGCAGGGGAGCTTTTGTGGTCGGTAGTTGTTGCAGTTTCAAGCCTAATGTTCGAATTTCGATTCGAGCAAAAATTTGTGGATCTAAGTTGACCTTCGCGCTCGCGAATGGATTTAGAATTAGGGTGGGTCATCGCGATGGTCAATGGAGGTCGGCGGTGGAGGTGCATGTGCACCGTGCTTTGTGTGCACAGTTTTGGGTTGCTGGAGTTTTCGTGTTGGGGAAGATGATGGAATCTCGGGTGGGAACTCGCATGTGACTCGGGGGTAACTCAAAGTCAGGGTGGTTTGGGTTTGCTTAGGGGTTAACTCGGGCTGGTTGGTTAATTAAGAGTTAATCACTTAATTAGGAATAATTACTTATGTAAGTAATTAAGAGTTAATCACTTAATTATTTAGTTAAATAATCAATGTGATTAATTAATTAATGAATTTAACTTAAGGTTAATTACTAAGTGTAATTAATAAGAATTGAAATTAGTTAATAAAGTAATTAATTAAGGATTTATTTATTAATGTAATTATTTAATAATTACTTAATGAAGTAATTAAAGATTAATTAATTAGAATAATTAATCAAAGATTTATATAATTAATTAAGAAGTTAATTAATTAAGATAAGTAATTACAAATTGTTAATTACTAATTATGATTAATGAGTTGATTAATTATAAGTTAATTAGTTAATAAATTAAGGTAATTATTAAATTAATAAGGGTCATTAATTAGTGTAATTAATGATATTAATCAAGGTTGATTAATATAAGTGATTAATTTAAATGTGATTAATTAATTGTATTTAATTAAGAATTAATGTAATTAATTTTAGTTAATTAATTAATGAATGATCATTAATTTTTGTAATTAATGACAGTAATTAAAGGGTTAATTACTGAATATGGCTAAGGACAATTACTTAAATGTAATTGAATTTAACTAATCAAGGGAGATTAATTAAGGAAATCATTAGAGATGATTAATTTATTTTATTTGGAATAATAAATAATGAAAAAGGATTTAAATAATCCAAGTGATTAAGAGTTAATCAATTCTGTTATGAATGAATGATTGATCTTGGATGGTTGATATTGGATGTTTGATTAATATGGGTTGATTGATTAATATGGGTTAATTAGTTAATATTGGATGATCGATATTTTGGTGATGCTATTGGATGTTTGATTTTGGTTGATATTGGTTGATACTGGATATCTCTGTTATGTGATATGCTGCTTTGTGAAGATGAATGTTGTTATGAATTATCTATTATGATAATGTGATTCATCTATTGTTTATATAATCCTGAATATAAGTTAAACTGTTTAATCCCTTAAGCATAACTTGGACATTTAAAATGGTGTTTGGTTTCGGTGAGACCGGGATCGGGTTTCCATATTTGGAATCCGAAAACCACATCGATTCCAATTAAACGTTAGGTCGTGTATCCAAGTGAAGCAAGTGAAGACTCGAGGTGTAAGGGCTATACGTCAGTATAACTCTGTGAGTGATTCCGTAATGAGTTGACGGAATAGTTCTTATAGATTCAAGATGGTGAATCAGAGTGCAAGGGCTATGGTTGTTGACTCTGAGTGTGATTCCAATAATGAGTGCAACGAGATAATGCCTTCGGTTTCGTTCGAACCCGGAACGAACTTGTATGGATTGAATGCTTTCAGAACATCGTCAGGTGGACGATGAGCATTCTAAGATAGATGTGTCCTATAAAGGTAATCGTAACCTTAAGCCTCATCAACCGGGAATGGCTAAAACAGGGGAGGAGCAGCAAGGCTTCGTAGGTAGCCCCCACTTGAGAGTGAGATTTACCCCTGTCTAGAGGTCCCTTTATATTTCAGCTTAGTGTGTGGTTGGTCGCGCCAACTACGGGGTGATCTTGTTCGAGACTGTCCAATAAAGGATGGTTCCGGCCTTGTGTTGCAGGGGAGTGGGCGTACTCCTCGGTACGTTGATCTAGGCCACGTACTGTGACCGGCGGTACCCCAGTAGCCCTGCCATTGATGGAAACCCATTCTTCCTACGAGACCCTACGGTTTTGATTGTATTACCCAATTTTGTGGCTAGTAGCTGGAATTTAATGAATGTAACAATTTCGGCTATTTCTTATTTACTTGAAAACCCTAGACACTATTATAATATCACTGGATTTCCTATCAAATGCTTTGGTTAGCGTAAGGTAAAAACTTTTCCATGTTTATGTGTGGGAAGTCTTACGTGATACCTTTTCTTTTCAAAGGATTTTCTAAAGTTAAGCAACTTTAACCCGTTTACTCATACCAGACCCCTGTTTGACCCGAGTGTTTATTTTCTATTATATTAAACTCTTGGGTACTCATATTATGTATGAGTAGTCAAGTGGATCAGGTTATATTGACGAATGAAGTTGGGGGAGATATGGAGTAGAAGGCTTCGACGTGTAGATATATATTGATTCCGCTGTGTTTGTATAGTATCTGTTTCTCTTGTATCTTGAGTTGTATAGTTAGACAGAAGTTTATAACTATCTAATCTCTGTTGTTTAAGTTGTGTACTCTGATGTAATAAGATACTATGTAATATTTTATGTTAATTATTATATTTTATTCGTTCCGCTGTGAGTTCTCCGATGTTGTTCTGTTTCTTCTTTCTCTTTCTTTCTTCTTCTATCCCTTTCTTTCTTCAAGATGATGCGATTTCCTGGAGATAGGAAGTCGGGTCATCTCATTTGGTATCAGAGCATTAGGCTCTGAAGTGTGTCTTTCTTTAAGCAGCATTAGGTTGAGTGAATACCTAGGCTCTGGAATAGTGTCTTTCTTGAGAAAGCGTACTTGTAATTTATATATATATATATATATATATATGTATGTATTTATGTATGTATTTATATCTGTATCTACCTAATAGGTTGGGTTATCTGTTCGGATTTTCCAACATAAGTTTTAGAGGTGGATGGAGTAGTGGTGAGTGTGTGTAACACGATTACCACAGATGGAAGAGGTCTATATGTTTGAGGTTGGAAGTATTTGTCGAGACTGTAGACCTAATACCGTCTTGAGTAAGATTTGTAGTTTGGAGTAAGGATTTCTCTGATATCCGAAGGAAATCTTTTAGAGATTCGGAGTTCGTCTTTGAAGTGTAAGTTTGGATTTTTCTCGGGTGAGCGAATTTTTCTTGAGTTTGGATTTGTTGGTAGTGCAGAAGAGAGTGATGATGTCTTGATAACTGCGTGATGAGATGCAGTATCCAGGGATATCTCCGGGAATGTTTTCTCTTGAAGCAGTTTAGAAGTAGTTGAGAAGCAGTCTTTACCTGCTGCAGGGAAGACTCGTTTGTGTAGAAGTTGTCTGGATCTTTAGCAAGGAGGTTGGCTGTTTTGGAATATGAGACTAAGGTCTATAAGTTATTTGCTTTGACATGGTCTCATTTGTTATTCCCTAAGGAGAGCGAGATGTTGATGCTTGGTTTGGAGTCCGAGTTTCTTGAAGGGTTGTCTGCCATCTCGAAGGTCCGTTGTGGGGTTTGTTAAAGGTTTTGGTTATAGTGAAGCTTTTGGATTAAAGTCTTTGGTTAGCTGTGGTAGCAGTGCAGCTCGAAGTGTTTGGTGTGCTGACGAGGAGATCTTTTAGCTTTGCAGTATCATCGAGGTGGAGTTTAGAAGCAGCAGTGTTGCTTGTTTCTCTGATGATTCATGAATCTTTGTGGTTCTTCTTTCAGCAGTCCGGGCAGATGGTGAATGCTTTCTTGAAGGGTTAACCAGGTTTGGAAAAGTTAAGGCTGTTCTAGTTGGTAAAGAGAGAACAGTTTCTTTGGAATCCGAACTAGGTAGGATCGCAAAAGTGACTTGCGATTAGTTGGGAATTTTTCTTGAGCATTCTCTTATTTAAGGCTGAGGGTTCTCATGTGGATAGGAGCTACTGATGTAATCAGGAGTTTTTCAGCATCTGGTGTTGAGTTTCATATTGTTTTGGTTCCAGAAGCGATATTGGTGGTTAGACTGATAGTTGGATGGTTCTTGGAGAAAGGAGAATTGGTGTAGCAGCTCAGAATTATTTTCTGGAATTGGAATTGGACTGATCTAGCTTTTGAATAGGATTCTGTTTTGAGGTTGTGTGACCAAGTCTGATGTGTCACTCGGATGTTTATGGATTTGATGAACAAAGTTTTTCGGATATAGTGGACAAGTTTGTATTCGTGTTCATCAGCAGTATTCTTATCTATTTTGGAATCAGAGTTGTGCAGCGGAAGCGAGGTAGCTGCTGTGCAAGGAAGGATGTAAGTTCTGTCTGCTATTGCTTTGGAGTAGAGTTTGTGTTCTGGATTTCGACAGATTTTGGAGGACTTTTCTGTTGAATAGGATCCATAAACTGCTTTGTTTTGGGTCTAGTTATTTCTGGAAGTATCAGCATAGGCTGAGCTGATCAGGAAGAGATTGGCAGTTCAGGATTGTCTGTTGAGTTACAGATATGGGATAAGGAGTTTTGCAATTCAAAGTTGGAGACTTCATTGTTGATAGATTTTCTTTGGTTAAGAGATCTGAAATTGATAAGGTTGGTTGGTTAGTGCTGAAGCACTTGAAGATTTCTTATCTGTGTTTTGATAGGATAAGATTGAATTGCCAGTTTAGATAGCTGGAATTCATTTTGTAACACGTGTCTCTGAGAGAGTACGTGTATGATTCATCGATTGGTTATTGAGTCTGTAGTTCAGTTGGAGTTGGATGTTGAGCTGGATTTGAGAGTAGTCTGATGTTCTGTTTAGATTGAAGGATCTAGAGATGAGAGGAGCTCTGGATTTTGGTTGTGTAGTCAGTTTGTTGGCTTTCGTAGAGCGAGTATCCCGGTGATTTATACTTGGGAAAACTCGAGATAGTATTAGAGATTTATTCTGATTAGTGTCAGAATAATTAGTTAAGTTTGTTTGTTTATTTGATCACTATGGATGTTAGTAACTGGTTGTTGGGAATGCTTTGCTGTTTGAAATTAAAATCTGTACTGGATTATTAAATTACCTTTGCTTTTAAATTTCGGGGACGCAATTCTTTTAAGGGGGGAGGATTGTAACGACCCGGAATTTTGGGCAATAACAATTTAATAATCTGTATTAATAATTTAACTGGTTTGATAATTTTCCTTATAATTTTAATTTAAACTGATAAATTTATTCTTTTATGGTTAATAAATATTTAATCTGATAATTGTAATTTATATCTTTCTGACAATTTAAATTTGATAAGAATTGGTTTTCAAAAACTAATTAAATTTTTATTCTGTTTATAATATATACATTTGATATATATATTATGAATAGGATATCTTCTGTTTTAATGAAAAATGAATTTTCAAATTGTAATATATGTACGTATATGTTACAATT
Source organism: Allium cepa (assembly GCA_030765085.1). Taxonomy (NCBI): domain Eukaryota; kingdom Viridiplantae; phylum Streptophyta; class Magnoliopsida; order Asparagales; family Amaryllidaceae; genus Allium; species Allium cepa. Next base: position 189,997,973 of record CM060929.1, on the reverse strand, counting down.
TGATATTGTTTTGAAAATTTAATTAAATCTATTAATAATTGATATGTGAATGTATATTGTGACTTAAAGCTTTGTTTAGAAATTTTATTTTCAAAAGTTAATTTAGTTTAATTTATTTGTTTTCAAATGTAAGATGGATATTTATTTTAATATGATAGTTTATAAAGGATTTAATTAAAGTTTTCTTTATGTTTTCTTTAAAGTGTTTAATTTAAAATAGTTATAAATGCATATGTATAAATGTTTTAGATTTTAAATACATATATAGGAATTATTTGCACTTTTATTAGTATTAGAATTTTTCTTTAAAAGGAAAGCTATTTACAAAATAAAGGTTTACAAAGATTTCACACTTATATTTATTAAAATTCAAAAGCTTATTTTCATAAAAACATTTCACTCATGTGTATAAACATTTTATAAATACATATAAATACATAAGTAAGCATTTATTAACAAAGTAACTTAATTATGTAAGGTTATATTACATTTAAATTAAATGATAAATTAATTAAAATTATTCAAACATGTGTAAACATGTTATCATCTTAAAAACACTTGTAAAGTAAGTAAGTTAATAGGATGACAAATACAATTTTAGGGATAAGTGTCTTTATTTCAAAAAAATTACTCTCTTTAATTTTTTTTAATAAACCTAGCTTATGAGAAAAATTGTTTCCTCTTTCAATTAGTGGCAATCGGAAAAATATTCTCAAAACAGAAATCTTTCTCAAATCTGAAAGATTAAAACCCAAAAGCAAATTTAAAATCTAAAAAAAAAAGACCTGAACCTGCAAATGAAGTCTGCATTTCTAAATTCTACTTCAACCTGCAAAACCTATCTGAAACTCCAAAAGGCTACAATCTACAAATCTGCAACCAGCAACAATCTGCAATTGCAAATGGAATTCAACCTGCATTTTCTTTTGACGGCATCTGCAAGTTTAATCAACAATTGTAAAGCATGCAGTAAAGTTTTCAACAGCAAACCAAAGCACAATTTTCAGATTTAAGATTCAACCTGGAAATTTGAAATTGAGAAATTCAAAACCTGCTCTGCTTATAGAGGTGAGTAATCATTTTAAAAACAAATTTTGTTAAATTTATAGTTAAATAATATTGCATGCAAATGAATCCTTGCTTTGATAATGAATATTTGAATTTGTGAATGTATGATTATTATAAGTACTTGGTGCCTATAAATTTGAAATTTAAAACTCTGTTGTTTAAGCAGGAATTGACTTTCATTTTTTAAATCCAAAATCCTTCAAAAATATAACTTGTTTGAACTTGTGATATGAATGAAAAGTGTATGTTATAGTTTGATAGTAATTTTAAAATTTGTTTCATATTTTTTTAAGCTACAGGTGCATATAAATAGGAACATCATAGTAAAATCAAATTATAGTTAAAAATCAATTATCCTAATTTTTGTCTAAAGGGGTATGATTGTGTTTGTTATACAAATTTATGATTTTAGAAGAAGGAATCATAATTTTTAACTAGGTATTTGATGAGAATTTCGAGTTTGAACATGTTGGAAATTTTTATGAACTGCAGTTGATTCACGCAATAAATTGTGTTGATATTTGGATCGAAGCTTGCTTGAATGTTAGGGATTTAGGGAAAAATATAATTAAAATTTTTAAATGATTGAATTTTTCGAATTGATTCAAAATAGGGTTTAGGCTTGCATTGTAGTTCGGCTTGATTGTCGTGACTTTACGACTGGGTTTGTTGATCAAGTTCGTTGGCATTTGGAAGTATTGTTATTCATGGTTGTGACGCCCCACCTCTATTCCCACGCTAGCCAAGAACACTACGGTGTAGTGCTGTCAACTAGCGCGGAGAATAAGGCTGTTGAGGAGCGACCATCCATGTAATTTCTTATCACACGGTGGCTATAAAATAATCTTCGGAAACAAATATAGAAGTAAGCATAACATGCGAATCAATCACAGATATCCATATCACAAAGGCGGAAAGAGATATGAATATATATCACACAAAAGTGTACATCAGAGAAGTGGTCTAAAAAGATCCACGATAATACAAAAGAATAGCAACGCGTGCTATACAAAAGAATACAACTATGAGTCTATAACTCAAGTGTAAACAACAAAAGCTGCTAATCTAAACAAGTAGCCAAAAGTCTGAGTAGTGAATCACTGGGGGAGGAGTCAAGCAGTAGCACCTGTAACATCTCGGTCTGACCCGAGTATTATTTATAAGAAAATAATAAACGGATCAGTCTAGCTATAAATATCAGATGACATGATATAACATAAAAGATATGGCATAAACATAAAATATCCATACTGACATACTACTATAAGTATGCAAATAATGATCAACAGGAGATCAACCGATAAGAGATATATCAATATCACAAGAATCTTCTCAAAGATCCAAAGAGGGCATCATACCCTAAACTTGTACTCATGACAAGTCAAAGAGATAAATTCCAGAAATCAACACAAGAAATCCAGAAATCATAAAAAGGGAAAGAGGCCTATCACATGACGGTCCAAAGACCATGGGGAGCTACCCCATATGGATGAGTCTGAGTCACCCGAATGAGGTCAAGGCTAACCAAAAAGCAAAAAGGTATGTGTGAGTGGAATCACACAAGTGGTGTCTAGCCTAACCTTGCAATGAAAGAGACATCGCGCAATTGCTAGTCTAATTCATAAAGCGATCATCAAGATCAACGAGAAGTGTCAATTACACTAAGCTAGTAAATATAGAAGTTTAGCTTCATGTCCCATAACCACTTGCTTAACTTAAATATTTACGAACAAACTGTAAATCTTCACTAATAAAATTGTCACAAGAGGTTCAATCGAACAAGTCCAAGAATTAACCGACGAAGTGAACGCAGGCGTTTCATACCACTTGTTTTACTAAGTCGTTTAATTAGATTTCTCATCCGAGTGAGGTAAAGGCTTGTATATACTAATAGATTGGAAAACGGTTTAAGAAAAGAGCTTTGTTATTAAAAATAGAGTTGAAATTGTTTGTTAAAAAGTTTTGATATTTACTACTAGTATTGAAACCTTTATATTATAAAGTGACAAAACACAGAAGCATTTGTAGAAACAATCAGTCACAAAAATCGCATACGGAGATGTGAATAAAATCCAAGGAAATCAGCTCAATGTTTTTCAGATAAGATCCCCTACGGAGGGGGGTCCAGGGGGGTGGTAACCCCCCCAAGGTGGGGGTGCGGGGGCAACGCCACCGCTTACGGGGTTCGACCTGCCCGGTCAGGTCGCGGGGGTCCAGGGGGCAGCGCCCCCGGCGGGGTGCGGGGCAGCACCCCGACCAAAACGGTACGACCTAGTGAAGACAAAATGAGGTCTAACGACCTAAGGGGAATAGGGTCGAGTGACCTAATGGTTGCGACCTAGGGGTCTAAGGAGTCAAGCGACCTAACTGGAGCAACCCTATGGTCATGCGACCTAACTGAAATGGCCAAGCGACCTAACAATAGCACAGGTCAAGCGACCTAACGTTTTAAGGCCGAGCGACCTAATTAAACTCGCGACTTAATGGTGTGAAAGGCATGCGACCTAATGTGTTACGACCTAAGGGTCGAGCGACTTAGTGGAACAAGGTCATACGACCTAACACTTGTAGTAGGGTTGGGCGACCCAATAGAGTAAACGGTCGAGCGACCTAACAGGTTATAGGTCATGCGACCTAGTGGGTTAACGGCCTAACGACCTAACGACCTAAAAATCCGCGACCTAAGGGTCGAACGACCTAAATGGTCCAGCGACCTAGCACTAAACAAGGCCGAGCGACCTAGGGATGAAATGGCCAGAGGATATAGGCGAGCGACCTACGACCCACCTACCCACGACCTACGACCTAAGCTCAAACGCGAGCTGCGAGCTACGAGCTAGCGACCTAAGTCCTAGGTCGTGAGCGACCTAACTGCGAGTGAGCAAAAATGGCCAGAGCCTAAGCAGAGCGACCTAACGGCCATACGACCTACGACCTAAGGTCCTGAGCGACCTAACTCCGAAAACACGAAAATGGCCAGAACGACCTAGGGTTTAACTCGTACGCGACCTACGACCTAAGGTCCACACGACCTAACTCCGAGCGAGCTAAAAACGGCCAGAACGACCTAAATGCAGAAATTTCACCCAAACACCAAAAATCGGAGTTTTTCGCCAATCCAATCCAAACCAAAAGCAAATATGCATGCTAAAGTGATAGGGAATCATTCCCAACAGTCCAAGATAGATATAGACTAGATTTGTGAGATAAAAATCTCACCTTTGCTCCAAAACCCAATGAAAATGAAGAACAAAGCTTGAAGGCAAATGGAGAAGCAACCACAAGCTTGAATCCGATGTCTTCTTCTTGAATTTGGAGTTGAATGTTGGAGTTGCAATAAAACAAAGACTTTGGAGTTTTAATTTCTCATTCCATTCACCATTTTTGTTGAAGCTTTAGTGTTAGGAAATGAAATGAAGCAATGAAGAAGAAGGGGGGTGGAACTTGGGCCTAATGGGCTAAAAGTCCAAACCAAAGGCTCGAGTGAAAAAGTGGTGAAATTCCACTAACCCCAAACGTATCAATGTTTATACTTAGAAGATTGCAAACGACGTTTCGAACTCAATGGAAGTGGTCTCGAGTCCTAATTTGACCGTTTGCAAAAAGTAGCTTCGGACCAAAATCCGATTAACGATAAAATATTTAAATAAAATATTTAAATATAAAAAATCGATAAATATGCGGGTTGTTACAATGGTGGTGGCGTCCTGATGGTGGAGTCGGCGAGTTCAACGGCGTTGAGGAGTATGGCCGCAGGGGAGCTTTTGTGGTCGGTAATTGTTGCAGTTTCAAGCCTAATGTTCGAATTTCGATTCGAGCAAAAATTTATAGATCTGGGTTCACCTTTGCGCTCGCGAATGGATTTAGAATTAGGGTGGGTCGTCACGATGGTCAATGGAGGTTGGCGATGGAGGTGCATGTGCACCGTGCTTTGTGTGCACAGTTTTTGGTTGCTGGAGTTTTCGTGTTGGGGAAGATGATGGAATCTCGGGTGGGAACTCGCATGTGACTCGGGGGTAACTCAAAGTCAGGGTGGTTTGGGTTTGCTTCGGGGTTAACTCGGGCTGGTTGGTGGTTTGCTTTGAGATTTCCTTTGGGTGCTGTCTGGTAATAGATTTATCACTAGTTTGCAGTATGACTTGAGTCGATTAGATTAAAATTCAAGCATCTTATTATAAACAAGTTTTATAAAGGAATAAAAATGAAAACTTTAAACTTGTTGTTTAAAAATTTAATGTTAATCAAATTTATAAAGTATAAGTTGAAATTATATATTTTATTTCAATTTAAATTTATTTAAAGTGATTTCATATTGAAAGTAATTTAATTACATTTTAGATTTCAATTTAAAAAGGATATTTTGAATTTAAATATCAAATCAAAATTTAAGTTAAAATGTTAAGAAATGATTCAAACTTAAGATTTCAAATTTTATATTGAAATAAATAAGATTAGTTTAAATGTTTTAAAGTATTGGAAATTTTAGAATTTGCTACTAAATTTTCTATTTTCAAATAAGATTATCATTATGATTTTGTAAACCAAGATTAATAACTTGTCTTTAAAATTAATTTATATAATTCAAATGATTTGTTTATAGAAATAATTAAGGTTAAATTATTAGAATATGACTTAAGAATACTTAATTAAGTATAATTGTTAATAAGTAAGAGATTAAATAAAATTTATGTTTTTCTTAATTAATTAAAGATTTTCTTTAATTATAAGAAGATTAGTTAATTAATTAATTGTTTAATTAATTTTAAATAATTAGTTAATTATTTATTTAATTTTAAACAAACACTTAATTATGAATTAATTTAGTGTAATTACTTAATAAAGTAATTAATGGTTAATTATGAATGTAATTAAGGAAGTTAATTACTTATGGAAGTAATTAATGATAATTACTCATGGAATAATTAGTTGAAGTGATTATTGGTTAGTCACTTAATGATATCAATTAAAGAATTGATTAATATAATTGTTTAAGGATAATTAATTATGAAATAATCAATTAAAGGATTAAGGATTATTTAATAATGGAATTAATTATCTAAGGAAGTAATTAAGATTCATTAATGGAAGCAATTAGGAATAATTACTTATGTAAGTAATTAAGAGTTAATCACTTAATTATTTAGTTAAATAATCAATGTGATTAATTAATTAATGAATTTAACTTAAGGTTAATTACTAAGTGTAATTAATTAAAATTTAAATTAATTAATAAAGTAATTAATTAAGGATTTATTTATTAATGTAATTATTTAATAATTACTTAATGAAGTAATTAAAGATTAATTAATTAGAATAATTAATCAAAGATTTATATAATTAATTTAGAAGTTAATTAATTAAGATAAGTAATTACAAATTGTTAATTACTAATTATGATTAATGAGTTGATTAATTATAAGTTAATTAGTTAATAAATTAAGGTAATTATTAAATTAATAAGGGTCATTAATTAGTGTGATTAATGATATTAATTAAGGTTGATTAATATAAGTGATTAATTCAAATGTGATTAATTAGTTGTAATTAATTAAGAATTAATGTAATTAATTTTAGTTAATTAATTAATGAATGATCATTAATTTTTGTAATTAGTGATAGTAACTAAAGGGTTAATTACTGAATATGGCTAAGGACAATTACTTAAATGTAATTGAATTTAATTAATCAAGGGAGATTAATTAAGGAAATCATTAGAGATGATTAATTTATTTTATTTGGAATAATAAATAATGAAGAAGGATTTAAGTAATCCAAGTGATTAAGAGTTAATCAATTCTGTTATGAATGAATGATTGATTTTGGATGGTTGATATTGGATGTTTGATTAATATGGGTTGATTGATTAATATGGGTTAATTAGTAAATATTGGATGACCAATATTTTGGTGATGCTATTGGATGCTTGATTTTGGTTGATATTGGTTGATACTGGATATCTCTGTTATGTGATATGCTGCTTTGTGAAGATGAATGTTGTTATGAATTATCTACTGTGATAATGTGATTCATCTATTGTTTATATAATCCTGAATATAAGTTAAACTGTTTAAACCCTTAAGTATAACTTGGATATTTAAAATGGCGTTTGGTTTCGGTGAGACCAGGATCGGGTTTCCATATTTGGAATCCGAAAACCACATCGATTCCAATTAAACATTAGGTCGTGTATCCAAGTGGAGCAAGTGAAGACTCGAGGTGTAAGGGTTATACGTCAGTATAACTTTGTGGGTGATTCCGTAATGAGTTGACGGAATAGTGCTTATAGATTCGAGATGGTGAATCAGAGTGCAAGGGCTATGGTCGTTGACTCTGAGGGTGATTCCAATAATGAGTGCAACGAGATAGTGCCTTCGGTTTCGTTCGAACCCGGAACGAACTTGTATGGATTGAATGCTTTCAGAACATCGTCAGGTGGACGATGAGCATTCTAAGATAGATGTGTCCTATAAAGGTAATCGTAACCTCAAGCCTCATCAACCGGGAATGGCTAAAACAGGGGAGGTGCAGCAAGGCTTCGTGGGTAGCCCCCACTTGAGAGTGAGATTTACCCCTGCCTAGAGGTCCCTTTATATTTCGGCTTAGTGTGTGGTTGGTCGCGCCAACTACGGGGTGGTCTTGTTCGGGGCTGTCCAGTAAGGGATGGTTCCGGCCTTGTGTTGCAGGGGAGTGGGAATACTCCTCGGTACGTTGATCTAGGCCACGTACTGTGACGGGCGGTACCCCAGTAGCCCTGCCATTGATGGAAACCCATTCTTCCTACGAGACCCTACGGTTTTGATTGTATTACCCACTTTCGTGGCTAGTAGCTGGAATTTAATGAATGTAACAATTTCGGCTATTTCTTATTTACTTGAACACCCTAGACACTATTATAATATCACTGGATTTCCTATCAAATGCTTTGGTTAGCGTAAGGTAAAAACTTTTCCATGTTTATGTGTGGGAAGTCTTACGTGATACATTTTCTTTTCAAAGGATTTTCTAAAGTTAAGCAACTTTAACCCGTTTACTCACACCAGACCCCTGTCCGACCCGAGTGTTTATTTTCTGTTTTATTAAACTCTTGGGTACTCATATTATGTATGAGTAGTCAAGTGGATCAGGTTAGACTGACGAATTAAGTTAGAGGAGATATGGAGCAGGAGGCTTCGACGTGTAGATATATATTGATTCCGCTGTGTTTGTATAGTATCTGTTTCTCTTGTATCTTGAGTTGTATAGTTAGACAGAAGTTTATAACTGTCTAATCTATGTTGTTTAAGTTGTGTACTCTGATGTAATAAGATGCTATGTAATATTTTATGTTAATTATTATATTTTATTCGTTCCGCTGTGAGTTCTCTGATGTTGTTCTGTTTCTTCTTTCTCTTTCTTTCTTCTTCTATCCCTTTCTTTCTTCAAGATGATGCGATTTCCTAGAGATAGGAAGTCGGGTCATCTCAAAGTCTAAGAATGGTCTCTTCACTTCGAAAATCGAAAATGAATGTCGATGATGCTGCATTCATCGCCGAAGTTATTTTCCAGCGATAAAGAGAAGAACACTAATTTTAAACTTTAAAATTCTTTGGAAACAAATTTCTATTCAAAAATACTTTAAATAATATATACTTTAAAACTTTAAATAAAAGGTTTGGAATCCATCGGAAATTAAATTCTCAAATTCTTTTTTAAATTCATTTTAAATTTTCAAATAAATTTATAACCATGCTTATAGTTCAATTATTTATATATGAAACATGAGATAATGATATATAAAATCAATTATTATTTCTTAACAACCAATCCAGAAAAATTATAATATAGTTAAAAAATTTATTTCATTACTAAATTTGAAGGGAAAAAACATATTGTGTTAGTTTGCTCTATTCAAGTGTTTTGGAAATTTTATCGATCAGAAACCCAAATCAACATCAACAACTCAAACAACACAATATAAAAAAAAATTAAATATAGATTTACAAGTGCACTTTAAGAATGATTTGAAGATAAGTTGGAAACAAAGATGAGATGATTAAATAACAAAATAGGGAGATGGATAAGCTTATATAAATCACAGGAAACCTTAACCGGGTCAACCGTGACTTAAAGAATAAGATCGATGTGGATTTCTGGGGTAAATCAAATTCGGTCTCAAAAGATAGAGTTTGGAATTATAAGAGATACTAGCATCTAAACCAAGGATATAAAATCCTTGGTGAATCAATGCAGTCGTAAAGGAGTTTCACCTCTTTACAAATCAATTTGAGATTGGCGGGACCGCCGACTCAATATAAAGATCATTTGAAGTGGAGTTATGGGATACTCCAGAATCAAAAGAAGACAAATAGTGAGGGACACAAATGGATTTTGGAACCGCAGGGAACGTTCCAAATTCAAAGGAATCGAGTCAAGATGGAAGAGACTGAAACTCGAATGAAAGTGATTCTGTAAATATATTTACCGTATATGCTAAGTTTTGCCTAGAGCTACTAAAGCTGTGATACCAAATGTAACGACCCGATATTTTCAACCATTCGCATCCGCGCATGTCGGACTTGAATTGCTCAAAATTCAACATTGTAAATAAAATTTGGCAAATCTCATAATATACAATAATTAAATAATCACAGACACAGAGTAAATAATAATTCAGCGGAAGTAAAAGAGATAGTAGTTCATGAAGCTACTATATATATATATATATATATATATATATATATATATGATACATCAGAGTTAAACATGATACAACAGAGGATTAACAAGGTACATCACGTATAAATCAGAATACATCAGTGGAGTCACTGGACACTGAAAGCAAAATAGATGGCTGGATCTTCAAGCAAAGCTCCAACTCCGAAGGTGGGTCTTGAATGTTGAATCACTCAGTTTGACTCGATTGTTTTGTATTTTTCCTTACGCTCGAGTCAGACTGACTTATTCAGCATCCAAGACTCACCTTCGGAGTTGGAGCTTTGCTTGAAGATCCGGCCGTCTATTTTGCTTTCAGTATCCAGTGACTCCACGGATGTATTCTAATTTGTACCTGATATAACTTGTTACTTTTCTGTTGTATCTTGTTTAACTTTGATGTATCTTAAATATATATATATATATATAGTAGCTTCTGAACTACTATCTCTTTTACTTCCGCTGCATTATTATTTACTCTGTGTCTGTGATTATTTAATTACCATATATTTTGAGATTTGCCAAATTTTATTTACAATGCAGTATTTTGAGCAATTCAAGTTTGACATGTGCAGGTGCGAATGGTTGAAAATATCGGGTCGTTAAATTTGGTATCAGAGCTTTGGTAGCTCTAGGAAAAACTTAGCATATATGGTAAATGTATTTACAGAATCACTTTCATTCGAGTTTGGATCTCTTCCTTTTTGACTTGATTCCTTTGAATTTGGAACGTTCCCTGCGGTTCCAAAATCCATTTGTGCCCCTCACTATTCGTCTTCTTTTGATTCTGGAGTATCCCATAAATCCACTTTGAATGATCTTTATATTAAGTCGACGGTCCCGCCAATCTCAAATTGATTTGTAAAGAGGTGAATCTCCTTTACGACAGCATTGATTCACCAAGGATTTTATATCCTCGGTTTAGATGCTATTATCTCTTATAATTCCAAACTCTACATCTTGAGACCAAATGTTGATTTACCCCGGAAATCCACATCGATCTTATTCTTTAAGTCATGGTTGACCCGGCTAAGGTTGCCCGTGATTTATATAAGCTTATCCATCTCCCTATTTTGTTATTTAATCATCTCATCTTTGTTTCCAACTTATCTTCAAATAATTCTTGAAGTGTATTTGTAAATCTATATTTAAAATATTTTATATATTGTGTTGTTTGAGTTGTTGATGCCAATTTGGGTTTCTGATTAATTCGTCTGATCAACGCTATCGATAAGATTTCCAAAACACTTGAACAAAGCAAACTGACAAAATATGTTTTCTTTCCTTTCAAATTTAGTAATAAAATAAATTTTGTAACTAGATTATAATTTTTCTGGATTGGTTGTTAAGAAATAATAATTGATTTTATATATCATTATCTCTTGTTTCATATATAAATAATCGAATTATAAGCATGGTTATAAATTTATTTGAAACTTAAAATGAATTTAAACAAGAATTTGAGAATTTAATTTTTGATGGATTTCATACCTTGTATTTAAAGTTTTAAAGGTTGTATTATTTAAAGTATTTTCGAATAGAAATTTGTTTCCAAAGAATTTTAAAGTTTAAAATTAGTGCTCTTCTCTTTGTCGCTGGAAAATAACTTTGCTGATGACTACAGCATTATCGACATTCATTTTCGAGTTTCGAAGTGAAGAGACCATTCTGTATCTTGCTACAGTTTGTTTTGGGGAATTTAATTGATTTGAATTTCTAAAATAAGACTGCATTTATAACATATGCTGACATGTGATTTAAATTTGAATGGATATATATATAGTATATGTGCATTTATTTATCTCTAAATAGTTGGAATTTATCGGAAATTTAATTCCTAAATTTTATCTTGAAAGATGATTTTAAGTATAATTTCAAGATTTGGATAAATATTCAAGCTTGAAATGATTGAATAGAAAGTTTTATTTAAATAATAAAATTTGAGTGGTTATACTAAATGTTTACTCTTAAACTTTAGTTATAAAAAGATTAACAGTGGTAAATGGAGAAATAGAGAGAAAAAAGGATAATGGAATAATTTACAATATAAAGTGATGTTAAAGGAACTAAGAATAAAATTAAAGCGGTTATAATAAGTATAAATATGCTTAACATATGTAATAAAATATATTGAGAGGAATAAATTAAATTTTATTGAATGCATTATGAGTATAAAAGATTTTTTTCAAATCCATGATTTTAGAGATTGTTTATTTAAGATAATTGGATGATAAGATAATGAAATTAGAGATGGTTAAGATTTATTTAACTTATGTAAAATTTAATTATCAATTTAAGTTGAAATTTTCATGGTTTCAAATTTACTATCTTATTTTGTTTTTCAAACTATCTTTTGGTTGTCCTTATTCCCTTATCTTGCTACAGAATGGGGAGGCTATTGCTTATACCAGTCTGTTTGAAAACCTTTTTATAATCTTTAATAAATTTGGTACTCATTTTCGAATTTGAGCACTGCTTGTAGACCGTCGGTCAAGCGGAAAGGGTTGGGAAGATCATCTCCACCTTGTTCAACTTACCTATAACAAAAGCTATCAGGTAAAATTTCAGTCTTCTTGTCATCTTGTCTTAATCCTATTTCATTCTATCTTTTTCTGTGTTTTTCCGTCTCTCATTCCTTTTCGGGGACGAAAAGTTTTGAGTGGGGGAGAGTGTAACAACCCTGTATTTTGTGATTATTTTAATTGTATATTTTAATTATTATAATTGAATACCTAATTTAAAAACTTTATATTATTTATTAAAAAGAATAATTTTTCATTTTCAATATAAATTTTTGATTTTTATGTGAATTAGAATTTCAAACATGAATAAATTGAATATTTTCAGAAAATGTGGATTTTGGTCAATATGGTCAAACTTTGATTTTTTAATTCAAAAATTAAATTTTTGAATTTTATCTTCTATTATGAAAATGAATTTAATTTCAAGAATACTGCTTTTCATTTCGTTGAAATCCGATTTATATGTGAAAGTTATGCTTTTTACAATATTGTGTATAAATTGATTTATTTAACAGAAATTGTTTATTTTAGTTTGTATAAACAATATTTTTGTTTGTTCTAATTTGTGTATGTATGTTTGCATGATGTGTTATGTATTTATTTTATTTTTAAAACATTTTTAAAAGTATAGTTATAATTTTCTAATGCTTATTGTATATTGTTTATATTTTTAAATTCTGGTTTCAATTATTAAGCTATATTCTTATTTATTTTATATTTCCTTAAATTATTTATTTATTTTCTTTTTCATTTTATTTTGTTCAGTATTATTTTTTATTTTATGAATTGTATCTATTTTATTTTAATTTAAAAGAAATTGGAAATCAAAGAGTCAAAGTCCTTTCATTTCTATTGACTTTTCATATACCTTGTCTTTTCAATTTCAATTACCTTTTAATTTTTCTTTGTAGCCGACCATTCTCTTTGCTTCAGCCGTGACTTCCCTCTTTATTTCACATGAAAATAATATTTCTCCTCACACAAAAACTCACGGCCATTTTATTTTTGAGAAAATTTTGCTAATGGCTTCTATTTCTCATTTTATCTCTTCTTTTTCCTTGTTTTGCCTTTGCTCCTCTTCAAGTTTTCTTGGCCTAGCTCCTACTCCATCAGCTCCACCGTCACCTCCACTATCTACTGCAGCAATCATCACCCTTTTCTTTGACCATGACCAGGGCCGTGCCTCCATTTGAGCTTGCACCACAAAGTTTTGCCAAAAACTCCACCAAACAAGTGCTAGCCGAGCCTATACTTCACATCAATTTCATCAATCACTTTGGCCACCCCTAGAACCTCCACCACCAGCAACTACATGACCTTTGGCCGCTACTGCACCATCACTCTCCACTGTCCAGACCTGTACCATGCTTAGGCCGAGCCAACTAGCCCTTTGGACGAGCCAAATTGTTGAACTAACCCTTGCCATTTCTGCCTTGACCAATTTGATGCTTCATGTTATAATTCTACACCTTCATCTCCTTCTAGCCGTGAGTCATGATACCATACCTGACCCAAACACACATCAATGGCCGAGCATATGTTCCTTTGGTCGAGCTTTTGGATGGTCAAAAGCAAGGGCTAACTATTTTGTCCTCCGTTGCTTTTTATTTCAATTCATTTCAATGTTGTTTTGTATTGAATATTCATGTATATGTTGCTTTGTTTTATTGGTTGTTTACAAGATCATATCATGGAAATATCTCTCATTTGAATCATGTCACGTTGTGTCATACTATGTCGTGTCGTATTGTGCTTTCCAGATTTGTTCTGTGTGTTTTGATTGGCTATCTCCAACTTAAAAAGGTGAGTCTTTCTCACTCTGACATGTTTATTTATGGATTAGTGAATTGATGACAAGTGTTTAGTAAATTGAAAATGTTATGCAAGTTAATGACGATGATATGATATGCAATGCCATGTTATTACCATGTTAACACTATTAATTAAGACCTGACATCTGATATTTGACATTTTATTGTGACGTTGACATGTTAGTATCATTGTTTATATTGTTTATGCATATATTCACACTGCAAGTTTCCCTGCTAGAATAGAATCACTATAGGTTGAAATGATATATACCAAACGGACTTTAGAATAGTGAAAAATCATTATGGGCTAAAAAGATAGGCATGAGCGATTTTTATTTATTTTTATTTACTTAGGATTGCGGGTTTGAAATGATAGAACCCGGGTTTTCTTTGTAAACTACGGATTGAAATGATATATATAAGTATCACTTGACCTTGGTTAGAAAGAACACGTGGTATATTTTTAAATGATTTTTATTAAGATATGTATTTTTAAAAGTATGAAATTAGATTTTAAAAATATATTTTTTATGGTTTTAAGAAAGCTAAATATTATGTTTTGAACTTGTGAATTTAAGTATGTAAATTTGAAGTAAATGTGATTTTTGACTTTAAATATTATTTTAAAAATGTAAGTAAATAATAGGAATTAAATTTAATGTTTGAAATGATATTTGAAGTAAAATGTTAAGTATATTAAATTTATAAACTAATAAACAGTGAATTTTGACTTAACAAATGAATTTAGTTTTAAATTGGATATTTAATTATAAAATTTTGTTGTGATAAATCATATGTTAAAAAATTTTAAATGTGAAATTTTGAAGTCTTGAAATATGATTTATAAATTTAAAATAATAAAAATTGAAGTTTTAAATGTTTTCTGAAAGTTATAATAAAAGCTGTAATTTTATTAATAGCATTTCCAAAAATGTTGTGGTCTTATGATAGCATTTTAAAATGCTGTTGTTTTGAATTTAACTAAGTGTTGAAATAACTAAATATCTATTACGGTATTTTATAAATTCCATTGTTCCTAAGCTAAACTAATTTGGAAACTATAAGTTATGGTAGCACTTTATAAATGTTGTCGTTGCTATAGTTGACAATGTTCGAAATGTTATAGATTTTAACACTGTTTGAGTTATATTTTAAAGTGTTAAATGATTTAACTTTTGAAATTGATTATTTGTAAAATTTAAGGAGTCTTGAATATATTTTAATATTTAAATTTGAATTCTTTTAAGGAATTTAAATTGAATATGAATTTAAATAAGGTTTACTTGGGTATGTGTTAAATGGAATGAAATGTAATGAGATAAATGAATTTTTGAATGAAATTTTGAAATGTATTTTGTATTGATATT
The DNA here is from genome assembly GCA_030765085.1 of Allium cepa. Lineage (NCBI taxonomy): Eukaryota > Viridiplantae > Streptophyta > Magnoliopsida > Asparagales > Amaryllidaceae > Allium > Allium cepa. Next base: position 189,982,514 of record CM060929.1, on the reverse strand, counting down.
TGGAATAATAAATGAATGACATAATTGATTTTTAAAATGATATTTAAATTTAAATATTTGAATTTGAACTCAAATAATGATTTAATAATGAGGTTTTGAAAGGACGTGATATTTTGAATTTTGAAATGGTTTGGAAATAATTTGATCTTTATTTGATAAAGAATATTAATTTGGAATGAAATTTGATTTTGATCTATTCGATAAATGAATATTTAAAGTTTATATTAGTATGAAAGGATATTTGGTTTACTTGTAGTTCTGGTTTATTTAAATGATATTGGATTTATGAAATGAACATTTCAAACCTATGTAAAATGAAGTTAAATTTGAGATATATGAAAGTATAAATTTAGTTTTGAAATATGGTATATTAAAATTCTGAAATATACTAAAATTTAATAGTTTGTTTTGTGGATGCAATCTATATTTGGAATTGATATGATTTGAACTGGTTTGTTGGGAAACTGAATTGAATTGAAACTGATGGTTTGAATTGAACTAAATTGGAAATTTCAAATTTGGGTTTAATTGAATATAATTTGTAAAATGTAAAGAATTAAATGAATGTTCCATGATTTCAAATGTATGATTTTGGAATGTTTCGATTTTCAAAGTGTAATGATTTCAAGTATTTTGGTTTCGAAAGAGTTATAACTTTGAAAGTATTACGTTTTTTAAAAGTGAATATATGTTGAGACGGAAATGATATCGTATTGACTTGGATATAGTTTTGAAATAAAATAGTTTTGGTTTCAAAGTATAAACTATTTTGAAAGGGATATATTTTTGAAATGAAATGATTTGATTTTTGAAGTATGAACTATTTCGAAATGACCACGACGCTATAATAATGTTTGGTTATTAAAGAGACCGGGATCGGAAGTTGTCATACTCTTTGCCGACTCCGAAAACCACTTTAACAACCTTGTACGCGGTGAAGATTTCAGAATGAAGTAGGATGGTGGCGACGTCCTTGAGGTATATTACATGGACCTAACTCCCATGAGTTGGCATAAAGTGGCTAAAACATGAGCGATCGACGGGCAAAGTGAGGTCATTCATCCGATCGGACACATTCCTTCGATACTATACTCTTATCTTGTGGTTGATTCATCCTCCGATTCTGATTTGGGAGTGTGTTCCGAGGTGGGAGGTAGTGGCTGCTGTGCATTACCACCAGCCCGGAAGCGTAATTGGTATATCTACCATGGCATTGCCTAAATGTGTCGTGTCACCTACCATAGCGAGCCTTACTACGAGTTTGTTTTTCTCCCGTAGCCCATGGAGTATTTAGGGTGGTCTCCCGATCTAGAGGTATGCTGATACTGGATGGTCTACTGAGACTATTACGTGTTAAGGGGAATATTGGGTCACTCCTTAACACTATTTTAAAGTAAGTTTATTTTACCGTAGACATTATTATAATATCGCAATATTATTACATAGTAAATAGTTTAACGGATCCTTAAAGGATGGCGATCCCAAGCATCCTTCAAGTTACCGATGCATTTTTGTTACTGTTCACTTGAGTTGATTTACAGTTCATAAGTATTTATGTCCTGACTCGAGTGTTTTGTGTTTTCCTTTACGCTCGAGTCAGACTGGGTGATTCAGCATTCAAGACTCACCTTCAGAGTTGGAGCTTTGCTTGAAGATCCAACCATTTATTTTGCTTTCAGTATCCAGTGACTCCACTGATGTATTCTGATTTATACTTGATGTATCTTGCTGCTCTTCTGTTGTATCTTGTTTAACTCTGATGTATCTTATATATATAGTAGCTTCATGAACTATTATCTCTTTTACTTCCGCTGCATTATTATTTACTCTGTGTCTATGATCCGTGATTATTTAATTACTGTATATTCTGAGATTTGCCAAATTAATTTATAATGAGTATTTTGAGCAATTCAAGTCTGACATGTGCGGATGCGAATAGTTGAAAATATGGGGTCATTACATGAATTCTTCACCACATACATAGTTGTTAAAGTGATTTTCAGTATTGGCAAAGAGTATGACAATGTCCGATCCCGGTCTCTTTAACAACCAACGCTTTTTCCACACCATGGTCATTTTATATTTGAAATAGCTTATACTTCATATCAAAATATCATATTCATTTCAAAACCATATCAATTCGATACCCATATTCACATTAAATCATATTCATTTCCAAAAATCATAACACTTTCGAAATCATAACTGTTTAAATATTGACAACAGTTAATATATTTTGAAACAGTTATAAATTTAAAATAGTTTTTAGATTGAATAGTTTATATATCATAAATATTTATAAATTAAAAATAATTTATATTTAAAATAGTTTCTAGTTAGAATTGTTTCTTTCAATTTCACAAATCAGTTCAAATTGTCATTAAACCATTCCTATTTATCGATTTCAAATCTAGGTTTGAATTTCAAATTTAGACCACTTACAATTTAATAAGTTTCAATGTTTAAATGTACAAAATATTTATGATATCTCAATTTGATAGATTTCATTTATGTTTCAAAATTCAACTTTTTTTTTTAAATTTTGAAAATATTTACTTAATCATTTAAATAAAATCACAAATTAAATCAAATTAAAATATTCAACTTCAATTTAGTAAAATTTGAAAATACCCATTTAAACACCTTTAATTAAAATCAAGTTATTAAGTTAAAAATCATATGTTTAAAATCTCAAATCAATAAATTTTCAAATCAATTTTATTTAAATTAAATTCTTAAATAAATTAAATACAAATCAACCTTAAATCATTTTTCCCACTTTTAGTAAATAAAGTGATTACAAAAATCTAATTTAAAATATTAATATAACTTAAATAAATACTTAAAAAACATTTAAAATACATATATTTATTAAATTAAATTCTTATTAAATATTATTATATTAATTATTCTTAAGTTAAATATTATTATTAAATCTGTTTTAAATCTTATTTATACATATTTACAAATAATAAAATTATAAGTAAAATATTAAAATTTACATTTTCACAACTTAACTTATAATTTAAAATTTTCAAAGAATATAATTTAAAAATCTAAAATTTTCAAATGTTAACATAAAATCTTTATATTGTAGAAACCCAATATTCATTTAAAACTCATATCTATATTTTTCAAAATTCTGGAAATCATTTGAAATAGACCAATGTTGTCCATATATAACTTTCTATTTGATGGTCAAATGATACAAATATTTATCATTTCAACGCGCAATTTAAATTTTTCCGGGTACATATCATTTCAATCCGCAATCCCAATATTCAAAAATTAATAAAATCACTTGTGTTTATCATTTCAACCCATAATGATTTTCCATAATCTATAAGATCGTTCGGCTATGTATCATTTCAACTCATAGGGAGAACAAATAACAGCCTAAAATAATATAGCATATAAATAGCAGATCAAAATTGTTAAATCAATTATGATATACACATACTAGCAGGTTATTAGTGTCAATAATGTCAATTGTAATAGATGAACCAATGCATATAGTATCATGTCATACCTAACAACTAGCCAATTCAAAATTTAACAACATATTTCAATCTTCATTTCATGTGAATTAAATTTTCTAAATATAAGAATGTTAATCATGAGTGATTGCTCATCTTTCATGGCTGGAGAACGATGTAATTGAAAAGCAACTGACACGGATAAGGACACTTCAAATATCTACAACAAGCAAATCGGATTTAGCACGAAATTCGATGAAAAACAAATATATATACATATGCAATACATATATACATTTGTTTTATAAGATATTAGAAGGAAAAAATATAAGTAACATAGAAATTTATCGACAAATACAAAAAGGCAAAAAATGACATTTGTCGACAGGGCTGAAATTTGCTTTGAGTCAGGATGGAGTTTTCTCGGGTTTGACTTCGAGGCAGGGAAGGGTGCTTCTGGTTTTGGAAAAAAACGAGAATTTTGGGTTTGCTTCGGATCACAGCGGCAATTTCTTTGGGAATGGCTTCGGGTCAGGGAGGATTGCTTCGAGTTTTGGAAATCTAGGGTCTCGGCAAGGTTTCTAGGTTCGATGGTGGCTGCTTCGGGTCGCGCTTTGGATTTCGGGGATGGTTGCTTCGGGTCGCGCTTCGAGTCAAAAAAAGAGGTGAAATTAAAATGCCAGTTTTTGTTTGCTTCGAGTCAGAGGAGGGTTTTCTTGGGGATAACCACGAGTCAGGAGCCAAGTGCACAAAAATTGATGGCAGAAGCAAGGGAGAAGAAGAGGAACTTTTTTCTTTTAGAATGTTCAACAGATGGAAAAGAAGAAGAATGACCATAAAATGAAATTGAAGAGGCATTATTCTCATATATAAATTTGGAAGTGTGGGAAAAGGAACAGTCACCTATTGGAATCCAAAGTTATAAATGCGGATGGCTTTTGGAATCCTATGGTGGCAACTCAAAAGACTAAGTACCAAAACTCAAATACGAAACCGTTACGACGATCTTTTTGCAAATTTCACCGCGTACTAAACATCGAAATGCACATATGAATATACTGCGAAGATCACCAGGATAAGACAAATAGAATGGTATATAGATATCAGCGATATGACTAAGTTTTTGAAAATCGATTTTTCTGCTGCCGAAAATGCTGCTAAAACGCCGAAAATAAGATAAACGGGGCTAGAGCAGTCCAAATTTAGCGAAACAAAATATGGCGGCTCACTCAGAAAATGATTTACATTTTTTATAATATAAATATTCATATTTCAAAAATATTTATTTCTATCAAACTTTTAACTGAATTTAAGTTGAAATCAAAAATTGCACAACAGAACTAACTTTCATATTTACCAATGAAAATCCGCCATTTGCTATGTTTAAGTGGATGCATTCCATAAATCAAATTTTCATTGCTAAATTTTATTTTTAATTTCAAGAAAAATTTAGTTAATTATGTTACTTAAATTGTTTAAAATTTCTGGGTCGTTACACCCACCCCCTCCCCCCTCAAAACTTTTCATCCCCGAAAAGGAACGGGATAGGAGAGTAGAATCGACCATAAAGAAAGATAGATTCAAAATTTATAATACTATATACAACAACTAATTCAAAATCATATAAATTTCATTAGTTTTTAAATTGATTTATATTCAACAGATTTGGTTTCAATCCATTTTATTCAATCAATAAATATTCATTGTATTCACATTTGGTTGATTCTAATTCAATGTATTTTCATTCAATTAATTTGTTTTCTATTTATTAACATTTGTTACAAAAAAATCTTTCAAAACAAAATTTATTTTATTTAACTCATTTATTTAATCCATTTGACTTCACTTAAGTTAATTTCACTTATAATTCAATTTCAACCGTTTTTATGTTCATACTTATTTACCTAAATAGCATTTTCTATTCATTATTCAACTTTTTCCCACTTAACACATTTTGAAACATAGATTAAGTGTATAAACATTTATTATAACAACTCAATTTTTATTTAAGAACACTTAACCAAAATTTCATTTTGGACATCAAATTGCTTACATTTATATTATATACTATTCAATTACTTGTTCTCATTAACATTCAAAGTTTTTTCAAGGTAAATTTTATAAATGGTTCAAAGTGTAATTGAGCACTATACAAATTCCTTTCTTATTTACAACTTTTTATTAAGAAAAATTTAGTTTGAACAATTTAATTACTTAAGTTTTCTCTTGTATAACCTTCAATTTACATACTCACATTAGCAATTTAACTTTGAATAATTCAGGTAAGTTATATATGTTCTAGAATGCAATTGAGTATTATACATATTAATTTTATCCTAGTTCAACTATTTCAAGTTGTTCAAATTCCATTTCTCACTTTAAACACTCCAATTATACAAAATTTTGCTTCATTTTAATATTTGAAAATAATTATTTAACAAATACTTATAGGTCAAATTTCTAGTTTCACTTCAATCCATTTTGAAACAAATATATATACATATATATACGTTTTGTAAATCAGATCAAATTTAAGAAATTTAAATCAAATCCATTTTCCCAAAACAAAAGAATAACGAAGCTACTAAGTGTTCTCTCCACTCTGAGACTCGAAAATGAATGTTGATGTTGTTGCAGTCATCACCAAAATTATTTTCCAATGACAAAAGTGGAGAGTACTAATTTAAAATTCTCTGAAAACAATTTTCATTCAAAATACTTTCAAACGATATATATTTTCAAAACTTTGTAAACCAAATATGATAAGCACCAAAAATTTAATTCTCAAATCTTTAATTTAAATTCATTTCAAATCAAATTTATAACCCACATTTATAAAAATAACATACAGCAATAATTAATGGTTTAGGACTGTTAATAAAATAATAAACGATAATCTAGTATTACCATCTCTAACAACCAATTCATTTAATTATCTGATTTTAGAAAAATATACTTATACATACATATATATATATATATATATATGTATGTATGTATGTATGTATGTATGTATGTATATATATAGTATAAACATACATAAAATTATTTTATTCACCAATTCGGAAAACAATATTGTGTCAGTTTGCGCTATTCAAGTGTTTTGGAATTCCTATCGATAGCGTTGGCCAAATGAATCGATCGAAATCCAAAATTCAAACTTAACAATTCAAACAATACCATAACAAACATTTTATGTCAATTACAAATACACTCCCTCGTAGGATAATTCAAGAATGGATTTTAGAACAAGGATAGCATTCAAATTTAGAGGGACCATAATCAAAGAGAATTCTAACTAAGATAGATAGGCTCGAAAGTGAGATAAGATAAATAGATTACAAAAGAGAAAAGGTGTATAGACTTATACAAATCACGGACGACCTTAACCGAGTCAACCGAGACTTAGAAAAAATGAGAATATCATCAACGAGAACCAGGAAAATAAGTCAACTTCCAGCCATAAGATCGATGCAAAATTCAATTTCTCGCTTAGATGAGAGAGATGTGACTTCACCAAAAGCATCAGAATAACCCTTGACTATCATGGTGGATTCGAGAGTACAAGGTCGAACATCAAACGAAATGATAAAACTATCCGCATACCCCTAAGGCAATCTACCTTCGATCATAGGAGAATTACTAGGTCGTCTACTAAAGAAATAGTTCGGGCTTTGCAGAAAATAACAGCATCAAAACCATGGACCTAAAGTCTCCGGTGAATCGATGCCATTTGTAAAGGAATTTCACCCCTTTACAAATCATACAATGTTTGACGGGACCGCCGATGGAATGAGTCACACACATTAGGATGAAATTGACAGTTGAGATTAAAGCTATGGGTTGCTCCAGTATTAAAAGAACACGAATAGTACAGGACAAGAAGGAATTTCAGAACAAAGGGATAGTTCCAAAATTGAAGAGAAATCCTAATCTAGGAGGATGATAACTAAGAATTTCAAGCATGAACAAATATGATTCTGTAATTAAATTTTACTTCATATGCTAAGTTTTTCCTAAACTAGAGCTCTGATACCACTTGTAACGACCTGGTATTTTGAACCATTTAAATCGATAATCATCCACACATTTCAGACTTGAATTGTTCAAAACAACAGACTGTTAATTTATAATTGGAAAACTTAACATATACAATAAACAAATAAATCATAGAATCACAAACATAGAGTATTACAACACTAAGCAGTAGAATAGATAAATAGTAGTTCATGAAGCCACTATAAAAGATTAGAGTTTGAAACAAAATACCATAGAATCTCAAATACAAATGAACCTCTAATACATAAGAAACTGATGAGTTTGAACATAAATGACTGGAATAAACAGAAATAACTGAAAGATGGATGGATAGATCTTCAAATAATGCTCCAATCTCCAAAGCTGAGTCTTAAATGCTGTGAAACTTAGTCTGACCCGAGCATAAAGCAAAACACAAAGCACTTGAGTCAGGATTAACATTCTTATATCAGTAAATTTAACTCAAGTAAAATGTCAACTAAATATGAGTAACTTAAAGGATGTTTGGGATACCCATCTTCTAAGGATCCGTGGAACTATCTACAATATAGTAATATACGCTATTATAATATGTCTATCAGTAAAGTCAATTATTAAAATTGCGTCAAGGTGTTAACCATATCCCCCTAAACACATTTTATTTAATGTCGCAGTCTATATCGTACTGCAAACTCCACCAAACCGGTGGGCTATCAGGCAGCACCACATAAGTATGACATAAACCAAAATCGAAGTAGGGTTGATAAAGTAAATGACAAGGCAGGCGAGGCTATACCCTAGGTAGGATTCTACCAATTTACACTTCCGGGCTAGTGGTACCGCATAACCACAACTACCACCCACCTCGTACAAAGCTCCCAAATAAAAGGTGCACTCAATCAAATCACAATGTGATAGAATGGTATCGAAGTAGTGTGTTCGATCGTAGGAGCTACCTCACTTGGCCCGTCAATTGCACCTGTTTTAGTCATCTTATTTAGGGCTCGTTTTATACTCAATACAGCAACGTCATCAAACCATCCTACTTCGTTCTAGATTCTCCACAGCGTACACGTTTGTTAAGGTGGTTTTCGGTATTGGTAGAGAGTATGACAATGTTCGATCCCATAGACTTTAACAACCAAACGCTTATTTCACACCGTGGTCGTTTTATATTTCAAATAGTTTATACTTCATATCAAAATATCATATTCATTTCAAAACCATATCAGTTCGATACCAATATTCACTTTAAATTATATTCATTTTCAAAAATCATAACAATTTCGAAACCATAACACTTTCGAAATCATAGCACTTTCGTAATCATAACACTTTCGAAAACATAACACTTTCGAAATCATAATAGTTAAATATTGACAATAGTAAATATATTTTGAAATAGTTATAAATTAAAAATAGTTTGTGTTTAAAACAGTTTATAGTTTAAATAGTTTATACATTAAAAATAGTTATAAATTAAAAATAGTTTATATTTAAAATAGTTTCAAATTAGAATTATTTCTTCCAATTTCACAAATCAGTTCAAATTCTCATTAATCCATTCCCATTTATCGATTTCAAATCTAGGTTTGAATTTCAAATTTAAACCATTTACAGTTTAATAAATTTCAAAGTTTAAATGTTCAAACTATTTACAATAACTCAATTTGATAGATTTCATTTATATTTCAGAATTCAACTTTAATTTTTTTTTCAAATTTTGAAAATATTCAATTAATCATTTAAATAAAATCTCAAATCAAAACTTAAATCAAATTTTAATATTCAACTTCAATTTAGTAAAATTTGAAAATACCATTTAATTACCCCTAATCAAAATCAAGTTTTCAAGTTAATAATCATATCTTCCAAATCTCAAATTAATAAATTTTCAAATCAATTTTATTTAAATTAAATTCTTAAATAAATTAAATTACAAATCAAATTTAATTCATTTATCCCACTTTTATTAAATAAAGTGAGCACAAAAATCTACTTTAAAATATTAATGTAATTTAAATAAATAATTAAAACATATTTTAAATACATACATTTATTAAATTAAATTCTTAATAAATATTATTATATTAATTATTGTTAAATTAAATAATATTATTAAATCTGTTGTAAATCTTATTTATATATATTTACAAATAATAAAATTATAAGTAAAGTCTTAAAATTTACATTTTCACAACTTGACTTATAATTTTAAAAAAAATAAAACTATAATCTAAAAATCTAAAATTTTCACATATTATCATAAAATATTTATATTATCAATATTTATTTTAAACTCATATTTATCTTTTTCAAAATTTTGGAAATCATTTAAAATAGACCAACGGTGTCCGTATATAGTTTTCTGTCCTATGGTCAAGTGATACAGATATTTATCATTTCAATCCGCAATTTAAATTTTTACGCGTACATATCATTTCAACTTTCAATCCAAAAATTCAAAAGTTAGTAAAATCTCTTGGGTTTATCATTTCAACCCATAACGATTTTCCCTAATCTATAAGATCGTTCGGGTATATGCCATTTCAACCCATAGAGAGAACAAATAACAACATAAAATAACATAGCATATCAATAGAAAATATGATCAAAATTGTTAAATCAATTTTGATATACACATACTAACAGGTTATTACTGTCAATAATCTCAATTATAATAGATGAACCAAAGCATATAATATATCATGTCATACTTAACCACTATCCTATTCAAACTTTAATAACATACTTCAATCGTCATTTCTTGTGAATTTAATTTTCTAAATATAAGAATGTTAATCCTGAGTGATTGATCACCTTTCGTGGATAGAGAAAGATGTAATTGAAAAGCAACTGACAATGATAGGGACACAGACACTTCAAATATCTACGACAAGCAAAACGGATTAAGCACAATTCAATGAATAACAAATATATATACATATGCAATACATACATACATTTTTTATAGGATATTAGAAGGTACAAATATAAATAATATAGACATTCGTCGATAAATACAAAAAGACAAAAAATGACATTTGTCGACAGGGCTGAAATTTGTTTCGGGTTAGGCTTCGAGTCAGGATGGAGTTTTCTCAGGTTGGACTTCGAGTCAGGGAATGGTGCTTCGGGTTTTGGAAAAAATGAGGATTTTGTGTTTGCTTCGGGTCGCAGAGGCAATTGCTTTGGGAATTGCTTCGGGTCAGGAAGGATTGCTTCGATTTTTGGAAATTTGGGTCTCGGCGAGGTTTCTAGGTTTCGATGGTGGCTGCTTCGGGTTGCGCTTTGGGTTTCTAGGAGGGTTACTTTGGGTCGCGCTTCGATTCAAGAAAAGAGGCAAATGAAAATGGCAGTTTTGGTTTGCTTCGAGTCAGAGGAGGGTTTTCTCGAGGACGACTTCGAGTCAGAAGGCAAGTGCGGAAAAATTGATGGTAGAAGCAAGGGAGAAGAAGTGGAACTTTTTTTAGAAAGTCCCACAGATGGAAAAGAAGTTGAATGGCCAGAAAATGAAATCGAAGAGGCATTATTCTCAAATATAAATTTGAAAAGGTGGAAAAAGTAAAAGTCGCCTGTTGGATTCCAAAGTTATAAATGCAGATGGCTTTTGGAATCCTATGGTGGCAACTGAAAAGACTAAGGATCAAAATTCAAATACGTAACTGTTATGGCGATCGTTTTGCAAATTTCGTCATGTACCTGACATTGCAATGCACATATGAATATATAATGGAGATCAGCATGATGAGATGAACAGAATGATACATAGATATCAGTGATACGACCAAGTTTTAAAAAATCAATTTTTCCGCTGCAAAAAATGCTGCTAAAACGCCGAAAATAAGATAAATGGGGTTAGAGGGGTCCAAATTTGACGAAACGAAATATGACATCTCACTCAGAAAATGATTTACATTTTTTTATTATATAAAATAGTCAGATTTGAACAATATTTATTTCCATCAAACCTTTAGCTGAATTAAAGTTGAAATCAAAAATTGTACAACAAAACTAACTTTTATATTCACCAATGAAAATCTGCCATTTGCTATGTTTAAATAGACGCATTCCCTAAATCAAATTTTCATTGCTAAATTTTATTTTTAATTTCAAGAAAAATCTAGTTAACTACTTACTTAAATCTTTTAAAATTTCTCGGTCGTTACATAATCCAAACACTAACATCATATATAAATAACACATTACCATCATATATGTAAAGGCAACATCTTTCCAAAAGTTAGAAGTTTACTCATCAAAAATTTGCAAAACCTTTTGAAAACATAAAATAACTTTAAAATTATGCAAAACTTTATCTTTGGACTTAAAATTTGGAAATAGGCTCGGCCATGACATGTATACCAGAGGAGAGGACGTGTTTTAGAGAGGTGGAGGGACTTCGGGTAATGCTGAATTCATAATATTGGACCTAAAATTTAGTCATCTTCTCTTGGATTTTTGGTTATGTTAACCCCGTAATTTAGAGAAATTGTCAAAGGGAACATTATTTTAAATTTTGTTCTCTATCATTTAGCAAAAATAATTACTCGATTTGGATATGTTTTGAGGGAGATATAGTCAAAAGAAGAAGTATTTTTTAACTTGAAAATATGGATTTGAAAACACTTTGCAAAGAGAAGTTATTTTAACATAGCTAAGCTCAAAATTTGAGGAAGTGGTACAAATGAAGTTGTAACATTGGAATTTGCTACGGTTTCAAAAAATGAATTTCTCCATTAGGATAAGAGATGAGGAAGATATGATAAAATAAAGAGGAGGAAAGATTTGAAGAAGTGTAGGGCTATTTATAAGCAAGAGAAAAAGTAAATTACCTAAATGCCCTTTTCCTTTACCCTCCACTATCCTTTCGCCACCTCACCTAGCGTTCTCCACCTCATGTAATATGCCCACACCCTTGTTCCCTCTTCTCATTTTCATGCAAACAAGTTTAAACATTTTTAAGTACTCTTTGTACTTAATGATTCGAATGATGTGACATTTTTATTTTTATTTTAAACATTATATAGTTAGGTATGAATACACACTAATACACACATATATACATATACTAACCTACTTACAAATGTGTATACCTATGCTAAAGAGTTCGCAACGTTTTTTAACTTTTGGCCGACGAAAAGTCAAAAATTTGGAAAACCAAATTCGGTCACATTTTCGATTTTTCTTCAAACTAAATTTTTTGGAAACAAATTTGGAAAAATATTTCACCATTATTATTCATTATTTAAGACAATTTTATTTCCATTATAAAATCAATTATCGAATATTTAAAATTAATTAAATATTCACAAATCAAAGTAGTGAAATTCCATGTCGTTACACTCTACCCCCTTAAAAGAATTTCATACCCTAAATTACACCTCAACCTATCCTAAAAACACTCAGCACTATACATCACTCATATCATATACATAGAACATTCATATGCAGAATCTGCTTCGATCTCTACTCGAATTCATAAATTTACTTTCGAACTAGTATCGCTCACCCGATTTTTTAGTGCGTTCTTCGATCAGGCTCCTTGATTAGGAACCATTATTTTCCTTACATAGCCATGTACTATGATAGAAAACAGTGGTCTCATACCATAAATCATTATCAAGTGCTCACTGTCAAAAATCAAGTAATAGATCCATATTTGGTAACGGTGTGAAGTAGCTCAAGCCATGCACTCATGTCTTAGATTAAATTTTGTGAAAAGAAGAAATGATCTACGTCCACCCTATGCACTTATTCAATTGTTTCTCGCTAATACCAATCCTATTTCCCTTAAATATATTAATGAAAACATTTCATAAATTGACTTTGATTCAAACTTGTATAATACTTCAATATATCCTGAGATTATATAACCTTATCCGATTCAACTAATCCATTTTGGATTTATTTCCCTAAGAAAACTATAGATGCAAATACCTAAGTTTTATTTCAAAAGATTTTTGAAATAGAACTATATATTTCAATCATAGAAAATATATACATACAGCACGAGCAACTACAAAACGATACTAAGGAACTTGGTATTACCAAATAGTATCATACATTCCGTTACCAAGAAGGGTAATACTTAACAGAAGTACTTACCATCCGAACACATCTCTTCTAAAATTTTAAGTTGTTTTGAGCCACTCAAACTAATTAATTTGAAAATGTTTCTTTTATTTCAGAATCTCATTTTTGAAACAATACTTTACATTTTCCAAAAAAAACATTTATCACCCACTTGCTTCAGTTTCGTTCAGGTTAGAACTTGTTTCGATTGTATAATGATAAGGAGAATAATTTACTAAATGCACTATAACTTTCACCTAGGCAAACATCTGATCGTCACTTAGAAACTCATTCCAATTATCGCAAAAAAGGTCAAGACTCGTTCCCTTTAACCAATCCAATGACAACACTTCTTACTTAAGATTTTCACTTCCAAAAATTTATTTCTTGAACCAAATTTTCTTTCAAATGACACTATTATTACTTTTCAAAACCTTGAAAATCCTTTTTAAAAGCCCTAGGATTAAAGTCCTCAAGTTCCTACTTAAATTCTTTTTAATCAAAAGACACATCTTAAAAATTCGTTTTATAAGATCAACCTTTATAAAACCATATTTCAAATATACAAAATATTCTAACTCTTTTTTATAAAACTCTTTCACTAAATTAGTTTTTAACCCAACATTAACATCGAATGCCTTATTGTCAAATTGTGAAACCTAATTCACAAAATGTCCATTTCACTATTTTTTTTCCAATTTCTATCTATGTAACGACCCAGGATTTTTATGAATTTAAACTGATAATTTAAATGAATTTTTGAATAAAAAAATTGTAAAATTGATTTTTAAATGGCAGCGAGTTTCCCATACATCTATAGAAATTATATTAAGTCATATGAACTTGAAAATTAGTATATATGTGAATATATATATTTAAATTGGATTTGAAATAAAATCTTAAATAAATGGTTTAAAAAAAATATATATATATACATAAGATAACTATAAAGTAAATAAATTAGATAAGATTTAAACAACAAAATATAAACCTAGAAATTCATCTACATTTTGAAAATGAATATATATATATGTAGTTTTGTAAAATATCAAGTAGGTAAACATACTAAATAAAAATCTAACATATAATAATAAAAGACACTTCATTAGATTTCAAAGTATAAGACCAAACAAAATATATTAACATTTACACTTGCACTACAGGAAAATGCAAACATATCAGCCGAGCAAATACATGCAAGTAGAAAACAAATAAATAAAAATAATAACAACAAGTAAGCAAGCATGGAAAACAAAAGTATAAATAAAAGAATTAAGGCATAAGCTTATAAAAACAAAGTAAAATAACCAGACAAGAAAAATAAAACTGGATTAGATCACAAAAGAAAAGAAAACTTTGAATGTAAGACTTGGTACTTGCAAAAGAAATCAAACAGCATATCTATATAAGTGTATGCATAATGTACTTGCAAGAATTAAAATAAGATGGGTGTTACATTGAAGCACGAAGCATTTAATGCTTTCAAACCAGCCCATAATACAAAAGAAATCATCAGCCGAAGTACATACAACAACTTCAACCATGCCTAGAGTACAAAACAATATTTTAACCTGTAAGCTTTCTTTATATTTATCAAACTACTTCATTTCCTATATCAAACATCTTTCATCATTTCGTTCCTTCAAGCTAAGGAAATCTGAAGACAATACCATCTTAAGACTCAAACATAAATAAAACATCAATTTAAGATATCAAGACCATACAAAACTTCAGAGAAATCAAGAAGATTTCAACTTGCCAGTGTCAAAATCTGTTTCAACATAGCTGCTCTGTCATTTCTGGAAACAACATGCTCTGTTTTTTTTTCTTTGTTCTTCAGGAGACAGGTGAGCAAACTTATTGTTTAAACTAGTTTCTTTTGAAATTTATGCCTGTGATGATAATATGGATGGATGTGAGTATATCTGCTGGCATATAGATATGTATATAGGTGTGTAGATGGTTAAAGGTATGTCTGTGCATATACAGATCTATCTCTGTTAAACAACAGGATAGTAAACTTCCCAGAGGAAAAAAAAAATTTATATCTTTAAATCCATAAAGATTTAAGTAATAACCTCTAAGTAGCATTTGTTTTTACTCACCTGATTAAAATTTTAAAAATGATTTCGGAATTTTATATTAAGTGATTAATCTAAAAATAGAAAATCACAGAAAATAATCATACAAATGTCAAAACTTGTTAATCATGATATGTTGTTTTGATACTATAACTCGATTTGAAATAGAAAGATATGATTTTTAAAAATCATTTCATGATTTTTAAGTATATAATCATCGAGGAATCTCAGGAAGAACAAAAATTACAATTTTATCAAGATCTGATAAATGGCGAAGTTTTGTGGGTCGGGGCTTGGGCTGGAGGTGGAGGAGCGAACAGGGAGTATGGGAAAAATGTTGTGATGGTCGACTAATGACCATGGCAGCGGCGGCGAACCATTTATTTTTTAAACCCTAGTTTTAGCGTGGGGTTGTTTTTCAATTCGTTCTTCTTCGACCGAGCATCGAGCTGCTCGAGTTTTGGGGGAATGGTGGAGCAGACGTCGATGAAGCTATAGCCGGAGTTTCGCGTGTTCAAGTGGCCGAGGTTGGGTGAACGTCGCGGTGACAAGTCTCGAAGGGGTGGTTGTGTTTTGTTCCAGGTTTGGTTCCAGGATGGTGATGAATGGCTCGATTGTGTTTCCGATCGTTTTGGTCGAAATGGGTGGATCGGAGGACTTTGGTGGGACATCGGCGACATGCTGGAGGGGTCGATGTTGATCGGCGATGGCCAAGGTGTTGGTGTACGTGCACGGTGCACTCTCGTGTTCTAGGGAAATATAGGAAGGAGAAGAAGGAGAAGGCTCGGGTTCGTCTCGAAGAATTTGTGAAAATACTCGGGGGAGATGGTGCTTGGCTTCGGGGAGGAACTCGCGAGTGTGCTTCCTGTTGCCTAGTTTGAACAATTAAAGTTAAACAAAAGAAAAGAAAAAAGAGTTTTAAAATAGGCTCGGGTTTGTTTAACTTGTTACCAGATTTCAAATTTTAAGCAAGCTTTAAAATAAGATTTTAAGAAATATAAATTATGTTTTCAAAGGTAAAATAGGCAAGTTTTATGGATTTAGATTTTTAAAGTTTAATTGTTTTAAAACTTGTTTGGTTTATATAATTTGGTATTAAGTTAATTATCCTATTAAATTTTAATTGTTTTCAAATACAATTAAATGAAATTACTTGATGTATTAAAGAATGGATAATTAAGATTAATTGTCAAGGGATTAATACTTGATTACTTAAAGACTTATTTAATGTGATCAATTAAGTGATCAATTATGGGATAAATTAAAGATTAATTGAGGTGATTAATTTATAGTAATTAATGGTTAAAATTGATTGAGTGGTTAGGGATGATCACTTATTGGAATTTTATTAAAGTAAATGGTAATTAATCAATTAAGGGTAATTTATTAATTAAAGATAATTAATTAAATGATGAATTAAATAATTAAAGGTTAAGTATTTAATAATTAAAGGTTGATAATAATAATTAAAGGTTAATTTAATTAATATGGAAATTAAAGAATAATTTATTTGATTTTAAATTTATAATTTAGATTAATTTATAACCAGGGATGATTTATAATAATTAACCTAAGAAAATTTCTTAAGAAAGTAATTAAGAAATGTAATTAGTTAATGAAGATAATTAACTAAGGATCATTAAGTATTAACTAAGGCGATTAATTTTAATAATAAATTGGATTGATTAGTTTAGATAATCAGTTGTAAATGGTGGAAGTGTAATTACTTTATGGTAAGTAATTAAAGGTTAAATTTCTTTAACTAATTAATTAGAGTTAACTAATTAGGAAATTGGTTTAAAGGTTGATTTAATTAATATGATGAATTAAGAATAATTTAATTAATTAAAAATGTTTGATAAATTAATTGATATTAAATGATTTGAAATTAGTTAATCGGAATTTGATAATTAATTCATAAGAAATTAATTTGACTAGAAATTAATTGAATTAATCAGGATAAAATGATTAATTAAACCTTACTTATAAATGATTATTGAATGCTAGACGTTACTTATGAATGATTATATTGTATGAGATGCCTTGAATTGATTATCCTATCTGATTTGTGATATTTTGTTCTGTAGATTGAGCTGTGTATATTTATTTACATTTGTATACTATCGGTGAATCTGTGAATGGACGTTGAGCTTATAGTTTTATATCGCTTATCAACTATATTTCTATGTTTTAATCTGTGATGATTGAAATGATGTTGCACTAGTGTGTTAAACCCCTGGACCACACTTATACACATACACCAATATGGATTTCACGAGGAAATCGATTAAGTCACAGATTTTTGAAATAGTTTTAAATTTGAATATTTGAATTCAACTGTTTTTGAAATTGAAATTTTAATTTCAATTGATTTTGAAATTAGAAATTTGGGTTTAAAGTGAAAAACTTTTGAAATGGGATTTCAAAGATAAAAGTTATTTTGAATAACTTAATTAAGTTTTGAAAATTTAAATAATTTGATTTAAATTTAAATTCAAGTTTGAAATTGAATTCTATGATTCGAAACTAGGAATTTAAGATGCTGTATAAGTTATATGAATTTAAACCACTTTTAAAAGTATTATTTGAGAATTTGGATTTAACCCAAGGATTTCAACTCGTATAAATGAATCAGATTTCCAAAATGGAAACTGTTGTTTTCAAATGATAAACACTTTTAGATAAGAACTGAGATTCCAGTTAATTAGGGGAATTTCAAGATTGAATAGAGAAATGATTTTCCTAAGTTATGAATGAATTTTTTTTGAAAGCTATGAATTAAATCTGTTTATTTTTAACAGATTTAAATTGATGATTTGTTTAAATCAAATTGAAATGAAATTGTTTTGAAGACTATAAGTTAAATCTTTGATTTAAAGATTTAACGAGTTAATCAAATTGAAATGAAAATTGATTTGGAAAATCTGTGAATGAATCTTTTGTTTAAAAGATTAAAACGTGAAAATTGTTTAAACCGTTAAAGGTTGTGAAAATGAATCTTTTTGTTTAAAGATTGAAAATGGTAATTTGTTAAGCCATTTGAAAGAAAAGTTTTGGATTATTAAGTTGTGACTTAATTGAAATTACTTATCCATATGTTTTAAATACTGCGCTCACTATTCGGTTTAGCCGGGAGAGGACCTTTGTGTCATATATCCCATTCCGAATATGTGATATGTCGTTATGGATAGCATTTGAAGACCGGTGGTGAAGACCGGATATTTTCGAAAACGTAAGGACAACTCGTCGAATGTCTTTGCATCGAATGGTCCCCGGTATAGAGACTCCATATGTGATGGGGAGTCCGAACGTGATTAGTGAATATCCGGATTGCAAGGACTTCTTTGGAAGTGCCTTCGGTTCTGTTCGAGCCCGGAACAGACTTGTATGGATTGTATGTCTGACATTATAATTGAGATATAAAGCTGATTTCTTTCAAATATATTTCTGTTGGTGGCGAAGAATTTATTCTCTTAGCTTAACACCCTTCTCTGAGACGTACGAGCTCAGAGGTTATGTAGTTGAAGTTATCAGCAATATATTCCCAATTTGGTAATGTGACGTGCTGAGTGTTGCTGTGAAATGATCATTATGTTGATTATTTGTGATAGGATCATTTATTTGATTTTCTATCTTGGTGATCATTTCTATGATCATTTGTTGACCCAAAGCATGGCTTTTGTATAAAGTATGTTTTTGTGGACGTGACTTCGTCGAGCCTCACAAACCGGTAATGGTCGAAACAGGAATTGTGCGGCAAGGTTTCCAGGGATCACTTCCCTAGGGTATGACCATTCCTTCTGGAAAAGGGTAGTATCATGGTATGGAGCCCAGATACTTACTCATGTTGAAACACTTGATTTATCATTGTGTGATGTTGGTTAGAGAGCTCTCGTTTAAAGGTCCCAAAGGACCGGGGGTGGCATATCTGAGGGTTTGTAATATCCCTTGGGAAAAGGGGTTCCCGGCCTTGTTTGGCAGAGATCCAGTTGGGTTCTCGGGGCGTCCTTCCAGAGGCGTTTCCATGTGGCAATGGGAAGTTCCTTGGCCTGACCATTTGTTGGAAAATCCATTCTTCAAATACGAGCCTTGTACGGTTTTAGTTGTAGAACCTATCATTCACTTATGGTGGCGCCCCACTGTTTGGATGGTAGTTATAGTAGGCATAGTTCGAAATGTCTATGTTGGCTAAGATTTATATCTTTACTTTCGAAATGATTTTTACTACACTATGCACTAGTAATAATATCAAATGTTCTTTTAATGCGTATCAAGCATCTTTGGCTATCATAAGGAGAAATCTCCTCCGATTCTGCGTTTGCATTGTGTGTGTGTGCGGGAGGCCTTATGGTAGTCTCATTTTTTAAAACATTGCGAATTGACTTTAAAAATATTCCTCTATTTTGATTTTGAATAAAAGATAAACTGTTTTTGTTGCTCACACCAGTCCCACGACTGATCCGGAGTTTATTGTTTCTTTCCTAAACTCTGGATGCTCAAAATTTTTCTACACGAGCAGTCTAGAGTTGGGTTTTTCAGCTGGCTAGGTTTAGTAGATTATCTGGAGTTAGTTCAGTCTTTGGACCACACCAGTCTTTCTTAGCTTGGTGCATCGTTATTGGGGGTTCGAGCTATTGCTGGATTGATTCTTGGAGATGGAGTTGCAGTTCTCGGAGTTCTCTTTTGAAGACTATCTTAGAGTTATATTGTTCCGCTGCTATTTATTGTATCATATCTCTGATGTATATTGATATCTATTGGATCATCTGTTGTATCAGATATTGTATCAAAGCTGTATATCAATGTATTATTCTTTTATTCCGCTGTGTTATTTACTTAATGTTGTTATAAGCTCCGGCGAATCGGATTTGAACGGTCGAATCTATGGCATTCGAATACAATTTGAAGTATGAATGTCGATTTTCGAGCGGGCAAAATGCGAGTCGTCACATTTGGTATCAGAGCTAAGGTTGAACTTTAGCTCAGGAGTATAACACATTAAGTAGCTCATTATAGATAGGGTGAAGTATACCCTAGAATGAGTATATCCCTAAGATATCTGTTTGAACGTCTCAATAAATTCTCTTACTATCCAGTGATAGTAAGTATGAGTGCAAGAAGAGAACGAGATAGGGGACAAGGGAATACCACTATAAATGGTCAATGCTCTGCAACAGTGGAAACAACTTCCTCTATCAATTTTCTTTGATTCGTTTTTAAATTCTTTTGATTGCTTCGTGAAAGCTCCAGAAGAAGTTTTGGTGTGATGATGGCTTTACGTATCATTGTAGGAAATTTTTATTTCGTATCTTCATCAATTTCTTATCAGTTTTTCATTTTAAACTATAATGAATTTGAAATTTAGAATTGAAAATTTTGAATAAATTGGAAATTCTGTATAAATGGGAAATTTGAAATTGAAAATTTAAATAAATTGGAAATTTTAAATTGAGTTAACTTGATTAATAGAATATGAAGAATGATTAGAATTATATCGATAAGCGATTTTGTTTAAAACCAAATTTGAAATTTTATTGTAATTTCTTGTGAATATCAAAGTCCGAAGAGGGACAAATTGGTATGTATTCTGAGATTTTCCGACTTGAGTTTGGAATTCATATCTTAAGTTTGAGAAATTATAGGAGATCGAATTTGTCTATCTCTGTGTTGTTTTCGTGCCTGCGAATTTCGAGGACGAAATTCTTTTAAGGGGGGAAGTTTGTAACGACCCAGGATTTTTATGAATTTAAACTGATAATTTAAATGAATTTTTGAATAAAAAAATTGTAAAATTGATTTTGAAATGGCAGCGAGTTTCCCCTACATCTATAGAAATTATATTAAGTCATATGAACTTGAAAATTAGTATATATGTGAATATATATATTTAAATTGGATTTGAAATAAAATCTTAAATAAATGGTTTAAAAATATATATATATATATATACATAAGATAACTATAAAGTAAATAAATTAGATAAGATTTAAACAACAAAATATAAACCTAGAAATTCATCTACATTTTGAAAATGAATATATATATATATATATGTAGTTTTGTAAAATATCAAGTAGGTAAACATACTAAATAAAAATCTAACATATAATAATAAAAGACACTTCATTAGATTTCAAAGTATAAGACCAAACAAAATATATTAACATTTACACTTGCACTACAAGAAAATGCAAACATATCAGCCGAGCAAATACATGCAAGTAGAAAACAAATAAATAAAAATAATAACAACAAGTAAGCAAGCATGGAAAACAAAAGTATAAATAAAAGAATTAAGGAATAAGCTTATAAAAACAAAGTAAAATAACCAGACAAGAAAAATAAAACTGGATTAGGTCACAAAAGAAAAGAAAACTTTGAATGTAAGACTTGGTACTTGCAAAAGAAATCAAACAGCATATCTATATAAGTGTATGCATAATGTACTTGCAAGAATTAAAATAAGATGGCTGTTACATTGAAGCATGAAGCATTTAATGCTTTCAAACCAGCCCATAATACAAAAGAAATCATCAGCCGAAGTACATACAACAACTTCAACCATGCCTAGAGTACAAAACAATATTTTAACCTGTAAGCTTTCTTTATATTTATCAAACTACTTCATTTCCTATATCAAACATCTTTCATCATTTCGTTCCTTCAAGCTAAGGAAATCTGAAGATAATACCATCTTAAAACTCAAACATAAATAAAACATCAATTTAAGATATCAAGACCATACAAAACTTCAGAGAAATCAAGAAGATTTCAACTTGCCAGTGTCAAAATCTGTTTCAACATAGCTGCTCTGTCATTTCTGGAAACAACATGCTCTGTTTTTTTTTCTTTGTTCTTCAGGAGATAGGTGAGCAAACTTATTGTTTAAACTAGTTTCTTTTGAAATTTATGCCTGTGATGATAATATGGATGGATGTGAGTATATCTGCTGGCATATAGATATGTATATAGGTGTGTAGATGGTTAAAGGTATGTCTGTGCATATACAGATCTATCTCTGTTAAACAACAGGATAGTAAACTTCCCAGAGGAAAAAAAATATTATATCTTTAAATCCATAAAGATTTAAGTAATAACCTCTAAGTAGCATTTGTTTTTACTCACCTGATTAAAATTTTAAAAATGATTTTGGAATTTTATATTAAGTGATTAATCTAAAAATAGAAAATCACAGAAAATAATCATACAAATGTCAAAACTTGTTAATCATGATATGTTGTTTTGATACTATAACTCGATTTGAATTAGAAAGATATGATTTTTAAAAATCATTTCATGATTTTTAAGTATATAATCATCGAGGAATCTCAGGAAGAACAAAAATTACAATTTTATCAAGATCTGATAAGTGGCGAAGTTTTGTGGGTCGGGGCTTGGGCTGGAGGTGGAGGAGCGAACAGGGAGTATGGGAAAAATGTTGTGATGGTCGACCAATGACCATGGCAGCGGCGACGAACCATTTATTTTTTAAACCCTAGTTTTAGCGTGGGGTTGTTTATCAATTCGTTCTTCTTCGACCGAGCATCGAGCTGCTCGAGTTTTGGGGGAATGGTGGAGCAGACGTCGATGAAGCTATGGCCGGAGTTTTGCGTGTTCAAGTGGCCGAGGTTGGGTGAACGTCGTGGTGACAAGTCTCGAAGGGGTGGATGTGTTTTCTTCCAGGTTTGGTTCCAGGATGGTGATGAATGGCTCGATTGTGTTTCCGATCGTTTTGGTCGAAATGGGTGGATTGGAGGGCTTTGGTGGGACATCGGCGACATGCTGGAGGGGTCGATGTTGATCGGCGATGGCCAGGGTGTTGGTGCACGTGCACGGTGCACTCTCGTGTTCCAGGGAAATATAGGAAGGAGAAGAAGGAGAAGGCTCGGGTTCGTCTCGAAGAATTTGTGAAAATACTCGGGGGAGATGGTGCTTGGCTTCGGGGAGGAACTCGCGAGTGTGCTTCATGTTGCCTAGTTTGAACAATTAAAGTTAAACAAAAGGAAAGAAAAAAGAGTTTTAAAATAGGCTCGGGTTTGTTTAACTTGTTACCAGATTTCAAATTTTAAGCAAGCTTTAAAATAAGATTTTAAGAAATATAAATTATGTTTTCAAAGGTAAAATAGGCAAGTTTTATGGATTTAGATTTTTAAAGTTTAATTGTTTTAAAACTTGTTTGGTTTATATAATTTGGTATTAAGTTAATTATCCTATTAAATTTTAATTGTTTTCAAATACAATTAAATGAAATTACTTGATGTATTAAAGAATGGATAATTAAGATTAATTGTCAAGGGATTAATACTTGATTACTTAAAGACTTATTTAATGTGATCAATTAAGTGAGCGATTATGGGATAAATTAAAGATTACTTGAGGTGATTAATTTATAGTAATTAATGGTTAAAATTGATCGAGTGGTTAGGGATGATCACTTATTGGAATTTTATTAAAGTAAATGGTAATTAATCAATTAAGGGTAATTTATTAATTAAAGATAATTAATTAAATGATGAATTAAATAACTAAAGGTTAAGTATTTAATAATTAAAGGTTGATAATAATAATTAAAGGTTAATTTAATTAATATGGAAATTAAAGAATAATTTATTTGATTTTAAATTTATAATTTAGATTAATTTATAATCAGGGATGATTTATAATAATTAACCTAAGAAAATTTCTTAAGAAAGTAATTAAGAAATGTAACTAGTTAATGAAGATAATTAACTAAGGATCATTAAGTATTAACTAAGGCGATTAATTTTAATAATAAATTGGATTGATTAGTTTAGATAATCATTTGTAAATGGTGCAAGTGTAATTACTTTATGGTAAGTAATTAAAGGTTAAATTTCTTTAACTAATTAATTAGAGTTAACTAATTAGGAAATTGGTTTAAAGGTTGATTTAATTAATATGATGAATTAAGAATAATTTAATTAATTAAAAATGTTTGATAAATTAATTGATATTAAATGATTTGAAATTAGTTAATCGGAATTTGATAATTAATTCATAAGAAATTAATTTGACTAGAAATTAATTGAATTAATCAGGATAAAATGATTAATTAAACCTTACTTATAAATGATTATTGAATGCTAGACGTTACTTATGAATGATTATATTGTATGAGATGCCTTGAATTGATTATCCTATCTGATTTGTGATATTTTGTTCTGTAGATTGAGCTATGTATATTTATTTACATTTGTATACTATCGGTGAATCTGTGAATGGACGATGAGCGTTATAGTTTTATATCGCTTATCAACTATATTTCTATGTTTTAATCTGTGATGATTGAAATGATGTTGCACTAGTGTGTTAAACCCCTGGACCACACTTATACACATACACCAATATGGATTTCACGAGGAAATCGATTAAGTCACAGATTTTTGAAATAGTTTTAAATTTGAATATTTGAATTCAACTGTTTTTGAAATTGAAATTTTAATTTCAATTGATTTTGAAATTAGAAATTTGGGTTTAAAGTGAAAAACTTTTGAAATGGGATTTCAAAGATAAAAGTTATTTTGAATAACTTAATTAAGTTTTGAAAATTTAAATAATTTGATTTAAATTTAAATTCAAGTTTGAAATTGAATTCTATGATTCGAAACTAGGAATTTAAGATGCTGTATAAGTTATATGAATTTAAACCACTTTTAAAAGTATTATTTGAGAATTTGGATTTAACCCAAAGATTTCAACTCGTATAAATGAATCAGATTTCCAAAATGGAAACTGTTGTTTTCAAATGATAAACACTTTTAGATAAGAACTGAGATTCCAGTTAATTAGGGGAATTTCAAGATTGAATAGAAAAATGATTTTCCTAAGTTATGAATGAATTTTTTTCAAAAGCTATGAATTAAATCTGTTTATTTTTAACAGATTTAAATTGATGATTTGTTTAAATCAAATTGAAATGAAATTGTTTTGAAGACTATAAGTTAAATCGTTGATTTAAAGATTTAACGAGTTAATCAAATTGAAATGAAAATTGATTTGGAAAATCTGTGAATGAATCTTTTGTTTAAAAGATTAAAACGTGAAAATTGTTTAAACCGTTAAAGGTTGTGAAAATGAATCTTTTTGTTTAAAGATTGAAAATGGTAATTTGTTAAGCCATTTGAAAGAAAAGTTTTGGATTATTAAGTTGTGACTTAATTGAAATTCCTTATCCATATGTTTTAAATACTGCGCTCACTATTCGGTTTAGCCGGGAGAGGACCTTTGTGTCATATATCCGATTCCGAATATGTGATATGTCGTTATGGATAGCATTTGAAGACCGGTGGTGAAGAACGGATATTTTCGAAAACGTAAGGACAACTCGTCGAATGTCTTTGCATCGAATGGTCCCCGGTATAGAGACTCCATATGTGATGGGGAGTCCGAACGTGATTAGTGAATATCCGGATTGCAAGGACTTCTTTGGAAGTGCCTTCGGTTCTGTTCGAGCCCGGAACAGACTTGTATGGATTGTATATCTGACATTACAATTGAGATATAAAGCTGATTTCTTTCAAATATATTTCTGTTGGTGGCGGAGAATTTATTCTCTTAGCTTAACACCCTTCTCTGAGACGTACGAGCTCAGAGGTAATGTAGTTGAAGTTATCAGCAATATATTCCCAATTTGATAATGTGACGTGCTGAGTGTTGCTGTGAAATGATCATTGTGTTGATTATTTGTGATAGGATCATTTATTTGATCGTCTATCTTGGTGATCATTTCTATGATCATTTGTTGACCCAAAGCATGGCTTTTGTATAAAGTATGTTTTTGTGGACGTGACTTCGTCGAGCCTCACAAACCGGTAATGGTCGAAATAGGAATTGTGCGGCAAGGTTTCCAGGGATCGCTTCCCTAGGGTATGACCATTCCTTCTGGAAAAGGGTAGTATCATGGTATGGAGCCCAGATACTTACTCATGTTGAAACACTTGATTTATCATTGTGTGATGTTGGTTAGAGAGCTCTCGTTTAAAGGTCCCAAAGGACCGGGGGTGGCATATCTAAGGGTTTGTAATATCCCTTGGGAAAAGGGGTTCCCGACCTTGTTTGGCAGAGATCCAGTTGGGTTCTCGGGGCGTCCTTCCAGAGGCGTTTCCATGTGGCAATGGGAAGTTCCTTGGCCTGACCATTTGTTAGAAAATCCATTCTTCAAATACGAGCCTTGTACGGTTTTAGTTGTAGAACCTATCATTCACTTATGGTGGCGCCCACTGTTTGGATGGTAGCTATAGTAGGCATAGTTCGAAATGTCTATGTTGGCTAAGATTTATATCTTTACTTTCGAAATGATTTTTACTACACTATGCACTAGTAATAATATCAAATGTTCTTTTAATGCGTATCAAGCATCTTTGGCTATCATAAGGAGAAATCTCCTCCGATTCTGCGTTTGCATTGTGTGTGTGTGCGGGAGGCCTTATGGTAGTCTCATTTTTAAAAGCATTGCGAATTGACTTTAAAAATATTCCTCTATTTTGATTTTGAATAAAAGATAAACTGTTTTTGTTGCTCACACCAGTCCCACGACTGATCCGAAGTTTATTGTTTCTTTCCTAAACTCTGGATGCTCAAAATTTTTCTACACGAGCATTCTAGAGTTGGGTTTTTCAGCTAGCTAGGTTTAGTAGATTATCTGGAGTTAGTTCAGTCTTTGGACCACACCAGTCTTGCTTAGCTTGGTGCATCGTTATTGGGGGTTCGAGCTATTGCTGGATTGATTCTTGGAGATGGAGTTGCAGTTCTCAGAGTTCTCTTTTGAAGACTATCTTAGAGTTATATTGTTCCGCTGCTATTTATTGTATCATATCTCTGATGTATATTGATATCTATTGGATCATCTGTTGTATCAGATATTGTATCAAAGCTGTATATCAATGTATTATTCTTTTATTCCGCTGTGTTATTTACTTAATGTTGTTATAAGCTCCGGGGAATCGGATTTGAACGGTCGAATCTATGGCATTTGAATACGATTTGAAGTATGAATGTCGATTTTCGAGCGGGCAAAATGCGAGTCGTCACATTCTACCCAACCCATATCTTAAAAAGAGAAGCAACCTATACACACTAATAATAGTCAATGCTCAAACTGGACGAGCATGATTAAACATACCTTAAAGGATAATAATAAAATATTATTACCTCCTAATAACCTACACTTCATTTAACTATACCATACTATACTAATTTTGAAAATCATTCTTTATATAAAATATGTCCTAGGTATAATTATTTCGCTTGCCCAATTTCAAAATAATACTATGTTGGTGGTCTTGTTGAAGTGTTTAGGAATCTCTATTGACAAAGTTGATTAAGCGCATCTATTAGAAATCATAAGTCACTCAACAGATCAAACAATTTAATATAAAACAGTTTTATATCACTAACAAATACACCCTCACATACAGTACACACTCAAACTCATAATAAGGCATTCCACTAACTTATCTGTTAATGAGTTCCCCTATCAAAGCCAAGATTTTCACTTAACCTTGCGTTTTGATACCAAACGTAACTTCCTGGGCCTTAGACCCTCCAATAGTGGGTACAACCACCGTGGCTTACACCGGTACCTCGCTATTTCTTTTACGGCTAGCCTCTCGACTACACCAACCCGAAGGACATATAAGAGCAAGAGTCTTCTGCTCGCCACCAAATACAAAGTGAGAACCCCTATCATATTGCACTACATGCCAGAGAAAATCTAATCCGTCTCTTTGAAACAACTTTCGATACTTCCGATAAACTCAACCCTAGTTCTTTAAGAAATAAGTAGAAAATAGGTAGTAGTGGAGTTCACCTCCTAACCTTAAATGAACGGATTTCATTATCATTTTCTCTAGAAGAACAAAACGAGATTTATACGCATAGTATATCATCATTAGGGATGACTATGCCATATAACTCAAGTGCTTCTCCTAGGTATTTCCAAGTTACGTTTTGGTCTAGATTTGATAATCGGTTATTTGCCTATGAATTAAAAAAATCCTTCAATCATTAATTTCATTCTATCTGGGATCTGTTAAGCCTTTATTAATTAATCTTACATTAGCTAAAACACTTTGCAAAATTGGATTAAAAGGTCTTTGCAAAAAATACTATTCCCAAAGCCCTCATATCCTTTTATACTTGAAAAACATTTATTCTTGTCTTAATCGTATAAGTATTGATGCAGTACTCACCATATCACGCGACTCATTCCCCAAGCCCTCACGCGACTCATCAGCCTCACGCGACTCATCAGCCTCACGCGACTCATCGCCATTCCCTCTGCCGACTCATGCCCTCCACCCTAAGTCGCGACCACCGACTCATCCCTTCACGCGACTCATCCCCAAACCTCACGCGACTCACGCCTCATCCCAATAATCCCCACGACACACCCCTCGGCCTTCTTCCAAAACCCTAAGTCGCGATTCCCTTGTCATATATCGCGCGCGACTCAAGCTTGCCCCAATTAACTCGTTTCCGACCCAAAACCCCTACCGCAACCATCCTCTACCGAGATACAATTCCTATGTCGCGATTCAAGATCGTGCACGACCTAATTCAAAGCCCTAAACCGCAAGTTGTCTTCCTCTTTTATAAGTCGCGAACGAATTTCCTCAGTTAAGTCGTTACCGAGTTATACGTTGAGTCGTGGCCGAGTCATGTACTGTATATTGTTGATTGTGTGTATGTTTGTTGTACCATTTTGTGAGTCATATATTGAGTTGTACGCCTATAAATAGGCATGTGGTGTCATTGTAAAGGTTGTTGAAAATGGAATAAAATTTCTATTTGATTGCTTTGTGCTTTCTCTAAATTGGTAGTCGAGTGAAAATCTCCTATCTCCACTTACGTCATTCGAGTGCGCTCGAATCAACGTTTGTTGAAGCCGATTCGCGGAATCAAGTGCGCTTGATCAACGTCGAAGAATCGTAGATCTTTGTTTCTAGGTATCGTGCGCGATCAACGAGACGAAGATAGCTAGAATCCGGTATCTTTGGATCAACGGATTTGGGCATTGCAGTATTCTCAACTCACCGATTGCTACATTCACCGATTGAAGTTTGTTTTCGAATTATCCGCTGCGTCAGTTTGGTATCGGAGCTAGATTGCAAGGAGTTTGCATCATTTGGAGACTTGGGTTTCGAGAAATTGGAGTTTGAAGATCGGATTTGCCATTGTTGAAGAATTTGGTGTTCATCGTGTTCATCGTGAAATTACGACAAGTTGGAAGTTTCGATCTATTTTACTTTGGATCAGAGTTCGAAAGGTGTTTGAAAATTTATTTTTTTTGAAGTTTGTTTGAAGTTTAATCATGCCTCCGAGACGAGCTCAACGACATCGCAATATTAATGCCTTGTATGGAAGAGAAGAGGCTGACGAAATGGAGCAACGAATTAACGAGAGTTTCACTGAAAAGTTGAATGATGGAATTGGTCGATTAGAGAGAATGATGCTTGAAATGAATCAAAATCGAAGAAGAGTTTCGCCAGAATCAGACCATGGGGGAAGTAGGGCTTCGATCCATTCAGATCGAGAGAGAAGAGAAGAGCAAGATCATCGAAGTGTTGACAACCGTAATAGAAATGTTGAACGACGGAATGGTAGTAGAGATGTTGGAGGACGAGATCGACAACGTTATACATCAGACTTTGATGAGGAGTTTGATGGTGAAAGAGGAAGTGTTCATTTCAGAGATAGAGATCAGGGACAACGTCAATATCGGGTTATTGATGATGATCGACGATGGGAATCGGGAATGAAGATGGAGATTCCAGAATTTAAAGGCGGAATGGTTGCAGAAGAATTCTTGGATTGGTTATCTAATGTTGAAGAAATCTTTGATTTCAAGGAAGTGCCGGAGAATCGTCGAGTAAAGTTGGTTGCTACTAGGTTGAGAGGGAGAGCTTTGGCGTGGTGGCAGCA
This sequence comes from Allium cepa, assembly GCA_030765085.1. Classification (NCBI taxonomy): domain Eukaryota; kingdom Viridiplantae; phylum Streptophyta; class Magnoliopsida; order Asparagales; family Amaryllidaceae; genus Allium; species Allium cepa. Next base: position 189,951,922 of record CM060929.1, on the reverse strand, counting down.
AACCAAACTTACACGAGAACGGATGGGGAAGTCAAAGATTGAGTCTTGGGAGAAGATGAAGAAATTGATAAGAGCTACATTTTTACCATACAACTATCAATCTCTTATGTACCAAAGGTTGCAGAATCTACGGCAGGGGACGAAATCAGTAAATGACTATGCTGATGAATTCTATCAACTGATTGCTCGAAATGATATTATGGAGACAGATGAACAGTTGACTGCTAGGTTTGTTGGAGGATTGCGAATGCAGATCCAGGATATGGTTAATATGTTTGATCCGAGATCTGTGGCTGAAGCGCACCAGAAAGCGTTGGCTTGGGAGAAGCAGGGAAGACGAGGAGGTGGTGTGTTTACAAATTCCAATATTCAAAGCAGAGGTGTTAGCGGAAGTTCTAATGTTTCTAAAACTGTCAGTAAACCCGTAGTAAAGGAGAGTGAGAAGGCGAAGGTTAACAATGGTTTCAAATGCTACAATTGCCAGGAGATGGGTCATAAAAGCAATGAGTGTCCAAAACCGAAGAAACGAGCTATGATAGCTGAAGTCGAAAGTGAGGATGCTGCTGAGGGTGAAGATAGTCCGGTTGAGGAGAATGAACAGGATATCGCATCGGGAGATGAAGGCTGTAATCTAATGATGAGGAGGTCTTGTTTAACACCAAAGCAAGAGGATGAAGCTAGTTGGTTGAGAAGTAACATTTTTCAGTCGACATGCACTATATTGGGGAAAGTATGTAAGTTTGTGATAGATGCAGGAAGCTGTGACAATATTATTTCAACTGAAGCAGTGAGGAAACTGAAATTGAAGACGGAGAGACACCCTAATCCTTATAAATTAGCGTGGCTGAGAAAAGGAGGAGAAGTGAAGGTTGATAAACGAGTTCGAGTACCCTTTTCTATTGGGAAGAAATATAAAGACGAGATTTGGTGTGATGTAGTTGAGATGGATGTTTGTCATTTGCTTTTGGGTAGACCGTGGCAGTATGATCGAGTAGTGCAGCATGACGGTCGGACCAATAGTTACAGTTTTATGTTCGAAGGTGTTAAAATCATTTTAGTGCCAAAGAAGAGACAGCACGGAGAAAACAAATCTGAGGAGATTGAGGAGTTGAAAACGTTATTGACATTGAAAGAATTCGTTGAAGAAGTAGAAGAGAGTCCTGAAGTGTTTTTGTTAATTGGACATGAAACTACTGAATCCGTGGAAATTCCAGAAGAAGTGAAGCCGTTATTGGAAGAATTCAGTGATGTGTTTCCTGAAGAGCTACCAAAGGAATTGCCACCGTTGAGAGACATACAACATCAAATTGATCTAGTGCCAGGTGCTGTTTTACCGCATAGGCCACATTATCGTATGAGTCCGAAAGAACACGAGGAGTTGAGAAGGCAAGTGGAAGAGTTGTTAGAGCAAGGACGTGTACAGGAAAGTTTAAGTCCATGTGCTGTGCCAGCATTGTTAGTACCAAAGAAGGACGGGACGTGGAGGATGTGCACTGATAGTCGAGCCTTGAATAAGATTACTGTAAGATATAGATTTCCTATGCCAAGGTTTGATGATTTGATTGACCAGTTGAGCGGAGCTGTTGTGTTTTCCAAGATTGACCTGAAGAGTGGATACCATCAGATTCGTATTAGACCGGGTGATGAGTGGAAAACTGCTTTTAAAACCAGGGAAGGTTTATACGAATGGTTGGTTATGCCGTTTGGCTTGTCAAACGCTCCTAGTACGTTTATGAGAGTGATGTACCAGATTTTTAGACCATTTGTTGGGAAGTTCGTGGTTGTTTATTTTGATGATATTCTGATTTATAGTGGGAATATGGAAGAGCACATCCAGCATTTGCGAGAAGTGTTGATAATTCTACGACGAGAGCAGTTTTATGCAGCAACAAAGAAGTGTGTGTTTATGACGAGCAGTGTTTTGTTCTTGGGGTATGTTCTGTCAAAGGAAGGTATTCAAGTGGATGAGAATAAAATAGAAGCTGTCAGAAGTTGGCCACAACCGAAGACAATTACTGAAGTTCGAAGTTTTCATGGATTGGTTTCGTTTTATCGAAGATTCATTCCACATTTTAGCAGTGTTATGGCACCAGTAACCGATTGTATGAAAGGAAAGAAGTTTATATGGTCAGAGGAAGCAGGAGTTGCTTTTGAGAAGATTAAGACACTCTTGACGACAGCACCGATTCTAGTACTGCCGAATTTTCAGTTGTTATTTGAATTGCATACTGATGCTTCGAAAGTGGGAATTGGTGGAGTATTGAGCCAGAGTGGGAGACCAGTCGCTTATTTCAGTGAGAAGTTATCAGGAGCAAAGTTGAGATACAGTACATATGACGTTGAATTCTATGCTGTTGTACAAGCTGTTAAACATTGGAGACACTATCTATTTCAGAAAGAATTTGTTCTATACACTGATCATGAGGCGTTGAAGCATTTACAAGGACAAGACAAGATTTCAGCGAGACATGCATCTTGGATTGCTTATTTACAGCAGTTTACTTTTGTTGTCAAACATAAGTCAGGGGTGACGAATCGGGTAGCTGATGCTTTGAGTAGGAGGAGTCACTTATTGACGACTATGAAGGTTGAAGTGACAGGGTTTGAATTATTACCAGAACTGATTGAGGAAGATCCTTACTTTAAGAAATTTGTTGAACAAGTTAAGGAAGGGAGTGCTGATGAATTCATGTTGATAGATGGTTTTCTGTTTAAGGGAAATCGTTTATGTATTCCAGATTGTAGTCTGAGGTTGAAGATTATTAAAGAGTTGCACGAGGAAGGTCATGTGGGCCGTGATCGTACTTTGCAGTTGATTTCACATTCTTACTTTTGGCCGTCAATGAGGAAAGAGGTCGAGAGATTTGTGGAGAGATGTCATACTTGTCAAGTTTCGAAAGGAACAGCGACCAATGCGGGGTTGTATATGCCATTACCTGTACCGACTAAGCCTTGGGTTGATTTGAGTATGGATTTTGTTTTGGGGTTACCTAGAACTCAAAGGGGAAACGATTCCATTTATGTAGTGGTTGATCGATTTTCAAAAATGGCACACTTTATAGCCTGTAAGAAGACATCGGATGCAGTTCGAGTTGCTCAGTTATTTTTCAAAGAAATCTATCGACTTCATGGGTTACCAGAGTCTATTGTGTCGGACAGAGATACTCGATTTCTGAGTCACTTTTGGCTGAGTCTGTGGAAAATGGTCGGAACGAAGCTGAATTTTAGTAGCGCGTACCACCCGCAGTCAGATGGACAGACGGAAGTGGTTAACCGATCATTGGGAAACTTACTGAGATGTCTTGTGAAAGATAATCTGAAGAGTTGGGATATGAAGTTGAGCCAAGCTGAATTTGCTCACAACCATGCAAATAACCGAAGTACAGGGTTCAGTCCATTCCAGATTGTATATTCAAGTTTACCAAAGGGACCGTTGGACTTGGTAGTAGTACCATGTCAGAAAGGAGTTATTAAACGGGCTGTTGATTTTGTCGATGGGTTGACAGAATGCCATAGAATCGTTCAGGAACGATTGGAGAAATCAAATGAGAGGTATAAACAAATGGCAGATAAAAAACGAAGAGGTGTAGTTTTCAAAGAAGGAGATTTTGTTTACGCGGTTTTAACGAAAGATCGTTTTCCAGTTGGAACTTACAATAAGTTGAAAGCACGAAAGATTGGTCCAGTAGAAATCTTGAAGAGAATCAATGATAATGCATATCGGTTAAAGTTGCCAGAAAATGTTCATACTTCTGATGTTTTTAATATCAAACATTTAATCCCGTATTGTGGGGAAGATTTCATCGAAGGTGACGAGAATGCGAATTCGGGGACGAATTCTTTCCAACAAGGGGAGGATGATGCAGTACTCACCATATCACGCGACTCATTCCCCAAGCCCTCACGCGACTCATCAGCCTCACGCGACTCATCAGCCTCACGCGACTCATCGCCATTCCCTCTGCCGACTCATGCCCTCCACCCTAAGTCGCGACCACCGACTCATCCCTTCACGCGACTCATCCCCAAACCTCACGCGACTCACGCCTCATCCCAATAATCCCCACGACACACCCCTCGGCCTTCTTCCAAAACCCTAAGTCGCGATTCCCTTGTCATATATCGCGCGCGACTCAAGCTTGCCCCAATTAACTCGTTTCCGACCCAAAACCCCTACCGCAACCATCCTCTACCGAGATACAATTCCTATGTCGCGATTCAAGATCGTGCACGACCTAATTCAAAGCCCTAAACCGCAAGTTGTCTTCCTCTTTTATAAGTCGCGAACGAATTTCCTCAGTTAAGTCGTTACCGAGTTATACGTTGAGTCGTGGCCGAGTCATGTACTGTATATTGTTGATTGTGTGTATGTTTGTTGTACCATTTTGTGAGTCATATATTGAGTTGTACGCCTATAAATAGGCATGTGGTGTCATTGTAAAGGTTGTTGAAAATGGAATAAAATTTCTATTTGATTGCTTTGTGCTTTCTCTAAATTGGTAGTCGAGTGAAAATCTCCTATCTCCACTTACGTCATTCGAGTGCGCTCGAATCAACGTTTGTTGAAGCCGATTCGCGGAATCAAGTGCGCTTGATCAACGTCGAAGAATCGTAGATCTTTGTTTCTAGGTATCGTGCGCGATCAACGAGACGAAGATAGCTAGAATCCGGTATCTTTGGATCAACGGATTTGGGCATTGCAGTATTCTCAACTCACCGATTGCTACATTCACCGATTGAAGTTTGTTTTCGAATTATCCGCTGCGTCAAGTATTTACCAAAAACATTTTTGAAAACTTTCTCTTCTCAAATTATATATTAAATGGCCAATCAATTTCCCTTTCAAAAAATTACTTCCTATAAAATCAATCCACATATCCTTTATAAAAAGTTCAATTATTTTTAAAAAGCCCAATTCGTATTTTAAATAACTTATAAATTTATAAAACAAATTTATAGCTTCTTTTATAAACCTCTAAGCTAATTTATAAAACCTCTTTACAAGTCTCTAAAATGATCTATAAATCTTTTCCCTATTTTTAGAACTTTTTTTAAATCTTCCTTTCATTCCTTTATAAAATAAGTTTGGTTTCTTTTTCATGGTATCCACATACCCATCTCATTCCCACATCAACATCATTGACTTTATCACAACATCCCATGCCTGACTTCCCCATCCCTACCGTACCCTGCCCCAACCCTACTGTTCCCACCATCAATCCAACTGTTCCTGTCACCACTCCATGTCAACAACCCACTGTACCACCGGACCCTGCCCCTCCTTACAAACCATCACTAGTTTCATCCACTACCGACCTTCAATGTACCATCTCTCAGCACCACTCAACCCACCAGCATAACCTCACCAAACTTATGGAGCTCACTTTTCAAATCAAAACCAGTAAACGATGGCAAAAACACCTCTGTCTCCTTCAACTTAGATTATAAAGGAGTGCATCTACCAGTATTAATCATGCAGTTGATGTACATAAAAAATATTGGAAGAACTGGCTCGTCGGTTTCTTCCTTGATGATTGTCTATTATATAATGTTGTAGTTAGTCGCCTCAACTAAGCATGGAAGCTAAAAGGTTTTAATTTAGGTTCATTTTCAAAAAATTCCACTCCTTACATGCACATTATTGAGGATAAATTGGTTAGCTGGTCACTTAGGTGATCTAATATGCAATAATGAAGCAACAAAGAGGATGGCAAGATTACAGTTTGCTAAATGTTTAATTGAAATAGAAGCAACAAAATAGCTCCCTGCCCATATAAAAATTGGTGAAGGTGATGATGTTTCAATGGTTGAAGTGACTTATGATTGGAAGCCACATATATGTACCCTTTGCAAATTGTTTGGTCATCATGATACTCACCGTGTTAAAGTAATGAAACCCTATGCACCTGCCTTATAACAATAGAGTGATTTTGAATTACTGGCTAAACACAATGGTGTTAGGGAAAACACACAAAACAACAATGCTCAATAAATGTTTAAAGGCAAAGCCATGCCATTAAATGTTAGTGCTTAAAAGAAAATTATATGCAAATACTTCAAAACAACACATCAAAACCGTCTTACCCACAAAACCACCAAACCACGACCAATCAAAACATGCCACCACCAGACCCAATAATTTACCCAACCCTACCACCAGGCCCGGCCCGAGGACATTTAATGCCCTAGACGAGTTTTTTTTTTTTTGCCCTATTTCTTAAAATGAAATACAAAAAAGAAAGTCATGATATGACGCTAAAATCAAATCTGCATCTTATAAATAGAATTTTGAAACATACATGGTCATGATAACAAATTAAACAAAATGGATAGTCGGTGATGTCAAAGTTTGTATTATTTTCATCCATCTTAAAATGTTGGTAAAAGTAGATTATCATGTCCACACATTGAAAAATGATTGGTTTAAAGTTTTGATTCTTCCAGCGAACTTTAGTTATACGTGGAGATCAATACAACGAGATTTTTCATATGCATATGGAGTGTTCTATGGAATGAGTACAAGAGTATTCAAAAGAGTACAAATATTTACAATGTTTCCACTAGTTGACAGCTATCAAAATAAGACTCCTGTAAGTAAGGCCAGCTAAAATCTTCTTTTTTTCCTTCTATTTTTTGGTTTATCTCATGTCTATGGTTGGGGGAATTATTGTTCTATACATTTTGACGATTTCCTCTCTATTTTGGAATCACCCATTCATATCATGATAGTGGACAAGACTCATTTGCTATATAACGATTTAGAAATAAACATTTTAATAACCAGTTACTGTCTCATATGAACAAGAGTAAATCATAAGAAAATTAATTCGGTTTGAAGCTGCTAGAAAAAGAATAATTTTGAAAACGAAATTAGGAAAGAAAGAAGCCGAGCTAACACGGCCTAACACAAATCCTAACTGCCACTATAATGTTATTATGCAATTAACCAGACATTTGCAATTAACATTTATTTCCTAAGCCCTAACTGCTATTATTATGCAATTATACACAAATCAAATGGTGTGATAAATCAAAAAATTAATTTAGGAATTAGGGCAAATCAACATTCAACTTATCTGTTAAAAAAAATATACTCAAAATCAGTATTCGTAATTCGTAAACTCACATAATTTTGGAATTATAAATTAGGGGAAATCAAAATCGGCACGAGGTGGTTGATAATGGCGACAAACCTAAGGTGAAGCTGAGTTGAGGCGGACAATTTGACTTGGGTTGGCGTCTAGCACGGTGATAACGAATCGATGACTGGAGTTTGGAGAGTGAAGAGCATCGCGCGATTTAAGAAGAAGAAAAGAACACGTTTTTTTTCTCTTTGTTTGTTGCTCCTCCATAGAATGATGCCCTAGGCAAACGTATCGTTCGTCTATGCCTTGGGCCGGGCCTGCCTACCACCAAAGGATCCACTTCTACAACAATTACTACTTCTGCCTCACCACTGACCAACCATGTTCAACACAACTCACACTCCCTTGCACAACAGCTTTGCTATTCTCGATGACACACTGTGCATGAATTCAAACTTGCACACAGTTTCATCCATGCAAACAACCACCGCACCATCTTATACCACTCAAACCTCAACACAAATTGACCAAACATCTACATAATCACTTCCAATTACCAACTTTGTAGCAGCCAGCAATTCATCTATCAATATCCACATTGACCAAGACATGCCTTTTACCAATATATACATTCCACCTCCAATTATTATCGAATTCCTCAATAACAATATCATCCAAACAACTTTTCAAGATTAATTACACAATACGTTTGATCTCATATCAAAACCACAAATCAATTCAACACCATCTTCTCCTACTTCACCGCAACTTTTCTCCATTGATCTTTCTTCATCATCCCCACAATCACACCTCTTTTATGATCTTGACTAAGACAAAACCACAGTAAATAAAAACCACAAATCAAGGAAAAACAAAATGAAGAAAGGCACATCATTTAACCAACAACACGAACTTGATCAAGATAACATGGAGAATCAAGAACCAGGAAAGGGAAATGACATAGATATATACAAGGTTTCCTCTACCAGAAAAACAAGATTTGATCAATTTGGGAAAAAATCAAAAACCCCATCATGTTAGACAACATTTGTGCATAGAATATCATGGGTCCACACCAGAACATAAAACAAAACGAAGTACAAAACATCATTTCAGAACATAACCTTGGCATGCTTGCCGTTCTTGAGGCAAAGCTTGATAAGCTGAAAACCACAAAAGCTTGTGCATGCATCAATAATGATTGAAGTCACACAAACTATCTTGATGCTGCTCCTTATAGCCGCATCATGGTTCTATGGAACCCATGTATTTATTCATCTACTACCATCCTCTCCACCGACTACTTCGTATCCTAACATCAACCCATTTTTTCATCACCGTTTTTTATGCTTCCTATAACTATGATACTAGATCTGCCATGCTTCAACAAATCTCCAACCTGAATCCTATCAATAAACCATGGCTTTACTTGGTGAAATTATTGCATGTACCTTTCACATCAAAAGCATGGTGGTACTCCCCTCAACTCGCATGACTTATCCACACTAAACCAAACACTATCTAATGCATCCATCTTCCTTGCCCCTTCCAATGGTACCTCCTTCACATGGAACAATAGGAACACTCTAGACGAAGAACCTTTTGCACATTAGATCATTGTTTCTACAATCACCATGCACTCACCATCCGACCTATCTTATCCTCCCTCATTTCCTCTCTGGAATCTCTGATCACTGTCCTATCAATGCCAAATGTGATGTGGAACCCATGAAATTATATCCTCCTTTTAAATTTTAAATTTTTTGACTAAGCATACTGACTTTGAACAGTGCTTCTACAGGGATGGAACATTGATACCCATGGAAACCCTATGTTTGTTTTGAAGGAAAAGCTAAAAATACCAAGAAATATATTGGGCAGTGGGCAACTTCTACTTTTGGAAAGGGATCCAAAATAAGTACAGAGATTAGAGAACAGTTTAATACTGCTCAAATGAATATGCTTGCCTGCCCTGATGATCAAGATTTATCCACACTTGAACATGGCTTATCAAACAAACTCACTATTGCCTTAATCGATGAGCTAGAGATGACAAAACAGAAGCTGGGTAAAGAATATCAACTTGAAGGTGATAGGAATAAATCCTTCTTTCAGACTACTCTGAAGGTAAAACACTCTTAATCTTAAATTTTATCCATCACTGACAGACATGATGTGGGACAAACTACTGAACATGAAATTAGATTGGCTTTTGTTGATTACTTTCATATTACTCTCAATGTCCCACCCTCCCGTTGATCTTTCACACGTTCCTTAAATTAACATGCCAAAGATCAGCATGGTGAGGCCTGCTCCATCATTTCACCTACCACATATGAGAAATTAGAATTGCTCTTTTCAATCTAAATTCAACCAGCACTGGTGGTCCATATGGCTTCAACACCCATTTCTTTAAGCATACTTGGAACCATATTGCCCCTATATTCTGTAGAGCTGTACAACACTTTTTTCAAAACCAACACTCCTCTCAGTGGTATAAACTCCACAAACCTTTCCATGATTCCTGAAATCAGAAATCCAACATTTGTTGAACACCATAGGTCGATTGCTTGTTTTTTAGTCATATTATAAATGCATCACTAACTTCTTCAAAAAAAAAAATAAATGCATCACTAAGATCATTGCTTCTAGAATCAAAACATCCCTTTCCAGAATCATTTGACCAAAACCAAACTGCATTTCTCACATCCAGATCATATCTAACAAATCTCCTCACTCGTAAGCTTCTTTGCGCAAACAACACTACCAATATTTCTCTTAGATGTATGCTCAAGCTTGACTTATAGAAGGTCTTTGATTAAATCTCATGGGTGTCCCTAACTGCCATTCTTTGTAAAATGAACTTCCTTAAAACTTGCATTGCATGGATTTACTCATGTATCTCCACCGCCAAATACTATATAGTGATCAATGGTACCATGACTGGTTATTTCACTTCTTCCGAAGTTATTCGATAAGGAGATCCTCTATCAGCCTACCTTTTCATTACTATCATGGAAGCTTCAACTATATGACCAAAATGAGTGTTCTTAGTAGAGCCATTTCCCTTCATCCCAAATGAAGAAATCCCATAATCACTTTTCTCATGTTTGCATTTGACTTGGTCATCTTTATCAAGCCAAACCCATCCTCCATTATCTCCATCCCATACTGCTTACAGGATTTCCACACCACTACTGGGTTGCTCATCAATAAACCTAAATTTCACATCCCAGTTGCTGGCCTTAACGATCATGACCGAAACCACATCAATAGTCTAAGTACACTCAACCATATGCCCACCAACTTTTTTTAACTTGGCATCCCCCTCACATCATCTAGAAATGCTATCACCTAATGCATCTCTATGTACAAAACCATCATCTTAAAACTTTCAACGTGGCCATGTTCCCTTCTCTCACAAGTTGGTAGACTAACTATTATCATCTTCATTGCCGTTGGCATTACCAATTACTTGTCTAGGATGTTTATGCTACCCAAGAAACTAGTCACAATAATTAATTCTTCCTTAAATCACTTTTTATGGGATGGTGATTGTCATTCACGAAGTTGGCGCCTATGTCCTTTATGAAAATCTACAAACCGAAAAAATATAGGGGCTTTAGTATCCCTGACCACAACATATGGAACAAAACAGCCGCTTTAAAACATAAGGATGCTCTTTAGAACCACAAAAACACCATTCTTGTATGGTGTATGGAGAGTAATTATCTTCACTACAAGTAATTCTTGACCATGGACGTGCCACACAACTCTAGCTGGCTCTTGGGAGTCTTCTTAATCTACGAGCTAGTCTTCTTCCACATGCCATCAACACTGTTTCCACTTACACAGTATGCTCCTTCTTGCATGATCCTTGGGGAGATATGGGACTCATCTTAGAACATTAATTGGATTATGAACACAAATGTGTCATTGGTATTCTGGTTAATGCATATGTCAAAGCCTAGTTTCAAAATGACACTGTCAATCTTCCTAATTCTAGTAACACACTCATTACTGAATTATGGTCACACATCATACAACATCACTCCAAGTCAGAAGATTATCATCTTCTATGGACTACAATAACAATGCCATATTCTATTAGGAGTGTGTGTAAAGCCATGAATCAACACAACTCACTTATCTCTTATATATGGTATACTAGAATTTGGTGCAATGTCGATAAACAATGTGATAACTTGTTTCTTTGGAAAGTCCTTAATAGTGCACTGATGACCTGAGATAGATTACATGCTCTTGGTATCAATACTAATGCTATGTGTGCCGTTTGTACTTCCACTACAGAATCTATCATGCACATTCCCTCTGAATTCCTGGTCATCTATGATGCATGGAAGAAAATATTACACTCTTTACATTTACGCCCGCCTATGATTGGTCATGTGCAGAAATGGAAGAAAATCTATCACCAAAAAAGGGTATAAGGCAGAGATCGAGAATCCTTCTGTGTGCGGTTAATTTTTTTTTTATGCGTTTATTGTAAAGAACAAAACATGAGAATCTTTCGATCAAAAAGACGAATGGAATTGGATATGATGAGCGAACAGCGGAGGGAGATTGATCACATAATGAATTTGTGGTTCTTAAAAAACCCAAATGTCGCATGTGCACTAACTCATTTGTGGTTGTTTTAATCTTTAAGTTTCTTTGTCTTTGGTTTTTTAAGTTTTTCCTTTCTTATTTACGTTCCTATGTATTGGTTATGTTTTAATAAGAACTAGTAGGGAGCAGGATAAAACCCCGCTTGCCTTTGTAAAAAAAGTCCTTTGTAAAATATCATTTAAAACATATCATTTGTAAATCACTTTAAATAAAACCTCTTATTCTAAAAAAACCATTTTTTAAAAATAAGTTATTATTTATAGATACTTTTATAAAATAATAATATAACTTGAAAAATCATATATAAATTTTTAACCCCAAATTGATTAAAGAATTGAAGTTAATTCAAAACTATACATTAGAGGCTTAGCAATCCCAATGGTATTAATTTAATTTACCATTTAATTCCAATTTTAATTCCAATTTCAATTCCAAGTCTCTTCACAGTTATTTACATAGGTCAATACGTATGTAAATTCAATTCTTATCCAATCAACGAATAACATGTTAATTACAACTCAGCTGGCATAAATCAAAACATAGTAACAGGATGATGATTTGTCTTGCTAATAGATGTCCAAACAGTTCACTCAATTATATCAAAATTGAAATTTATTTCTGCTAACAAATATCTAAACAAATCAAGCAATCAATTTATAGCAGATTGGGAATTTAATATGCTATTAAGGGTCTAAGCAATCAACAATCAATTTATAACAAAATGGAGATTTATTTTTCTAATAACGTCCACACAATCAAATAATTTATAACATATTAGAACGGTGCTTTATACTGCTAAACGTATCTCCACAAAATTCAATTCAACTTAATATTACTCATTCACATCCATTTGTTTCCAAAAGTCACATACAAGAGATCGCCTGATTTAAAGTCAATTCGCTTCTAAAAGAAAGCTGACTTAAACCATAATCAATAAAGTTTAAAATAACTTTTAATAATTAGATCTTCATTTAAAATTTAAATTAATGCTTAATTAAGCCTTAAAAAATCAAAATTAAATCATAATTAAACATTAATTAATCTTAGTTAAGTCCTAATTAATAATTATACACTAATTATTTAATACTTAATTAAATAATTAGTCTTCAATTAACTAATAATTAAATAAATAATTAAACTTGATTAATATAAAAATTAATACTTAATTATCTCTTAAATTTTTTAATCATTAATTAAAACTTCCTTAATTAATTAATAATAAAAATTAATTAATAATAATTAATTACTAATTACTTAACTAAGTTACTAATTAATTAATAGATGATTGTTCTTAATTAATAAATAAATTAATTATCAAAACATACTTAATTAAATAATAATTAACTTATATGCTTAATAATTTAGTTTGAAAATGGTTTTTCAAAAACATTTAAAAGAAACACTTTTAAAATTTGAAAATCGTTAAATTCCTCGAACTTCATCTATAGCGACTATCGCCATGGATGTAATAACTTAGAATTACTTTCCTAAGTTACCATCCAAAACTTTAATTTTTAACTTTTGCTTACTTTTAAAGTATAGTTTAAAAGATTTTTAAAAACATTAACTAAAGTTAGATACTGGAATAAATAAATAAAAACATTTACTAAATCAAAACTTGTAAACGATTTGATTTTCAAAATGGATCTCAAGTCCTTTCCAAAATCTCAAGTTCGAACTCCCAAACCATTTAGTCACATTTCCAAGATTATGAATATTAAGTCATACATTACCATGCATCACAATGGTTGCAACTTTAAATCCAAACACATCAATCTAATCCATCGTTTTAAGTAAAATGCTAAAACACAAGCTACCCCATACACATACATCCAAACCATATCATAATCCAAATATTAACATGATATATAAATAACACATAGCCATTATATATGCAAAGGTAGCATCTTCCAAAAAGTAAGAAGTTTACTCACCGAAAATTTTCAAAACCTTTTGAAAACTTGAAACATCTTTAGAACTATGCAAAGCTTGATCTTTGGACTTAAAATGGAATTAGGCTCGGTCATAGTAGAGTATGGTTATTCCATGACATATATAAGTGAGGTGGGACTTGTTTTGGAGAGGTGGAGGGACTTTGGATAATGTTCAATTCACAAAACTGGACCTAAAGCCAATTCTCTTAGATTTCGGCTATGTTACTCTCGGAATTTGAAAAAGTTGTTAAAGAGAAATTTTTTGTAAATTCTCTTCTCTACTATTTTAAAAAAGAATTACTCAATTTGGATTTGTTTTGAGGGAGATATGGTTAAAAAATAAGAATTTTTTTTCATACCTGAAAATATAGGTCCGAAAACACTGTACAAAGAAATGATATTTTGACATGGCCAAGCTCAAAATTTAATGAAGTTATACAAATGAAATTGTAGCGCTGGTGTAACGACCCAACTTCCAAACTCCAGGAAGTCACATCGCTAAGAAGAAAGAAAGGGATAGAAAAGAGAAAAGAAAGAGAAGAAGAAGAAAACAACACTAGAATCTCAACAGCGGAACGAATAAATTATATTAATAACATAAAATATTACATAGTTTACAACCACTATCAGAGTACACAGATATACAACACATACTAGACAGTTATAAACACCTGTCTAGTATTTACAACATAATACAACTCAGAAACAAACACAGATCACACAGCGGAATACTATATATCTAACGCAGAAGCCTCCTGCTCCATTGCTCCTCTAATATTCGTCAAAGCTAACCTGAATCTCTTGGCTACTTGTAAAAATTTGAGTACCCAAGAGTTTATAGAAAACAAAAATAAACTCCGGGTCAGACATGGGTCTGGTGTGAGTAACAGGTTAAAGTTGCTTAACTTTGAAAAACCTTTTGAAAGAAAAGGTATCACGTAAGACTTCCCACACATAAACATGGAAAAGTTTTTACCTTACGCTAACCAAACATTTGATAGGAAATCCGATGATATTATAATAGTGTCTAGGGTTTTGAAGTAAATAAGAAATAGCCGAAATTGTTACATTTATTAAATTCCAGCTACTAGCCATAAAAGTGGGTAATACAATCAAAACAGTTGGCACTTATTGGATTTTGGATTCCATACAATGGCAGGGCTACTGGGGTACCGCCCGTCACAGTACGTGGCCTACATCAACATATCGAGGAGTACTCCCACTCCCCTGCAACACAAAGCCGAACCCATTCCTTACTGAACAGTTCCGAACAAGACAACCCCGTAGTTGGTGTACACTGACAACTGCCCACTAAGCCGAATAAAAAGGGACCTCTAGACAGGGATCAATCTTGCTCTCCAGTGGGTGCGACCCACGAAACCTTGTTGCACCTCCCCTGTTTTAGCTATTCCCGGTTGATGAGGCTTGAGGCTACGATTACCTTTAGAGGACATATCACTTAGAATGCTCATCATCCACCTGACGATGCTCTGAAAGCATTCAATCCATACAAGTTCGTTCCGGGTTCGAACGAAACCGAAGGCATTATCTCGTTACACTCATTTTGGAATCACCCTCAGAGTTAACGACGATAACCCTTGCACTCTAAACCTACATCTCGAATCTATTAGTACTATTCTATCAAACTCATTACGGAATCACCTACAGAGTTATACTGACGTATAGCCCTTACACCTCGAGCTTCACTTGCTTCACTTAGATTCACGACCTAACGTTATTTGGAAACGATGTGGTTTTCGGATATCCAAATATGGAAACCCGATCCCGGTCTCATCGAAAACCAAAGCGTGTCTTTTAAGGCCAAGTTGTTTTAAAGGTTTAAAACAATTCAATTATCTATATATCCAAATAGATAAATCGCAGATACACAACAGATAATCAACATTATCAACATATCAGATAAACCATATTATCATTATTCAAAAAGATAATCTATATCCACATCACCATGCAACCAATGCATCCAAATCACTCAACATTATCTATCTTATATCTGAGATTCTAACCATCCAAAGCAAACAACATCATCCAACTGTATAAACAATGATTAACCACACCAAAATATAATTAATTTAAAATGAATTAAATTAATTACATCATTCTATTAATTTAAAGTAAATTAAATTAATTACTTCACCAACATCAACTTGCTCATATCACTATTGATAATTTATCAATCAATTAATTAATCATCAACCAATTATTTATTTCAATTAATCATCCCTGATTAATTAACCCTTAATTACATTCAAGTAATTATACACTAATTAATTCCTCAAATTAATTATATTTAACCAAATACAGTAATTAACCTTTAATTACTTCATTAATTGATTAATTGTAATTAATTACATTAATGCTTAATTAATTACATAAATTAATTACCTTTAATCACTTATTATTGATTAATTAATCTTAATTAATAAATCTTAATTACATCATTAATTATAATAATTAATGATCTCCTAATTACATTGTCAAATTAAATTAATTACATTAAGTAATTTAATCTTTATTTAAATCATAATTGTTAATCACCCTTGATTAACTCCATTCAGTAATTATCTACCCTTAATTACTTCACCAAACAAATTAATTAATCCTTAATTAATTATCTCTAATTAATCCCTTGATTAATTTACAAAGTAATTTTACTTAAATTACTTCAAATATCAAATCACCTTTATATAATTACACATAGTAATTATCCATTAATTACTTTCATAAGTAACTTCTCTTCATTTAATTACACTAAGTAATTATCCTTCACAAATTATCAACTGATTACTTTTAAATTAATTAAACTGAATTAATTAACTTAAACTAATCAAATTTAAACTCAATTAATAAGTAATTAATTCCTTAATTACTTCCATAAGTAATTATACTTAATAACTTACACAATTGATTATTTTTAAATTAATTAATCTAATTAATAATTAAAATTAATCACATTAATTAATTATTAAATAATCCTTAGTTAATGATCTTCATTAACTATTAACAACTCATAATTATCTTTCAAACTTATTTTAATTATTATTGATTACAAATTAATTAATCATTAATTAATCCATCAATTAATCCCATATTAATTAAATAATTAAGTGTTAATTAAAACTTAATTAAATCCATTATTACTTGATTAGTTAATTATTAATCAATAATTAAAAACTAATTTTATTTAATTAATTATTCTTAATTACAAGTTAATTAAAGAATAATTAATCCTAAACCCTTAAGATTAACCTTAATTATTTTAAATAATTATTTATTTCATTAATAAATTAATTATTCATTTAATTACTCTAATAATTAAATGAAATACAAATATTAAATTATTATTTAACTTATCAAGTTTAAATTCAATCTAAAAACCTTAATTGATGATAATTCCTTAATTATAAAAGAAATTTACAAAAATAAAAATAAAAATAAATTTCTTTTTAAAATTAAACCATTTAAAATTTGATATTAACATTCTAATTTGGTTTAAACACTTAAACTTAAATTCATTTTAAATCAAAGATTCAAAATTAGATTTGAATCAAATTTAAACTTTATTCAAACACTACTTCATATTTCAATTTCAAATTTAAATTTAAATTTATTTTAAAAACATTTTAAACTATAAACTCTTTTTAAAATTATTTTAAAGCAAATTTGAATTTAAAACTTAATCATTTCAAATTTTAATATTCAATTCAACTTGAATCTATAATTTAAATTAGATTTAAAACTTAATTTAAATCTTTGCTTAATGATTTAAATTTTCAGTTTTAAAATTTGAAACATGACAAATCCTATCCCGCAACAAATTAGCTCGAGCAAGACTCAAACAACTTGAGTAACTCGAGTATCATCTCATTTAGCAAATAAAGAAAAACTTTAAGATACTGCCAGGTTTATCAAAAACCTGCAATAACCAAAGTATCTGATTCCCATCACTGCCACTTCGAGTCCAACACCCCTGCTTCGAGCTAAAGTATGAAACAACCCAAGCAAATCTCAGAATAACTCGAGTAACTCGAGTAGCCCTTTCCATTATGAATACATATAAATTAAATACTGACAGGTTTACATAACCTGTAACATCAACACACCCGAGCTCTCTTCACAAATACTTCGAGTCCAACATTCCAGTGCTTCAGGCAAAACGCGATTCTACTCGAATGACTCTCGAGTATCCTCTTTTCCCGAATCACAGCTGACACAGCACTATCACCGTGCACCTGTAACACCGTCGTCGTCAACGTCGACCGCTCGCCACCACACGCGCAAGTTAGCAATCATCCCTCATCCTGTTTCCGACCCTCAAAACAATTCCAGAACCCCAATTTCAAATTCGAGCATTCGAGGCTAAAACTGAATGAATGTCGATCACTAGAAATCACCTCTAACACCTAAATCCGACCATCAGAGGAGCTTCTCCTCCGGTTGCTTCATCATCCACCCACCATCTATCATCCCCCCAAATCTGAGAAGGCTCGTTCAAACATAGAAGTCACGGTGCATAATCTTTTCCAGATGCACAAACTAGGGTAAAAAAAATTCAATCCTTAATTACTATCACCACAGTGCTTTGATTCACTTCTCACCATTTTTTTCATGATTCTACCATTACCATTCTATCACCAGAAACAATACTGGCCATCCAATCTCTCTAGATCGACAGAATACCCCTAATATGAT
Organism: Allium cepa; assembly: GCA_030765085.1. NCBI lineage: Eukaryota > Viridiplantae > Streptophyta > Magnoliopsida > Asparagales > Amaryllidaceae > Allium > Allium cepa. Next base: position 189,933,561 of record CM060929.1, on the reverse strand, counting down.
TTCTGGATTAAACCAAAAATGCTCTTCCCATTTCAAACTAAAATTTCTGATTTCAGTTTAAAATTCAAGTATTACTTAAAGTAGTTAATTTATATTATTGAATTAATAAAATTGGATGATCAAATTTCTATTTACAAAAAGTTGTTCTGTTATATTTTGACTTACAGAGTAAATTACAGAGATTTATTTTTTCTTCTTCTTATATTAATAAAGTTTAAACTCTAACTTATTTTACACAACATACTATGTTTATATTTTAACTATAACAAGGATTGAGTATGATATCATGATTTTTGAACAGAATTTAAATCTGAATCCTGTACAAGCAATATCACATATTCAACTGCATGCATACATTCAGTATTAATCAAAAATGAACTTGAAATATAACATACAAACACACTTATTTCCAGAAATAATCAAGCAACTAATTTAATACTTAAAGTTTATTTAGTAAAAATTGTTACTCACTTTAATTTTAGGAGCAGAGCACATTTTTTTCTTCAGGAAAATGCTTGAACTTTAAAAATCATGTTTTGCACAATGCTTGGCTTCCTGATCTACATGCATGCTTCCATATATGAAAATGCAAGCTTGATTTATTGCTGAAATGCCTAAGCTCCATAAATTTCATTTGCATGCTTTCCAGAGTAAAAATGCAGGCTTTGGTTCTACTTCCAGATGCATGCAAGTTTCCAGAAAGGATATGCAGGTTTGTATTTTTTTTAGAGTTGCAAATTGATGTCAGATTTAAGAATATGATTCAGATAGTTTTCAGTTTTGAGGGAAATAGATTTTGCAGATTATATGAAGGTAGATGAATTCATATTTTGGAATCTGAAAGTTTTCTTAAGTTTAAAGAGTAATAGGAAAAAAAATGAGGTTAAGAAGATATGTTTATATAAACAAAATTCTTGATTTAATTAAAAATAAAAGAAAAAGAAATTTAAATGAGACACTTGTCTCTATTCTTACCATTTGTCATAATAGTTTATTTTATGGTTCAACATGTGTCATTTGAGTGTGTTAAGAGACTAACACATGTATTAAGAAATTTACACATGTATATTAAGTATTTAAATTTTAATTTATATTGTTTAACTTATTTTATTCCATATGTATATAAATGAATTTTATTTCTTCTTTTTTAATTTTAGAAATCAAAACAAAACAAGTTATAAACAAAATCTTATTCAAATATTTTTAAGTGTTTATTCTTTAAATTTTTAAAACATTGAATTCCAATTTAAATTAAATTATAAACTCCAATAATAAAATCAAGTTATATATATGCATATATAACTCTTATTAAATTTAAAATAACAAATCCTATTACTACAAATCTATTTATGTTCAAAAGAATTTAAGTATTATTATTTTTATATCTAAAAATAACAAATTAAACAATATTAAATAATTTACAAAAGATATTATAAACTAATTAAGATTATTTGTAATTTACATTGTAAATTCTTATATATATAAATCCCAAACAATGCTTTAAAAAGAAAATAAAAAAAAGCTTTGATGTTAATCAAATTTAACTTCATATTTAAGTTAATTAAAAATATAAATTTTAAACAGATAAGATTTTCCTTTAATATAAACCATGTAATTATTTATTTGAATTGTTTTGAAAAGTTATATGTTAAATTTAAATCAAATCTCCAATTTATCAAATATAAATTAGAGTTAGAAAATTAATCCATTTACTAAATTCAAAAATCAAAATTTATCAATTTACAATATATAAAATTATATATTATAAACAGAAACAATTTATTCATTCAAAAAGATAAAATCTTTCAATTTAAATATTTATTAAAACATGATTATTAAATCAAATTCCAAATTTGTTATTAAAATTATCAAATCAAATTAAATTTATAACACAGATTATTAAATTTATATTGCCCAAAATTCCGGGATATCACATTCCTTCCCCCTTAAAAGAATTTCGTCCCCGAAATTTAAAACAAAGGTAATTTAATAATATATCTTAAGATTTTATTTTAATTCACAAGCATATATTATCAAACATATGCTAACAACCATAGCAACCAATTCAAACAAAACAAACCTAATTATCCAGAAAAACCTGGATACAATTTTCACGAGTTTCTCGGTTATAAATATCGGGATACTCGCTCTATAGAATCTAAACAATCAATTTTATTAAGCTATAGAGCTCCTATCCAACTAGATCCACAAAACTAAACAGTATATCAGACTACAGACGAGTCTGAATCAACAATCACATCCTCCTGAACTGCTGGTTCCCCAACCAGAGATAAACCATACACGTACTCCCTCAGAGATACGAGAAACACATCGAATTCCAGTTATCCAAACCGACAATTCAACTTTGAAAATCTAACACCAATCCTCTCAAGAACACAGAAAAGGTCCAAAACATCTCGGCGCTGACTTACCCAGTCTTACTCAATCTTATAGCTCCTCAGATCGAAGAAAACTTATCCAAAATCAAATCTCCGACTCCGGAATCCAAACTCGATCGTCTCTTAACCACAAAATACTTTTGACAATCCTGGGCTACCTCAACTCTCCTAATCAGCTCAACCTTCGCTGATGTCCCTAGAAACAAACTGGACCAAAACAATCCAACAAAATGATCTCCTCAAGATCAATTCCAATCCAAGAACACCAACTCTACTCCACAAATACCAGAAGATTAACTTACTTCACCTACCCGGAAAAGATAAAACAAAAGCACTTCCAATCTGCTTCCGCTGCACAACTCTGATCTGAAGCAGAAGAAAAACTCAAGTACAAACTGGACAACACATCACAGAAATATGGTTCAATAGATCCATAAAAGAAAACTCAGATGCCCCATCTGATCTAAAGCTGCTTCACTAAACCTCCGGTATCACTCCTAGAATCCAATCAATAAGAAAACTCAGCCTCCAAGTACGGACAAACTTCCCATAGCTCAAGAGAACACTCAAAATATCGCAAGTCACTTTTGCGATCAACCAGTCCAATATCCAAAGAAAACTGTTTTCTCTTTACCAATCAGAACAGCATACGCTTAACTAGCCAATCCATCATAGAAATGGAATCCACTCTGCTACTTCTGAACTCCTTTAGAAAAACTGCTAACCAGAAAATCTTCTTTCCAGCACCCAGAATACCCCGAACTGCACTGCTGACACCGATGCCAAAGACTTCCTAAACCAAAGTTCTTCGAGAAACTCGGACTTCAAACCGGACAGAAACATCCTGCTGAATCCAGCCATAACACTGAAGCAGACTCACCTCCTAAACTTGTTCCAAAGAAAACATCTTCGAGAACATCCATAGTCACTGCATCTCATCACGCAGCTACTACTCCCTGAGATATCAAGATACCATTACTTTCTTCTGCCAAACCGACAGATCCAAACTCTACTCATCCAATTTCAAAGATAGACTCCGAACCTTTATAGGTTGCCTTCAGAGATCTATGAAATCCTATACTCCGCACAACTCACTCGAGAAGGTATTAGGCCTACGGTCTCGACAAATACACTACCAATCCCAAGCATCAAACTTCAACCAAGGGTAGTAGTTGTGTTACACACCCCACTACCTTATCTACCTTTATACCCTATATTGGAAAACCCGAACAGGTAACCCAACAAATAGGTAGGAGTAATTATATAAATATATATATATATATATATATATAATAAAAATACAAATACGCTCTCTCAAGATAGACGCCACTCCAGAGCCTAGGTATTCACTCAACCTAACGCTCTAATACTACCTGTAACGACCCAACTTCCAAAATCCAGGAAGTCACATCGCTAAGAAGAAAGAAAGGGATAGAAAAGAGAAAAGAAAGAGAAGAAGAAGAAAACAACACTAGAATCTCAACAGCGGAACGAATAAATTATATTAATAACATAAAATATTACATAGTTTACAACCACTATCAGAGTACACAGATATACAACACATACTAGACAGTTATAAACACCTGTCTAGTATTTACAACATAATACAACTCAGAAACAAACACAGATCACACAGCGGAATACTATATATCTAACGCAGAAGCCTCCTGCTCCATTGCTCCTCCAATATTCGTCAAAGCTAACCTGAATCCTAACCTGAATCCCTTGGCTACTTGTAAAAATTTGAGTACCCAAGAGTTTATAGAAAACAAAAATAAACTCCGGGTCAGACATGGGTCTGGTGTGAGTAACAGGTTAAAGTTGCTTAACTTTGAAAAACCTTTTGAAAGAAAAGGTATCACGTAAGACTTCCGACACATAAACATGGAAAAGTTTTTACCTTACGCTAACCAAACATTTGATAGGAAATCCGATGATATTATAATAGTGTCTAGGGTTTTCAAGTAAATAAGAAATAGCCGAAATTGTTACATTTATTAAATTCCAGCTACTAGCCACAAAAGTGGGTAATACAATCAAAACCGTTGGCACTTATTGGATTTTGGATTCCATACAATGGCAGGACTACTAGGGTACCGCCCATCACAGTACGTGGCCTAGATCAACGTACCGAGGAGTACTCCCACTCCCCTGCAACACAAAGCCGGACCCATTCCTTACTGAACAGTTCCGAACAAGACAACCCCGCAGTTGGTGTACACTGACAACTGCCCACTAAGCCGAATAAAAAGGGACCTCTAGACAGGGATCAATCTTGCTCTCCAATGGGTGCGACCCACGAAGCCTTGCCGCACCTCCCCTGTTTTAGCCATTCCCGGTCGATGAGGTTTGAGGCTACGATTACCTTTAGAGGACATATCACTTAGAATGCTCATCGTCCACCTGACGATGCTCTGAAAGCATTCAATCCATACAAGTTCGTTCCGGGTTCGAACGAAACCGAAGGCATTATCTCGTTACACTCATTTTGGAATCACCCTCAGAGTTAACGACGATAACCCTTGCACTCTAAACCTACATCTCGAATCTATAAGTACTATTCTGTCAAACTCATTACGGAATCACCCACAGAGTTATACTAATGTATAGCCCTTACACCTCGAGTCTTCACTTGCTCCACTTAGATTGACCTAACGTTATTTGGAAACGATGTGGTTTTCGGATATCCAAATATGGAAACTCGATCCCGGTCTCATCGAAATCCAAAGCGTATCTTTTAAGGCCAAGTTGTTTTAAAGGTTTAAAACAATTCAATTATCTATATATCCAAATAGATAAATCGCAGATACACAACAGATAATCAACATTATCAACATATCAGATAAACCATATTATCATTATTCAAAAAGATAATCTATATCCACATCACCATGCAACCAATGCATCCAAATCACTCAACATTATCTATCTTATATATGATATTCTAACCATCCAAAGCAAACAACATCATCCAACTGTATAAACAATGATTAACCACACCAAAATATAATTAATTTAAAATGAATTAAATTAATTACATCATTCTATTGATTTAAAGTAAATTAAATTAATTACTTCACCAACATCAACTTGCTCGTATCACTATTGATAATTTATCAATCAATTAATTAATCATCAACCAATTATTTATTTCAATTAATCATCCTTGATTAATTAACCCTTAATTACATTCAAGTAATTGTACACTAATTAATTCCTTAAATTAATTATATTTAACCAAATACAGTAATTAACCTTTAATTACTTCATTAATTGATTAATTGTAATTAATTACATTAATGCTTAATTAATTACATAAATTAATTACCTTTAATCACTTATTATTGATTAATTAATCTTAATAAATAAATCTTAATTACATCATTAATTATAATAATTAATGATCTCCTAATTACATTGTCAAATTAAATTAATTACATTAAGTAATTTAATCTTTATTTAAATCATAATTGTTAATCACCCTTGATTAACTCCATTCAGTAATTATCTACCCTTAATTACTTCACCATACAAATTAATTACTCCTTAATTAATTATCTCTAATTAATCCCTTGATTAATTTACAAAGTAATTTTACTTACATTACTTCATATATCAAATCACCTTTAATTAATTACACATAGTAATTATCCGTTAATTACTTTCATAAGTAACTTCTCTTCATTTAATTACACTAAGTAATTATCCTTCACAAATTATCAACTGATTACTTTTAGATTAATTAAACTGAATTAATTAACTTAAACTAATCAAATTTAAGCTCAATTAATAAGTAATTAATTCCTTAATTACTTCCATAAGTAATTATACTTAATAACTTACACAATTGATTATTTTTAAATTAATTAATCTAATTAATAATTAAAATTAATCACATTAATTAATTATTAAATAATCCTTAGTTAATGATCTTCATTAACTATTAACAACTCATAATTATCTTTCAAACTTATTTTAATTATTATTGATTACAAATTAATTAATCATTAATCATTAATTAATCCATCAATTAATCCCATATTAATTAAATAATTAAGTGTTAATTAAAAATTAATTAAATCCATTATTACTTGATTAATTAATTAATAATCAATAATTAAAAACTAATTTTATTTAATTAATTATTCTTAATTACAAGTTAATTAAAGAATAATTAATCCTAAACCCTTAAGATTAACCTTAATTATTTTAAATAATTATTTATTTCCTTAATAAATTAATTATTCATTTAATTACTCTAATAATAAAATGAAATACAAACATTAAATTATTATTTAACTTATCAAGTTTAAATTCAATCTAAAACCCTTAATTGATAATAATTCCTTAATTATAAAAGAAATTTACAAAAATAAAAATAAAAATAAATTTCTTTTTAAAATTAAACCATTTAAATTTTGATATTAACATTCAAATTTGGTTTAAACACTTAAACTTAAATTCATTTTAAATCAAAGATTCAAAATTAGATTTGAATCAAATTTAAACTTTACTCAAACATTACTTCATATTTCAATTTCAAATTTAAATTTTAATTTATTTTAAAAACATTTTAAACTATAAACTCTTTTTAAAATTATTTTAAAGCAAATATGAATTTAAAACTTAATCATTTCAAATTTTAAGATTCAATTCAACTTGAATCTATAATTTAAATTAGATTTAAAACTTAATTTAAATCTTTGCTTAATGATTTAAATTTTCAGTTTTAAAATTTGAAACATGACAAATCCTATCCCGCAACAAATTAGCTCGAGCAAGACTCAAACAACTTGAGTAACTCGAGTATCATTTCATTTAGCAAATAAAGAAAAACTTTAAGATACTGTCAGGTTTATCAAAAACCTGCAATAACCAAAGTATCTGATTCCCATCACTGCCACTTCGAGTCTAACACCCCTGCTTCGAGCTAAAGTATGAAACAACCCAAGCAAATCTCAGAATAACTCGAGTAACTTGAGTAGCCCTTTCCATTATGAATACATATAAATTAAATACTGACAGGTTTACATAACCTGTAACATCAACACACCCGAGCTCTCTTCACAAATACTTCGAGTCCAACATTTCAGTGCTTCGAGCAAAACGTGATTCTACTCGAATGACTCTCGAGTATCCTCTTTTCCCAAATCACAGCTGACACAGCACTATCATCGTGCACCTGTACCACCGTCGTCGTCAACGTCGACCGCTCGCCACCACACGCGCAAGTTAGCAATCATCCCTCATCCTGTTTCCTACCCTCAAAACAATTCCAGAACCCCAATTTCAAATTCGAGCATTCAAGGCTAAAAATGAATAAATGTCGATCACTAGAAATCACCTCTAACACCTAAATCCGACCATCAGAGGAGCTTCTCCTCCAGTTGCTTCATCATCCACCCACCATCTATCATCCCCCCAAATCTGAGAAGGCTCGGTCAAACATAGAAGTCACGGTGCATAATCTTTTCCAGATGCACAAACTAGGGTAAAAAAAATTCAATCCTTAATTACTATCACCACAGTGCTTTGATTCACTTCTCACCGTTTTTTTCATGATTCTACCATTACCATTCTATCACCAGAAACAATACTGGCCATCCAATCTCTCTAGATCGACAACATACCCCTAATATGATTTCTGGATTAAATCAGAAATGCTCTCCCCATTTCAAACTAAAATTTCTGATTTCAGTTTAAAATTCAAGTATTAGTTAAAGTACTTAATTTATATTATTGAATTAATAAAATTGGATGATCAAATTTCTATTTACAAAAAGTTGTTCTGTTATATTTTGACTTACAGAGTAAATTACAGAGATTTATTTTTTCTTCTTCTTATATTAATAAAGTTTAAACTCTAACTTATTTTACACAACATACTATGTTTATATTTTAACTATAACAAGGATTGAGTATGATATCATGATTTTTGAACAGAATTTAAATCTGAATCCTGTACAAGCAATATCACATATTCAACTGCATGCATACATTCAGTATTAATCAAAAATGAACTTGAAATATAACATACAAACACACTTATTTCCAGAAATAATCAAGCAACTAATTTAATACTTAAAGTTTATTTAGTAAAAATTGTTACTCACTTTAATTTTAGGAGCAGAGCACATTTTTTTCTTCAGGAAAATGCTTGAACTTTAAAAATCCTGTTTTGCACAATGCTTGGCTTCCTGATCTACATGCATGCTCCAATATATGAAAATGCAAGCTTGATTTATTGCTGAAATGCCTAAGCTCCATAAATTTCATTTGCATGCTTTCCAGAGTAAAAATGCAGGCTTTGGTTCTACTTCCAGATGCATGCAAGTTTCCAGAAAGGATATGCAGGTTTGTATATTTTTTAGAGTTGCAAATTGATTTCAGGTTTTAGAATATGATTCAGATAGTTTTTAGTTTTGAGGGAAATAGATTTTGCAGATTATTTGAAGGTAGATGAATTCATATTTTGAAATCTGAAAGTTTTCTTAAGTTTGAAGAGTAATAGGAAAAAGAAAAAAAAATGAGGTTAAGAAGATATGTTTATATAAACAAAATTCTTGATTTAATTAAAAATAAAAGAAAAAGAAATTTAAATGAGACACTTGTCTCTATTCTTACCATTTGTCATAATAGTTTATTTTATGGTTCAACATGTGTCATTTGAGTGTGTTAAGAGACTAACACATGTATTAAGAAATTTACACATGTATATTAAGTATTTAAATTTTAATTTATATTGTTTAACTTATTTTATTCCATATGTATATAAATGAATTTTATTTCTTCTTTTTTAATTTTAGAAATCAAAACAAAACAAGTTATAAACAAAAGCTTATTCAAATATTTTTAAGTGTTTATTCTTTTAAATTTTTAAAACATTGAATTCCAATTTAAATTAAATTATAAACTCCACTTTTAAAATCAAGTTATATATATGCATATATAACTCTTATTAAATTTTAAAATAACAAATCCTATTACTACAAATCTATTTATGTTCAAAAGAATTTAAGTATTATAATTTTTATATCTAAAAATAACAAATTAAACAATATTAAATAATTTACAAAAGATATTATAAACTAATTAAGATTATTTGTAATTTACATTGTAAATTCTTATATATATAAATCCCAAACAATGCTTTAAAAAGAAAATAAAACAAAGCTTTGATGTTAATCAAAATTAACTTCATATTTAAGTTAATTAAAAATATAAATTTTAAACAGATAAGATTTTCCTTTAATATAAACCATATAATTATTTATTTGAATTGCTTTGAAAAGTTATATGTTCAATTTAAATCAAATCTCCAATTTATCAAATATAAATTAGAGTTAGAAAATTAATCCATTTACTAAATTCAAAAATCAAAATTTATCAATTTACAATATATAAAATTATATATTATAAACAGAAACAATTTATTCATTCAAAAAGATAAAATCTTTCAATTTAAATATTTATTAAAACATGATTATTAAATCAAATTCCAAATTTGTTATTAAAATTATCAAATCAAATTAAATTTATAACACAGATTATTAAATTTATATTGCCCAAATTTCTGGGATATCACAGCTGGAATTGGCTATTGTTTCAAAAGAAGAATTTCTCCATTAGGATAAGAGATGAGGAAGACATGATAACATAAAGAGGAGGAAATATTTAAAGAAGTGTAAGGCTATTTATGAGCAAGAAAAAAGATAAATTACCTAAATACCATTGTCCTTTACCCTTCACTACCCTCTCGCCACCTCACCAAGCCTCCTCCTCCCCATGTACTCATGCCCACAGCTTTCTCCCCTCTTCTTGTTTCCATGCAAACATGTTTAAACATATTTATGTACTTTTTGTACTTGCTGCTTCTAATGACGTGAAATTTATGTTTTTATTCCGAACTTTATATACTTAGCCATGAATTGTAACGAACCAAAATTTTTGTCCCTCGAAAATAGACATTAATACTTTCAATGTATAGAATGTCAAGCAATTGAGTACCGAAAATACCAGATCATTAGGGGTGAAGAAGAAAAGGATAAAAGATAACTGAAACAACAACACAGAAGCTCACAGTCGCATTTGAACAAAATATAATAACAGGTTTTATACAAAAGAATCTGTATCTGTTAATGTACATACAATCATCAACAATCAATATATCAATCTGGACAGTTATAATAACTTATCCTCGCTATTGCTGACTATACTAGTTTACAGACGCAGCGGAATATAAATCTAGTACGTGATATACGTCTAAGTCTCCTCCAGCTCGTCTACTGAGCTTCATAGCGTTCTAACCCGAATCTATAGTACTCGGTCTGATCCGAGCATTATAATAAAATAACCTGAGTCATTTTGGAAAACCAGCGTGAGAAAACACACTCAATTTGAACTACTAAAGCTATCCAAATCCTTTGAAAAGGAAAGGTATCTCTTAAGACCGTGTCACACAAAAACATGATGGATTTTTCCTTTACGATAACCGAAACATTTGATATCAAAATCATCTCATATTATAATAGTGTCTGTAAAAAGTAAATTAGAAAATAACTGAAATGCTTGTATCTCACGTTTCAGCATAGTTGGGCACAATCAAAGCTGTATGGTGCTTATTAGAGAATGGTTTCCATACAATGACTGGGCTACTGGGTTAACGTCCTTCACAGTACGCCCCTAGAAAAATGTACCGAGGACCTCACCAAGATCCCCTGCCAACACAAGACTGGCCTACCTCTAACCTGGACAGTACCGAATATATTATTACCCTAGGAGTTCCGACCCTTATCGAACGCTCTTCTTTTTCCTTGCACAACCATGTTCATAATTATAATATCTGAGGATATCTAGAAAGGCGATAACATACGCTAATTGACTGTAACCCACATAGCCTTGTTGCATCTCCCCTGTATTAGTCATTTCTGGTCGATGGGGCTTGAGACTATGTTTACCTTTCAAGAAAAATTCCACTTAGAATTCCCATTGTCCTCCAATGACGATGTTCCGGTAGCATTCGTCCATACAAATTGTCCTGGGTCTGGACAAACCAAATCACCATCTTCAATATCTTCAGGATATCCATTCATAACGCTCAAATCGGATCGAAGCGGTATTCGGATAATTAAATCCAGTCTCGATCTCTACGAAAAGTTCAACGAATTTGGCCGAAATTGATAGTCGGTTATTTAATTATCAAATAACATCCATAAGCAGTCAATAGGCCTTATTATAATTTTCCAAAATTATTTTATTCCAAAATATCTTTACAAAGATATATATTCAAATCTACCCCAATATTTCAATATTCGAACGAATTCAATTACTTGTATCCATATCAGGATATTTCAACCATTTCTTATTTCACTTAGAAAAATATTTTAATTTTTTTTTTCAAAACCCCTTACTTCTCATCACTTAGTAAAGTTCCATTTATTTCTCTGTTCTCAAAATCCTTCACAATTTATATTGTAAATTCCTTAACTCGTATATAATGAATTCTATAAGTTCTGAGATTCCTTAATTAATTTCCTTTAACATTCCTAAAGTCAAATACACTTGTTTATAATTCCAAATATTCATTTCTAGTTTCTTTTGTGAATCCTAATTCATTTTTTCGAAGCACTTTTTATTTAACTACTTCGGAATTTTTCTTACATTTTTCCCAATTTCCATTTTTAGAATCTCTCTTATAAATCTCATCTACTGAATAAACCCCATTTTGAAACTTCGAGAAGATTTATAAATAAATTTAAATCATTAAAAAATTATATATATATATAATAATAATAAGTATTTAAAGAATAATAATTTATTTTTAAAACATGTTAAAGTAATTATTTAAAATATCAAAACTCTTTTTATAAACATTAATAACTCATCTTTAGATAAACAAATCAATTTTCAAAACTGATTTTAAAAACTAGGATTATTTAAAATAAATACTAAGCATTTGAAAATTTCACTTTTTCGATGTATTTTAATTCTACTTGTTCAAAATTACATAGTTTGATAAATAAAATTTCCTTTTTTAAAAACAACTTTATTTCTTTGTAATAAAATATATTTTTAAAATCTCAATAACCAATTAATTTATAGATTCCTCTCGATTCACAACCTGTCGATTTCATTTCGATTCTCCAAACCTTGTCCACTTTTCAAAAATAGTATCCACTATTTTTCTTAACCCTATTTCATATTCTAATATTCGCCCTATGAATTTTATATTCCCAATTTAGCAACTGCTATCGTTTTCTCTTATTTATAAACATCATTTATAAATTTACAGGCTTCCGTTAGATTTATTTGTTTATAAAACTAATCTCTTTTATAAAATTTCATTTTTATGAATCTATTTCTTATAAATCCCATTTATTTACAAATCTACTTTTAAATATTGATTTCAACTTCTTTTTCCGAATTTTTGGAAATATCATTTTAAAAGTCCATTACTGAAAATCCTTTATATAAATTATTATAAAATTTCTATTTAAACATTTTTCAAATAGATAGGTACAAACCCCAATATCAAATCATTTATTTTATCCAAATTAATTTCCTTTAAAATAATCCAAATTTTAATATAATTATTTTTATATCCAAAATCTCTTTTTAATTCCTTCAAATTCAAAAATAATATTTTATGGTATTTAAAATACCAAAATAAAGGCCAGTGCTACTATAGCATCCAATAAAACAAATCAGTCAACGATTCATAACAGATTATCAATTCGCATCATATATCACTATATATGAAAATCAATCAATATATTTTTTAAGGAATCTAGTCGGATTCCTCAAACCTGTTTCCCTGCAACCACAGAAGTTATACATCATCAAAACACCAACCCCACTTCGAGGAGGATATCGCAATAAAATAGGGTCATCAAATATTATACGTGATGCATAGGATCTCATCCGCTCCAAAGGCGGGAAATATATCCAACTACTATTATATACTACTATACACACACATATATATAACATTCAACCGATAATAATATATCAATTCAACCAATCATCCAACAATTAATTTTTAATTATTATAAATCAAAACTAGTCAACCAAATTGAGTGAGATTTACTCACCTTGATTTTTATTTTTCCAAACATCCAGATTTTAAAATTTTCCCGAACTTTCAACTGCCTCCGAAAAATCCCAAACCAAATCTATTGCATTGCATAGTGTTTGCCGCAGCGAATCCAACGTGAATTGTTTAATTTTGGACCTCATATAAAAGGGTTGCGATATACGTTAACGAATTAAATTATTATAATCTAAATTGTTGATGATAGTAATTAGGCTAATACTTACCTTTTTAAAACTTTAATCCCTCTTCAGTTATATCAGCATTAGATCATGACTTTATCACGTCGAGACTCAACGAAAAGAAATCCTAGCATCACATCGTTCAACATCTACCATCGCCTTGACTTCATAATGTCGCATATGCTTCGAAGGCAGCTGCCTTGACTAGTCGTGGCAACACCTATGCCAAGCTCAAATCAAAAACCACCTGACTTCATCGCGGCCTCACTCCACCACACGCGAACACATGACAGTCGCAGTCGTCCCCTCACCATCGCGGCCTCAACCAACTCACTGCCGAACCCTAAAACCCATTGCACTTCTCTCGCCTACCTTCCCAGTTCGCGGTCATCTCCCCCATTGTCGTGCTACCACGATTTAATCACGAAGTTGTTTTTTTATTTTTCTTCGATTCATTTTTTTATTTGTCGCAGCCGCGGTTTATTTTTAAATTGCTTTCGCTCGATTTTTTTTTCATTCAAGGATTGACGAAACGGAAAGGCGGCAGGCAATTTTGCTTTCTAGAATGAGCTTGAGAGAAAGGTAGACGAATGGAAGAAGCGTTGAGCTTGTTTTATTTTTATTTTTATATATACTCGATTTCAATCTTTTGAAAGAAGAAAGAAAGATACACGCAATTTTAAATTGCGTATAACGTGGGTAGGGTGGCTTATAGGTCTGCTTTGGGTAAGCCTAGAAAGAAGAAAGAAAAGATACAAGCAATTTTAAATTGCTTATAACGTGGGTAGGGTGGCTTATAGGTCTGCTTTTGGCAAGCGTAGGGTGGCTATGATTTGAAGTTTTATATTTTCATATTCAAAAATATACGGTATTGGGTAACTAAAAATCTACAACTCCTATTGAGGTGTGTTTTCTATCGTTCCTAATATTATACCGTTATTTCGAATCTAATGGAACAAGTTTTGAAGCCTAATTTGATCGTATGTGGAAGATAGCCTTTTAAATTGACTATTTAAATTCAACTAAATTATTTCTACGCGTTTTCAGATCGCACAACTAAACGATAAATCGGAATGCTACGAAATTTGAAATCCGATAAAAATACACTATTACGGATCCAATGGAAGTAGTTTCATTGAATTCCGAGACTATGACCTGGATCGCTATTTTAATGTGTCGATTAAATCGACGACTTTAAAAAAAATACGAAATCGCTTAAAATTTAGTTTTGAAATCTTACTAACTAAATAATCATCCCAAATCCAATATTTAAAAACATTTAAATATTCCAAATTAAACATCGAAAAATCCAGGTCGTTACATTCCCACACCTTATAAGAATTTCGTCCTCGAAATTGCTAAGGTACAACGAATGACGCAGGCCCACTACTTTTCAAAAACCCACTTAGTTAAACTCAATACTTCACTTTCCTAAATCTTTATGTTCCGTACGAACATTTAGCTTCCATTCAAAACAATTTGGTTCCATTTCTTAAACAAAATCCCTTATTACAAGTTCAGTTCAAAAGTCAGCTTTTTAGTTAGCAAAAATTTTCCAAAAATTTTCAATATTTTTCTAACATCCTAAATTTTCGAAATTTTTTGGTAGTCTCCCTTGTACGGAGAGCCCTTTGCAATATGACAGAATTGATAAAAATATATACATCGTTCCATATGGTCAAAAAGCACAATATTTAACAATATTTATTCATTTGCAGTATTTAATCCAAAAACGTACCTTTATTTAGCGTTATTAAGCAAGCAATCTTACTTTATATGCAATTTCGCTACCCAAATCTAGCTCTATAGCCTCCTTGTACCTGTACTTACTCAATTTAAATATATAAGTCCCAAAATATGAGATTCACTGACATTTTATTCATTTAACTAATTAAAAACATGAGTTTCATAAACCACATGCCAAAATTATATTTATAAGCAATTATAAGGTTCCGATAATAATTTAATTACTTCAATCAATCCATATATCATTCATTCAATTCGAATGGTCTACAACCAATTTTGCTTGCATCAAATTTACGTTTACACCCAACAGATTCATATCATTTCAAATTGATAAAAAATCAAATTATTCACTTGCCATTGATTCACCAAATTTCGTTTACTTTCATTTTCGTCAAATGACCATATTTCTTCCCATTCAATTCATTCACGAATCTTATTCGCTCAATTTTCTTATATTCAATAGCAACCACTCCATGACAATTTGTTTATGAACCTCCCTAATTTCATTTGAGCGAGGCTTTCATCCAAAAATATTAACTTAAGTTGATTCATTTATTTTCAATTAATTCAGTTACATAACTTAAGTTTATTACCCTTGCAACCAAATTCCAATTTAATTTTAGATCAATTCTTATTCAATCAAATTCCATTCCATTGACTAACTAATTTAATTAGTTCATTCACTCAATCCACTTCAAAACTTACTTCAAGCTCGAATTTATTTAAACAACATCCAATGCTATATTCAATTTATTTAACGTTAAATTTAATTCATTTATAACTCAAGTTATTACTATTTCAATCCAATTCCATTTTATTCGACACATTTTGTAATATATTTAATTCGCTTATATTTAAGTCGAATTTTTATTTATAAACCAAGTTCCACATTCAAGTTCAAACTTGATTCATAATGTAATTTACTTAACCAAGTTAAGTTTCATTCCCATATTCAATTAACTAATTAATTCATCTAATTAGTTCACTTCCAATTTATAATTCAATACCTGATTTTTATTTCAGAAATCACTTCATTTAAGTTATTTGAGTTCAAATTTATTTTTGTAATTCAAGTTTGGATTTTATTTCCTTCACCAAAATATCAAACCATTTAGTTTTGGATTTTCTATTTCACTTTTCAATTTTATAAGTTACACAACTTATTTTTCACATTTCCATCAATTCTATACTCGAGTATATCCACATTTTATTTTTAACTCAAGATTAAACATCATTTATAGCTTAAATATATATTTATTCCACTAATTCCAATTTTGTAGGCTATTCAAACCTATTTATTCACAATTCCCATAACTCAAATTTTATATTATATTCCATTCGATATCATTTCTAATTTAATTCAATTTTATTTAACTTAGCTTGAGTTAAATTCCAATTCATAAAATTCCTTTTAACTAACTTAAGTTAAAATTCAATTCCACATTCAATTTTCACACTTCATTTCCTTATTAACATCATTATCGATTTATAAGTTTAAAACTTATTTCCTGATATTTTCCTAAAACATTTAAATAAGGATTTCTAGAATTCAAACACTCGGTATTTATTTCAAATCATTTTGAAAAATAGATGTATAGCCCTTTAGGTTTAACAAATCATTCCTTTGGAATTTTCAAAATCCACTTGGTTCCATTCCAAAGCAATTTCCACTTGGAATTTCCAAAACAACCTTGTCTCCAAACAAAAATATCCATATCAAATTATTCCGGTAGCAATCCGTCACTTAGAAACTCGAAAATGAACACTGATGATGCGGTCGTCATTACTAGAGTTATTTTTCAGCGAATGTAGTGAGTTCAGTGCTTTATCACTTCCAAAATCCAATTTAAACCATTTTATTTCAAAAACATTTCACAATAATATTACCATTATTTATTTCAAAAATATTTCCAAAATAACAACAATTTCATTTTCATATAACTTCTGAAAATATTTTCCAAATTATCCAGGATTTAAATTTTTGAATTTGAGTTTATATCCATTTTAATCATAATTCCTTTGCATAATTCATACTTATACAATTTTCATTTGGTTTTATATACCCATTTCAATTTTATAATATTGTTCTGATTATAATAATATCGTCCAAATGCACCAATTTACTATAATATTTTCTAGAAAATTATTTCCTTTATATCAAACTATAACTTGGGCAAAATTATTCCTTTTACCCACTTCAAAACCATACAGATTCGGTTTACCTGGTTCAAGAGTTTAGAAAATCCTATCGATTTAGTACCATCCCACTACTTGACTAGAATTTATATGTCACTCAACAGATAAATCAACACAATATAAAACAATTATATTTACTAATAAATACACGCTCATATCTATTATTACACTCAAACTCAATCTAGGGTACCATTAACCCTGTCTCTAATGAGTAATCCCCACTAAAGCCAAGGTTCCAGCTTAACTTTCTGCTCTGATACCAAATTTATCGAACCGAAGTTTTCGACCCTCGAAAATTGACAATAATATGTTTATTGTATAACATGCCAAGCAATCGAATGTCGAAAACGCCAAATCATTAGGGGTGAAGAAGAAAAGGATAGAAGAAAATAGAAACAATAACACAAAATCTCACAATCGCAGCGGAACAAAATATAATATATAGTAACAAGTTTTTATACAAAAGAATCTATATATGTTAAAATAAATATAATCATCAAAATATTACAATCAATACATCAATCTGGACAGTTATAATAACTTTTCCTCACCAATGCTAACTATACCAGTCTATACACGCCGTGGAATATAAATCAAGTACGTGATATACGTGTGAGTCTCCTCCGGCTCGTCTCCTGAGCTCCATAGCTTTCTAACCTGAATCTGTAATACTTGGTCTGGCCCAAACATTATAATAAAATAACACTCGATTCAGTCTGGAAAACCAGCATGAGAAAACATACTCAAATTAAATTATTAAAGTTATCCAAATCCTTTGAAAAGCAAAGGTATCTCGTAAGACCATGTCACACATAAACATGATGGGTTTTCCCTTACGATAACCAAAACATTTGATATCAAAATCATCTGATATTATAATTGTGTCTACAAAAGTAAATTAGAAAATAGTTGAAATGCTTGCATCTCACGTTTCAGCACAGTTGGTCATAATCAAAGTTGTATGACACTATTGCTACATCATCCATTTTGGAATCACCCTCAGGATTAGTAGCGATTAGCACTTTCATTTCACTGCTCCATCTTTGGCTCCATGCTCTTGTTTTCCTTTTGAAAACATACTCGTTGGGTCGAAGTGGTTTTTAGATAACTTATCCGATCTCAGTCTCTTTGAAACAACGTTCGATATTTCTTGGGAAACTCAACCTTGGTTCTTTAGTAAATACACAAATAAAGATAAGATCGAAGATCACCTCCAAACCATTAGTGCACGAATTCCCTTATAATCGTCCTCGAAGAACGAATGAGTTTATATGTACAGTAAAGCACCTCGAACGGAAGTGCACCATATAATTCCAAGTTTCCTCTAGATATTTCTAAAATTATATTTGGTTCCAGATTTGATAGTCGGTTATTTAACTATCAAATATACAATCAATTCAACCAAAGTTTCATTTCCCATTGCAACACTAAATCCTTAATAAATTTAAAATCCCAATAAATTAAAATTACTTAATCAAATAGCATATGCTTATCTCATCGAATAAGTATATTCACGGAAACCATTCATTTTAAATATTTCAAAAAAACCCTTTTAAAATAAAATCTGGAAAGCACCGATGCGGTATCAAACCATGGATCACAACTCAATGGTTACATCTCTATCCCAGAGAAATTCAAGACTTAGCCGCGGGCACTCACTGCCTCCGATTTACACCACGCGAGTATACCGTTACTTTTCGAAAACTTTGCTTAATAATTCTCCAAAATAAATACTTATAAAGTTTTCAATATGAATTTTCCAAGTTCTAATTTAAGTAAAATACTCCTTTATAAAAGTTTACTATATAATATATTATTTTTAAAACATCATTAATATTTGATAAATTTGTATTGACATAAAACTACTTTAATACTAATTTACACTAAAGTAAAAAAATTTACTTTTTAAACAATCATTATAAATTAACTTTTTCATCAACGGTTATTATACTTTAAACATTTTAGATAATTAACAACCTTAAAACAGAAACTACACTTTTCATATAACTTTTAAGAACAATAAATTAATTACTTTAAATCATTACCAAAATATTTACCACTTAACTTTAAACATCATCAATATATAATAATCATTGTTAAACAAATTCTAATTCAAAGTCAACCCAAAACGGAAAGGAAGGCTTAACCATCCAAATGGTACTTAATCAAGTTACCATTAAATTTCATAACAGTACAGAATAACAATAAAGATATTCATATTAATAAGCTTTTAACAATTAATTCAACATCATATTGACCAATAAAATAAATAGATGTCTGCTAGTAAATACCCAAAACAGAAATATTCAGTAATAATGACAGAACGGTGACTTATTCTGCCAACAGGGATTCAATTGAAAATAATTAGCAGAACGGTGTTTTATTCCGCTAACCAGATGTTAAAACATCGTAATTAAAATAAATTAACTCGTCGTTGTTTTTATCTGGCCAAGCACTTCAATATGCGGGTCATATAAATTCCACATCGATATTCGTTTAAATTTATCACTTAAATTCCTGTCTGTTTCAAATTGCTGAAAAATTCCACTTATACAAACTGAGCAATAGTTTGTATAACGTCGTAATACTCGTCGATACGGACCCATTACAAGTCATTTCGCGTTAATCGGATTTATGAATTTTTTTAAGAATTTATTTTCTAAAGTTTTTAAAAGATAATTCCCTTAAACAACATTATTATTAATTTTTCCATTCAATAACTTGATTGGGCCAAAGCCCAATACCACACCCCACACCCGCTCCCTTTCTCCATTCCTTCTTTTTTTTCCCTTACTTCTATGCTTCCAATTTTACCCCTACCTCTTTTTACTCACGTCACTGCTCTTTCCCTCCCCGTTCACCCCTTAACCCGAAACAAGCTCGAACCCAAACTTACCCACCCATACGCACCTACCATGAGCCTAACCCACCATTTCCCCATTCGAACACGAGACTTTCCTTCCCCATTTCCCTGATCGCCATGGCCGAGCTCCGCGTGCATGCTACGCACATGTACGTGCGTTCTGACACCCACATCAACACCGCGACCACTTCGACTTGCTTCAGTCCGCCAGCCGAACTTCCTCATCGCTCCACCGTCCCTCCAACAACCTCGATTCAAAGGCCGAATCTCCTACAAAAACACCCCATGAAACCCATACCATAATTTTTCGAGTTGCTCTCGCCATACCCCACTGATTTATTTGTCGCCACCATCATTCGCAAGCTCAAACATACCGCCCATTTCCTGCCAAAACTCACCACGTTCGGTCACCCCATTTTCCCTAGAAACGATAGCATTTCCAGGTCAAAAACCATCACCTCAAACCCTAAAATCATCATTACCTCCAAACCAAAGCCTTAGTAGACAATCCGCCATGGTTGAAACCTTCCCCTCGACCCCACGGTCATACCAAAACCAATGGGCAACCGCCTCGTCCACCATTGATCTAGAATTAATTTTTTTAAACGAAAACTGGCCATCTTATCATTTCTCACATCCTACTATTAAAAATTACAATGTCCACACGAAAAATCCTATCTTCACGCGACGATCATGAATGCGTGCTTGATTCAATGATTTACACTTACTAAATATTGACAAAAATTTGCTCCCTCGCTGTAAATCTAACATTTAACCCTAAATATACAAACAAGCTACCTATTATTTTTGGCTTGATCTATCCATAAAAATAAACATTTTATTAGTTTACATCATCTAAAATTTTGAATTAGAATTTGAGATATAGATTTAAGAAGATTGGCATGTCTAAACGTTTTCACTGTTTAATAGAACATACCCAGAGTAGGAAATACTTCTAGGTTTTTAAATTTAGAGTTTCTCACCCTAAACATTGCTTGAAAACCTTTTGAATCCTCTGTTCGACCTTGAGTTTGATCTGAAATCTTGAATCCTTACTTTGCTCTTGAAGTTTTTTGAAGAACAAAGTGTTTCTTCTTTCTACATAGTTGTGGTGTTTTCAGTTTTATTTATTACCTTTTTTTTTACAAATCTTAATCCCAGTGAAGCTACAGGCTTATATACATATTTATGAAAGGATGCAAGGATGCACCCGTACAAGATTATGGTTCAAAGGAATTTGATACGCTGTAGTATGATTAATGGATTTGACATGAGTATTTGAGATTAAAATGAAGTGAAGAAAATGTTTTTAAACTTTCCTCCTTTAGACCAAACATAGATTTTACTCGTTTTCTTACTTTAAGTTGTATATTTTTTTACAGTAAATGTAAATGTGTATATGAATTCCCCTTTGTTTTATTTACTTTTTACTTTGCCGAAATTTTTATAAATTTATGTTTTCATTACCTTTTTACTAGTTACTCTTGTACTAATTTGCAGGCTTGGTTTTACTTTTACATCGTACCTTTACTTTGGTAACATGTTTCCATACATATGTAATTTGAAAACAAGGATTATAATGTGTTAAAAAACAACTTCAAGTCTTTATGTGTGTGTGTATACTTCAATTAAAAAATATACAACTCAAAGCAATGAAAATTTCACTATTTTATTTCAGAAGTATGAAATAACACTTTTGTAAACAATTCCCTTTTAAGGTGATAAAAGTGATTTTATATGGAAGACTTTAGACAGCAATTTCATAGCTATATAGGAGGGAACGATAGACGTCAGAGATAGCAACTTCTTCATACCCATCGCAAAATGGTTTCATATGTGTATATTTTCCTATATATATACACTTCCTTTATTATATATATATATATATATATATATATATATTACTTTTTAATAACTATATTTATTTGGTTCATATATGTATATTTTGCCCATCATTAAATATACTGTTTTCAACATATTTTTTTTATTTAACTATAAAATATTTTATTTGTTTATAAATACTAATTTTTTTCCTTTTTCAACTAATATAAATGCATACATTCTTCTTTTATTTTCGATATATACGTACACACACACACATATATATAAAATGTATAAAATTCTTAATAACTATATTTATTAATCCATAAATATGTATATTACATATATTGTTTTTAATCCACTAGCTTATTTAGTTTTATAAATATTACGATCTTCTTCACGGGTATGTCTATATTCATATATAAGAAAATCCAGTTTTCTATTTGTAATGTATTCTTCTCTTTCATCTGCATTATCTGTATTGAAATTTATTTTTTTCAATATATATATATATATATATATATATATATATATATATAAAGTCTATTGTTCTGAATATATATATAAGAAATTTCAATTAAATCAATTTCCTATTCCATAAAAATTTGGAGATTCAAATATTATTTGTTTGAAAGCTATATATTATTATCAACTGTTATTAAATGGGGATTTTTATTGATTAAAATACCATATTATTGAATGTTAAAAATTAATACTCGAGACATCAAAAGTTCCAAGTTGTTACAAATGCTCTACGTCCAGCCTATGCACTTATTCAATTGGTTCTCAGTAATACCAATCTTATTTTCACTAAATATATTTATGAAAACAATTTATAAACTGACTTAGGTTCAAATTGTATAATACTCCACTATATCCTAACATTATATAACCTTATCTGATTCAATTATTCCATTTTGAATTTATTTACCCAAGAAAACTCAAGATTCAAATACCTGGTTTTATTTCAAAAACTTTTTAGAATGGAACTATATATTTTAATCATAGAATATATATATATATATATATCCCAAATAACTCCAAAATGGTACTAAGGAATTAGGTACTACCAAACAGTATCGTGCTCCCCTTCCAAGAAGGGTAACACTCAAGAGAAGTGCTTTCCATTCGAACACATCCCTTTCCCAATTTTAAGTTATTTTCGAGCCATTAAACCTAATTAACTTAAAAATATTTCTTTTATTTCAAAATCTCATTTTTAAAACAATACTTTACATTTTCTAACAAAACATTTATCACCCACTTGCTTTGGATTAGTTGGGTTTGAACTTGTTTCGATTATACAATGATAAAGAAAATAATTTACTAAGTGACTATAATGTTCACCAAGCAAACATCTGATCGTCACTTAGAATATTATTTTGATCATCCAAAACAAGTCGAGACTCATTCCCCTAACCAATCCAAAGAAAATACTTCTTGCTTAACATTTTCACTTCAAAAAATTTAATTCTTGAACCAAATTTTATTTCAAATAATACTAATATTATTTTTCAAAACTTTGAAAATCATTTTTAACATCCCCGGGATTTAAGTCAATATGCTCTATACCTAAATTCTTTTTAATCAAAAGATACATCTTAAAAATTCATTTTATAAGATCAACCTTCATAAAACCATTTTTCAAATATTTATTTCAAAATATTCAAACTCTACCTTTTATAAAAGTATTTCATTAAATTAGTTTTTACCCCAATATTAACATCGAATGCCTTATAGCCAAATTATGAAACTTAGTTCACAAGGTGTTCATTTTAATATTTTTCCTAATTTCTATATACCAAATGAAAACCTTAAACCGGTAATCTACCTATACACACTAATAATAGTCAATGCTCATACTAGATGAGCATGACTAAGTAGACCCTAAATGATAATAATAAAATATTGTTATCCCCCAACAACCTACACTTCATATAACTATACCATATTATACTAATTTTGAAAATCAATCTTTATACAAAATATATCCTGTGTATAATTATCTCACTTACCAAATCTCAAAACAATACTATGTCAGTGTATCTTGTTTAAGTGTTTAGGAATCTCTATCGCAATTTTGATTAAGCGCATTGACCGCAACTCATAACCACTCAATAGATTAAACAACACAATATAAAACAATTTTATATCACTAATAAATAAGCACTCACATATAATATACACTCAGACTCATAATAGGGCATTCCACTAGCTTATCTCTAAATGAGTTGCCCTACCAAAGCTAAGGTTCTCGTTTAACCTTATGCTACGATACCAAATGTAACAGGCTGGGCCTTCGCCCTCCAATAGTGGCAAAATAACCACGGCTTACACTGATACCTGCCATTAGCTATAATGGCCAGACTCTCGAACTGCACCAACCCGAAGGACATGTATGGAAGAGTCTTCGGCTTGCAACCAAACATAAAACAAGAACCCCGTATCATGTTGCACTACGTGCCAAAGAAAATCTGATCCTGGTCTCTTCGAAACAACTTTTGATCTTTTCGATAAACTCAACTCTGGTTCTTAAAGAAATAAGAGGATAAAAGATAAGAGTGAAGTTCATATCCTAACCATTGAATGAACGGATTTTCTTATCATTTATCCTAGAAGAACGAAACTAGATTTATTAGCACAGTGGAACATCATTGGGTATGATTATGCCATATAACTCAAGTGTTTCTCCTAGATATTTCCAAATTTACGTTTCGATCAAGATTTAATAGTCAGTTATTTTACTATCAATTAAACAATCATCCAACCATTGATTTCATTCCATATGTCCACTAAGCCTTTATTAATTAAGCTTTCATTAATTAGAACACTTTGCAAAACTTGATTAAAAGGTGTTTGCAAAAAACACTATTCCCAAACCCCTCATATCCTTTATACTTGGAAAACATTTATACTTGTTTTAATAGTATAAGTATTTACCAAAATCATTTTAGAAAACTTCTTCTTCTCAAATTCCATATTAAATAGCCAAACAATTTCCCTTTCAAAACATCACTTCTTATAAAATCAATCCACCATCCTTTATAAAATGTATCCTTTTTAAAAAAAAAACCCACTTCATATTTCAAATAACTTACAAATTTCAAAAATAAATTTATAACTTCTTCTATAAATCTCCAAGCTAATTTACCTAACCTCTTCACAAATCTCTAAAATGATTTATAAATCTTTTTCCTATTTTAATTTTTTTTAAATCTTCCTTTCATTCCTTTATAAAATATCAATAACAATATATCATTTGTAAATCACTTTAAATAAACCATCTTATTTTGTAAAACTCCTTTTTAAACAAGTTATTATTTATAAATATCTTTATTAAATAATTATATTACTTGAAAAATCATTTATAAACTTTTAAGCCAAAATTGCTTAAATAATTGATTAATTCAAAACCCTACTTTATAAATTAAAAAGCGGCTTAACAATCCCAATGGTACTAATTTAAGTTACCATTTAATTATAATTTGAATTCCAAGTCACTTCACAATTATTTACATAGGGCAATGTGTATGTAAATTCAATATCCAATCAGGGAATAACATGTTAATTACAACTCAACTAGCATATACCAATACATAATACTAGGATAGAGATTTTTCCTGCTAATAGATGCCCAAATGGCTCATTCAATAATAGCAAAATGCGAATTTATTTCTACTAACAAATTTCTAAACAAATCAAACAATCAATTTATACTACACTAGGGATTTAATCTGCTATTTGGATTCCAAGTAATCAATAACCAATTCATAACAAAATGGAGATTTATTCTGTTAATGAATGTCCACAAAATCAAATAATTTACAATTTAGTAGAATGATGTTTAGTTCTACTAAATGGATGTCCATATAATTCAATTCAGCATAGTGTAACTCATTCACATTCGTTTGTTTCTAAATGTGATGGACAAGAGATCCTTTAATTTAAAATCAAACATAAGCAATAAAGTTTAAAAGTACTTTTAATAATTAAAGCTTAATTTAGATTATAAATTAAAGCATAATTAAATTTTAATAGATCAAAATTAAATCATAATATAAACCATAATTAATCTTAGTTAAGACCTAATTAATTAATGATCATACCCTAATTAATTTATAATTAATTAAATAATTAATCTCCAATTAAATATTAATGAATTAAATTATTAAATTTGAATAGTATAAAATTAATATTTAATCATGTCTTAACTTTATTAATTATTAATTATAACTTACTTAATTATTGAATAATAAACGTACATAATTAATATTATTAATTACTAATTACTTAACTTAATTACTAATTAATTAATTAATAGATTACTATTATTAATTAATAAACTAATTAATTATCAAAACATACTTAATTAAGTATAATTAACTTATACTTACTAATTCAAATTGAAAATGTTTTTTCAAAATATTAAAAAAAAACACTTTTAAGACCTGAAAATAGTTAAATTTCTTGAACTTCATCCATAGTGACTATCGCTGTGGATGTAATAACTTATAATTTTCTAAATTACCATCATAACTTTAACTTTTCACTTTTTCTTACTCAAAACATAATTTAAAAGAGTTTTAAAAAGTTTAACTAAAGTTAGAAACTAAAATAAAATAAAATAAAATATTTACTAAATCGAAACCAGTAAATTATTTGATTTTCGAAATTGATCGCAAGTCCTTTTCAACATCTCAAATTCTAACTTCCAAATTGTTTAATCACATATCAAAGATTATGAATACTAAATCATATCATCACCATGCATTATAAAGATCACAACTTTAAATCCAAAGACATCACGATATGAGTCAAATGCTAAAACAAAACCTACCATGTACATATACATCCTAAATATACCATAATCCAATCATTAACATTATATACTCATATATGCAATGGCAACATCTTTCCAAAAGTTAGAAGTTTACTCATTGAAAATTTGCAAAACCTTTTTGCGAACATGGAATAACTTTAGAATTATGCAAAACTTGGCCTTTGGACTTAAAACATGGTAATAGGCTTGGTCCCGGTAGAGTATGGCTCGGACATGACATGTATAACTGAGGTGAGGACTTGTTTTGGAGAGGTGGAGGGACGATAGATAATTTTGAATTTACAAAATTGGACCCAAAATTTAGTCGTCTTCTCTTGGATTTTTGGCTATTTTACTCTCTGAATTTGGAGAAGTTGTCAAAGAGAAATTTCTTGTAAATTCTCTTACATACCATATAAAAAGAAAGAATTACTTAGTCTAGATTTGTTTTGAGGGAGATATGGTCAAAAGATGAAGAGTATTTTCGGACTTGAAAACATGGGTCCGAAAACACTTTGCAAAGAAAAGATTTTTTAACATGGCTAAGCTCCAAATTTGAAGAAGTGTTCAAATGAAAGTGGTAGCATTGGAATATGCTACGGTTTCAAAGAAGAATTTCTTCATTAGTATAAGAGATGAGGAAGACATGATAAAAAGAGGAGGATAGATTTGAAGAAGTGAAGAGCTATTTATAAGCAAGAGAAAAAATAAATTACATAAATGAGCTTGTAATTTACACTCCACTACCCACTTGCCTCCTCTTCTAGCCTCCTCCACCCCATGTACTCATGCCCACACTCTTGTTCCCTCTTCTCGTTTGCTTGCAAACATATTTAAGTACTCTTCGTGCTTAATTTTTCTAATAATGTGACATTTTTATTTTTATTTTAAACTTTATATACTTAGGTATGAATACATATATACATACACTAATACATAAGTAAATACATATACTAACTTATTTACATATGTGTATATTTTTCTAAAGAGTTCACATCATTTTCGATTACTTTTAGCCAACGAATAGTCAAAAATTCGAAAAACGAATTCCGATCACATTTTCGATCTTTCTTCAAACTAAACATTTTTAAATAAATTTGGTAAACTATTTCACCATTATTATTCATTATAAAATCAATTATTTTTAATATTTAAAATTAATCAAATATTCGTAAATCAAAGCAGTGAAATTCCAAGTCGTTACACTATGGAATGAATCCATGATTTTTTTTGTTTCTATTTGATAGTGAAATAATCAACTATCATACTTGGCAGATTAATTGTCATTGTCAGTTCGTGAAACTGGGATCATATATGTTATCCAAAAAGCACTTCGAATCTGCATAAGCGTTCAAATTAGAGATATCTTGAAGATGATCGAAGGCGGAGCTCTTTGAAGTGCAAGGGCAACTTGCTACTAATCCTGATGGTGATACTAAAATGGATGTAGAAGAAGTAATGCCTTCGGTTTATTCTCATCCTATAGATGAATGCTGGCACTACAATACTCCATGGAGGGTAGTGTTAGCTTTCTAAGTGGGATTGCTATATAAAAGGTAAAACGTAGCCTCTAGTCTCATCATGTGGAAATGACTAAAATCTGAGGAGATGTAGCAGGGATAATTGGGTCATACTCATTAGGGTGTGTCATCACCACTATGGATATGTATTTCAATTACGAATTTGGTTACGCATGAGAGTTCTATGTAAAAGATTGCATAGCAACCAAGGTGATGGCACATTCAGTACTGCCTACGAAGGCGTAGGACGTTTCTATGTAGTAGGGGTGCAAGATGTTCTTGTTGACCTTGGTACATTTTCTAGAGGTGTACTGTGATGGGCGATACTCCAGTAGCCCAGTCATTGATGGAAATCCAATCTCGAACAAGTGCCCTTCAGACTTAGTTGTATTCCTATTACGTTAAAAATTAATTAATGTAACAATTTCGACCATGATCCAATATTTATTTTAAACTGCAACCATTATTTTAATATCAAAAGATTTTCTATGAAATGTTTTGGTTATCGTAAGGTAAAAACTCATCCATGTTTATGTGCAGCGTGGCCTTATGAGATACCTTTATTTTCAAAAGGTTTTTATAACTTTAAAATTCGAGTGAGGTGTGTTTGTCATGCTAGGTTACTAGACCTATCCGAGTGTACTTTCTAATAATGCTCGGGTTAGACCGAACATATTTTAGATCAGGTATGGATGCTTGGAGCTTCAGGAGTTGAGCTGGAAACCTCCATGTCGTATTCACATATATTTTATTTTTCGCTGCATGCATTAGTTGTATTTATCAACAACTATGAGGACATGTTATTATGACTATCCTGGTTGATGGTGGATTTGTGTACTCTGAATTGATGTATGTATATTATAGTTTTCTTCTTTTATAAAGATCTTTTATATAATATGTTGCTCATCACGATATGAGATTCTATTCTATCTCTCTTTTTATTTTTTCCTTATAATTTGTCTTTATAACACTTGGATGTTTGGCAAGTGAATACTATAGATAAATTAGTGTCGACTGTTGAGGATCGAAAAGGTGGGTCATTACCAATTGTGTCTTTATAAAAATTTATATAAATTCAAGGGAAAATTTATGAAATAATTCATAAATAATTTTAGTATTGAATGAAATACTGTAAAGAAAATTTGAAAATTGTTCATCAAGAAATTAGTGCACTTAAGAAACCAATAAATTAAGTATGTAAGGTATACGTAAATCATTTTTTTCACACGGTTCTCGATCTAGGATTCAAATACTTAACTTCGGGGTGATTCACACCTACCCGAAAAATAGTATTTCGCACTTGATTCTTGTCAACGAACACTTGATTCAGATTTTCGATACGATACTAAAATTTTCTGTCATAATATATGTGTATGCAAGGAGAACGGAAGATTCTAATCCAGGAATCCTATTAATGTTCACACTAGGGAGGTCAACTGAGCGATACTAGTTTGGAGGGGAAGTTAAGTATCCAAACAAGTAGTCGGACCAGGTATTGCATATGGATGATTTTTGTATATCATATAGCCTTAAATATATTTGTATACTTGTTGTGTAACTTAAGGAAGTTGTGAACCTAAGCAAAATGCCAAATCTTGTTTGTTAGACATTTAACGTTTTAAATAATATTGATTGATTTATTCCTTTATGGAATTTTATTTGATTGATAGTGTGATTTTATAGATAATGGTTCATAAAAAATAATTTGTTAGGGATTAATTTCAGATGCTTTTGAAAATGTGATTTTGAAAGAATTTGTGAAAATAATAATAGCAACTTTATTTTGAAAGTATTTTTGAAGTATTATTATTTCAAAATATTTGAAAAAGAGTTTTCGTGAAGTAGTTTTTTAGATTTTTTTTTTAAAATTATGACTAAAGTTAGGAGATTTCGAATTTGATGGACCCATCATGTGTTTATTCTAGTTGTTGTTTTAGGAGGAGCCGAAGTACCACTGGATGCTCCGTGTTTTGATTTTAGAGTTATATCATGCTTCGAAAAGAGGAGCCCCCTCCCTGTCATAAAATTTGATATTGATTTATTTTTCTTTGGAGGAATTTGAAATATATTTTGAATATAAAAACCTGTGCATTTTGTTCTAAAATTTATTTTTGAAAAGGCTGGATGCTTAGTATTTTATTATAGAGTATTCTCTACACTTTTGCAACATATGGTTGCTATATTTTTTAATTTGTTATTGCCTATGATAGAAATAGCTTGTGTATGGATTTTGTTTCTTTTGCTGGATTTGAGTCACTTTTGGCGAATTGTAGTTTTATCGATCTAGCTGTGCAAAGATAGTGCTATAGAAAATTTTGTAATATAAGTAACTATTAAAGTTTAATAACTCATTTTAAATAAAAGTCCACAATTTAAGTGTTTAGAGACATTTTCTTCCTTTAGGAATTTCGAAGATGAAATTCTTATATAGGAGAACGAATGTAACACCCTAGAATTTTAGCATTTAGATTTTGGATGTTTAATTAATTTTAAATATTTAAATAATAAGTTTTTAGAGTTTAATAACTTGAATTAAATATAGGGATTGTTTAAATATTTGAATTGAGAATTGAATATTTGAATTGTGAATTAAATATTTGAATTATGGATTAAATATTTACTAAATGGACTTAATAACCCTATTTAACTCATTTTCATTAATAGATAATAATAATGAACTCATATTATAAATTTATTGGCAATAATAAATAGTTGAATAAATAACAAAAAATCGAGTAATTTTAATCCAATTTAAAGGATTTTTAATAATTTTTAATTTGAAAAGTATTTAAAATTGTCGTTCAACGATTTTTCGAAAAACGATGGTATTTTTGAAATTTCACGTAGTAAAATAATCAGTATATTTTACTATTGATTTGTGATCGTGTCACATTTTGGCGCATGATCATTTTTTGAGTTCTTTCATTCGCGGTCCGTACGTAAATGAGATATTATGTAGAAGATTATCGCAAAACTCTATTTTCCAAAACATTTTAAGATCAAATCAAAATTCAAATTTTCAGCCCAATGATTTGATTGATATGTATATGACTTGAAAATTTTGTCCAGCTTGGAAAATTTGTTTACTTGAGAATCTTAGGTTGACTTGTTTTGAACGAAGATAGTTCTGTTATTTATAAAAACTAAAAAAAATTCAACAATTACCGTTCAATACTCTTTCATTTTCCTTCCTTCATGTTTATCTTGAGTAAAAATAATAATGCCCAAAATTTCAAAATTAAAAATCTATTCATATACTTCTTCAAGGATTACAAATCATGTTGCTTTGTGTCTATATCAAAGAGATTTACAAATCTATATCATTATTGTTGGTCAAGATCTACTTTGGCCGTGCTTGGATTGTTTTGGGCATACTAGGGTTTCAATTTTGGTGAGCTGTAGGCATTGTCAGGAGGTACCGATGGTGGCAATGCGATTTTCGAGGCGTCGACAGCACCAGTCGAACTTTGGTGGACTGCCATGGTCATTTGGGCATTGTGATTTATAGGTGCCGTGATTGGTCTCATCTTGAACACGAGTTAAGGGCTGCAGTCGATTGCGATGTGAATGGCAGTTCTGTGACAAGCAAGCGATGAGGGACACATTGGAATTTTCAATGTTGGATTTCATGGGGGATCGAGATGAATAGGAATGGATGTAGGGTTCTGTAGTGCATTGACATTTTGTGCATTAGGGTATCGGGTATTTTTGGAGGGAAGTGTGATTATAAAAGGGGGAAGAAGAAGTTGGTGGGGTAATTAAATAATAGTTAATTGATTTAGTTATTTAAATTTTCATTAACCCAATAAAATTTATAAAATTAATATCTTGCTCGTACGAGGTCAGATCTAGATGTGGTAAGTTGCATCTAACTCGTAGGAATGTTAGCTACGCGATGGAATTAGTTTGGTCTAATTTGGAGCAACTAAATTTTTAGGCTAAAGTCAAACATCGTTCAATTTTAGTTCAAAACAGGAATACTTGGCATCAACTACAACTTTGGTGAGTTTATCTACCTTTAAATAAATTATTTGATTCCTGTGTTGTCATTGATAATTATCAAATGCTAGGAGATAGTTGATAACTTTAATAAAGTACAAATTAGTGACAGAAGTATAGTGATTAAATTCAATTACAATTAATGTAGTCAAATCAGTTATACTTCATTTGAGATGTCGAATTAGCAGAATAAAACCCCATTTTGCTATACTAAAATTGAACAAATTAGTTGAACATCTATTAAGTAGAATAAATCACTGTTCTATGCTTGCAAAGTAAAAGATTATTATTATTTAGTTGGTTATTTGGAATTGAATTGTAACGACCCGTAAAATTCAATAATTAAATTGGTTAAGTTAATAAGATTTTCATAATTAAATTTAGAAAGAGATAAAAAAAAATTATAATTTATATTGAAGTAAATGTAAAGAACGAATTGTAGCAATGGTTATTAAAACTAATTATTGACAATTGAAGTGAAATCCCAGTAGTGTAGTAGTGTAAATTTTTGCACTTGGTTAAAATGGAAAATAAGTAAATAAAAGTAAATGTTGGATTTAACCAATGAATAATATATTGATTAATAGTAACTGAACGTAAATTTAGGTAATAATGTTAAAGCAAGCTAATAAATAATTAATTCAATGCAATCCCAATTGATTGAAACAACTATTTGGGTTATAATTGATTGTAAATAGGAATATTTGGTAATAAATTTAATATAAGAAAAACAAATGTAAATATTGAAGTAATAAATGAATTAATAATAATAATAGTGATTGAATAGAATCAATGTTCTGTATGTAATTGTTTGAAAATGATAACTTATATAAATATGATTAAGGGTTAGTGGCAACAATTATTATAAAGTAATCATTTATTTAGTCCATTAAATCAAATTTGCAGTCAATAGCAATGAATCTCAATTCAACGTTATATCAGTATAAACTAAGGAAATAATTGAAAATAATGTTAATTCTATTTATAATATGACAATTGGTTGATTTAAGAAATGAAAATCGAGATTTATTAACTTATTGAAATTTAAAATTCAACAATTGGATTAATTGCAATTAAATGAAATTTAATATTTAATTATTAAGTTAATTGAAATTAAAATGAAACTTAGTATTACATTTATGAGTTTAAGACAATAATTACAAGATATGAAGGTAATAGGATGAATTGAAATGTTAGTTTATTTGTAAAGTAATAAGTGATGTAATAAAGGAATGGAATCAAGATAAATAGATTAATTGAGACTTAAATTACGAATAATGTGT
Source organism: Allium cepa (assembly GCA_030765085.1). Taxonomy (NCBI): domain Eukaryota; kingdom Viridiplantae; phylum Streptophyta; class Magnoliopsida; order Asparagales; family Amaryllidaceae; genus Allium; species Allium cepa. Next base: position 189,899,641 of record CM060929.1, on the reverse strand, counting down.
GAATTGATCAAAATATAATAAATGGAAATATGATAGTCGATAAATAAAGGATGGAATGGAAGCACTAATGTAATGAATGTAAAACAAATATTAACTATGTTTATAGAAAGAAATAATTGAGTGAAAAGTAAATTAATTGGAATTATTGAAAATTTAATTTATAATTTCTGAATATAATGAAATTGAAAGTTAGCATTGAAATTAATAGATTTATCAACTCTAAATTGACCCAGTGTAAATGATTAAGAAAATTGAAAGGGTTAAATTTTTTCAATTGTAGAATTGAAATTTAAGATTTGATTTCATTAATTAATTATAAATGTAACGACCCTGAATTTTAAATAATTTAATTTGGAAATATTTAATTAATTTTAAATATTTGATTTATGGTTTGGATTGAATTTTCAATATAACTTTGAATTTGACGATTAAAATTATAGAATTTAATATATTGGAAACTGAATAAAAATTTGAATCTTCAAATGTAAGCCGATTAAAAATATTTCAAAAGCTTGTAAAATTCATATTGATAATACTGAAGATTATAGAAGCTTCAGAATTGAAATTGAAAGTGAATTGTTCAGTTTTGAAATTTAATCGTTCGAATCGATATTTAAAAATAGCCGTCCGAGGCACAGTCCCGGAAATGAACGAAACCAGTTCCATTGGGTCCGTAATATTAAATTATTGCCGGATTTCAAATTTCGTAAATTTCGGAGTTAATATGTGAGCACACGACACGCAAACGCGTTGAAATTTAATTTGGTTTAAACTTGAAATAAAAAAATAATAATAAAAATAATAATAATAATAATAATACATTACCTTACCCCTGTCAGCCAAAAACATGCCTTAACTCACGTCTTCACTCTGCAAATTCATGATCTCCTTCCCTCTTTAAAAACAGCCGAGCCCCAAATCAAATTCATTTCAAAATCGAAAAAAAAAAAAAAAATAGGGCCGAAGCCCTAAATCAACTCGCGACAGCAACGCGATTTCGTGGGGAGGGATGCAGTGGGCTCGCGCAAGGGGTTTGGTGATGGGCGCGGCCGCGGCGACGCGGTCAACTGGGGGTCGCGATTCATGGAGGCAACGGCGAGGGGTAGCGGCGCGCGTGCGCGTGGGAGGAAGGCGCGGGTTTGGGCACAGCGGCGGCGACTGCATCGGCGATCGAGGCTCGCAACGGGGTCGAGACCGGTGGTGCGTGCAAATTTGAGGCGGCGGCGCGTATACGAGGCGATGCTCGCGATTAGAGAGGGGTGCGCGATCGTGTGCAGTGAAGGTAATAATCCTTTTCATTTATTTAATTCAAATTTATATATAAAAAAAAAAACATATATAGATAATCAGTGAGGTAGTTTTAATAGTTAATATAAATTGTATTCAAAAGAAAAAGATTTATAAAGATTGGAATTTATAAATATGTGTATACAGTAAAGTATATATAGCAGTTTGAGTCTTCATCTATATATATATATATATATATAAATATAGGTTGAAAAAAAAAATATTTGCAGTAAATGTTTATATATGATTTTAGGAATTCAGTTATAAATTTTACCTTTAATTTAATAAATTTGTTAAAAAGAGAATTGTTTGAAATTTAAAAGCATTAGTTTAAAATATAATTTTTAGTTAAAACAAATTTATTTAAAAGGATATTAATTTAAAGAAAAAAAATAAAATAAATTTTTAGTTGATAAATTTATTTAAAGAAGAAAAATTGGTTTAAAACCAATTTACAGCTAAGATTAAGAAAATAAAATGTAATTACTTGGTTTTACATTCAAGTATTAATAAATTGAAGAATTATTTGTTAAAAATATAATTTTGGTAAGTAGAGGGAAATTTAATTTATTAAGTAAAATGATTTATTAAAGGAAATTTTGTTCAATTAGAAATTCCTAGTTAAAATTATTTTAAAAGTAAAATAATTAGTTGAAATAAATTTATTAAGGAAGAAGATTAGTTTAAATAAATTTATTTAGTAAGAAACTGATTTAAATAAAACTATTGATTAATTAAACAATCAAGAACGAAAATTAGTTTAAAATAAATTTATTTAAGAAGAAGTTAGTTTAAAACGAAACTATCAATTAATTTAAACTATTAAAGGAGAAAACTGATGAATTAAAATTTGTCAAATGCAAATTTAATTTATTCGATTTATTTCGAATATTAATAAATTGTGTAAATATTTATACTAGGTATAAATCAAGAAAATCGAGTCGAGAGGGAAATTGGATTGCTAATAAAAGCAAAGGTGAGAACTTCTCACTCAAAAAGGAATTTCTGTTGTTTATTTAAATTTTAAATAGTTAAATTTAAAATTGATTGACTGTGTTGATTGATTGCTTGAATGATGATTGTTATATATATATATTGGATGTGAATAGACCCTATACGCCGTTAGTAAGCGGAGGTTATTTATTACACACATATACCGCGATATTCCACCTCGAAGTGGAATTGGTATTATATTATATATATAGCAATATATATATATTGGCATATGTATATATTGCAGTTGATTGATTTCCCGCATTTTCTTTTAGCGGATGAGACCCTATTGCGCCGTTAGTAAGCGGATATATATATATTTATAAAATCCCATATACCGCGATATTCCGTCTTGAAACGGAATGGTATTGTGCTAATGTCTGTGGATGCAGGAAAACAGGTTGGAGGGATCCAACTGGATTCCTCACAAATATTTATTGTTTTTAAATATTGTGATATTTGATTGTTTATCATGGATGATATATGATGTTTGAAAGTCGTGATGGACTATTTGCTGTGTTGCGTCATCGGATCCAATTTTGAAAGTATACGTTTATAAAATATTTTTGGAATTGATTTATTACAAATAAATAAACGTTATAATTTTTATGTTATAAAAAATTATGATTTTTGAGGAATGTAGTTAAAAGTGATTTTTGAGAATATGAGATTAATGATTTGATAAAATAATTTAAACTGGGATTTTTTTCTATTATAAAAAGTTTAAGAATAGGATTTATGAAATTTGATTATTTTATAAATCAAAGTGATGAAATTATGAAAGACTTTGAAGATGTTTCAAAAGAATAATATAAATTGTTTTATATTAAAAGATTTATAAATCGATATTTATAAATTAAAAACATTAGAATTTGTAAAACGAACTTTTCTAAGTGTTAAAATAAATTGAAAATAAATTTCATAAATAGAAATGGAATTATAGAATTATAACAGTGAAGTTATAAATAGAATTTTATAAGCAGTAGGTTTATAAAATTTATAAAGTTATTAAAGGAATGATTTTGGATAAATGAATGAATCTTATAATTTATAAGATTATAAATTTATGAAGTTTAAAGGAATGATTTTGTAAATAAATAAATTATAAGTATTTGACTTATAATATGAATTTTTAGTATATCATTGTGATATGAATTGAGACAGGTTAATAAAGAAAATTTATAAAAGGAAGTTGATGTAAAATAAATAGAATAGAATTTATAAACGTTGTTTTATAAATTCAAAACGACTTATTTTGATAAGTAAATTGTTCTAATTTATTAATGGAGTTATATTCATGTTTTAAACAGTGAATAATTCCTTAAAATAAAAGGGATAGAAGGAATGAAATTTATTAATAATATATATTCACGTTTTTGTATAGTGAATATTATGTTAAAGAATTATTTGGAATGTGATATTTTAAACAGAATTAAAACGATCTAACGATGTTTTAAAAATGTATTGAGATTCGAAACCATAGATTTCAACATTTATTGTTGAAATAGATGTTTTCGAGAAATAAAAGGAAATGGTAGATTATAACACTGTTGTTATAATAGATGATTTCCGAAAGGAAATGTTTTTGTATAGTATTGGGATTTATATATCTATTTTAATTTCGAATCCCTATACTAGTGATTTTGGGTTGTCGTAACGATGTTTTACGCAACATTCGTTTTGGCCCAAATAAATATGGTTAAGTGAATGATTTCCTTAAAGAATGAAATATATACTTAATTTCGATTAGAGTATAAGGAATATTTTCCAAGGTTGAAAATAAATAAAATTTGTGGATTACTTATAAAATAAATAAGTATGGAAATTGTTTTTCCCATGAGAAATGGAAAGTTTAGAGAATTTATCTTTTTGAAGATAAATTGAAAATGAATATTTGAAATCGTATATTCATAAATATTTTGGAAATATAAATTCAATATGGAATTTATAAAAGGAATTGGGAAAATAGGTTTAAAAATAAATATTGATTTATTTTTGAAATATAGAAAGTTATATCTTCTAAAGAGATTTTTGGAATTTAATAATTTGGAAAATTATTTGGATTCTGGTGATGTTGGCATATCTATTGATAGATCAATAACCGACTATCGATATTTACCTTTAAATAGGTATTTGTTGTGAATTTGTTTGAAATTGAATGTCACACTTATTTTTAAAAATAAGCGCTCACTATTCGGGTTAACCGGGAAAGGACCATGGGGTCGTATAACCCATTCCGAATATGTGATACGTCGTTATGAATTGCATTCGAAGAACGGTGTTGAAGACCGGATATTTTCGAAAGCGAAAGGATTTCTTGTTGATTGTCTCTGCACTGGCTGATCCCTGGTATAGAGATCTCCATAAGTGATGGGAAATCCGAACGTGATTAGAGATTATTCGGATTGCAAGGACTTCTTTGTAAGTGCCTTCGGTTCTGTTCGATCCCGGAACAGACTTGTATGGATGGTATGTCTGACATTACAAGTTGAGATATAAAGCCGATTTCTTTCAAATATATTTCTGTTGGTGGCGGAGAATTTATTCTTTTAGCTTAACACCCTTCTCTGAGACGTACGAGCTCAGAGGTTATATAGTTGAAGTTATCAGCGATATATTCCCATTTTGGTAATGTGACACGCTGAGTGATGCTGAAATGATCATTGTGGTGATTATTTGTGATAGGATCATTTATTTGATCGTCTATCTTAGTGATCATTGTGTTGATCATTTGTTGACCCAAAGCATGGCTTTTGTATAAAGTATGTTTTTGTGGACGTGACTTCGTCGAGCCTCACATCCCGGAAATGGTCAAAACAGGAAAGATGCAGCAAGGTTATTAAGGGTTGCTGTAGCTCCCCTCAGGGTATGTGCATTTCCTTCTGGAAAAGGGTGGTATCATGGTATGGAGCCCAGATACTTACTCATGTTGAAAACACTCTATTTATTATGGTGTGATGTTGGATATCGAGCGCTCGGTTGAAAAGGTCCTAAAGGACCGGGGAATGGCGTGCTCGTGTCAGTAGTTACCCAGTTAGGGGTAACCCGGCCTTGTGTTGGCAGAGTTCCGGTTTGGTTCTCGGGGGTGTCTTTCCAGAGGCATTCTCAGTGGCAATGGGAAGTTCCTTGGCCTGACCATTTGTTGGAAATCCAAAGAAACAATACGAAACTTGTACGGTTTTAGTTGTAGAACCTTCCATTTAATATGGTAGCTATTAGTAGGCATAATATAATGGTACCTATGCTGGCTAAGATTTATATCTTTACTTTCGAAAGAATTTGTTTCTACACTATGCACTAATAATAATATCAAATGTTACTTTTAATGCGTATCAAGCATCTTTGACTAACATAAGAAGAAATCTCCTCCAAGTCTGCGTTTGCATTGTGTGTGTGGTGGGAGGTCTTATGGTAGTCTCATTTTTAAAAGCATTGCGAATTGAATTTAAAAATATTCCTCTTTTTTATTTTAAAGAAAATAAACTGTTTTAAGTTCTCACACCAGTCACATGACTGACTCGGAGTTTATTGTTTTCCTTCCTAAACTCTGGGTGCCCACCAATTTCCACACGGGCAGTTAAGAGTTAGGTTTATCAGGATATTCTGGATATTCAGGAGTTGCTGGAGGCAAGCTAGATGGCATGGCGTATTATTTATATAGTATTTCTTTTTCCGCTGCACTGTTTATTGTTGTTGTTGTACACTCTGATGATTTGATGTAATGTAACATAATGTGATGTAATAACTGATATAGTTCTTTATTTAAAGATTATTCATTTATTATTATATGTTGTTCCGCTGAGAATTGTGAGATTCTGATATTGTTCTGTAGTTGTTCTGTTCTGTTGTTTCCTTTCTTTCCCGTTCTATTTTAAAATTCTCTATTTTTCTTTCTCCTTTCTTTCTATTTTAAAATTTTCTATCTTCTTTTCCCTCTATCTTCTTCTCTTCTTTTCTTCCCTTTTCTTTTCTTAAATTCTTTCTAAAACCCTAATGGTTCGGTTTTTTCGGCAACGAAAAATCGCAAACGTTACAATAAATTTATTTAATTAATGGAAAAATAGCCATTTAGGCCACTGACTCGGATTTCGAAGAAACTATTTCATCGGATCCGCAACGGTGAATTATCGTAGGATTTCAAGTTTCGTAGAGATCAGACTTGTCGTTTGATCGTACCGACTCGAAACACCGTGAAATTAATGAAACTGAAATCAATTTGAAATAAATTGATTTTAGCATAAATTCTTCATGCGATGGAATTTGGACTTGAACATGTTCCATCGCATTTTAAATATTTAAAAACATCTATTTTGATATATAGGTTGATCCAATTTGGTTTCGGAGTCGAAACGGGCTTTTCGGGCCATTTATCGTTCAACGCGTATATCCAATCGATCCGCTCCATTCTAATTTCAGTTTGTTAATAAATGCCCTGTTATAAACCCTAATTCATTTCTTATTCCTCATTTCTGTACGTTCTATTAGCTCCTCTTTCCAATGGCTGCAAACCCTAACTCCCAAATACAATTCCAAATCAAATCCAAAGCCAAAAATTCAAACTCTCCAACAAATATCATATTTTATACCGATTTGAAGCTCTCGACGAACGCATCTCAATTCTATGATTCATTTTCTGATTTGAACCTCTGTTTGGCTAGAAATTGCAGAACTATTCTCGGCCGTTTATTTTCGCTGCAATTGACTGCGACTGATCGACAAATCAATGGTACAAAGGTGAGGAGAGAAGCGTACGCAGCCCATCGACATAGTTCATTTGGTGAAGTGACAGCTAGATCGTGCTTTATAATTCGATTAGGGATTTGCAAATTGGTGGCGGCCGCCCCTTATTCTGGTGATAGATCGGCATAGGAAGGGGATAGGGGGTTGCAGGCTGGGTCGACGCGTCGTATGGTGGGGTTCTGGTGGCCCGCACGTGGCCACGGTCGACGATGGATGAGCTTTTAATGGCGCTGGCCTCAGCATTGTCTCGAATGAGACAATGCGCTAGGGTTCGAACTGTAAAGAGAGGTGACATGTACACTTTCTTTTTGATTTTGTTTTGTTTTATTTTATATAAAATTAAACTTCGAACGTTCTAATCCATGTAAATTTCACATATGATGTAACGTCCCGCCTTTTCGTATGCTTTAAATCGACGATAAACCACACAAGTCAGACTTAAAGCATACAGAAGGGAGGATTGTTATGGGGTAAATAAGAAAAAGAAGAGAAAGAAAAAAATAAAATAGAATCTTGCAGCGGAACGATAAAATATAATAATCAAATATACAGTTCATGAAGCTGTTTACAAAATATTCGATTTTACTTATACAACAAGTATCAGAGTTATACATACCAGAGAATAATAATTTATGCAGCGGAAACAGTAGGAATGCGGTGGAATACTATGATAAGTAATAATATATAAATCTTCGTCTTCGTCCTCCAGAGCTAAAGTCTTCGAATCCTGAAATGCTCAGGCTGACCCGAGCGAATTGAAATGACAAAACACTCGAGTCAGAACTAAAAGATCTTATGTAAGTTAAATCAACTGAAATAAATATGAATGTAACGGCCTTGGAGATGTTTACGGGGTTTGACATCTCCTATCCAGTATCTAACGTGAGTGCAGTAACTTAAAAGATGCTCGGGATTCACATCTCCTAAGGATCGTTAAACTATTTACTATGTAGTAATATTTCGCTATTATAATAGTGTATAATATTAAAATAAACTTACTTTTACATCGCGTTAAGGAGTGACCCAATATTCTCCTTAACACAAATAATGCCAATAGTCCATACTGTACCGTAATACCTCCTGATCGGGAGGCTACCAGAGGATACTCCATAGGTACAACACAAATAGGAACTCGTACAAGGCGCGCTAGGGTAGGTGACACGACACAACTAGGCCATGCCAGAGTTGATATACCAGTTGCCATCCGGGCTGGTAGTAATACGTAGCGCGCTGCTACCGCCCACCTCAAGCCACACCTCCAATTAAAAATCAAAAGTGGCCACCGAATAAAAAGTCAAAGTATAATATCGAAGGGATATGTCGGGTTAAAAGTGCTACCTCATTGGCCCGAGAATCTCTCCTGTTTTAGCCACCTTATGCCAACTCACGGGAGTCGGGTCCACGTATTTACCTCAAAGGAAGCGCCGCCACCATCCTACTTCATTCTGGAATCTCCACCACGTACACAGTAGTTAAAGTGGTTTTCGGAGTTGGCAGAGAGTATGACAACTTCCGATCCCGGTCTCTTCAACAACCAAACATTATTATAACACCGCAGTCATTTCAATATAATTTATACTTCAAAACAAGAATATAATATCCATTTCAAACTATATAAATACAATATCATTTCCGTTTCAAAAACCCAAATCAATATGATATCATTTTTATTTCAAAATATATCTTTTTACAAAATCATAGTACTTCAAATCTATATACCTTGAACCCCATAGCTTTGAAATATAACTTCGAATACTTAAATGGTTTAAATATTAAATTACTTTATGTAATAAAGTAGCCTTTTAAATTTCACGAATAAATTCCAAATACCGATTTGAACCTCTAATTAAACCATTTCAATTCCCATATAATTCAAAGTTTTAAATATTCCACCATTTCAAAACTAATTCTTTGATAATTCCATATATATCAAATTTAATTACTATTATTTAGATTTGAAATGTCTACTTAATAAATCCAATATAATTTAAGTAAAACCTTTAACTTCACATAACTGGATATTCTTTCAATTTATTTAACTTGATATATTCGTATAAATCAACTTTATATTCATTTAAATCACTCCAAACCAAATCAAGTTATAAGAATCATACCCTTTAAAATCTCAATTTATTTAAATTCCCAAAAGGATTCTTATTAAATGCAACTCTAAATTAAATAAAATCTCAAATCAATTTCAAACTATCCTCTCAACTTTGATTTAGAAAAATCAATATAGACTCTATATTAAAATATAATTTAAGTAAATATTTATCCACATTATATTCTAATAAAAATCAAAATTTATTATTTAACTTATTTTATACTTTAACAATTTTATTCATAGCTTAAACCAAGAATTTAGAAAAATACCATTTGTAAATATCCGAATCAATATCTCATAAAATCATATATTTCTTTCCAAAACCATAGAAAACCATTTCGAAATATTTATATATATAGACCACGGTGTCTGTATATAATTTTCTATCCTATGGTCAAGTGATACCGATATTTATCATTTCAATCCGCAATTTAAAATAAAAATGCTGTTGTATATCATTTCAAACCGCAATCCCGAATCAAAAATAACAAATAAATAAAGAACTTGCAGATTATAATGATATAAAATAAACATCCATTCATCCATCAACAGATTACACATCCATCACAATCATCATCCAAACAATCAGTCAATATCAATATATAACTGATAATATATATAACAGGTATTTAACTGGCTGTTATATTCCATAATAAATTAAATAACGATTTAATTTAAATAAATGCAATAACTGAGATGATGATTACAAATATACGAAAAGTCATAAATAAATGCACCATCACAACAAAAATTTAATTCAACAAACATAAGAAATTTTAGAAGTTGTGAGTGGGTTAAAACACTCACCTTTTGAATTTATATTGAATTTAAATGCAGTTTAAACCCAAAAATTGACCAGTCTTAGAATCCATCCAAACCGGCGTCAAAAAGTACAGAATTTCAATATGAACCTAGGGCAAGAAACCGCGCGTAAATTCGACCTCTTATGAAATAGTTATGCTAGTTAGAACCTTTGAATCGAAGTTTAAATAAATAATAATTTATCAAATTAACCTATGCCACGTCGCTAGCAGTACGTATGCTCACGAGACCATCTTCTTCATGCAACGCACGTGTGAAATAGAGCAGCACGCGAAGACCCATGCTTTTGACCAACGACCACGGCAACCTCCGACCACCGATCGTCGAGTCGTCGCCACCACTGGACTCGCGCACCCCGGCCGACCATCCCTACGTCACACGTCCACAATCTGCTGTCGCCGGCGCCTTCGAATCTAGGGTTTCGAAACCCTAAACGCGATTTTCGGCCACTACACTTCGATATAGGCTAAGCGGGTACCACCAAGACTACCCTTGCCGAGCTCTTCAAAACCCATGTCCCAATTTCGTCGATAGATGTCGAAATTAAAAACACCCAAATTGACTTTGACCGCGATTTCCGATCGATCTGGTCACTTCCCCAAAAACGAACAACAGGCGTAGGTTCGTATCATTGAGATCTTTGATATATATTTTTTCTAAATTTTTCTGAGGAGTTTGAATTTTTGAAGTTGATTTTTGAATTGAAATTTGGATTGGATAAATTAGGGTTTACAACCGTCGAGGAAGAGGAGCATAGAAGTTTCTATACGTATAGAAATGAGGAATAGAGGCTACTAGGGTTTATAACAGGATATTTGTAGACAACTGAAATAGAATAGGTGGACCCGGTTTATAAACGTGTTGAACGATCTATGGCCCGAAAAGCCCGTTTCGACTTAGAAACGAAATTGGGTCAACCCATGTATCAAAATAGATGTTTTAAATATTTTAAGCGCAGTGAAAAAGATTTCACATACAAATTCCATCGTATGAAGAAGTCATGATAAAATCAATATTTTCCAAATTGATTTCAATTGATTTCAGTTTCATTGATTTCAAAGCGTTTCACGTTCGTACGATCAAACGACAAGTCCAATCTCTACGAAACTTGAAACCCTACAATAATTCATCAATACGGATCCGATGAAACATGTTTCATCGAAATCCGAGTCAGTGGCCAAAATGGCTATTTTCCAGTTAATTAATTAATTAAACCCAATTTTTAACTTTCAATTATTTAATTGACAAATTTTATCACTTTTATATTTCACAATCATTTACAATGATTTAAACAAATTTAAATGTCAATTTAATGTTGATTCATTCATCAATTTCAGCGTTAACCTTCATTTTCCTTACATTTAGAAATTATAATTTAATTTCCAGTAATTCCAATCAATTTACTTTTCATTCTATTATTCAATTCATTGAGGCTAGATGGATGAAATTAACATTGGACTCAAGATCTACAACATTAATATTCTCTAATTTCAACTAAATTTTCAATTAACGAATAATTAAATATTTAATTTCATTCATTTGCAATTTGTCCAATTATGGAACGTTTATTCCAACAAATTGTTTTTATTTGATTTAAATCTTTATATCACATCCACCAATTCAAATAATATAGTTAATGCGGGTTTTTACATTATATTACATAAATATACCCAACTTACTTTCTTTATTGTGTATTCTATAATTTCCATTAGTATTGAAATCTTTGCCAGATATTGCATTTTCATTTCCTCCTTTCTTGGGATTTCATTCAACTTGTTTATAGTCAATTTATATTAACATCACTCATTTAATTTTAATTATCAATTCTTTCATAAACCACTAACCATACCTTATTACCAACTATTACCTAAAATCCACAAAATGTAGTATTCAGTTTCATTTATTGCAATTGGTTCCCATTGATTTGGATTGCGCTAATTTAGTTTGCATTAACGTTATTACATAAATCTACCTCCAATTACATTTACTATTCCCAATATATTTACTTACTTGGTCACATGCTTCCTATTACACCAATTACTATCTTATAATAGGTTACGTTTTTATTTCAATTTACATTCACACTTTCCGTTATTATACTAATTATCATTAAAGTAATTTTTAATTACCTTTATTTGAAATTGGTAAATTAACTAGTAACAACGACCGTTTTACCACTAATATATTCTTTATAATATTTGTATGGTTATTCTCCATAAACAATTACCATCTATTATATTATTGCTTTACAATTTTAATAAATTCATTAATCGCCATTTCATTCAACCTATTAATTATAACCTAAATTAGCACTGTTACGTTTTAATTTACTTATTAGCTTACAACAAGTGCCGCCATTAGTTCATACACTAATTCATTTCATTTCCATTCATTATACATTATTTTATTAATAAGTCAACATTTTATATTATCAGTTTACCTTTTATATCCCATTATAAATTAATGCACACATTAGTTAAGATTTTAAATCAGTTAAATCATTTCATTTTGGAACATTCTTTTATTACAATAAGCATATAATTAACATTTACATTGTTCCACTTATTGGAATTACATCCAAGTTATTAACAATTAACTTACAAATCTTATCCAAGTTGTTATTTCCATTAATAATTCACAAATTTTTTTATCTCCTTCAATATTAAATTTCAAAATCTTATTAGATTAACAATTTTAAATTATTGAAATTTACGGGTCGTTACACAATCTTTTAATTTCCTTTACAATTTAGCATTAAATCTCTTATTTCATTTTTAGGTTTCAATTATTAGTTAAATTCCATTTCACTAAAGCAATTGAAACTATTAATTAGTGGAAACTTAAGAATTAAATACCGGGGTAAGTTTCAAATCATTTAAAAATAATAAATAAAGGTATATACTTACAGCTTACATATCCAATTATATTTAAAACAATTTAAAATTTATATTTGTTTATCAAAATGAATATGCAGTAAAACTACCCGGTGGCCTTCCCACTTCGAAACTCGAAAATGAATGTCGATGATGCGTGCACTCACCACCGAAACTATTTTCCAGCGATAGAGAGGGGAGTACAACTTATTTCTTTCCGAAAATTTCTTCAAAACAATTCTTTCAAATTATATTGAAATATTTACACAAAAAATACTCCTTATAATATTATTATTATATTTCAAAATTATTCCAAGGAAATTTCAAAATCCCGGAACTTAAGTTCTAAATTTCCAATTTTCATTTATTTTATTTTCAATCTTATTTCCTCTATTATTTAAAATTTCATTACCTAACAACCAATATTTTCAACCAAATTAACTTTTATAAAATATTTTATATAGAAAATATAATAGGCAAAATTATTTCATTCACCTATATTAAAAACAAATATTATGTCGGTTTGTCATATTAAGTGTTTAGAAATCCCTATTGATATCATAGCGTCCCATGCATCAACCAGAATTTATAAATACAAAACGGAACAAATTAACACAATATTAAAACCTTTTATAACATTAACAAATACGCTCTCTCATATGTATACACTCAGCGACTCCCATTGAGTATTACTACCCTATTAGTAAAGAGTCAGACCCCACAAAGCTAAGGTTTATCGTTAAACCTTGCTCTGATACCAGATGTAACGTCTCGACTTTTCGTATGCTTTAAATCGACGGTAAACCAGACACGTCAGACTTAAACCATACAGAAGGGCGGATTGTTATGAGGTAAATAAGAAAAAGTAGAGAAAGACAAAAAAAATAGAATCTTGCAGCAGAACGATAAAATATAATAATCAAATATACAGTTCATGAAGCTGTTTACAAAATATTCGATTTTACTTATACAACACATATCAGAGTTACATATACCAGAGAATAATAATTTACATAGCGGAAACTGTAGGAATGTTGTGGAATACTATAATAAGTAATAATATATAAATCTTCGTCTTCGTCCTCCAGAGCTAAAGTCTTCGAATCCTGAAATACTCAGGCTGACCCCGAGCGAATTGAAACGACAAAACACTCGAGTCAGAACTAAAAGATCTTATGTAAGTTAAATCAACTGAAATAAATATGAGTGTAACGGCGTCGGAGATGTTTACGTGGTTTGACATCTCCTATCCTGTGTCTAACGTGAGTGTAGTAACTTAAAAGATGCTCAGGATTCACATCTCCTAAGGATCCGTTAAACTATTTACTATGTAGTAATATTTCGCTATTATAATAGTGTCTAATAGTAAACTAAACTTACTTTTAAATAGCGTCAAGGAGTGACCCAATATTCCCCTTAACACAAATAATGCCAATAGTCTATACAATACCGTAATACCTCCTGATCGGGAGGCTACCAGAGGATACTCCATAGGTACGACACAAATAGAAACTCATACAAGGCGCGCTAGGGTAGGTGACACGGCACATCTAGGCAATGCCAGGGTAGATATACCAATTGCTATCCAGGCTGGTGGTAATGCGTAGCGCGCAGCTACCGCCCACCTCGAGCCACACCCCCAAATGAAAAAAAATCAAAAGTGGCCACCGAATCAATCCAAAAGTCAAAGTATTATATCGAAGGGATGTGTCCGATCAAAGGTGCTACCTCATTGGCCCGAGATTCGCTCCTTTTTTAGCCACCTTATGCCAACTCACGGGGGTCGGGTCCACGTATTTACCGCAAAGGAAACGCCGCCACCATCCTACTTCATTCTGGAATCTCCACCACGCACACAGTTGTTAAAGTGGTTTCCGGAGTTGGCAGAGAGTATGACAACTTTCGATCCCGATCTTTTCAACAACCAAACGTTATTATAACACCGCGGTCATTTCAAAATAATTTATACTTCAAAACCAGAATATAATATCCATTTCAAACTACATAAATACGATATCATTTCCGTTTCAAAAACCCAAATCAATATGTTATCATTTTTATTTCAAAATATATCTTTTTCCAAAATCATAGTACTTCAAATCTATATACCTTGAACCCCATAGCTTTGAAATATAACTTCGAATACTTAAATGGTTTAAATATTAAGTTATTTTATGTAATAAAATAGGTTTTTAAATTTCAAAAATAAACTCCAAATACCGATTTGAACCTCTAATTAAACCATTTCAATTCCCATATAATTCAAAGCTTTAAATATTCCACCATTTCAAAACTAATTCTTTGATAATTCCATATATATCAAATTTAATTACTAATATTTAGATTTGAAATTTCTACTTAATAAATCCAATATAATTTAAGTAAAACCTTTAACTTCACATAACTGGATATTCTTTCAATTTATTTAACTTGATATATTCGTATAAATCAACTTTATATTCATTTAAATCACTCCAAACCAAATCAAGTTATAAGAATCATACCCTTTAAAATCTCAATTTATTTAAATTCCCAAAAGGATTCTTATTAAATGTAACTCTAAATTAAATAAAATCTCAAATCAATTTCAAACTATCTTCTCAACTTTGATTCATAAAAATCAATATAAACTCTATATTAAAATATAATTTAAGTTAATACTTATCCATATTATATTTTAATAAAAATCAAACTTTATTATTTCACTTATTTTATACTTTTACAATTTTATTCATAGCTTAAACCAAGAATTTAAAAAAATACCATTTATAAATATCCAAATCAATATCTCATAAAATCATATATTTCTTTCCAAAACCATAGAAAATCCTTTCGACATATTTATATATATAGACCACGGTGTCTGTATATAATTTTCTATCCTATGGTCAAGTGATACGGATATTTATCATTTCAATCCACAATTTAAAATAAAAATGTGGTTGTATATCATTTCAAACCACAATCCCGAATCAAAAATAACAAATAAACAAAGAACTTGCAGATTATAATGATATAAAATAAACATCCATTCATCCATCAACTGATTACACATCCATCACAATCATCATCCAAAATAATCGGTCAATATCAATAGATAACTGATAATATATATATATATATATATATATATATATATATATATATATATATATATATATATAACAGGTATTTTACTGGCAGTTATATTCCATAATAAATTAAATAATGATTTAATTTAAATAAATGCAATAACTAAGATGTTGATTAAAAATATACGAAAAATCATAAATAAATGCATCATCACAACAAATATTTAATTTCACAAACATAAGAAATTTTAAAAGTTGTGAGTGGGTTAAAACACCCACCTTTTGAATTTAAGTTGAATTTAAATCCAATTTAAACCCAAAAGTTGACCAGTCTCAGAATCCATCCAAACCAGCACCAAAAAGTCCGGAATTTCAATACGAACCTAGCGCGAGAAACCGCGCGTAAATTCGACCTCGTATAAAATAGTTATGCTAGTTAGAACCTTTGAATTGAAATTTAAATAAATAATAATTTATCAAATTAACCTATGCCACGTCGCTAGCAGTACCCATGCTCACGAGACCTTCTTCTTCACACAACGCATGTGTGAAATAGAGCAGCACGCAAAAACCAATGCCTTTGACCAACGACCACGGCAACCTCCGGCCACCGACCGTCGAGTCGTCGCCGCCATTGGACTCGCGCACCCCGGCCGACCATCCCCACGTCACATGTCCACCATCTGCTGCCGCCACTACCGCCTTAGAATCTAGGGTTTCGAAACCCTGAACGCAATTTCCGGCCACCACACTTCGTTATAGGCCAAGCGGCTACCACCAAACGACTCCCCTTGCCGAGCTCTTCAAAACCCATGTCCCAATTTCATCGATTGATGTCGAAATTAAAAATGCCCAAATTGAGTTTGACCGTGATTTCTAATCGATCCGGTCACTGTCTCGAAAAACGAACAGCAAATGTAGGTTCGTATCATTGAGATCTTCGATACATATTTTTTCCAAATTTTTCTGAGGAGTTTGAATTTTTGAAGTTGATTTTTGAATTGAAATTTGAATTGGATAAATTAGGGTTTACAGCCATTGAGGAAGAGGAGCATAGAAGTTTCTGTACGTATAGAAATGAGGAATAGAGGCTCTAGGGTTTATAATAGGGTATTTATAGACAACTGAAATAGAATAGATGGACCCGATTTATAAAAGTGCTGAACGATCTATGGCCCGAAAAGCCCGTTTCGACTCCGGAACGAAATTGGGTCAACCCATATATCAAAATAGATGTTTTAAAATATTTTAAACGCAATGGAAAAGATTTCACGTCCAAATTCCATCGTATGAAGAAGTTATGCGAAAATCAATATTTTCCAAATTGATTTCAATTTCATTGATTTCAAGGCGTTTCACGTTCGTACGATCAAACGACAAGTCGGATCGCTACGAAACTTGAAACCCTACAATAATTCACCAATACAGATCCGATGCAACTGGTTTCCTCGAAATCCGAGTCAGTGGCCAAAATGGCTATTTTCCAGTTAATTAAATAAATAAATAATTAATTAATTAAACCCAATTTTTTTCTTTCAATTATATAATTGACAAATTTTATCACTTTTTATATTTCTCAATCATTTATATTGATTTAAAAAAATTTAAATGTCAATTTAACGCTCATTCATTCATCAATTTCAGCGTTAACCTTAATTTTCCTTACATTCAGAAATTATAATTTTATTTCCAATAATTCCAATTAATTTACTTTTCATTCTATTATTCAATTCATTGAGGCTAGATGGATGAAATTAACTTTGGATTCAAGATCTACAGCATTAATATTCTCTAATTTCAACTAAATTTTCAATTAACGAATAATTAAATATTTAATTTCATTCATTTGCAATTAGTCCAATTATGGAACGTTTATTCCAACAAATTGTTTTTATTTGATTTAAATCTTTATATCACATCCACCAATTCAAGTAATATAGTTAATGCTGAGTTTTACATTATATTACATAAATATACTCAACTTACTTTCTTTATTGTGTATTCTATAATTTCCATTAGTATTGAAATCTTTGTCAAATATAGCATTTGCATTTCCTCGTTTCTTGGGATTTCATTCAACTTGTTTATAGTCAATTTATATTAACATCACTCCTTTAATTTTAATTATCAATTGATTCATAAACCACTAACCATACCTTATTACCAACTATTACCTAAAATCCAGAAAATGTAATATTCAATTTCATTTATTGCAATTGGTTCCTATTGATTTGGATTGCGCTAATTTAGTTTGCATTAACGTTATTACATAAATCTACCTCCAATTACATTTACTATTCCCAATAAATTTACTTACTTGGTCACATGCTTCCTATTACACCAATTACTACCTTTTAATAGGTTACGTTTCTATTTCAATTTACATTCACACTTTCCGTTATTATACCAATTATCATTAAAGTAATTTTTAATTACCTTTATTTGAAATTGGTAAATTAACTGGTAACAAAGACCGTTTTACCACTAATATATTCTTTATAATACTTGTATGGTTATTCTCCACAAACAATTACCATCTATTATATTATTCCTTTACAATTTTAATAAATTCATTAATCGCCATTTCATTCAACCTATTAATTATAACCTAAATTAGCACTGTTAAGTTTTAGTTTACTTATTAGCTTACAACAAGTGCCGCCATTTGTTCATACACTAATTCATTTCATTTCCATTCATTATGCATTATTTTATTAATAAGTCAACATTTTATATTATTAATTTACCTTTTATATCCCATTATAAATTAATGCACACATTAATTAAGATTTTAAATCAATTAAATCATTTCATTTTGGAACATTCTTTTGATACAATAAGCATATAATTAACATTTACATTATTCCACTTTTGGGAATTACATCCAAGTTATTAACAATTAAGTTACAAATCTTATCCAAGTTGTTATTTCCATTAATAATTCACAACTTTTTTATCTCCTTCAATATTAAATTTCAAAATCTTATTAGATTAACAATTTTAAATTATTTAAATTTACGGGTCGTTACATACGAGGTCCAATTCACGCGTAGTTTCTCCGCTAGGTTTGTATTGAAATTCTGTACATTTTGGCTCTGGTTTGGACGGATTCTGAGACTGTTCAATTTTTGAGTTTAAATTGGATTTTAATTCAATTTAAATTCAAAAGGTGAGTGTTTTAACCCACTCACAACTTATAAAATTTCTTATGTATGTTAAATTAATTTCTAATGTGATTAGAATTTACTTATTGATGTTTGGTATGTTTTATCATCATTCAAGTTAAATGGAATTTATTGAATTAGATTGTTATTCAATTTATTATTGCATATAAACTGCCAGTCAAATTAATTTATTTTTGAATATAAATGCCAGTTATTTATTATCTGATCTATATTGAAGTTATTGTTTGAATTTGATGACGATTGTTATAAATGGTTGATGATTGATATTGGGTGAATGGATGTTGTATTTTTATTTGTTATAGACTGCAAGTTGTTATGAATTTTATTTCATTCGGGATTGTGGTTTGAAATGATATATAACCGTATTTTTATTTTAAATTGCGGATTAAAATGATAAATATCCGTATCACTTGACCATGGGATAAAAAAATTTATACAGACACCGCGATCTATATATATATAAATATTTTGAAATGATTTCTATGGCTTTGTAAAGAAATAAATGATTTTATGAGATATTGATTTGTATATTTTATAAATATTATTTTATATGTAGTTAAATTCTTGGTTTTAAGCTATGAAAAAAATTGTTTAAAGTATAAAATAAGTTTAATAATAAAGTTGATTTTATTAAAATATAATATGGATAAGTATTTACTTAAATTATATTTTAATATAGATTTCATATTGATTTTTATAAATCAAGGTTGAGAAGATAGTTTTGAAATTGATTTGAGATTTATTTAATTAAGAGTTATATTTAATAAGAATCCATTTGGGATTTATGGAAATTGAGATTTTAAAACAATATGGTTTTATAACTTAATTCATGTTTAAGGTGATGTAAGTGAATATATCAAGTCTAAATAAATTGAGGAATATTTGGTTATTGAAATTTGATGTTTTATTTAAAGGATATTGGATTTATTAATCAAATATTTCAAAACTAAATAATAGTAAAGTAAATTTGGGGTGTGTGTGTGTGTGTGTGTAGGAATTATAAAATTTAGTTTTGAAATATTGAATATTTAAGCTTTGAAATATATTGAATTTGAAATGGTTTATTTTGTGGATCAAATCTGTTTTGAAATCGATATAATTTGGAATGGTCTATTTGAAAACCGAATTGAATTTAAATTTATGATTTGAGGATTTGGTTAGAATTCGGGTTGTTTTGGAATTGATCTATGAAATTTAACAAAGCTAGTTACTTTATAAAATATTTTAATATTTAAACCATGTAAGGGGTGGAAGGTATGTTTCAAAGTTATAAATTTCAAAGTATTACGTTTTGAAAGTGTTATAGTTTTAAGTCTTTGGTTTTGAAATTTTATAATTTTGAAATACTATAATTTTTTAAATGATATCATATTGGTTTGGGTTTTTGAAATGAAAATGATATCGTATTTATATGGTTTTGAAATGGATATTATATTCTGATTTTGAAGTATAAATTATTTTGAAATGACCGCGGTGTTATAATAACGTTTGGTTGTTGAAGAGACCAGGATCGGAAGTTGTCGTACTCTCTGCCAACATCGAAAACCACTTTAACAACCGTGTATGAGGTGGAGATTCCAGAATGAAGTAGGATGGTGGTGGCGTTTCCTTTGAGGTAAATACGTGGACCCGACTCTCGTGAATCGGCATAAGGTGGCTAAAACAGGAGCGATTGACGGGCTAAAAAGGTAGCACCTTTTATCGGACACATCCATTCGATATTATACTCTAACCTTAGGATTGATTTGGTGGCCACTTTTGATTTTTGATTTGAGGGTGTGGCTCGAGGTGGGTGGTAGCTGCGCGCTACGCGTTACCACCGGCCCGGAAGCGTAACTGGTATATCTACCCTGGCATTGCCTAGTTGTGCCGTGTCACCTACCCTAGCGTGCATTGTATAATTTTGGATTTCTCTCGTAGCCCGTGGAGTATTTAGGGTAGTCTCCGGATCTGGAGATGCACTGATACTGGATGGACTACTGGGACTATTATTGTGTTAAGGGTAATATTGGGTCACTCCTTAACTCTATTTAAAAGTAAGTTTATTTTACTATAGACATTATTATAATAGCGAAATATTACTACATAGTAAATAGTTTAACGGATTCTTAGGAGATGTGAATCCCGAGCCTCTCTTAAGTTACTGCACTCACATTAGACACTGGATAGGAGATGTCAAATCCCATAAACATCTCTGACGTCATTCCACTCATATTTATTTCTGTTGATTTAACTTACACAAGATCTTTTAGTTCTGACTCGAGTGTTTTGTCTTCTCAATTCTCTCGGGTCAGTCTGAGCATTTCAAGGTTTGAAGATCCCATTTCTGGAGGATGAAGACACAGATTGTATTGTTATTATTATATACTATATTGTTCCACCGCATCACACTTTTCCGCTGCTTTTATTATTAGTCTCTGGTATGTGTAACTCTGATATGTATTGTATAAATATAATCGAATATTTTGTAAACAGCTTCATGAAGTATTTAATTGATTATTATATTTTATTGTTCCGCTGTGAGATTCTGTTTTATTTCTTTTCCTTTCTCTGCTTTTTCTTATTTACCCCATAACAATCCACCATTCTGTATGGTTTAAGTCTGACTTGTGTGGTTTATCGTCGATTTAAACCATACAAAAGGCGGGACGTTACATCTGGTATCAAAGCATTGGTTTAGCGATAAACCTTAGCTTTGTGGGATCTGACTCTTTATTAATAGGGTAGAAATACCCTATGATGAGTCATTGAGTGTATATATATGAGAGAGCGTATTTGTTAGTGTTATAAAAAGATTTTAATACTGTGTTAATTTGTTCCGTGTTGTATTTATAAATTCTGCTTGGTGCATAGGATGCTATGACATCAATAGGGATTTCTAAACACTTAATAGGACAGACCGACACAATATTTGTTTTGGATATAGGTGAATGAAATAATTTTGCCTATTATATTTTCTATATATAAAATAAATTTTTTTAAAGGTTATGTTTGGTTGTAATATATTGGTTGTTAGGTAGTGTAATCTATAAATTTTAGTAAAGTAGGATTTGAAAATAAAATAAATGAAATTGGAAATTTAGAACTTAAATCCCGGTGTTTTGAAAATTATTTCAATGATTTTACAATATAATAAAAATATTTTAGAAGTATTTTCTGATATAAATATTTCAAAATGATTTGAAAGAGTTGTTTTAAAGAAAATTTGGAAGAAATAACTTCTGTACTCCCCTCTCTATCGCTAGAAAATAACTTCGATAATGAGTGTACGCATCATCGACGTTCATTTTCGAGTTTCTAAGCGGGAAGGCCACTGTAGTAGTTTTACTGTAGATTTATTTTGTGAACAAATATAAATTTCAATTTTTTTTAAAAATAATTGGATATATAAACTGCAAGTATACACATTTGTCTATTATTTTAAAAATGATTTGAAATTTAACCGGTATTTAGTTCGTAAGTTTTCATTAATTAATAGTTTCAATAATTGTAGTGAAATGGAATGTAATTAATTAATAATTGGAACCTCTAAATGAAATAAGAGATTTAATGCTAAGTTATAAATGGGATCAAAAGAAAGTTGAAATTGTAATCTATAAAATAAAGGATATGATTATTGAACTATAAATTAATTTAAATGAAAAGAGATAAATTTGTATATTTTTCAACTACATTCTTTAACATACATATAACTTCCCAACTATAAAAAGTTAAAATGTTAACAGAAAATGTAATGGAAAACTTTACAGGTAAAATTTGAAATAATGAAAGTATTCAATGAAATTCTTTAATAAATAAGAATTGGATGTTGAAGTCGTTATAAACATAAGGCTACTAATCTAATAAGTTGAAGGGTAGGTATTATAAATAAATGTTAAAGCAAATTAAGTAATAAATAAATAAAAATAAATGAAACTGAGAAATGAATGAATGTAATGCAATAAAAAGAAAATTTATATGATATGAGTAAATAGATGAATTTGATGTTGTAATTGCCGTGAACTTAAGTTGTAATTGAGATGTTACTATAATTATGGTAGTAGGAAGTAAGTGTTGTAAGTATAAGATTTATAAACTTAAGTAAATGTATTAATATGCAAGAAATTGAATTAAACATGGATATTATAAATAAATGAAAATGAATATTGGTAAGTATAAATGAAAATTTGCAAGAAATAATGTAAAATAAAAAGATAAATCATTATAGGAATGAAAAGGAAACCAAACAACAAATATTATGAAATAAAATTGATTAAATCTAACTTGATTTATTATTTGAAATTGTTATTTGTTTGGTTTATGGTTGTTTGGGCCAGGATACTTTAAATTTGTTTGGAAGTATGAATAATTTATTTAGTTTCACCCAAGACTGTTGAGTGAAGGGTACAATTAGTTGTTTATTTTTCATTCCGTATAATTTAAAGTTTTTGAACCCGAACAACTATTTGTTTTGTTTGATATGAATGGATAATTGATTTGTGTTGTTTTATGTGATGGTTGTATGCCTTGTTGCAAGTGATTGTTGTTTGTATTGATTTGTTTGTTATGGTTGAAACAACTTTACGCATTTCATTTTATATAATTATTAACTCTTTAGATTATATATGCGAAATACAGGTTATGGAAGCAATTGCTACTACTTTTGGTTTTAAAATTAAGCATTAATTTCCCGACTAATAGGTAGGTTTTTGGATTGCGGTTTTATAGCGCTATTATAATGTTTTTTCCGTGTTGGGATATATTATTTTGGAAATATATGCTGTATATAGTTATATTTGATATTATATTTTCTTCTGAGCCTCTCCATACAAAGGAGACTCTGCCGAACTTAGCATGCCACACTACCAAATTGGGAGTATATCGCTGATAACCTTCAACTACATAACCTCTGAGCTCGTACGTCTCAGAGAAGGGTGTTAAGCTAAGAGAATAAATTCTCCGCCACCAACAGGTATGTATTTGAAAGAAATCCGCTTTATATCTCAAAGTGTAATGTCAGACATACAACCATACAAGTCTGTCCTGGGTTCGAACAGAACCGAAGGCACTTCCGAAGAAGCCCTTTGTGACGCCCCACCTCTATACCCACGCTAGCCAAGAACACTACGGTGTAATGCTGTCAACTAGCATGGAGAATAAGGCTATTGAGGAGCGACCCTCCGTGTAATTACTTTGCGCGAGCACCGATATGTCAGATAGTATAACAAATCCGACATACTGATACAAACACAAAGCTACTACACAGTGGCTATAATAATCTTCGGAAACAAATATAGGAATAAGCATAACACAAATCAGTTACAGATAATTCATATCACAAAGGCGGAAGAAGATATGAATATATAACTAACACATGAAAGTGTATATCAGAGTAGTGGTCAAAAAATCCACAATAATACAAAAGAATAGCAACATGTGCTATACAAAAGAATACAACTATGAGTCCATATCTCAAGTGTATACAACGAAATAAACTACTAATCTAAGTAGTTAGCCAAAACTCAGAGAAATCAATCCCAAGTGAGAAGTCAAGCTGAAGCACCGCGACATCTCGGTCTGACCCGAGTATTACTTAATAAGAAAATAATAAATGGATCAGTCTAACTATAAATATCAGATGAAACGATATAGAGTGAGAGGTATGACCAAACACATAATAATCACAATGCCAAGCTATGATATATATATATATATATATATATATATATATATATATATATATAAGTAATTTAAAATCAACAAGAGATTAATCAGTATCATAAAAATCTTCACAAAGATCCAAAAAGGGTTTCATACCCAAAACTTGTACTCACAACAAGTCAATGACACACGAATTCACCAATGCACAAAAATTGACAAATCATATCAATAAAAATCACAAAAATAGGTGAAGCATAAATTCCAGAATTCAACAAACGAAATCCAGAAATCACAAGAAATGGGGGAGCCCTATCACACGAACGGGAGCATAAAAACTCTCCAACATATGTATCACACGAACGAGAAGCTATCTCATGGCAGCTAGCCATTAATTTTTGACACACGAATGGCCCGAAGCCCATGGGGAGCTACCCCACAAAGAAATGAGACGAGGCTCAATAAAATGAGTTACTGTCCTCCATGTGGACAAAGAGACATCGCACAATTGCTAGTCTAAATCACAAAAATGATCGTCATGATCATCAAGAAGTGTCAATTACAGTAAGCTAGTAAATATATGAGCTTAGCTTCATGTCCCATAACCACTAGCTTAACTTATATATTTACGAACAATTTGTAGATCTCCACTAGAAAATTGTTACAAGAGTTTCAATCGAACAAGTCTAAGAATTAACCGATGAAGTAAACACAAGCGTTTCATACCACTTGTTTTACTAAACCGTTTAATTAGATTTCTCATACGAGTGAGGTAAAGGCTTGTATATACTAATAGATTGGAAAACGGTTTAAGAAACGAGCTTTGTAATAAAATAGTGTTGAAATCGTTTTGATGAAAGAATTTTGATATTTACTACTAGTATAGAAAACCTTTATATTTTTAAAGTGACAAATCACAAAGAAGATTGTAGGAACAATCAATCACTAAAATTCACATACGAAGATGTGAATAAAATCCAAAGAAATCGATACCGAATCCATCAAAATGGATATTCCCAAAAACCACAATGAAAATGTCATCAAAGTCCATAATAAATGATAACAACAAAAAGGGAATCAACACGAATCGATTAAAGTTGGAAATATACTCAAAAATAGCCAAAATAGGCAAATTAAACAGTTCCAGACGTATGAAGGTCCAATCCAGGCGTCTGAAAACTAATCAGACATCTGGTTTAGAATCCAGACGTCTGGATTTGTTCTCTGGGAATAATCCAGAGAACACCCAGACGTTTGAAACTTCAAGTCAGACGTCTGAGACCTATCCAGACGTCTGATCCTAAATTTCAGACGTCTGGAATTAGTCTCTGCCTTTTTTTATATTCTGCGTGGCTATATTTTTCCTCTCCAGATCCAAACCAGACGTTTCGACTTGGTCACCAGACGTCAGGTCACCTGGTCTGGGCAACAATTTGCCTAGGCCAAAGTGGCCAAAACATATCGGGAGTGATCGGACGAGCAACGACGACTAAGGATTTATGCCTAGCGACAACCCAGCCTTAACGGCTCCTCAATACACCCCGAATATCATTGTCCAAATATTCATAATAGGATTTTCATAAACTTAGACTAAAACACCCAATTTAGGAAAATTCACCAAATCAATTCAAATCAAAAGCAAATGAATATGCACAAATGTTAGGAATTCATACCTAACCACAAAGATAGATATAGAAAAGATGTGAAATAAAAATCTCACCTTTGAACCCAAACGATGGAAGAAGAAGCTCGAAAGCAAAGGAGAATCAACCACTCTTCAAATCCAACTCAAGAGCCTTGATTCTAAGCTATAAAAGAAGAAAATTCCCAAAATTAGGTTTAGGAATTTCTGAATTTGATAAGAGAATGAGTTGGAGAAGAAGAAGAGAAGCTTACCAGTGGGTTCTTTTATTAGTTTGGAGCTAGTGCTTGATTTGCAAAAGAAAACTAGGGTTTTGGAGTTTTAATTTCCCATCTCTCCCACCATTGATGCTTTAGAACTGAAAAGAGAAGGAAGTGAGGGTGAATGGGGAGGAGTGGTTCGGATTTGAGTATAAGTTAAACATTGGGTTGAACCCAAACCCAAACCCAAAGTGAAAAAGTAGAAAAACTTGACTAACTCCAAACATATCAAAGTTTACACTTATTTACACTTAAAAAGATCGCAAACGTCATTTTAAACTCAATGGAACTGGTCCCGAGTCCTAATTCGACCGTATGCAAAAAGTAGCTTTTCGGACTAAATTTCGAGTATCGATAAAATATTTAAATAAATTATTAAATATAAAATCGACAAATATGCGGGTTGTTACAGACTCCCCTCCTTAAAGAAATTGCGTCCTCGCAATATTTAAGAAGAAGATATATAGTAACAACCATAAAAGCATATTCAACACAAAAGAAGTTTGAAATAAGAAGTTCACCTCAAAGAGCACGGGAAAGTAAGTCCGGATGTGTTCGCTCGATGAACTCTCTAGATTCCCAAGAACAATCCTTAGGATTTGAAGACCATTGAACTTTAACAAGTGGAACATCTTTATTTCGAAGTCGTTTGACTTTCGAAGCAATGATACGAATAGGATGTTGCTCATAAGTTAAATTAGGCGAAACTTCAATTTCTTCCACAACACCGGGCTCAAGAATAGAATCAGAATCTCGAAGACATTTCCGAAGTTGAGAAACGTGAAACACGTCATGGATAGCAGAAAATTGAGCCGGTAATAAAAGGCGATAAGCCATGGAACCAATACGTTCAGTGATAGGAAATGGCCCAATACATCGAGGCGCCAATTTTCCCGATCGGCTGAAACGTACAACACCTTTCATGGGTGAAACACGAACGAACACAAGAACTCCCACAGAAAATTCTAATTTCCTTCTCCTGTTATCGGCATAGGATTTTTTTCTACTCTGGGCTTCTTTCATCCTATGACGAATAAGATCAATCTTTTCTGTGGAATCACGAATAAAATCTGGACTTAAAACCAGCTTCTCACCGGCCTCAAGCCAACAAGGAGACCGACATGGCCTTCCATAGAGTGCCTCAAAAGGTGTCATACCAATACTAGATTGGAAGCTATTATTATAGGAAAATTCAACAAGGGAAATGTGATCTTTCCAACTTCCACCGAAACCGAGCACACAAGCACGAAGAAGATCTTCAAGAGTTTGATTCACACGCTCAGTTTGTCCATCGGACTGGGGATGATAAGCGGTGCTAAAATTGAGCTTCGTCCCCAAAGCTTTTTGAAGACTCTTCCAAAATCCACTAGTAAACAATGGATCACGGTCGCTAATAATAGAAGTAGGAACTCCATGTAATTTAACAATCTCTTTAACAAAGAGTTTGGCCAAAAGAGGAACAGTTCGATTAGATCGAACGGGAATAAAATGGGCGGATTTAGTAAGCCTATCAACGATCACCCATAAGCGATCATGACCCGAACGAGAACGGGGAAGGCCGTCAATAAAATCCATGGAAATCTGATCCCACTTCCAAATTGGAATTTCTAAAGGTTGCAATGACCCACCGGGCCTTTGATGCTCGGCCTTAACGAGTTGGCAAGTCATGTAATGCTTAACGAAGTTAGCGATGTCAAGTTTCATTCCCTTCCAATAATAAAGTCGCTTCATATCCGCGTACATTTTACTGCTACCGAGATGAATGGTAAATTTAGAACGATGGGAATCTTGTAAAATATCTTTGTGAAGATCACCAATATTTGGCACGATAAGTCTACCAAATTTTCGAATGCCGCCACGAGAATCGATATCAAAGTCTTTTAAACTTTCAATATCAATCTTATCCTTAATATTTTGGCCAAGAAGAGCCAATTCAGGATCTAGCCCTTGAGCTTCAAGAATGCGGTCTAAAAGAGAAGGATGGGCCTCAAGGCTACATAAAACAAGAGATGAACATAAATCGGATACGCGCTCTCGAATCTCACAAGTGGATAAAATCTCGAGATCGTTCCATTCGGATATCACCATAGAAACAACAGCTTGTTGTTTACGGCTAAGAGCATCGGCGACACGATTACCCTTACTGGGGATATAGAGAATATCAAGATCATAAGGAGCAAGGAACTCGAGCCAACGTTGTTGACGCAAATTAAGTTCCTTTTGAGAGAATAAATACTTCAAGGACTTATGATCGGTATAAAGAATAAATTTCTCTCCCAAAAGATAATGATGCCAAATCCAGAGAGCAAAAACAATAGCCGCGAGCTATAAATCATGAGTGGCTATGTAGTCTCGGCTGGCTTTAATTGCCTAGAAGCATAAGCAATAACACATTCCCTTTGCATAAGAACGGAACCCAGACCAACGCGACTGGCATCGGTATAAACAACGAAATCTTGATTCCCCTCGAGAATAACAAGAATAGGAGCATCAGAAAGGAGTTCTTTTAATTTCTGAAAAGAAGTTTCACATTTGTCCGACCAAATGTATTTAACACCTTTCTTTGTTAAGCTAGTGAGAGGCATGGCAATTTTAGAAAAGTCTTTGACAAAACGGCGGTAATAACCCGCCAATCCAAGAAAACTATGAATCTCCGTCACACTCTCCGGTCTCTTCCAATCTTGAATCGCTTCAATCTTTGAAGGATCCACGGAAATTCCGGATTCGGAAATAATATGACCGAGAAACTTCACACGAGATTGCCAAAAATGGCATTTAGAAAACTTTGCTTTTAAATGATTACTCCTAAGAGTTTCCAACACAATCCGAAGATGCTTCTTATGTTCCTCCTCGGTTTTAGAATACACAAGAATATCATCAATAATGATAAGAACAAATCGATCGAGGAAGTCTTTGAAAACTCGATTCATTAGGTCAACGAAATAAGCTGGGGCATTCGTCAACCCAAATAGCATAACGAGTCATTCATAAGATCCATACCGAGTACGGAACGATGTTAAAGGAATGCTATCCTCTGCAATACGAAGCTGATGAAAACCAGTAGCTAAGTCTAATTGTGAAAAGACTCTAGCACCACTAAGCTGATCGAATAGATCATCAATCCGAAGTAAAGGATATTTATTTTTGGTAGTAAGATCATTAAGCTTGCGGCAGTCAACGCAAAGCCTAAGCGTACCATCAGATTTCTTTACAAAAATAGCTGAAGCTCCCTAAGGCAAGGAACTAGAGCGAATAAATTGCTTCGTCTCCAATTCAGATAATTGTTTACGCATCTCCTCATTTTCTTTATTGGACATACGATAAGTAGGACGAGTGATAGGTAGAGCTCCAGGGATAAGATTAATTCTGAACTCAATTGCTCGCTTAGGTGGTAATCCTAAAACGGGCTCAAATATGCCAGAAAATTCACGAACAACGTGAATAAGAGAAATAATATCTTCCTCATCATCATTATCGTCATCACGAGGATTTAAAGAATATAAAGATGCAACCAAGCTGGAATCCGAATCTTTAAGATCGATAGAAATCTGCTTAACAGATTGAGGATGTCGAAGATGAATAGTCCAGTCAGGACATAGGATATGAGCTTCATAACGGTTAAGCCAATCCATTCCCAAAATCATTCCAAAGCCTAAATAACGCATGACATGCAAATCGACTAGGAAAGAAAAATCACACAAAATAATCTCGACGTCTTTACACAATAAACTGATTGTTGCGGATCCACCAACCGGATTCGCAATTCTCAAAGAAGTAATTAAAGCAACAACACTTAAAGAAAAAGTATCAACAAGCTCTTTTGATATAAAAGAATGGGACGCGTCCGTATCAAAAAGAACTCGAATAGGATGATCATGAAATAAAATAATGCCATCAAGGATTGAATGTGAAATACCTTGGCCACGAGATGTGTTGCCAGGAGCTTGAGCAACATTTAACTTTCCCTCCTTCCTGCCCTGAAGCTTGGGGCAAGAAGATAAATAATGTTCCGAGCTTTTGCAATAGCGACAAGTACGAGACTTTGAACACTTGTTCGCAAAATGGTCTCTGGAACCACAGTTAAAGCATTTCCCTTCAGTAGAGGAAAAGGTCTTTGCAGTAGGAGTTGCTTGCCTCCCCTTCTTATTGGGATAAGGACCTTTGAATTTGTTTGGCCTCTTCTTGTTGCTGAAGTTTGGTTTGGAACCCACCACTTCAACATCACTTTCCCTATCCGCCTCTTCAAGACCAAGAGTGATATCAATGAGTTGGTCGAAGGGAACTTCTAATTTTAGAAGCAATGGCTTCTTGAGATTTTTGTTTAAGCCATAGATGAATCTCTGATTTTTCTTCAATGGGGTATTAATATATTCAACCCCGTATTTAGAAAGAGATTCAAAAGACGCGACATAATCTGTCACGGAAGATTCACCTTGAACAAGATCTATAAAACGGCGAGCCAAAGTGACCTTATCAGCTTCTGGCACGAATTTTAATTCGAAGCGTTCCCGGAATTGCTCCCAGGTGAGATCCGCTTCATTAATCTCAGAAATAAGAAGTTCGTACCAGTCTAATGCTCTTTCTTGGAGCACACTAGAAGCCACCTGAACTCGGTGAAGATCAATGAGGTTCATGCGAGAAAAGATTCGATCGCATGTCCTTAACCAAGCCTGGACATCAATAATAGTTTCAGAACCTTTAAATGGCTTCCCGCCCAGGTTGGTATAAGCATTGCACAAACGTGCAAACCCAGATTTAGGGTGAATAGGTTCCTGATTAGAACCAGCTGCTTGAGCATTCGTGGCAAGGTCAAGAAGTTGTTGGTTAGTCATAAAAACTCCATCTTGGGGTGGAGCACTAGATGGTCCAACTCTGGGACGACCAGGTCTAACCATTTCTCTTCTTTAAGCAAGAAAGAAGAGGAAAACGTTATTCTCAAGATAAATATCAAGCAAATCTTGATAGATAAAACAAGGAATCATAAAGAAAATAGGATGAATCGGTACGAAGACTCGAATTAAATCCTAAAGCACGACTCCTAAGAAAGATTTAGGACGATGATCCTTGCTAAATTATTCTACATTGTTCCGAAGTTTGGCTTTGATACCAAGCTGTGAAGGCCCACCTCTATACCCACGTTAGCCAAGAACACTACGGCGTAATGCTGTCAACTAGCACGGAGAATAAGGCTATTGAGGAGCGACCCTCCGTGTAATTGCTTTGCGCGAGCACCGATATGTCAGATAGTATAACAAATCCGACATACCGATACAAACACAAAGCTACTACACAGTGGCTATAATAATCTTCGGAAACAAATATAGGAATAAGCATAACACAAATCAGTCACAGATAATTCATATCACAAAGGCGGAAGAAGATATGAATATATAACTAACACATGAAAGTGTATATCAGAGTAGTGGTCAAAAAGATCCACAATAATACAAAAGAATAGCAACATGTGCTATACAAAAGAATACAACTATGAGTCCATATCTCAAGTGTATACAACGAAATAAATTACTAATCTAAGTAGTTAGCCAAAAGTCAGAGAAATCAATCCCAAGTGAGAAGTCAAGCTGAAGCACTTGTAACATCTCGGTCTGACCCGAGTATTATTTAATAAGAAAATAATAAACGGATCAGTCTAAATATAAATATTAGATGAAACGATATAGAGTGAGAGGTATGACCAAACACATAATAATCACAATGCCAAGCTGTGATATATATAAGTAATTGAAAATCAACAAGAGATTAATCAGTATCACAAAAATCTTCACAAAGATCCAAAAAGGGTTTCATACCCAAAACTTGTACTCACAACAAGTCAATGACACACGAATTCACCAATGCACAAAAATTGACTCAATAAAAGTCACAAAAATTGGTGAAGCATAAATTCCAGAATTCAACACACGAAATCCAGAAATCACAAAAAAGGGGGGAGGCCTATCACACGAACGGGAGCATAAAAACTCTCCAACATATGTATCACACGAACGAGAAGCTATCTCATGGTAGCTAGCCATTAATTTTTGACACACGAATGGCCCGAAGACCATGGGGAGCTACCCCACAAAGAAATGAGGCGAAGTTATGAGTTACTGCCCTCCACGTGGACAAAGAGACATCGCACAATTGCTAATCTAAATCACAAAAATGATCGTCATGATCATCAAGAAGTGTCAATTACAGTAAGCTAGTAAATATATGAGCTTAGCTTCATGTCCCATAACCACTAGCTTAACTTGAATATTTACGAACAATTTGTAGATCTCCACTAGAAAATTGTCACAAGAGTTTCAATCGAACAAGTCTAAGAATTAACCGATGAAGTAAACGCAAGCGTTTCATACCACTTGTTTTACTAAGCCGTTTAATTAGATTTCTCATACAAGTGAGGTAAAGGCTTGTATATACTAATAGATTGGAAAACAGTTTAAGAAACGAGCTTTGTAATAAAATAGTGTTGAAATCGTTTTGATGAAAGAATTTTGATATTTACTACTAGTATAGAAAACCTTTATATTTTTAAAGTGACAAATCACAAAGAAGATTGTAGGAACAATCAATCACTAAAATTCACATACGAAGATGTGAATAAAATCCAAAGAAATCGATACCGAATCCATCAAAATGGATATTCCCAAAAACCACGATGAAAATGTCATCAAAGTCCATAATAAATGATAACAACAAAAAGGGAATCAACACGAATCGATTAAAGTTGGAAATATACTCAAAAATAGCCAAAATAGGCAAATTAAACAGTTCCAGACGTCTGAAGGTCCAATCCAGGCGTCTGAAAACTAATCAGACGTCTGGTTTAGAATCCAGACGTCTGGATTTGTTCTCTGGGAATAATCCAGAGAACACCCAGACGTCTAAAACTTCAAGCCAGACGTCTGAGACCTATCCAGATGTCTGATCCTAAATTTCAGATGTTTGGAATTAGTCTCTGCCTTTTTTTTATATTCTGCGTGGCTATATTTTTCCTCTCCAGGTCCAAACCAGACGTCTGGACTTGGTCACCAGACGTCTGGTCACCTGGTCTGGGCAACAATTTGCCTTGGCCAAAGTGGCCAAAACGTATCGGGAGCGATCGGACGAGCAACGACGACTAAGAATTTATGCCTAGCGACAACCTAGCCTTAATGGCTCCTCAATACACCTCGAATATCATTGTCCAAATATTCATAATAGGATTTTCATAAACTTGGACCAAAACACCCAATTTAGGAAAATTCACCAAATCAGTTCAAATCAAAAGCAAATGAATATGCACAAATGTTAGCAATTCATACCTAACCACAATGATAGATATAGAAAAAGATGTGAGATAAAAATCTCACCTTTGAACCCAAACGATTGAAGAAGAAGCTCGAAAGCAAAGGAGGATCAACCACTCTTCAAATCTAACTCATGAACCTTGATTCTAAGCTATAAAAGAAGAACATTCCCAAAATTAGGTTTAGGAATTTCTGAATTTGATAAGAGAATGAGTTGGAGAAGAAGAAGAGAAGCTTACCAATAGGTTCTTCTATTTGCAGAAGAAGAGAAGCTTACCAATTTCCCATCCCTCCCACCATTGATGCTTTAGAACTAAAAAGAGAAGGAAGTGAGGGTGAATGGGGAGGAGTGGTTCAAATTTGAGTATAAGTTAAACATAGAGCTGAACCCAAACCCAAACCCAAAGTGAAAAAGTAGCAAAACTTGACTAACTCTAAACATATCAAAGTTTACACTTAAAAAGTTCGCAAACGTCATTTTAAACTCAATGGAAGTGGTCCCGAGTCCTAATTCGACCGTATGCAAAAAGTAGCTTTTCGGACTAAATTCCGAGTATCGATAAAATATTTAAATAAAATATTAAATATAAAATCGGCAAATATGCGGGTTGTTACACCCTTGCAATCCGGGTATTCACAATCCCGATCGGACTTCCCATCACTTAGGAAATCTCTATACCGTAGCTACTCAGTGTAGAGACAATCGATAGGTCAGCCTATCGTTCTCGCAAATACCCGGTCTTCACCACCGGTCTTCAAATGCTATCCATAACGATGTATCATTATTCGGAATGGTTATATGACCCAAAGTCCACTCCCGGCTAAACCGAATAATGAGCGCAATATTTAAAAATATATGGATATGAGATTTCAATTAAGTCACAACTTAATGATTCCAAACTTTCTTTCAAATGGTTTAAACCAATTACCATTTCAAATCTGTCAACCAAAAATGATTTATTTCACAAAGTTCACCCAGTTTCACAAAGATTCATTCCCGGATTTCAAAACAATTTCCATTTCAATTGAAATTAACTTATTTAAATCTTTAAATCAAAGATTTGTCTCATAGCTTTCAAATCGTTTCCAAAGATTCACCCATAACTTGGGAAACTATTTTCAATTTAAACTTGAAATACTTTTAATACAATTTGGAAATTCATTTCTTATGTGAAAGCTTTTATCATGTGGAAACAACAGTTTTCATTTTGGAAAATTCGATTTTATTTATACAAATTAACATCTTTGGGGTTAATTCAAATTCCCAAAGCAACACTACAAAAAATGGTTTAAAGCCCATATAAACTTGTATAA
This sequence comes from Allium cepa, assembly GCA_030765085.1. Classification (NCBI taxonomy): domain Eukaryota; kingdom Viridiplantae; phylum Streptophyta; class Magnoliopsida; order Asparagales; family Amaryllidaceae; genus Allium; species Allium cepa. The sequence continues at coordinate 189,864,418 of CM060929.1, read as the reverse complement.
TCCTTTTTAAATCATAAATACCGAATTTAGAATTCAATTTCAAATTTTGAATTCAAATTTAAATCAAATTATTCAAATTTCAAAACTTCATTAAGTTACTTAAAATAACTTTCATTTCAAAATGCTTATTTCAAAAGCCTTTCACTTTAAACCCAATCCATTTCCAAAGCTATTTGAGTTCCAAAATTCGATTTAAGAACTATTTCTAAAATCTGTGACTTAACCGATTTCCACGAGCAATCCACATTTGTGTGTGTTTAAGTGTGGTCTAGGGGTTTTACACAATAGTGCACAACATCAATCATCATAGATATATCAATTTCGATAAGTGGTATAATCCATAACGCTTATCTTCATTCACAGATCACATATAAAGTAAATTTATCAATCACAAAGATTCACTATTACGATTCGATGGGGGTTTCGAATAACCAACTGGAATCCGACTCCCTGTCGCATTGAAATTCAAATGATGTTTTACGGGCAAAACAGGTTTTTCGCACGAATACAGAAACAAATCACAAATCATAGTTTAGTACAAAGCAATTCGCATTACATAGCATCAAAATCACATATCAGAAATATCAATCCAGTACACAATATTTGACAATGTACTTAAATTAATCAAATTAAACTCAATTAATTACAATGAGCAATTAATTTCTTAATTACTTTCATAAAGTAATTACACTTACACGATTTCATAAATGATTATCGTTAATTAATTAGTCTCATTAATTAAACATTTTAATAATCTTAGTTAATGACCTTCATTAACGAATAACAATTCTTTAATTACTTTGCCAAAGAAATTACTTACATTAATTATTGTTAATTAGAATTGCTTAACCATTAATAACTCATTAATTAATCCTAGTTATTTAATTAAGTATTAATTGTAACTTAATTAATTCTTAATTACTCGATAAATTAATTACTAATCATTGATTAAAAATTTAAATCTTATTTAATTAATGATCCTTAATTACCAATTTATCTATCCCAAATTAATTAGCTAAAACCTTAATTAACTAATTTTAAACTCTTAATTATTAATTTATCCAAATCATTAATTATCCATTTTAATTAATTTAATAATTACAAATCATTAATCTTTATTTATTTTAAAGATAAAAACATTTTTCTTATTAATGAATCAAGTTAACATTAAAAAGTCACTTAAACAATTTACCTTTATATTTTACTTTTAAATTTCATTTTAAATTTTAAGATTTAAAATGAAAACAAATTAACTTTAACAAAGTTTAAAATAATTTTCAAAACACTTTTTAATTCATTTCAGATTAGAATTCAAAAATAAATTTGAATCCATACTTTAAACTGGATTTAAAATTTGTTTAAATCTAGTATACAAATTTAAATTTCATTTAAATTTGTTTCAAAATTCAAATTACTGTCAGGTTTTACAAAAAACTGAAACAACAACTGACTCGAGTCAAACAAGATTTGCTTAGAGTCATTTCCTCTGCTGTTTCGAGTCAAGTACTCGAATAGCTTGAGTCTACCCATAGTTCAACACTTCTGCACACAACTAAAGTTCATCAAAACTTCAAACTGCACGGTGCACATGCATCGTGGCTCTGGCCATCCAAATCCACCACATTTGCTCGAATCAAAATCAAGCTCTCATTTCAAAACCTGGAAACACAATCAGGTCCACCCCTCCCAAAAACCTGAAAAATGACTCACACACGAAATTCCGACCATCGGAGGGCATCCACCTTCGACCACGGCTTCATCTACGATCAAGTTACCTTTTCCCGAAGTCCCATGATACTCGATCTACCAGAGGGGTTGCACTGATCCAAAGCTCCAACCTAGTCAAAACTAGGTTTACAAACTTCACTGGTCCACCACTGTCGCCGCCAAGTATAGCTCACTAAATCAATATTTTTCCACGGTTCTCCGGTCATTCCACCACAATCAGGAAAGACCACAACCTCTACAAGTAAGTGGTTCGTCAAAGACTACTAAAACTAAGAAAATAAGACAATCCCAATCTGCTCTTCTATACTTAATCTAAGAATTATAATTTCATCTTTAAAAATCATGTTTAAGATAAGATTTCAATTTACATACCTAAATTCATAAATTAAGAAATTTTTATTTTGACTTATTTAAGGTTTGGCCAGCTTTCTTGATTTCCAGAGTCATTACCAAATTGTCTTAGCTTAAATAAATTTTTAAAACTTATTTTAAAATCAAACAAACATCATTTGTTTAGATTCTAAGTTCTAACAGTCACCGGATCAAAAGATATAGATTTGTTTGTAAATCTGGGTCTAAAAGAAACCAGAATAGGGACATCACAATGATACGACATGCATACATTTACATATAGGTAATTTATGTATATAAAATCATACAGAATATATATATTCTTCCGAAAAATTAACATGCAACCAAATTAAAGGTAATTATACTTTTAAAAATGATGTTACTCACATTAATTTGAAGAACGGATAGCAATTGTTGCTGCAGATTTATTTTTCTTTTAATTCTTTTTTGAATTTCTATTTGTACAAAATAATGGTATTTACTTTTTTTTGGAATGCTAAGTTAAGTGAACGAACTGAAGTAAAAGATACACACATATATGGAAAGTGCAGTTGTATAAGAGGAAGGTTTTAACCGGTCATGTATTTTCTTTTGTTTGGGTCAGATTTTGTTGATTTGACTTAAGATATTTTCCTTTGTTACTGAAATGATATGATCTTATTTCGGCTGAGAGGATTTCAATTTGTGCTGAGGAGATGTGGTATTAAATGCAATGTCTTCATTTTTGTTTACAACTTATGCTATATTTATGTATACAGTTTTTTTCCTTGTTGTATGTACAGTTTGTTTTGTAAACATTTTTGTTTGTTTGTTTATCTTCTTTTGCAAGCCATTTTTTTTATTATCTTCTTGCTTCCCTTTTGTTTTATCAATTTATAGTTTGATTTTATGTTTCCATATGACTATACTTTTATCATTAACATATATGCTTGAATTTTTATTTCTATTTATAGTTTGATCAAACATTAAATTTATAACATATATTTTATTTTATATTTTACATTAAATATTGATAAGATAAATTTTATAATTCTTATAACTTCATAAATAAAGTGGAGTAAAACAAAATGTATACATTAATAAAAAAATCATGCATATTTTTTTTCTCCAAAGTATAATCCCTAAATCCAATTTATTTTGAATTTCCAAACCAAATGTTATTTAGTATCCAATTCAACTGAAAATATTCAATTTGAGTTTAAAATCAAATTTTAAAATAAATAAGTATATATATCTTATTAAATTTGAAAAATTCAAATAAATCTACGATTTAACCCAAAAATTAAATTTAATTACAAATTCAAATTCGTCTTTAAACCGAGATCGTTACCGATTCCCGCCCTTAAGAAATTTCGTCCCCTAAATTTGCCAAGGAGATAACAAAGATAGATGAAAGATAGAGAAATATCTTTCCAAATCAAACTGGATATCAATTCTGCTTTGGCTTACCAAATTAGAATATCAACAATAGATATGAGAACAAACTTAATCAACTACGAAACAATTGGGTTATCTGATCTACGAAGTATATAGGGGTATTATTAGTTCGAACAGATAACTAACCGTTCATAGATTATATCGAAACCCAATGAAACAGACAGAAATAGGTTCAATTATGATCTCAGATTCAAAATTTAACTCATTTATGATTTGCTAGGAATAAAACTAAGGATAGTTCTCATGTCGAACAAATTCGAACAATTTATTCATAAACGAGATAGTTACCTTATAAAATTTCATTTCCTTAATTAACTTTTGAGGTTGAAGAATCGCCTTTGATTGCATACGCCCTCGCTGCTTGAGCTTGCTTGAGTACTGGGCAATTCATGATCCTATGTCCCAACTTGTGGTAGTAACAACATTCCCTACATTCCTGTTCTGGCTTCATAAATGGCTGTCTCTTTCCTTGTTTCCTGGGATTCTTACAATTGTTCAAGTGATGGCCTTTCTCCAAGTAGTTGAAACAAGTGACATCTTTCACCCTTTTCTTCTGTATATTCTTCTTTCCTTTATCTTTTCTCAGTTTCTTTCCACCAAATTTCTTTTTCCGCCAATTCAAATTACTTATATCTCCATTTTCCTCTGGATCTTTTTTCTTATCCAGAGTATCGTATCTATAACCCATATCAATTAATTCAGAGAAAGATTCCTTAACATGAGTGGTCATTCTTTCCTGAAATTCCTTGTTCATTCCCCGAATAAACTTTTCATTCTTCTTTAACGGTGTATTCACCAATTCTGGACCAAATCGAGATAATTCATTAAATTTGTTTATGTATTCCTCAAATGATAAACTTCCTTGCTTCAAATCTACGAATTCCTGGTACATTCCTGAGATACCAGCAGACGGCATATATCGCTGCTCGAACACTTCCTTGAAACGACTCCAAGTAAATTTATCGCCTGCTCATCCAATGCAACTGTTTTCCACCAAACTAAAGCCTCTTCTTGGAGTTGCCAAGAAGTTATCAATCGCATCTGATCATCTTCGAATTTTAGTCCCTTAAAAATCCTTTCGCACGATCGAATCCAGGCTTGTGCTTCGATAACGGTTTCCTTGCCTGTGAATGGCTTTCCTCCAAGTCTAGAAAAGCTTCGATATAAATCAGCCAAATTTGGTTGAAATTGAATAGGAATATCTGTCGTTGCAGGGCTTTGACCAGTTGAAGTGGTGCTTCCCTGTCTCATATCTCGCCCTCTTCTTCCACTAATTCTTACTATCTGTGAATAGTAAGAAAACCAATTTAAGCATTCGGACGAAATATCTTAGAGAATAACAACAGATAAAAAGAACAGACTAAGAAATTTGGATTTTGGTTCCACTGATTGTACTCATTCTAGGGTATACTTCACCCTATCTCTAATGAGTCATCTAATGTGTTACACTCCGTTGCTATAGTTCTTACTCAACCTTTAGCTCTGATACCAAATTGTCACGACCCGAAGTCGATGTCCGACAAACAACATCAAATTCATATCACGGGAGCTTGCAACACCCATTCGATGATAAATAACACAGAGGAAATAAAAGACGATATCACTGATACAACATGAATACAATATCCGATACATCAATTTGATACAATGACAATCATCAACATCAGAGAATATACAATCCAGAATACAACGAAATACGACAAAATATGAGATAAGTCTTCACAGAATCCAATACTGCAACTCTGATCCAAAAGCTCCACAGACAAAGCTCCAAAATTTCAAGCTTGATCCACCATCAAGGTTGCACCAAGATAAGCAAGATCAGTCGTCCAAGGACTGAACTAGCGTTAGATAATCTACTAGACCTGACAATCTGAAAAACCAAACTCTAGACTGCCCGTGTGGAAAACAAAAAGCGAGAACCCCCCATCACGTTTCACCTAGATAAGCAAGGTCAGTCATGGGACTGGTATGAGCAAACAAAGCGGTTTATCTTTAAAAACAATCAAAAGAATTTTAAATTTGAAATCCACAATGCTTTTGGAAAATGAAACTACCATAAGGCCTCCCGCCACACACACCATGCAAACGCAGAATTGGAGGAGATTTCTCCTTATGATAGTCAAACATGCTTGATACGCGAAAACCATTTTGATACTATTATTAGTGCATAGTGGAAAACAATTCTAAAGTATAATATTAATCTTAGCCAGCATAGACATTTCGAAATATGCCTACTATAGCTACCGTCCAAACAGTAGGGCGCCACCTTAAGTAGATGGAAGGTTATACAACTAAAACCGTACAAGGCTCATATTATTTTGATTGGATTTCCAACAAATGGTCAGGCTAAGGAACTACCTATTGCCACATGGGAATGCCTCTGGCGGGACGTCCCGAGAACCTACCCGGATCTCTACCAACACAAGGCCGGGTTCCTCCCTGCCCGGGAGTAATACCTACAGATATGCCACCCCCGGTCCTTTGGGACCTTTATACGAGGTACCACTACAACAACAACATAACATAATAATAAATATACTACAGTGCCCACATGAGTATCTGCGCTCCATACCATGATACTACCCTTTTCCAGAAGGAATGATCACACCCTAGGGGAGCTACCCCTGAAACCTTGCCGCATCTTTCCTGTTTTGACCATTACCGGTTTGTGAGGCTCGATGAGGTTTCGTCCACAAAGCTACGCTTTACACGAAAGCCATGTTTTGATCACAAATGATCAACCAATGATCATCAACACACAGCAGCACTTAGCATGCCACACTACCAAATTAGGAGTATATCGCTGATAACCTTCAACTACATAACATCTGAGCTCGTACGTCTCAGAGAAGGGTGTTAATCTTAGAGAATAAATTATCTGCCACCAACAGATATGTATATGAAAGAAATCTGCTTTATATCTCAAAGTGTAATGTCAGACATACAACCATACAAGTCTGTCCTGGGTTCGAACAAAACCGAATGCACTTTCGAAGAAGCCCTTGCAATCTGGGTATTCACAATCCCGATCGGACTTCCCATCACTTAGGAAATCTCTATACCGTAGCTACTCAGTGCAGAGACAATCGATAGGTCACCCTATCGTTCTCGTAAATACCCAATCTTCACCACCGGTCTTCAAATGCTATCCATAACGACGTATCATTATTCAGAATGGGTTATATGACACAAAGTCCTCTCCCGGCTAAACCGAATAATGAGCACAATATTTAAAAATATATGGATATGGGATTTCAATTAAGTCACAACTTAATGGTTCCAAACTTTCTTTCAAATGGTTTAAACCAATTACCATTTCAAATCTTTCAACCAAAAAAGATTAATTTCACAAAGTTCACCCAGTTTCACAAAGATTCATTCTCGGATTTCAAAACAATTTCCATTTCAATTGGAATTAACTTATTTAAATCTTTAAATCAAATATTTGTCTCATAGCTTTCAAATCGTTTCCAAAGATTCACCCATAACTTGGGAAACTATTTTCAATTTAAACTTGAAATACTTTTAATACAATTTGGAAATTCATTTCTTATGTGAAAGCTTTTATCATGTGGAAACAACAGTTTTCATTTTGGAAAATTCGATTTTATTTATACAAATTAACATCTTTGGGGTTAATTCAAATTCCCAAAGCAACACTACAAAAAATGGTTTAAAGCCCATATAAACTTGTATAATCCTTTTTAAATCATAAATACCGAATTTAGAATTCAATTTCAAATTTTGAATTCAAATTTAAATCAAATTATTCAAATTTCAAAACTTCATTAAGTTACTTAAAATAACTTTCATTTCAAAATGCTTATTTCAAAAGCCTTTCACTTTAAACCCAATCCATTTCCAAAGCTATTTGAGTTCCAAAATTCGATTTAAGAACTATTTCTAAAATCTGTGACTTAACCGATTTCCACGAGCAATCCACATTTGTGTGTGTTTAAGTGTGGTCTAGGGGTTTTACACAATAGTGCACAACATCAATCATCATAGATATATCAATTTCGATAAGTGGTATAATCCATAACGCTTATCTTCATTCACAGATCACATATAAAGTAAATTTATCAATCACAAAGATTCACTATTACGATTCGATGGGGGTTTCGAATAACCAACTGGAATCCGACTCCCTGTCGCATTGAAATTCAAATGATGTTTTACGGGCAAAACAGGTTTTTCGCACGAATACAGAAACAAATCACAAATCATAGTTTAGTACAAAGCAATTCGCATTACATAGCATCAAAATCACATATCAGAAATATCAATCCAGTACACAATATTTGACAATGTACTTAAATTAATCAAATTAAACTCAATTAATTACAATGAGCAATTAATTTCTTAATTACTTTCATAAAGTAATTACACTTACACGATTTCATAAATGATTATCGTTAATTAATTAGTCTCATTAATTAAACATTTTAATAATCTTAGTTAATGACCTTCATTAACGAATAACAATTCTTTAATTACTTTGCCAAAGAAATTACTTACATTAATTATTGTTAATTAGAATTGCTTAACCATTAATAACTCATTAATTAATCCTAGTTATTTAATTAAGTATTAATTGTAACTTAATTAATTCTTAATTACTCGATAAATTAATTACTAATCATTGATTAAAAATTTAAATCTTATTTAATTAATGATCCTTAATTACCAATTTATCTATCCCAAATTAATTAGCTAAAACCTTAATTAACTAATTTTAAACTCTTAATTATTAATTTATCCAAATCATTAATTATCCATTTTAATTAATTTAATAATTACAAATCATTAATCTTTATTTATTTTAAAGATAAAAACATTTTTCTTATTAATGAATCAAGTTAACATTAAAAAGTCACTTAAACAATTTACCTTTATATTTTACTTTTAAATTTCATTTTAAATTTTAAGATTTAAAATGAAAACAAATTAACTTTAACAAAGTTTAAAACAATTTTCAAAACACTTTTTAATTCATTTCAGATTAGAATTCAAAAATAAATTTGAATCCATACTTTAAACTGGATTTAAAATTTGTTTAAATCTAGTATACAAATTTAAATTTCATTTAAATTTGTTTCAAAATTCAAATTACTGTCAGGTTTTACAAAAAACTGAAACAACAACTGACTCGAGTCAAACAAGATTTGCTTCGAGTCATTTCCTCTGCTGTTTCGAGTCAAGTACTCGAATAGCTTGAGTCTACCCATAGTTCAACACTTCTGCACACAACTAAAGTTCATCAAAACTTCAAACTGCACGGTGCACATGCACCGTGGCTCTGGCCATCCAAATCCACCACATTTGCTCGAATCAAAATCAAGCTCTCAATTCAAAACTTGAAATTCATTTCTTATGTGAAAGCTTTTATCATTTGGAAACAGCAGTTTTCATTTTAGAAAATCCGATTTTATTTATACAAATTAACATCTTTGGGGTTAATTCAAATTCCCAAAGCAACACTATAAAAAAAGGGTTTAAAGCCCATATAAACTTGTATAATCCTTTTTAAATCATAAATACTGAATTTAGAATTCAATTTCAAATTTTGAATTCAAATTTAAATCAAATTATTCAAATTACAAAACTTCATTAAGTTACTCAAAATAACTTTCATTTCAAAACGCTTGTTTCAAAAGCCTTTCACTTTGAACCCAATCCATTTCCAAAGCTATTTGAGTTCCAAAATTCAATTTAAGAACTATTTCTAAAATCTGTGACTTAACCGATTTCCACGTGCAATCCATATTTGTGTGTGTATAAGTGTGGTCCAGGGGTTTTACACAATAGTGCACAACATCAATCATCACAGATATATCAATATCGATAAGTGGTATAATCCATAACGCTTATCTTCATTCGCAGATCACAGATAAAGTAAATTTTTCAATCACAAAGATTCACTATTACGATTCAATGTGGGTTTCAGATAACCAACTGGAATCCGACTCCCTGTGGCATCGAAATTCAAATGCCGTTTTACGGGAAAAAAAGGGTTTTCACGTAAATACAGAAACAAATCACAAATCACAGTTCAGCACAAAGCAATTCACATTACATAGCATCACAATCACATATCAGAAATATCAATCAAGTACATAATATTTGACAATTTACTTAAATTAATCAAATTAAACTCAATTAATTGCAATGAGCAATTAATTTCTTAATTACTTTCATAAAGTAATTACACTTACACAATTTCATATATGATTATCATTAATTAATTAATCTAATTAATTGTTAAAATTAATCTCATTAATTAAATATTTAAATAATCTTAGTTAAGACCTTCATTAACGAATAACAATTCTGTAATTACTTTGCTAAAGAAATTACTTACATTAATTATTATTAATTAGAATTGATTAACCATTAATAACTCATTAATTAATCATAGTTATTTAATTAATTGTTAATTGTAACTTAATTAATTCTTAATTACTTGATAAATTAATTACTAATCATTGATTAAAAAATTAAATCTTATTTAATTAATGATCTTTAATTACCAATTTATTTATCCCAAATTAATTAGCTAAAACCTTAATTAACTAATTTTAAACTCTTAATTATTAATTTATCCAAATCATTAATTATCCATTTTAATTAATTTAATAATTACAAATCATTCATCTTTATTTATTTTAAAGATAAAAACATTTTTCTTATTAATGAATCAAGTTATCATTAACAAGTCACTTAAACAATTTACCTTTATATTTTACTTTTAAATTTCATTTTAAATTTTAAGATTTAAAATGAAAACAAATTAACTTTAACAAAGTTCGAAACAATTTCAAAACACTTTTTAATTCATTTCAGATTAGAATCCAAAAATAAATTTGAATCCACACTTCAAACTGGATTTAAACTTTGTTTAAATCTAGTATGCAAATTTAAATTTCATTTAAATTTGTTTTAAAATTCAAATTACTGTCAGATTTTAAAAAAAACTGAAAAAACAACTGACTCAAGTCAAACAAGATTTTCTTCGAGTATTTCCTCTTCTGCTTCAAGTCAAGTACTCGAATAACTTAAGTCTACCCCTAGTTCAACACTTTTGCGCACAACTAAAGTTCATCAAAACTTCAAACTGCACGATGCACATGCACCGTGGCTCTGGCCATCTCCGGCCATCCACCAGCACATCAATCCATCAAAGACCATCACCTGACCATATCACGGCCCTCCAAATCCACCACATTTTCTCGAATCAAAATCGAGCTCTCAATTCAAAACTTGGAAACACAATCAGGTCCACCCCTCAAACCTGAAAAACAACTCGCACACGAAATTCCGACCATCGAAGTGCCTCCACCTTCGTCCACGGCTTCATCTACAATCAAGTTACCTTTTCTCGAAGTCCCATGACACTCGATCCACCAAAAGGGTTGCACTGATCCAAAGCTCCAACCTAGTCAAAACTAGGTTTACAAACTTCACTGGTCCGCCACTGTCGCCACCAAGTACAGCTCACTAAATTAATATTTTTCCATGGTTCACCGGTCATTCCTCCACCATCAGGAAAGACCCCAACCTCTACAAGTAAGTGGTTCGTCAGAGACTACTAAGACTAAGAAAATAAGCCAACCCCACTCTGCTCTTCTATACCTAATCTAAAAATTATAATTTTATCTTTAAAAATCATGTTTAAGGATAAGAATTCAGTTTACATACCTGAATTCAAAAATTAAGAAATTTTTATTTTGACTTATTTAAGGTTTGGTCAGCCTTCATGATTTCCAGAGTCATTACCAAATTGTCTTAGCTTAATTTTTTTTAAAACCTAGTTTAAAATCAAACAAACATCATTTGTTTAGATTCTAAGTTCTAACAGTCATCAGATCAAAAGATGTAGATTTGTTTGTAAATCTGGGTCTAAAAGAAACCAGAACAGAGACATCACAATGATACAACATGCATACATTTACATATAGGTAATTCATCTATATAAAATCATACAGAATATATATTTTTCCAGAAAATTAACATACAACCAAATTTAGGGTAATTATACTTTTAAAAATAATGTTACTCACATTAATTTGAAGAATAGATAGCAGTTGTTGCAGATTGATTTTTCTTTTAATTCCTTTCTGTTTTGAATTTCTATTTGTACAAAATAATGGTATTTACTTTTTTTTGGAATGCTAAGTTAACTGAACAAACTGAAGTAAAAGATACACACATATATGGAAAGAGCAGTTGTATAAGAGGAAGGTTTTAACTGGTCAAGTATTTTCTTTTGTTTTGGTCAGATTTTGTTGCTTTGACTTAAGATATTTTCCTTTGTTACTGAAATGATATGATCTTATTTCGGCTGAGAGGATTTCAATTTGTGCTTAGGAGATGTGGTATTAAATGCAATGTCTTTATTTTTGTTTACAACTTATGCTATTTTATTTATATATACATTTTTTTCCTTGTTGTATGTACAGTTTGTTTTTCAAACATTTTTGTTTGTTTGTTTATCTTCTTTTGCAAGCCACTTTGTTTTATTATCTTCTTGCTTCCCTTTTGTTTTATCATTTTATAGTTTGATTTTATGTTGCCTTATGACTGTATACTTTTATCATTAACATACATGCTTCAATTTTTATTTATATTTATAGTTTGATCAAACATTAAATTTATAACATATATTTTATTTTATATTTTACATTAAATATTGATAAGATAAATTTTATACTTCTTATAGCTTCATAAATAAAATGGAGTAAAACAAAATGTATACATTAATAAAAAATCATGCATATTTTTTTTCCAAAGTATAACCCCTAAATCCAATTTATTTTGAATTTCCAAACCAAATGTTATTTAGAATCCAATTCAACTGAAAATATTCAATTTGAGTTTGAAATCAGATTTTAAAATAAATAAGTATATACATCTTATTAAATTTGAAAAATTCAAATAAATCTACGATTTAACGCAAAAATTAAATTTAATTACAAATTCAAATTCATCTTTAAACCAAGATCGTTACAAGATGCATTGTTTATTTAATTCTTCTTTCCCCATCTTCTTCCTTTTCGGGGACAAAAAGTTTTGAGTGGGGGAGAGTGTAACGACCCGTAAAATTCAATAATTAAATTGGTTAAGTTAAAAAGATTTTCGTAATTAAATTTAGAAAGAGATAATTTTTTTATAGTTTATATTAAAGTAAATGTTAAGAATGAATTGTAGCAATGGTTATTAAAACTAATTATTGACAGTTGGAGTGAAATCCCAATAGTGTAGTAGTGTAGATTTTTGCACTTGGTTAAAATGGAAAATAAGTAAATAAAAGTAAGTGTTGGATTTAACCAATGAATAATATATTGATTAATAGTAACTAAACGTAAATTTAGGTAATAATGTTAAAGCAAGCTAATAAATAATTTATTCAATGCAATCCCAATTGATTGAAACAACTAGTTGGGTTATAACTGATTATAAATAGGAATATTTGGTAATAAATTTAATATAAGAAAAACAAATGTAACTATTGAATTAATAATAACAAATAGTGATTGAATAAAACCAATGTTCTGTATGTAATTGTTTGGAAATGATAACTTATATAAATGTGATTAAGGGTTAGTGGCAACAATTATTATAAAGTATCATTTATTTAATCCATTAAATCAAATTTGTAATCAACTACAATGAATCTCAATTCAATGTTATATTAATATAAATTAAGGAAATAATTGGAAATAATGTTATTTCTATTTATAATATGACTATTGGTTGATTAAGGAATGAAAATTGATATTTATTAACTTATTGAAATTTAAAATTCAATAATTGCATTAATTGCAATTAAATGAAATTTAATATTTAATTATTAAGTTAATTGAAAATAAAATGAAACTTAGTATTACATTTATGAGTTTAAGACAATAATTACAAGATTTGAAGTTAATAGAATGAATTGAAATGTTAGTTTATTTGTGAAGTTATAAGTGATGTAATGAAGGAATGGAATCAAGATAAATAAATTAATTGAGACTTAAATTACAAATAATGTGTGAATTGACCAAAATATAGTAAATGGAAATATGATAGTCGATAAATAAAGGATGGAATGGGAGCGCTAATGTAATGAATGTAAAACAAATATTAACTTTATTTATAGAAAGAAATAATAGAGTGAAAAGTAAATTAATTGGAATTATCGAAAATTTAATTTATAATTTCTGAATATAATGAAATTGAAAGTTAACACTGAAATTTATAGATTTATCAACTCTAAATTGACATATAAATTTGTTTAAATTAGTGTAAACGATTAAGAAAATTGAAAGGGTTAAAATTTGTCAATTATAGGATTGAAATGTAAGATTTGTTTTAATTAATTAATTATAAATTAATTAATTAATTAATGGAAAAATAGCCATTTTGGCCACTGACTCGGATTTCAATGAAACCAGTTTCATCAGATCTGTAACAGTGAATTATGATAGGATTTCAAGTTTCGTAGTGATCGGACTTATCGTTTGATCGTACGGACTCGAAATGCCTTGAAATTAAAATCAATTGAAATCAGTTTGAAATAAATTGATTTTAGCATAACTTCTTCATACGATGGAATTTAGACTTGAAACCTGTTCCATCATGTTTAAAATATTTAAAAACATCTATTTTGATATATGGGTTGACCCAATTTCGTTTTGTAGTCGAAACGGGCTTTTCGGGACATTTATCGTTCAACGCGTTTATCCAATCGATTCGGTCCATTCTAATTTCAGTTTGTCTATAAATACCCTGTTATAAACCCTAATTCATTTCATATTCCTCATTTCTATACGTTCTATTAGCTCCTCTTTCCAATGGCTGCAAACCCTAATTCCCAAATACAGTTCCAAATCAAATCCAAAGCCAAAAATTCAAACTCTCCGAACGATATCATATTTTTAAATATTTTATACCGATTTGAAGCTCTCGACGAGTGCACCTCAATTCTGTGATTCGTTTTCTAATTGGAAACTCTATTTGGCCAGAAATTGTAGAACTATTCTCGGTCGTTTATTTTCGCCGCGATTGACAGCGACTGATCGACAAATCAATGGTGCCATGATAAGGAGAGCAGCGTACGCAGCCTGTAACGCCCCACCCCGAGACCCACCCTAGTAAAGAGAATTAACGAGTAATTCTGTCTACTAAAGCGGAGAATAGCGTTGGTTAAGGGCGACCATCTATAAATTGTCTTAAACATCTACTGAATACGTAGTTAAATGCAATATAATTTTTCCTTTCTATCTCAATGGATCGACATACACAGTAAATGTTTGATCCAAAACTATAGGTGGTTGACGGATCTATCAGAACAAAATACAATAACTAAATATAAAGCACGTCACAGAACAGTAATTGACATCATATATATACATATACACTGATACATGTTTAGTACAATACAATATGAATACAATAAAGGTGGTACTCGACCACACCATATACATCAAATCAAATGTAAAAACATCAGAGTATGCAGAGGAAATAAACTACTCAAGCGAAAGAAGAGATGATATCCAACACCAACTTCAAGCTAAGTCCAGTAGATGATACCTGAAACAACTCGGTTTGACCCGAGTATACTTATACACGGGTCAGTCTAGCTACACAAATCAGTCAATATCGATAATATGAAGCAGAATGGATATTGTGATACTTCTTCTCGAATGAGGAGAAGGATTAGATAACTCATAGCTCAATACTTAAGTAACAAACGCTACCTAAGTGACAAAATACCTCAAAAGAGGTCACTAAACTCAATACTCAATAAAACACAAGTGCCTCATATCATTAGCGATAACCCATAATGAACTCAAATCAACTCATGTAAAACTCAAGCAAAACTCAAATGGTTCAATGAACCATTACTCCAAAAGGGAGAAAACTCATCTCAATCACAAATAGAAGTCATGAAAGAAACAAAAGACAACTCCATAAGAATGTGAGATCTCAAACTCATAAGTAGGCCAAGACGGCTAAATCTCACACATACATCTCAATCATAAAAACTCATGGAACTCGATACGAATTCAAACTCAATAAAGAATTCGATGCATGTTCAAAACTCAGAAAATCTTAACATTAATGCGCCAAAACGGCGGATTCAAAACTCAGAAAACCCGGATTGACCATATCCCTGAATACAATGCCGAAGCAATGCTGCACGTGCTAAACTCAGACGGTCGAAGCCTTAGACAAGGTCGCTGACACCTTCCAAAGCAGTTCGTCCCCATGACAAGGTCGTTGACACCTTTCCAAAGCAGTTCGTCCTCATGACAAGGTCGTTGACACCTTTCCAAGCCATTTTGTCATCCCTAACAAGGTCGCTAACACCTCCAAAGCAGTTCGTCCTCATGACAAGGTCGCTGACACCTCTCAAAGCAGTTCTGTTAGGTAAACATCGTGAATGTGTCACAAATTCATGGATAGGAACCCGAAAAGTGTTAACGTGTGTCCCATACTACACATTCGCACTTTGCGGTTTACTAGCCGTTAATTGATGCCACACTAAAAACATCATAAAACTCAGAAAATTATATCTCGCCTAGTCTCATTGGCGAGTGATAAAGAGATACCATACTTGTCTCATCTCATCGACAAGTGAAAAACATCATGATGGTTTCTCATAAACCAAAAATCACAAAATATGAAATCATAAACTCAAGACTTGCCTTATGTCATTGCCAAGTAAATAAAACATCGTGATGGTTCTCATCGATCAAACTCCTACATAGGAAATCTCAAACCATAATATTTGCCAAATATTGGCCATCTTAAATAATTCCAATAGATAGGAATTATAAAACTCAAAATACGCCATAAAATGGCAAAACATCTGAGAATTATTAAACTCAAATAGCTTCGATCGTACAAGTCCGGAATTAACCAAAATAGTAAATGCACATGTCTCATACCACGTGTTTTACTAAATCGTTTAATTCTCTTTCTTATACGTTCGAATAGTACGAAAGTGTGTGTTTTATATTTAAAATAGTTTACTAGAGAAAACAAGCTTTTAAAACTTTTTCCCGAAAAGATTAATAAAACCCATATTTGAAATTCTTTTATTATAGGGAATAAATAGGTTTTTTTTATATTAGAAAAATAATTTTAAAATACTATATCATAATAATTTGAAATGTCAATTTGTTTCAAAAATTACTTCAAAAATTGTTTAGTGAAAAATGTACTCGAAAACAATGAAAAACAAGAAAGATAACTCAAGACCGATAACTTGAGTTCAATACGAATTCAATTCCAATTTAATTAAAAATCAATCCGAATTCTATTTAAATTCGAATTTTAAAATTTTCAAATATAGATAGACTACAGATAGGCATCATAGCTCTCAAAAATCTTAAAAACATCATCAAAACCGGAAGAGAATAAGAGTAAAAATGAGCTAATACAATTCTAAGGTCAATGTTAGTTGTTGTTGTCATCTTGTTCTCAGGACAGCAACTTATAACCATAATTTCAACCAAGAAAACTTCAAAATTCTAGAAAACACGATGATAAAATCTTGTACTACATAATTTAATCTTTCCGAAACATCTAAAATTATCAAAATCGGATAAGAAACGAAGAAGTTATGGCCAATTTTGTTTCAGCCTTAGGCACAGAGCAAATATTGCTTTTGCTCTCGGGACAACAGTAGAAAAATTGGATTTTGACATAGCAAACCTCTAAATTACAGAAAACACAATACATGAAAGCTGTAGAATCTGATTTGTGCTTTCCGAAACATCTAAAATTATCAAAATCGGATAAGAAACGAAGAAGTTATGGCCAATTTTGTTTCAGCCTTAAGCACAGAGCAAATATTGCTTTTGCTCTCGGGACAACAGTAGAAAAATTGGATTTTGACATAGCAAACCTCTAAATTACAAAAAACACAATACACAAAAGTTGTATAATATGATTTGTGCTTTCCGAAACATATAAAATTATGAAAATCGGATCAAAAACGAAGAAGTTATGGCCAATTTTATTTCAGCCTTAAGCACAGAGAAAATATTGCTTTTGCTCTCGGGACAACAGTAGAAAATTGGATTTTGACACAGCAAACCTCCAAATTACAGAAAATACAATACATGAAAGTTGTTCCCTATAAACATATCTTCCAACAGGAAAAAGTCTCACTCAATTCCGATTTGTCATTCAAAAGTTATTGTAATTTTAAGATTAGGTTTCAACAAAAGAAATTGCACAGAGCAGAGCTGTGTACATCAGTTTCAAACTAAATTTCGACCATATAGATCATAGAATTAGCAGAAACTTACAACATGAAAGTTATTTCTTTATGTCTTAGCTTTCTAAAAAAAAGAAGTATACATAATTTGGGTTTATGGCTTAAAAGTTATGGCCAGTTTACTGTCAAATATCAACTTAGGAAATTTCAAATAGAACTTATAGCTTATTTAATTATCTTTCCATCACAAAAAGAATGAACGAATTCGGATCATTCTATACTGAGATATTGCTGTTTTACTGCAACAATGTTCATAAAATAATAATTCAGCAACCACTTTGCAAATTTCAACAATTCAATCAAATTACTCAAATCATTCGACTATTTATTGATATGTATCACTCAATTCAAAGAATTAATACTTTATAGAGATAGATATGTGAGTTTGCAACTCACCTTAGAAATTTAAAGAGCAAACCCCATGGAAATTTGAAGAAAGATGAAAGCTTGCCATTGATTTTAGCTTCTAGAATATGAAAAAGAGGTTTGTAGAGACATGCAAGTACAAAAACTCAATTACAAACATTAACTCACAAAAAATCAGAAATAGATGAGAGGAATTTGGGTTTTGGCTTTGATTACCTGAAGTAAATTGGCTTTGAATTGATTATTACAGCAAATGACTGACTAAAGTTGGGGATTTTGGCTTTTGTTTTCAAAGAGGAAATGAGTTTGTCTTCCTTTTTCTTAGTTTACAGGAAGAAGGAAAAATACAGTATGTTATAGAAATGAGAAGGAGATGTTTCTTCTTTTCTGGTTATGAAATTTAATGGGCTTAGACCCAACAACTAAATTAATTTAGCCTCTAAATGAATTTAACACACCAAAATCACTTATACACTAATATATTTCAAGTTAAAACAATTATCTGTAAATATTTTCACTTCTATAAAATCACAAAACATATTTTATGTTCTAAAATTTATTTTACAACAAAATAAAAGATATTTTTGAATTAAAAATTATTTTCATTAATAAAAATTCTTATTTTAATTAAATAAAGAATTTACACAAATATCTACACAAAAACCATTTTCAACTCCAAAAATTGCACAAAAATAATTTTCTTGTATAATAAAAGGCAACAAACCATTTTAACATTATTCTTACTTCCAAAAATTATTTATTTTTCCAATAAATTACCAAATTAATATATTCATTTTCCACCATTTATTACCAACATTATCATATTAACTCCATTTATTCTTTCCAAATTCATTGTTTGTTCAAAATAAACAATTTTTAAGTCTCCAATTTATTTTTATTTCTCCATTATTAAATTATAACCACTGTTATAATTAAATTTTCAGGTAATCACCAAAACCAAGGTTGTTACACTGCCCATCAGCATAGTTTATTTGGTGAAGTGACAGCTAGATCGTGCTTTATAATTCGATTAGGGCTTTGCAAATTAGCGGCGGTCGGCCCTTATTCTGGTGATCGATCGGCATGGGAGGGGGATAGGGGGTTGTAGGCTGGGTCGACGCGTCGTACGATGGGTTTCCGATGGGCCGCGCGTGGCCATGGTCGATGATGGACGAGCTTTTGATGGCGGCGGCTTCAGCGTGGTCTCGAACGAGACAGTGCACTAGGGTTCAAACGGTAAAGAGAGGTGATGTGTACATTTCCTTTTTGCTTTTGTTTTGTTTTATTTTTATATAAAATTAAACTTTGAACGTTCTAACCCGTGTAAATTTCACATACGAGTTCCAATTCATGTGCATTTTTCTCCGCTAGGTAACACACAAATACCGATTTTGACGGATATACAATAGAAAGTTCAAAACTTCTTAGCTGCTCGATGCAATTTGTGCCAAAGATAGGAAGTAAAAAAAAAAATCTGAAATCTCTTCTTTGTGATACTAATGCCAAAAATATCAAGTTAGCTCGTACACCTTTCTTTTTCTTTATATTGATCGTTCCAGGCCTCTTGAATCTTCTTTTTCCTATTTTTGTTTGTTTTTGTTATTTAATTCGTATTGAAATTCCAGATATTTTGCGCTGGTTTGGACGGATTCTGAGACTGTTCAATTTTTGAGTTTAAACTGGATTTAAATTCAATTTAAATTCAAAAGGTGAGTGTTTTAACCCACTCACAACTTCTAAAATTTCTTATGTGTGATAAGTTAATTTCTGATATGATTAGAATTTACTTATTGTCGTTTGGTATATTTTTATCATCATTCCAGTTAAATTGAATTTATCGAATTAAATTGTTATTCAATTTATTATTGCATATAAACTGCCATTCAAATTAATTTATTTTTGAATATAAACTACCAGTAATTACTTGTTATTCATTATCTGATCTATATTGATGTTATTGTTTGAATTGGATGATGATTGTGATAAATGGTTGATGATTGATATTGAGTGAATGGATGCTGTATTTTTATTTGTTATAGACTGCAAGTTGTTATGCATTTTCTTTCATTCAGGATTGTGGTTTGAAATGATATATAACCATATTTTTATTTTAAATTGCGGATTGAAGTGATAAATACCCGTAACACTTGACCATGGGATAGAAATTTTATACAGACACCACGGTCTATATATATATATATATAAATGTTTTGAAATGATTTCTATGGCTTTATAAAGAAATATACGATTTTATGAGATATCGATTTGGATATTTTATAAATGTTATTTTATATATAGTGAAATTCTTAGTTTTAAGCTATGAAAAAAATTGTTTAAAGTATAAAATAAGTTTAATAATGAAGTTGATTTTATTAAAATATAACATGGATAAGTATTTACCTAAATTATATTTTAATATAGAGTTTATATTGATTTTTATATATGAAGGTTGAGAAGATAGTTTTGAAATTGATTTGAGATTTATTTAACTAAGAGTTATATTTAATATGAATCCATTTGGGATTTATGGAAATTGAGATTTTAAAAGAATATGGTTTTATAACTTAATTCGTGTTTAAGGTGATGTAAGTGAATATATTAAGTCTAAATAAATTGAGGAATATTCAGTTATGGAAATTTGATGTTTTATTTAAAAGATACTGAATTTATTAATCAAATATTTCAAAACTAAATAATAGTAATGTAAATTTGGTGTATATATATAAAAATTATAAATTTTAGTTTTGAAATATTTAATATTTAAGCTTTGAAATATATCGAATTTGAAATGGTTTATTTTGTGGATCAAATCTGTTTTGAAATCGGCATAATTTGGAATGGTCTATTTGAAAACCAAATTGAATTGAAATTTCTGATTTGGGTATTTGGTTAAATTTAAAATTTAGGAATTCGGGTTGTTTTGGAATTGATCTGTGAAATTTAAAAAAGCTAGTTATTTTATAAAATATTTTAATATTTAAACTATTTAAGGGGAGGAAGGTATGTTTCAAAATTATAAATTTCAATGTATTACATTTTGAAATTGTTATAGTTTTAAGTCTTTTGTTTCAAAATTTTATAGCTTTGAAATACTATGATTTTTTAAATGATATCATATTGGTTTGGGTTTTTGAAATCAAAACGATATCGTATTTATATGGTTTTGAAATGGATATTATATTCTGATTTTGAAGTATAAATTATTTTGAAATGACCGTGGTGTTATAATAATATTTGGTTGTTGAAGAGACAGGGATCGGAAGTTGTCATACTCTCTGCCAACTTCAAAAATCACTTTAACAACCATGTACGCGGTAGAGATTCCAGAATGAAGTAGGATGGTGGTGGCGTTTCCTTTGAGGTAAATATATGGACCCGACTCCCGTGAGTTGGCATAAAGTGGCTAAAACAGGAGCGATTGACGGGCTAAGAAGGTAGCACCTTTTATCAGACACATTCCTTCGATATTATACTCCGACCTTTGGATTAATTCGATGGCCACTTTTTATTTTTGATTTGGGGATGTGGCTCGAGGTGGGCAGTAGCTGTATGCTACGCGTTACCACCGGCCCGAAAGCGTAATTGGTATATCTACCCTGGCATTGCCCAGTTGTGCCATGTCACATACCCTAGCGTGCTTTGTACGATTATATTTCTCCCGTAGCCCGTGGAGTATTTTGGGTAGTCTCCCGATCTAAAGATGCGCTGATACTGGATGGACTACTGGGATTATTATTGTGTTAAGGGAAATATTGGGTCACTCCTTAACGCTATTTAAAAGTAAGTTGATTTACTATAGACATTATTATAATAGCAAAATATTACGACATAGTAAATAGTTTAACGGATCCTTAGGAGATGTGAATCCCGAGCATCTCTTAAGTAACTGCACTCACGTTAGACACTGGATAGAAGATGTCAAATCCCGTAAACATCTCTGACGCTGTTCCACTCATATTTATTTCTGTTTATTTAACTTACATAAGATCCTTTAGTTCTGACTCAAGTGTTTTGTCTTTTCAATTTGCTCGGGTCAGTCTAAGCATTTCAGGGTTTGAAGATCCTATTTGTGGAGGACGAAGACGAAAATTGTATTATTATTATTATTATTATTATATACTATATTATTCCACTACATCACACTTTTCCGCTGCATTAATTATCATTCTCTGGTATGTGTAACTCTGATATGTATTGTATAAATATAATCGAATATTTTGTAAACAGCTTCATGAATTGTCTAATTGATTATTATATTTTATCGTTCCGCTGTGAGATTCTGTTTTGTTTTTTTCCTTTCTCGACTTTTTCTTATTTACTCCATAACAATCCACCCTTCTGTATGGTTTAAGTCTAACGTGTGTGGTTTATCGTCGATTTAAACCATACAAAAGACGTGTTGTTACATGAATTACCGTTGGATAGCGGATGTCATAAATAACCATTTTGTTGCAAGGGATAAAATGTAGAAGTTGGAGTGTTCGCGTAGTGAATAGGTCACCACGGGACACTTCAAAGTATGTGTGTGTGTATATATGAGATTTACAAGGGACTTTTACAAGGAGACCCTAAGGTTTTTATCGCCATATTTATTTACTATTATTTGCATATTACTTATTTTCTTTTATTGCTTATATTGATGTTTGGTTGAAATATTTATGACGTACTAGTTGAATTATGTAAGGTTGTTATAGTAATTTTCCTTATATTGTCACTTATGAAATATCGTCTCCTTAAACCTTTATGTGGATTGGGCTTGTGCTTGTATTTTTGCTAAATAAATATTTGGTCATGTTTTTGCACTTTGAAAATTGTTTAAACTGTATTTCTGTAATGACCCGTAAATTTTAGTGGTTTATTTATTTAATTAATTGAATTTTTTGAAATTTTAAATAATAAAATTTTGAGTTATAAATTTGATATTTGGAATACATCTACTTTAACATAGCAAATGGTAAATTTTATTTTATAATTTTATTCAAATTCAAATCAGTTAAAAATTGACGATAATAAAATATTTTCCAAACCTGAATATTTTTATACAATAAATTTGTAAATCATCTTCCGAGTGAGACGTCATATTTTGTTTCTTTAAATTTGAACTGCTATTGCTCCGTTTGACTTATTTTTGACATATTTGCAACATTTTCGATACCGATTATCAATTTTTGATTGGATGATTGTACCACTGATATCTATACACCGTTTTGATCATCTTCGTGCTGATCTCAGCGGTATCTTCATTTCTGCTTTTCGAACCCCGGTATGTCATGGAATCAGTAAAACAATTTCATACCAGTACCGCATTCGACCTTTTAACCTTCTTTACCTTTCTATATTCTACCATTCAAAATCAGTATTCATCTTTTTTAAATCTTTACCTTGAATTTAAGCATAATGATCTTTTATATTCTAATTTATTCGGTTTCATTTTTTTGTTTTCCACTCGTTCACATTTTTGGAAATGTAGAATATTTTCGGCCAAGCTGTATCTTTCCCATCCACCTCTTCATCTAGCCTTCACATCTTCCCTATCCTCTCTCCGCCACCCCGCAAAACCCGCCGGCCACTCCACTGTCATGGCCGATTCTCCTTTCCTTTCCCTTCCTCCACGCCGTCTTTGCTTCTCCTCCACCTTAAAGCCTTGGCCGAGCATCATTGTTTCCTCTCCTCGGCAGCAGTGCTCTCATGAAAAATAATAGATCAGAGGAAGATTTATGTAAATATATATGTATTTGCTGATTATATATATATATATATATATATATATATATATATATATATATATTAGTCTTTGCTACTGTGAACAGTTAGTATACTATATGTATATGTTGAGAGCAGTATTCATTTTGTTCTATATCTCATATATGGTTATATTCAGTTGTATACATATTGTTTTCAAACATGATAATGATTACGTATAAGATACATATAAAACTAGTTTCATGTATAATATTTTTGTGATTAACCAAGGATGAGTATTTCGGCTTTTGGTTCGAATTATATAATATGTATGTATATTAGTTTGGTATTATATGTTAGTGGTATATATACATATACGTTTATACAAGTTTACCAGTTGTGGTTATAAAGTTATACAGTATACTTTAATCTAATCTATGATTTTACATAATAATTTATATATAGTCTATATTTGATTTGTTGGGTTTGCATATATATACATATATATATACATATATATATATTTACAAAGTTTATAAAAAAGAATTTTGCTAGTGATTTGGCTATTGTCCTATATTTATATGTTTCGATTTTAGTGTATATGTGTTTAATGTAACCAATGATTTTTGAAAATTATATATATTTAATATAAAAATGCGTTTGCATTTAAAATATGATTATATATATAATATAGTTATACAGTTATATATATGTGTTCACTTATACCATTTATCATCACTGATCTAGTTCTGACTTGATTTCGTCAATCCCTATTCATCAGCTTTGATCGTTGAATTCGTGCCAATCTTGTTGTTTTGGATTCGTGCCGAGATTTCGTAACTCAACTTCATTGTCTACCCTCTCTAGCATCGAAAGGTGAGCAATCACTCACAATTAACGTTCTTATATTTATTAAATTTGATTTCAACTGAAACAACGATTGAAACATGCCACTGTTAGTTATTTACATTGCTATATATATGTTACTATCAGTATCTATTCACCTGTGACATCTGACACCATTACCTATTACTTATATTGATGATATATGCATGTTATATTATTATCATATCTGTTATCACTCTATAAGTTCCCCATTAGTATAGAATTCCCTACGGGTTGAAATGATACATACCCGAACGATCTGTAGAAAGGAGAAAATCATTATGGGTTGAAATGATAAACCCAAGCGATTTTCATCTAATCGAATTTGAGATTACGGGTTGAAATGATATATACCCGTATATATTTAAATTGCGGATTGAAATGATAAATATCCGTATCATTTGACCATAGGATAGAAAATTATATACAGACACCGTTGGTCTATATATAAATATTTTGAAAATGATTTCTATGGTTTTTGGAAAGAAATATATGGTTTTATATGAATATTGATTTTTGATATTATATAAATATTATTTTATAAATAGTTAAATTCTTAATTTTAGGTTATGTATAATTTGTTTTAATACAAAATAAGTTTAAAAATAAAAGTTTGATTTTTTATTTAAAATAAAACATGGTTAAGTATTTATTTAAATTATATTTTAATATTGAGTTTTGAAATGATTTTTAATAAATTAAGGTTGAGAAGATGGATTTTGAAGTTGATTTGAAATTGTATTTATCTAAGAATCATATTTAATTAAAATCAATTTGGAACTTAATTGATTTTGAGAATTTTAAAGGATATGATTTCATAACTTTAGGTTGGTTTAAAGTGATTAATGAATATTTCCAGTTTGAGTTTTATTTAAAGGATATTGGATTTATTAAGTAAATATTTTCAAAGCTAAATAGTATTAAAGTGAATTTGAGGTATATATGAAGATATCAAATTTAGTTTTGAAATTTGGGAATATTTAAAGCTTTGAAATATATTGAAATTGAAATGGTTTATTATGGTTCCAATCAGTATTTGAAATCAATATAATTTGAAATAGGTTAATTGGAATGAAATTGAACTTGATGATTTGATATTTGATTTAAATTTGAATTTTTGGAATTCGAGTAGATTTGGAATTGACTTGTAAAATTTAAGGAATGTATTTTATTATATGAGTATTTTAAAATTATATTTAAAACTATTTATGTATTTACTTTATAAATTATTGTGTATATACTATTTTAATATTTAAACTGTTTAAGTGGTGGAAGTTATACTTTCAAAGTTATAAATTTCAAAGTATTATGTTTCGAAAGTGTTATGATTTCAAATTGTTTTGGTTTCGAAAGTGTTATAAATACTTTGAAAATGCTATGATTTTGGAAATGGATATATTTGAAATGGAAATTATCGTATTGATATGGTTTAGAAATGGCAATGATATTTTGGTTTCAAAGTATAAATTATTTTGAAATGATCGAGGTGTTATAATAACGGTTGGTTGTTAAATAGAACGGGATTAGAAGTTGTCATACTCTCTGCAAACTTCGAAAACCACTTTAACAACTGTGTATGCAGTGGAGATTCTAGAATGAAGTAGGATGGTGGCGACGTTCTATTAAGGTATATACGTGGACCCGACTCCCGTGAGTTGACATAATGTGGCTAAAACAGGAGCGATTCTTGAGCAATGAGGTAGCTCCTCTGATTGGACACACTCCTTCGATACTATATTCCGACTTTGTGATTGATTTGGTGGCCACTATTGATTTTTGATTTGAGAGTGTGGCTCGAGGTGGGCGGTAGCTGTGGCTATGCGTTACCACCAGCCCGGATGTGTAATTAGTATATCTACTCTGGCATTGCCTTGTTGTGCCTTGTCACCTACCCTAGCGTGCCTTATACGAGTTTATTTTGTACCATACCTATGGAGTGTCCTCTGACGACACCCAGGACGGGTGGGATTACGGTACTAGATAGACTGTGGGAATATATAAAATATGCTAAGAGGGATATGAGTAACGCCTTAGCACTATTTTAATAGTTTACTTTACTATAGACATTATTATAATAGCGTATATTACTACATAGCAGATAGTTTAACGGATCCTTAGATGATGGTTATCCCAAACATCCTTTGAGTTACTTGTATTTCAGTTGTTATTCAGAGTTGGATTTATTGATATAAGAATGGTAATCCTGACTCGAGTGTTTTGTGCTTTTATTTACGCTCGGGTCAGACTGAGTGATACAGCTTTTGAGTCTCACCTTTGGAGTTGGAGCTTCGTTTAGATATCCATCTACATCTTTTCAGCTTGGAGTTATTCAGTTGATTCCAGTGATGTATTCTGGTTGTATTTGACTATTGTATTTGAAACTTCTATTGTAACTTATTTAACTCTGATATATATAGTAGCATCTTGAACTACTATTCATTTTGATTATTCTGCATATTGCATATTACTCTATGTCTGTGATTCTGTGATTATTTATTTACTGTATATGCTAAGTTTTTGCTAAATATAAATTAACAATATCGAATTTTGAGCAGTTCAATTCGGCATGTGTGGATGCGAATGGTTGAAAATATCAGGATGTTACAATTTCCAAAGATTTTGTGAATTTTGGAAATAGAGGAGAAGTATTAATTAAAAATTTATAAATGAGGTTATAAATTTGATTTATTATCTTTTGGGACAATCAAAATAGTTTCAATTTATAATAGTTATAACTTTGATTTATTTTCCTTTGGGATAATTAATGGTGTTTAAAATTTGTGAATGATGGCAAGTTTGTTTTATTATCTTTTAAGATAAATAATGCCATTTTAAATTTATAATGATAATAAATTTTGATTTATTATTTTTGGAATAACTAATGATGTTTAAATACATAAAAAGATTATAACTTTATTTATTTCCTTAATTAATGTGGTTGTTAAATCTATAAGCGATAGTTTGTAAAGATTGGAATATTTAAAAAGGAATGTTTAAAAAGAAAGCTAGGTGTAACTTTTTAATAAACTTAGAAATATTATTTTCCCATTTAAAAGAATTTTTTTAAAGAATGTTTTTAAAGTGTTTATACAGGTATTTGTGTGGTGAAAATCAAGCACAAGTAAGAATCAAATGTTTTAAATCTCAATTCATTTATTGGTGACAAGTGTACATGATCTAATTCCCAAATACATTCATTTGTTTACCTTCATTAGTTTATTTCTTAAATATCGATTTTGATGTCGTTTATTTTGTTTCGTCAATCTTGGACGATTTGTTGCTCATATTGAGTGTTGACATCCAACACATTGGAAACTAAAACCAAAGAGGGAGTGGAAGCCATGCCATATGAGTCACACCCATAATGGTATATTCACATTTATCTTGAAAGTTGTTGGTAGCGTGCATACGCTGATGTGAGTATATTCGGATGCATGTGGATTAACGGGATCCAGCTTGGAAGTTCTCAAGGGCATTATGTGTTTGGCGTGGGCCCTCAAGTATGTTTTATCTAGAGATATAATTTTGGTGCAGGGGGTGCACCCTCCTAGTACTGTTGATAAATTCATTCTCCTTGTTTCAATTCGAATCTTGGAATTAATCCTTTTTTCTTTTTGTTTCTTCAGTCCAACAGTTTTGTTTCTCGCTTGAGCATGGATATCCTTTGTCGAGAATGACTAAAGCTAAAGAGTGAATGGGATCCATGTTATGTGGGATTATTCTCATTAGGGTATCTTAACATCTACTCTAGATTGAATTTGGTTGTTTGCTTTCAAAGATGTGAATTACTCGGATTCTCAAGTATATTATCTAGAGGTGTACTTTCAATAAGAGGGCACACCCTCCTAGTCATTGTTGGAAAATTTCCCTTTCCCTTATTTGTTTCAAATCTTTGAGTTGTTTTCTTAATTGCATCAATAAGTGTTTGAAGCTCATCTCGGTGTTTAATTAGTTTTGTCCATTCTTTAAGTTTGGATTTTGATCTTGTTTATGTTCATCTTTCCTTGTCTGGGTTGTTGTTCTAAATTGTTTTCCATTTCATCATGTATGGAAGTTGTTCTTCTAAGGTGAAAAAACCCGCCATGTTTAGTGGCATGGGAACACAAATTAAATGTTCACTATATTACTTAAGCTTTCTCAAATTTGTTCTCCAGGCTGATCCGGGTGTTATTTTAGTGTAATGCTTGGGTTAAGCATATTATTTTTGTTGGTTAACATTGGTAGTACATGGAGATCATGAAGTAGAGTTGGGTGTCCACCTGCCGTAATATTTTTATTTTTCGTTGTATTATTTATACCTATCAGCAATTACAAGGTCATAAAATTTTAAAGTCCAGTCTATTTTTCCTGTTCTTACTGTTTTGTTCTTTTTTACTTTACCCTAACAATCTACCATTTTGGTGATTTGACGTTCAATGTGTTGGTACGCTAAGATTTTGATCAATGACAATGTGCTTCAACAAAAAGGAAGAGATATGTGCAAAGCTAAAGAAAGAACAATGAAGACTAAGAATAAACATAAGTATGATTTTTATATAGGTCTTAGTTTAGATTTATCGGTAAAATCTATCCTCAAGAGGCTTTCACAAACACTAGAACACGTTATAAATTTGATTTTTTAATACACATTCACTGCACAGTTTAGTAGTTCAGTCGACTGAACAGAGATGCCAGTCGACTGAACCTGTTACATATATACAAACATGTACAGTTTCAGTCGACTGAAACACCCTGCTCAATCGAATGAATTTGTTCCTGAAAATTTTACTTCATATTTTCAGTTGACTGAATTCTCTGTTCAGTCGACTGAATTTGAACCTGCGAATTTTCTATGAATGGACACCTTCTTCCTCCCAAGAGTTGCAACCATTCACCAATGGAAATGGAAGCATCTCTTATCTGCACCCTTAGCCAACAGATGCACCTCTTCTACATGTATAAATACATAATTCTAGCATCTTCAATTTACCAAATTCTCTTGCTTTTAATCTTACTATTTTCTTGAATATATTATCTAGAAATTCTCAAAGCAATCACAAATCTATTGCTTGAATCACTGCTTTATTTTTAACATTCTTTTGATTCATAGCAATTCACATTTCCTAAATCTTCCAAAATACATTGCATACTCTCGAGGATAAAATTATAGGAATATTGTACTACATTAGACTCATTAGTGTTGACAAGAACACAACAAGTCAAATATTGTTTTTAGTACCGGAGTTGAAGTCCTCTTCGGTAGTTGAGGCAAGAAATCCCGTTCGTTTGTTCGGGTAAGTTGTAAACCTATTCATCCATGTTAAGTGAGGGTTTTAGTTAGTGGAATTCCTAAATGAAACTTAGGGACTGTACGTAGGACTAGAGGTCCGAACCAGTATAAAATCCTGGTGTCTACCTTTCTTTTACTTACTTTATCTACCTAGACAATTTCGTTATTCCATATTACACGATCCTACCGCATAGCCTCTTTCAATTGGTATCAGAGCAAGGTCGTACTATAACCATAACACTGTTATTAGACATATTGATAATATGGAAAATAACGCAAGTACAAGCACAACATCTGCCTATAGTTCTACATTTGCGGGAGGACAATCTACCCAAAGACCTCCTCTATTCAATGGACTAAACTATAACTATTGGGCTACAAGGACGAGGATTTATATGCAAGCAACAAGTTTCGAAGCCTGGAATGCTACTCAAGCAGAGTTCGTTGTACCCACAACCGATTATCCTACATGAACAAAAATTCAAAAGAATGAAGATAGTGCAAATGCCAAAGCTATGAATATGCTATTTTGCGCTCTGGATAGAAACGAATTCAACCGTGTTAGCATATGTACTACTGCATATCAAACTTGGGAAACAGTTAAAGTCATACATGAAGGCACAAACATGGTTAAACAAACAAAGATATCCATGCTGAAGAATCAATTCCAAAACTTTAGAATGCGACAAAATGAATCCATCAATGACATGTACTCGAGATTTCAAGACATTCATCATGCTTTAATCGGACTAGGAGAAAAATACATGAATTTTGACTTTGCATCTAAAGTTCTAAATTCACTCACTGATGAATAGGAGACAAAAGTACCAGCAATCGAGGAAGCAAATGATCTATCTACAATGAAACCAGAGGAATTGATTGGAAATCTTATGTCGTATGAAGTAAATAAGCAAGCTAAGAAAGATCAAGCTCAAGAAAGAAATAATGTAGCTTTTCATGCAGAAAAGGAAGAATCAGAGTCTGAAGATGAGGATTTAGCATTTATAGCCAAAAATTTCAAGAAATTCTTAAGATATAAAAAAGAAAATAAAAACGGATTCAATAAGAATTTCTTGAACAAACCTACATCCTCGAATATTGAATGTTTCAACTGTCATAAGAAAGGTCACATGCACAAGGATTTCCCAGAGCAAAAGAAGGAGAATCAAAAAGCTCTCAACAACAAAAACAAGAGAGAGAAATTCAAAAAGAAGGCATTCTCTGTGACATGGGATGATTCAGATTCATCTTCATCCGAAAGTGAAAATGATAGCGACAATGAACATGCAAATGT
The DNA here is from genome assembly GCA_030765085.1 of Allium cepa. NCBI lineage: Eukaryota > Viridiplantae > Streptophyta > Magnoliopsida > Asparagales > Amaryllidaceae > Allium > Allium cepa. The sequence continues at coordinate 189,833,131 of CM060929.1, read as the reverse complement.
ATGCTTCATGGCTCAAGAATCTGAAGTAAGTAATTTAACTTTCAATGACTTAATTGAAGTAAAAACTGAACTTTTGAACACAATAAAAACTCTTAAAAAGAAACTCAAAGAAACTCGTGAAAATCAAAACAAAGCCGAATTTGAAAGGGATATGTTAAAAGATGAAAAGAAAATTTTAGAAGAAGAACTTGAAAAAGTTCAAGAATCTCATTCAAATTCGGAAACTCAATTATCACTTTTAAGTCAAGAAATTGAAACTCAAAGGATAAAGAATGATATAATTGTTTCTGAGAATCATGAGTTAAAAACTAAGATTAGACAAGTTGAGTTAGAAAATAATAGTCTTCAAGCTAGATTAGATAACATAACTAAAAACGTTTCTTACTTTAATAAAGGAAGAGAAAATTTATCTAAGATTTTAGAAAATTCTCAATCCTCTTCAAATAAACATGGATTAGGATATAAAAAGGGGTCAAAAATTCCTAAAAAGAAAAATACAAATTTTAAGAGGAATATTGTTTCAAAACAACAAATGTTACTAAAAGAACCTATTAAAACAAAAGTAGAAATCAAGATAGTCAAAATTTGGGTTCCAAAGACTAACAATATTTTAATTAGGAATAAATATATTAAAACATTTATGAATAGTGTTCATTATAATAAAAACTATATTTATAAAAAGGATACTAAACCAAATTGGGTTTGGCTTCCTAGCTCTAACTTTTTAGGATCCTATTAAAAGGTGGGTACCAATAATTTTGTATTTATTTTCAGGTCCCACTTAAAAAGAAGAAATGGATATTAGACAGTGGTTGCTCAAAACACATGACCGGAGACAAAGATATGCTTACAAACATCACATACTTTGATGGTGGCTCGGTTACCTTCGGAGACAATTCAAAAGGCTATATCGTTGGCAAAGGAGATGTGAGCAATTACGGTACATCAAATTTACCTTTTATAACGAATATTTCATTAGTTGAAAATCTAAAACATAATCTACTTACCATAAGTCAACTTTGTGACAAAGGCTTTAAAATAACTTTTTTGGAAAATAAATGTAGGATTTTTGATCGAAACCAAAATCTTGTTTTTGAAGGAAAAAGAGATAGGAATATTTACGTTCTAAATATGAATATTAATCATAATACAAGTATGTGTTTACTAGCCAAAGATAATGATCCTTGGTTATGGCACAAAACATATTGTCATATAAATTTTAAAACTATTAGAAAACATTCCAAAAATGAATTAGTAAGAGGTTTACCCAAAATAAACTTTAAAACAAAAAATCTTTGTGATGATTGTCAAAAAGGAAAATTAACGAAATCTTCTTTCAAATCTAAGAAAAATATTTCGACTTTACAACCATTAGAATTACTATATATGGATTTATTTGGACCAACACAAGTTCAATCCATTAATCATAATCGATACGTGTTTGTAATAGTAGATGATTTCTCAACATATACATGGACTATTTTTATGAAAAATAAAAGTGATACTTTTGAGCATTTTAAAACATTTGTCAAAAGAATTCAAAACACTAAAGATTTGAAAATTAAAAATATACGAAGTGATCATGGAGGTGAATTCGGAAATGAAGCTTTTGAAACTTTCTGTAAAAAGAAAGGAATAAATCATAATTTTTCATTTCCTAGAACTCCTCAACAAAATGGAGTTGTAGAAAGAAAGAATAGAACATTACAATAATGTGCTAGGACATTATTAAATGGAAGTTTTCTACCAAACATTTTTGGGCAGAAGCCGTAGCTACTGCATGCTATGTTTTGAATAGAATATCAATTAGACCGTTAACTAAAAATACTTCATATGAACTATTCAATAATAAAAAGCCAAATATATCTTATTTTAAAATATTTGGATCAAAATGTTTTATTTTAAATACAAAAGATCAACTAAGTAAATTTGATCCAAAAGCCGACGAAGGAATTTTTGTAGGATATTCAGAACGAAGTAAGGCATATCGAGTATTTAATAAAAGAACAAACGTAATCGAAGAAACCTTACATGTATCTTTTGACGAGAATTTCAAAAAATAATTAAGTATAAAAGATGATGAAGAATTTATAAATATAGAAAATACAAATCTTGAAAATCGTAATAATGAACTAAGATCGTCGCCAAAAATATTATGAGATTACCCTACTCAAAACATAATAGGTGAAATCAATTCTCAATTTAAGACAAGAAATCAACTAAATCAAATGGGACATGTAGCTTTCATTTCTATAATAGAACCTAAAAATCCTAAAGAAGCATCAACAGACGATTACTGGATTATTGCAATGCAAGAAGAATTAAATCAATTTGAACGTAACGATGTTTGGGAATTAGTTCCCCGTCCAAATAATCAATCTATTAAGGAACAAAATGGATTTACAAAAATAAAATAGATGAACAAGTTAATATAACTAGAAATAAAGCTAGACTAGTAGCATAAGGAAGGTATTGATTGTGAAGAAACTTTTGCTCCCGTTACAAGACTTGAAGCAATACGTATTCTATTAGCTTTTGCATGTTTTCACAATTTTAAACTTTATCAAATGGATGTTAACAGTGCATTGTTAAATGGTTTTATAAAAGAAAATGTATACGTAGAACAACCTCCTTTATTTATACATGAAATATATCCAGATTATGTATATAAATTAAAGAAAGCACTATATGGTCTTAAACAAGCACCTCGTGCTTGGTATGAAAGACTTAAAAGCTACTTACTAAATTCGGGATTTCAAATTGGAAATGTTGATCAAACGCTTTTTATTAAAAATACTACTAAAGATATTTTAATAATTCAAGTATACGCAGATGATATTATATTTGGTTCGACAAATGAAAATTTATGTAAAGAATTTTCAAATATGATGACCAAGGAGTTCGAAATGTCTCATATGAGAGAATTATCATATTTTCTCGGACTTCAAATTAAACAATTTACAAATGGAATTTTCATAAACCAAGAAAAATATTGTGCTAATCTAATTAAACGTTTCGGAATGGAGAACACTTCTGCTAAAACTACTCCTATGAGTACCACTACTCATCTCGATCAAGATGAAAATGGCAAAAGTATAGATCAAAAATTATTTAGAAGTATGATGGGTACCTTACTTTACTTAACGGCTAATAGACCAGACATAATGATGAGTGTATGTTTATGTGCACGTTTTCAATCTAATCCTAAAGAATCACATTTAAGAGCGGTAAACGAATTATGCGATACCTAAATGATACTAAAGATTTTGGTCTTTTCAATCCAAAAGAGTGTCCATTTGAGTTAGTATCATTCAGTGATGCTGATTTTGGTGGATCTCGAACAGATAGAAAAGGTACAAGTGGTACGTGCATTTCATCGGAAAATCACTTGTATCTTGGTTTAGTAAGAAACAAAATTGTGTTTCACTTTCCACATGTGAAGAGGAATATATATCAGCCGCCTTAGCATGTACTCAAGTTATCTACATGCAACAAACACTTAAGGATTTTAATATAAATTTAACAAACTCTACAATATATTGTGATAATACAAGTACAATAAATTTGTCTAAAAATCCGGTTAATCACTCTCGTACAAAACATATAGATATTCGTCACAAATTTTCTATGTGACAATATCGAAAAAGGAATCATAAATTTAGAACATATTTCAACCGAAAATCAAATTGCCGATATATTTACTAAACCTTTATTAGAAAACTCGTTTATAAAATTACAACGAGAATTAGGAATAATCTCTTTTAAAGATATTTTATAAAGTTATCAAATTTTTTTTTTACAATTCAGTCGACTAAATCTATATGCTTAGTCGACTGAATAAAGAAAACTATGACTTTCAATTTATATTTTCAAATAATGATACATAATAAATAATAATATAAGGTTTATCTCTAATCCATACATTCCCAACTGATTTATTTTAACCATTAAATCTTTGATTGATTAAAAAACTTTGATAAATTATCACCACAATATTTTTAGAATATTCATCCTATAAATACACGTTTAACATATTTTCATTTTCACAACTCATTTTCACTTATAAAAAATTGAAAATTTGATATAAAAATGTCATCAAACAACTCATTCTCCCCAATCAACATCACCTCTTCGGTCGATAAGTCACCAACATCACCAAAACTCCCTACTCCATCACCAAAGCATGAGCCAGTCTATAAATGGGACAACTATTGAACTGGTTACACACTGGAATTGAAGAAGGCTAAACATGGTCTTTTTATCTCACCAGATACGAAAAGAAAGATTGATGAGATTCATCACTTTCAACAACAACAAATTGATCTTCAACGAGAATTATATTTCGAACAAAACGTAACGGCTAGACGATTAAGCTTCCTAGAGAAAATCGGTTTATGTTCTTGTGGCTCAAAGAAAAACGAAGTGACCGAGCCTCTACCTCGACCGGTTAGTTCGTATGATCCGTCTTCGTCTTATCGTACACCGGCCGATCCCGTGAATCCTTGGATGCCTCCAAAAACTCCTCAGTATAGTCTAAATTCATGGGATATAAACTATATGGAGAATGAAGGAAGCAAAAAGAAAAATAGTCCATCTCCAAAGAAATGATTATTTCGGTGGCCAAATCATGTTATTATATTGTATTTTGTTGTAATCATTTATTGAATTTTTTTTAAAACTTTTAGAATTCCAAAAACTCAAGGTTCATCGACTGAATATTCCTGCTCATTCGACTGAACACTAGGAAGAAAATAAATACACAACAGTTCAGTCGACTAAAAACTCTGTTCAGTCGACTGAATTTAATACAGAAAACTTCGGCCAAAATTTCAGTTGACCGAACAGACTTTTTCAGTCGACTGAACGCCAATTCCCAGGCAACTTTTCCCCTTTTATCAACCAGTTTTTTACCCTTTTACCTTCACTTTTTACCTTCCAAAAGTTCTCTCTTCCCCATTGTTTTCCAAAACCCTAGCCCCCAATTCACAAATTTGAAATGACCCGCAAATCCGTACCCCTTGAGTTAGCACTATTCTACAACAATCAACTCAAGTTGTACAGAAATACGAACCATTTGGGTTAAAGAAGAAGAGGTAGAAGAAGAAAATAGAAATCAACATCAGAATCTAACCATCGCAGCGGAATAAAATATAATAGATAATAATGATCTTTACTCAAATCAAATATCTCTGTTTATATATTACATCATCAGAGTACATCAATCACAGCTCAACATCAATATCATACAAATGGATACACAACAACTCAACACAGCGGAATATATATAAAAGCGAGTACGAGAGTACGTATCGACATCCAGCTCGTCTCCTGAGCTCCACAACTCTCCTGTATACTATAATACTCGGTTTGACCCGAGCATTACAGTTAAATAACGCCCGAATCAGTCTGGAATACCAGCGTGAGAAATCACACTCAATTGATTATTAAAGTTTCAAAAATCCTTTGAAAACAAAAGCATCTCGTAAGACCACGCCACAAATAAACATGTCGGGTTTTTACCTTACGATAGCTAAAACAATTTTTATAGAAATCCTCTGATATTATAATAGTGTCTATATACAAATACTTATAAAATAGCCAAAATTGTTACATGATTAAATTCCAGCTACTAGCCATAGAGTGGGTAATACAAACAAAACTCGTACAAAGCTCGTAGGGAGAATGGATTTCCAACTAATGACTAGGCACTAGGGTACCACCTGCCACGGTACGGGGCCTAGATCACCGTACCGAGGAGTACGCCCTCTCCCTTGCAACACAAGGCCGGGACTACCCCTTACTGGATAATCCCAAGTGAGATCACCCCGCGGTTGGGATGAGCAACCGCCCACTAAGCCGAAATAAAAAGTGACATCTTGACAGGAATGACCTTACCCTGCTTTGGTGCTACCCACCTAGCCTTGCTGCATAACCCATGATTTTCAGTCATTCCCATTTGATGAGGCTTGAGGCTAAGCGTTACCTTTATAGAACATATCCCTTAGAATGCCCATCGTCCACCTAACGATGTTTCGCAAGCATTCATCCATACAAGTCCGTCCCGGGTTCGAACGGAACCGAAGGCACTATTCCTACTACATCCATTTTGGAAATATCCTCAGAATTAGTAGCGACTCGCCCTTGCACTTCACTGCTCCATCTTCGACTCCGAACACGTTTCACGAAACGTACAAACCGGATCGAAGTGGTTTTCGAGAAATAAATCTCGATCCCGGTCTCTTCGAAACGATCAACGTATTTGTCCAATATTGATAGTCGGTGATTTAACTATCAATTAATATTCACAAACAATCATCAACCAATAAATAAGTTTCCAAATTATTTATTTATCCAATATACCTTTACAAGATATATTTCAGATTTTCTACCCTTTTTAAAATAGTTCCAACCCAGTTTCCGCTCACGGAATACATTACCCTGATATTTATTTCCTTTGGGACACCAAGTTAAAAATACTTTTAGATTTTAAAAATAAATTTTAAAAGCACTTTATTATAAAACATACTTTATAACTTTAAAATCAAAACTACTTTAATACTTTATTAAAATGTATACATACTTTAAGAATATCTTAAATAAAACCTCTTTATAAAATGTAAACTAATTTTTCTTTTAAAACATAATACCAAGTCACCTTTATATAATTACTACATTAATAGATTTGAAAACACTAGCTTTAAAAGTTAAACATTAGAGGTAATAAATTTTTCTAAACATGCTTTTTAAAACTATTGTCAAAACTTTACTTATATTTAAAATTGCTTTGAAAACCATACTTGGCTATCCCGAGAAATACTCTTCTCTTTCACATCCTTTAAAATAAATCTCCAATTATTTTTAAACAAATTTACCATTTCTTTAATAAATTCACACCTTGAATTTATACTTCCAAATCCACTTCACCTTTATAAACCCAGATTATAAAATTCAAAATCTCACTTTTCTTTAATTTCAATTCCAGACACTTAAATAAAATTTACAATTAACTTCTAATTTACTTCACTTTGAAAAAAATTCCCTCACTTACTTTATTTATTTTAAATTCCATTAACTTTAAGATTTTTACTTCTTTATTATGAGTTAAAACCCTTTCAAAAATACCAATTTCAAATTTCCAAAATTCCTTCTTATCCTTTGATTAAATTTAACCCTTAATTTAAAAATGACTTCTTTAATCTTTAAACTAACATCACTTAAGTTTAAAATTTATTATTTCCCTGTCAATTCAAAATTCCCTCTTTTTCCATATTTATTAGAATTTTGAAATTGCTTTTACTTTATTTTATTTTTCAATTCATTATTATATTTATTCAAATTCCCAAGAATTTATTTTACTTAAAATTTTATTCTTTTATTTCTTTTAACAAATCCAATTCTATAGATTTTGATAACTCATTACATTGAGATATTCAATTCAACCATACCATCCAATATTTCAATTACCAATAAATTCATCACAGGATATCAGATATTCATAACACAGATATTAAATGATCTAAATAAATTTGAGGAATCCAGTTGGATCCCTCCAACCTGTTTCCCTGCATCCACAGATGTTAGCACAATATATAATACCAATTTCAAATATATACTATACTATACAGCACATCAATCAATTCATCCATTCAAACATTTATATAAATTTAATCATTTAAATTTAAATTTAAATTAACTGAGTGAGATTAACTCACCTTTGCATTAAAATTTGCAATCACAATCCAACCCAGCTTGTCTCCTTACGATCTTGGGCCTTGTAACAATATTATACGGTTTATTAATATTGGTTATAAATCGGACCATTAATTACCATTTAATAATTTAATTCACTAGCATTTTAAATTTTCAATTAATTCCTACTTTTAAACAAAAATTTCTTAGAAGCTAAAGTGATTAAGTAAGCTAACTTAACCCATTAATCCCCATTTATTCCAAATCAACTAGAAATTTGAAATTGATATATATGTATATTTATTTCCTTTCATTTTGAAATACATCTAAATATCTATAAAAATAAGTTAAGTAAACTTTATAAAATCTAATTTATATAAATCCTCCAACATTTTTAAAATTCCTATTTATTTAACCAATCTTATATACATTCTATTCCAGATTATTTATGTACGTAGATAAATAACTGTTCATATAAAATCCAAAAATCTGGATTTAACCATATATATATATTCATATATTCCAAAAGCTTTTTGTTTTTAAAAAAAACTTACAGCAACAAAATATATATTAATTTTCTTTTTACCAAATTTAAATTCTTTATACACATCCATTTATAAATTATGCTTAATTGAAAATAGAATAAAAATCGAGAATACCTTACGGAGCTTCGGCCATCGACCCTCTGCCTCCACTACCAGTTCGAACGTTGCGACCAATTAATGATGAAATCGACAACCATCTACACTCGAACGTAGCATCGAGCTTGCGAGGCTAACGGAGCCACCCACGACCCCACGTGGTCTCTACTGCCCAACCCAGATCTACCGCGGCCACCCATGCGAACATACAACGCCCCACCTCGCCGTTGAGCACCAGTGAACAACATCCCTCTCTCACTCGACCCACCTCCAATGCCGCTACTCAGTAGATCATCGCGAGCCCTACTTCTACCTGAATTCAAGCGTTCGCTCCCCTTCGAACTACATCGGCTACTAAGGATACTCGACCCAAAAGTTTTAAATCGACATCAATTGATTTCTCAGTGAAGAAAAGAGAAATGGAGCTCAACCATTAGTAGGAAGTTTTGATTTGAAAAAAAAAACTAAAGGGGAAAGGGGTTTTTTATTTTTATTTTATTTTATCACGGTATCGGCCACCATTTTATTTTATGCTTTGATTTCGTTCAAGCTTCGGCTCCATTCTTTTGTTATTATACTTCTTCTTCTGATCGAACAGAGATCTGAGAAGATGGAAAAAAAGTAAAATGGGTACGAAGGAAGCAAATAGGCGGCAGGTTGTACGTATGGTCGGGTTAAGGAAAATAAGTATGTTTAATTTAAATTAAATTTTGTCCCGGTGAAAATTCCAATGTGTTTATATATCGTACGCTCTCATGTTGATTCCGAAAGCTACGAAATTTGAAATTCGATAATAATTCAATATTACGGACCCAATGAAACAGGTTTCATCGAATTCCGAGACTGCACCTCGGAAGGCTATTTTTTGAATTCAATTTAAACTATAAAATTTTAAAACTGAACAAACCACTGTTAGTTTCAATTTTACAACTTTTATTACTTTCAGTGTTATCAATACAAATTTTACAAGCCTTCAAATTATTTTTAACAGGCTAAAAATCCCAGATTTCATATTTTATCCGGTTTTAAATTATTTAATTCAATAATTTAATTAACAATTTATAGTGATATTTGAATTCAAGTTAAAATTATTCCATTGAGTATTTAAGTCAATTAAATATTCTGATTTTATAAGCTTTAAAAATTCCGGGTCGTCACAAAATTACTCTCAAATTTCACGAAAAATGGCCCCAAAAAGATCAAGAGCTTCATCTTCTTCATCCTCCGAGCCACTTGATACTCAGATAGCACAATGGCTCTATGATGGCGTAGCTATACAAAGGTGGAATAAAATGAAGAATTCTCGTATTTCCGAACACTCCTTCGTTGATTTTCAAAGCCTTCAGACATACAACATCCAACCATTAACGGATCGGGCAGGTTTAGCTTCTCTCTTGGATTTGAAAAGAGACGACCATGCAATAAATCACATCATGGTCAAACTATTTTATGCAAACCTTAATCTTGGACACCAAACTCCAAGAAATCCAAATGATAGTGTTTGGAGTATGGTGTGTGGGAAGAAAGTTTGGTTCTCCTTAGATCGTATGGCACGCATCTTAGGATCGCCTAATGTAGGGAGAAAGCTTGATGACGTAGAATTCAATCCACAAATTCGAGATAACATAAACCATCAATTTCTGAATGATAATGTTAACATTCGAGATTTTAAATCCACTTCCATACGACCTAGAGCTAGAACCTTCACAAGCTCTTATGAGAACAACTACTCCACGAACTGGTTCATATGAACTTGTCTACCCAATCAATTATCAAGCTCTATACGCTATTTTCGGCAATATTCAAGTCAATTGGGTCCAGTTAATCCTTGATAAGTTTCTCACATTTAATAATGGCAAAATGCGAACTGTATATTTTGGAGAATATATAATGAGACTTCTCCTCAATGTTGATATGCCATTACCCGAGTCCGAAAATACAATGGTCCATCAAATTAACCAACAGACAATAAGCCTTATGCAACTCCCAGATAGACCTCCTCGCATAATATCTCTTGCCGAATGGGAAGCTAGGCATCAAGAAAAGCAACAACCTCCACAAGAGCAACAACCTCCACAAGCTCTACACGAAGAACCTTTCGACCGTGAAGATGAAATTCGTATCATTGAGCCAAATTTTACTACCAATCAATCGTTAGGAATTTTATCAAGAAATCAACAAATTCTTGATAATCGCCTAGTAGATCACAAACTTGATAAAAATTAAAGGATTCTTCAGTAAATATGGGATGCCATCTCATGCTCAACTTCCACTACCGCTTCAACATCACGCGGTAAGCGTCCTGTACCTACTTTCCCATGGACATTGTCCGAAGAACATACAAGCAGCAGCACGAGTGGCACAAGTGGTGGTCAAGGAGGAAGTTATAGACCTCGCACAGGTGGACCCGTTATCCGAGAACCAAGGGGAGGGAGAGAAGCCTCATATGATTGGGACAAAGATGAATAAACTCTTTTATGTTTTTTTTATTTCAAAAATACTAATCACAAGGCTTGTATAAATAGCCTTTTATGTTTCATTCATGCTACATTTTATGTTTTATTCATTCATGCAACATTCTATATTTTATTTCTCGTGCTACATTTTTTATGCTATATTCTATGCTACATTCTTAAACGATAGATATGCATATCAGTAATTCTTTTGATAATATACTTCTGTAATTATTACTTCCTTTTTTGTCGATGACAAAGGGGGAGAAATCTATGTTACTAACCTTGTTTTGTAGAAAAGATGGTGCATATATTCAAGGGGAGGAAATAATCTCTACACACATGAGTATTGTCATCAATCAAAAAGGGGGAGAATGTTGATACGCTAATATTTTGATCAATGACAATGTGCTTCAACAAAAAGGAAGAGTTATGTGCAAAGCTAAAGAAAGAACGATGAAGACCAAGAATAAACATAAGCATGATTTTTATATAGGTCTTCGTTTAGATTTATTGTTAAAATCTATCCTCAAGAGGCTTGCACAAACACTAGAACACGTTTTATAAATTTCATTTTTTAATACACATTCACTATGCTCAGTTTAGTAGTTCAGTCGACTGAACAGGGATGACCAGTCGACTGAACCTGTTACATATATACAAACATGTAGAGTTTCAGTCGACTGAAACACCCTACTCAGTCGATTGAATTTGTTCCTGAAAATTTTACTTCATATTTTCAGTTGACTGAATTCTCTGTTCATTCGATTGAATTTGAACCTGCGAATTTTCTATGAATGGACACCTTCTTCCTCCCAAGAGTTGCAAGCATTCACCAATGGAAATGGAAGCATCTCTTGTCTGCACCCTTAGCCAACAGATGCACTTCTTCTACATGTATAAATACATAATTCTTACATCTTCAATTTACCGAATTCTCTTGCTTTTAATCTTACTATTTTCTTGAACATATTATCTAGAAATTCTCAAAGCAATCACAAATCTATTGCTTGAATCACTTCTTTGTTTATAACATTCTTCTGATTCATAGCAATTCACATTTCCTAAATCTTCACAAGTACATTGCATACTCTCGAGGATAATATTATAGGAATATTGTACTACATTAGACTCATTAGTGTTGACAAGAACACCACAAGCCGAATATTGGTTTTGGTAATTGAGTTGAAGTCCTCTTCGCTAGTTGAGGCAAGCAATCCCGTTCGGTTGTTCGGGTAAGTTGTAAACCTATTCCTCCAGGTTAAGTGAGGGTTTTAGTTAGTGGAATTCCTAAGTGAAGCTTAGGGACTGGACGTAGGACTAGAGGTCCGAACCAGTATAAAATCCTGGTGTCTACCTTTCTTTTACTTACTTTATCTACCTAGTCAATTTCGTTATTCCATATTACACGATCCTACCACATAGCCTCTTTCACGATGTTTGAAAAGCGTGGATGTATTTGGTGTCGACTTTTGATGGTCGAAAAAGCTGGTCGTTACATCATGGAGGAACACAAATGCCATTTGGAGGTTGTGATGGAAAATTTAAGAAAGGATGTTTTAAGATCTAAATTCTCTTAGTGCTATTTTGGCAATCAGAAGTAAGGTTCCTCGGGCATGTTGTATCGAGGAATGGTATTTCAGTTGATCCAAAGAAAGCAACTGCTGTTTAGGATTAGAGGACACCGCAAACTCCAATGGAGGTCCAAAGATTCTAAGGCTTAGTAGGATATTATAGGATATTCATTTAAGACTTCTCTAAATTCACCTCGCACTAGAAAGGTTAACAAAGAGTGATGTTAAGTTTATATGGACTTTGAAGTGCGAAGAACATTCATTGTAAAGGAAGGATAACCAGAACTTCAGTCTTAGCTATTATGGATGGAGATGAAGGGTTGACAGTGTATACAGGTGCTTGTGGCATAGCTTTGGGTGCGATATTGATGCATCATGAGACTATTATTGCTTATTCTAGTAGGCACTTAAAGCCTCATGAGCGTAATTACGCAAATCACAACTTGGAGTCATTAGCTGTTGTGTTTGAATTAAAGTTGTGGAGATATTACTTGTTAGGTGAAAAGTTTGACCTCTTCATAGATCAGAAATCCTTGAAGTATCTTTTCGCGCAAAAGAATTTGAACATGAGGCAGCAACGTTGCTTATCATTTCTTATAGCATATGACTTAGACATTTTATATACGCCTGGGAAAGCCAATTTGATAATTGTTGCTCTAAGTAGAAATGTAGTTTTGGCTCTTATGGAAGTTACTTCGACTCTACTCAAAAGGGTTGGAAGAAAACAAAGAGAAGATAAACATCATGTAGAGTTTACGCAAGAAGTTAAAGAAGGACGACATTCAAGCTTAAGGATAGAAAACTGTGGGATATTGTGGATAAACGGAATGATATGTGTTCTAGATATTGATGGTCCGAGAGAAGAAATTTTAGAAAAATGCCATTAATCCAAGCCAAGTATCAATCTAGGGTAGATGTACCATGATATGAAATGGGTGTTTTGGTAGATAGGAATGAAGAGGGACATTTCAATTTACGTTAGCAGTTGTGCAAATTGTCAGCAAATCAAAGGTGGTCACAAAAGACTGCTGGGATATTACAACCACTTGAGATTCTGAGTTGGAAATAGGAGCAAGTATTGATGGGCTTTGTAGACGGTTTGCCTAGATCAAGAAAGGGTAATAAAGGAGTTCGGGTTACTATTGATCGATTAACCAACATCATATATTTTATTCTGGTTAAGCCGACTAGGACCGCATCAAATTTGGCAGATATTTTCATGAAGGGAATTGTTTGATTGCATGGGGTTCCAAGTAGCATTATAAGAGATCGGGATCCACTTTTTACTAGTAGTTTAGGGAAGCATTGCAAGCAGCTTTGGAAATAAAGCTAAGTTTAAGCACCGCATATCATCCTCAAATTGGTGCTCAGACAAAGAGGGTGTACATGGTCTTAGAAGACTTTTTGAGAGCTTATATCTTGGATTTTGGAGAATCATGGGGGGATCATCTTCATACAGTTGAATTTTCTTATAATAACAATCACTAAGCAAGTATTGGCATGACACCTTATGAAGCTCTTTATGAACATCCGTGCAAATCAACATTGTGTTGGGTTGACACCAGGGATCGATTAATGCTAGGTTCCAATATGATTCTTGAAGCCACAAGGAAGGTAGCTATGATTGGAAGGAAGATGAAGGAAGCTAAGGATAGACAAAAGAGCTATGCCAATCAGAGGCACAAAGATTTGGAATTCTCAGCCGGCGATTTCATGTTTGTTAAGGCTTCTCTGATGAGAAGACTGGTGAGGCTTGGAAGGCTATAAAGTTATCACCTTGTTATGTTGGACATTTTCAAATTCTTGAGAGGATTGGGCGGCTTTCCTATCAAGTTGAATTACTTGAGATATTGTCAGGCATACATAATATTTTCCATATATCGTGTTTACGAAAATATATGCACGATTTGACACTGATTATTAAGCCAGCTATTCAAGAAGAATTGAAAATAGGGCCTAACATGACCATATTAGGCATCTGGCTCACATTATTGATCATGATAAAGAACAATTACATAATATGGTTGTAAGATTTGTTAAAGTACATGGAGTGAATATGCTAGAGATTGCACTCGAAAAACTCAAGTATTGCATAAGTGTGGCTTACCATGAGTTGTTGTGAGCTAAGTAGTTTTCTTAGTGTGTCGATAATAGACTCACCACTTGTGGTGCAGCCACTTATCATGTATCTCTTTCTATAAGTGTTTTATCATATAAGATATATATTTACGTTTTGGGTTAACTTCTTTATGTTTTAAATTCTGAGTCAAATTCTTTTAAGAGGGAGAGAATGCAACAACCCGAAATTTAGTCACTTTAAATGTGAATATTCAATATATTTTATATGATTACATAATGGACTTATAACTCAAATAAACCTCTTAAGTAATACCTAACGATAGTAAGCTTGTTTTGAAATTTGGTTTAAAAAATTACTTCGGAGAAAGACCAAAACTTTGACCAAAATCATTTTTGGATTTTCAGCTTTCCATCGACCAAAAGTTGTTGGAACATCTTATGTACACTAGTGTACGTATATACAAATAACAAAAAATAATTACTAATTAAATGGTTTAGTTAAAAATAAATTAAAATACAATTAGTAAGAACGGACTTTTCTTTTCCATTTAAAAATAATAAAATACAAAATAATAATAACAAATGATGTTAGAAAAAGGAGGATGTGATGGCATGGTAACATAAAGGGGAACGCACATAACATGATGACGAAGGATATGTTGCCTAAATTTGAAAAGAGGGCAGTTTCTTTAATTAAGAAGAGTTAGTTAGTAATTAGAAAATTATCAATTTCTGGACAATGAGCAATCGCTCTTTCTTTTCTCATTTGTCATTCATTCCATTTTTCTTACTTTCTAGCTCACTTCTTCTCCACCAATTTTCTTAGGAAAAGTTTAGAAAGAAAACCACTTCAAATTCACTTCTTTTCTTCTTTAAATTCAAAAATAAGTTTTTATAATTATTACCATCACTCTTTTACATCCGTTATCTACAAAATTCAAAACCAAGCCCCTGTTTATAAGGAAGGCCGAGCCCTTCCTAAACATGGCCGAGCCCAAACATGTTTTTGTTGAGACTTGGTTTTGATTCATGATAAAAAGCTATCACTATGAAATACAGATTTGACGAATGCTACGACAAAAAGAGAATATACACTACAAGGAGACAAGACTTCAAAATCGGTGCATCAATTATATTAGTTTTATTTTGAGTCTTAGGTCAATTTTGTTAAAATCTCTCCTTGTTTACATATATATTAGCTTATATATTTAATCGTCTTATTACCAAATAATTTATACATATATAAGCATATAAAATATATATATATATTATAAAAGTGTTTAAAGTTATATATGTTATTACACCTGTGTAAACTGTGCAAATTGCACAGATATTACCAGGTCAGTCGATTGACCTAGAGGTTCAGTCGACTGACCTAGAAATTTCTATGCAATATGCACAGGTGCATAGATATACAAGTATTTATTTAAAAAATTCATTTGAATATTCAGTCAACTGACCCAGAGGTTCAGTTGACTGAATTTCTACAACAGCTACTTTTGAAAAGACGCGACTATTTGTAAAGAGTAAGAGTTACGAACCTCTACGAAGAGATTTTGACGCAACACTTCAATTGAAACTATTCATCAACAGTCGCTGCTTTCTAACCTCTATAAATACATATTCTAATTTGATTCCAAATCATCGAATTTTCTTATCTAACTCTCTTGAATCTATTTGCAATTATATGTTCAAATATTTTGCATTAAAGCAATATTATACATTTCTATTCTTCATAAACTTCAAATATATATTTATACTCGAGGAGAAGATTATAGAAAGGATGTACTACAGGTGACAAATCCGTATTATTAGAACACACAAAGTCAAAACAATCTTTTGTATTTGTTGAAGTCTTGTTCTGCTGCTCAAGCGTGTGAAGTCCTCTTCTGCTGTTGAGGTGAAATCCTGTTCTGCTGCTCAGTTCCTTGTTCTGCTGCTCAAGGGTTGTATAGACCTATTCTTCTAGGTTAAGTGAGAGTTATTGCTTTAGTGAAATTCGAGAAGGAGTCTTGGATTGGACGTAGGATGGAGCTCCGAACCATTATAAAAATCTCTAGTGTCATTTTTATTATACAGCTTTAATATTCTACACTATTTACTATATAGCTATCATCACTATACTCTGTATTATCACATATCCAAATTACACAATCCATAGCACATTTTCATTTGGTATCAGAGCAATGTCATCATATAACCATAACAGAGTTATCTGATAATCTAATAATATGGAAAATAACACTAGCACTAGCATTAACACTAGCTTCATTGAAGGACAATCGACTGCACGTCCACCACTATTTAATGGCATGAATTATAACTATTGGGCCACACGAATGAGAATATATATGCAAGCAAATGGTTTTGATTCATGCAATATAACTCACATAGAATATGTTATTGCTACCAAAGAGTATTCTACTTGGTCAAATACATAGAAACTAGATGTCATAGCTAATGCAAAAGCCATGAATATGTCATTTTGTGCCTTAGATAAAAATGAGTTTAACCATGTTAGTATGTGTAATAGTGCATATGAAATATGGCATACACTCAAAGTTACACACGAAGGAACTAACAAGGTCAAACAAAGAAAAATACCCATGCTCAAAAGTCAGTTTTAAAACTTTAGGATGAAAGAAAATGAATCTACAAATGATATGTATTCAAGATTTCAGGATATCTACAATTCATTAGTAGGATTAGGAGAAAAATATTTAGACTTTGATATTTTATCCAAAATCCTTAACTCTTTAACGGAAGGATGGGAAAGAAAAGTTCTCGCTATTGAAGAAGCTAACAATATTTCCAAAATAACTCTGGAGAGTTGATAGGAAATCTAATGTCCTATGAAGTGAATTTGCAGGCTAAACAAGTTCAAGCTCAAGATAAAAAGAATATAGCATTCCATGAAGAACAAGAAGAATCAGATTCAAACAAAGACGACCTAGCATTTATTGCCAAAAACTTCAAGAAATTCATGAAATATAGAAAAGGAAACAGAAATAATGGCAAGAGAAGCTCAAACAGCAATAAACCACCGTCTTCATTAGTTATGGAGTGCTTTAACTGTCACAAAACGGGGCATATATAGAAGGACTGTCCAGATCAACACAAAGAATATCGAGATTAAAGGAAGGACAAATTCAGAAGAAATGCCTTTTCAGTTACATGGGATGATTCAGATTCTTCCTCTTCTTCTGAAAGTGAGACTAACAACGATAATGAACAAGCCAACATATGCTTTATGGCCAAAGATAATGAGGTTAGTGATTTAACTTTTGATGATATGATAGAAATAAATTCTAAATTATTAAATACTTTAAAAAGTCTCAGAAGAAAATATAAAGAGGCTGTAGAAAATCAGAACAAGGCAGAATTCGAAAGAGTATGCTTAAAGACGAGGTGAAAATATTGGAAGAAGAACTTGAGAAAACTCAAGAATCTCTTTCAAATGTTAATTCTCAACTTATATTATTAATTCAAGAAATCGAAACTCAAAAAGAAAAGAATGATGGTCTTGATTCTGAAAATCATGTTTTAAAACTAATATTAAAATAGTGGAACAAGAAAATTCAAGTCTAAAGACCAAACTACAAGGAATCACTAAAAACGTTTCAAATTATAGCAAAGGAAGAGAAAATTTATCTAGAATTATTGAGAATTCACAACGTGTTAACGATAAAAATGGTTTAATTTATAAGAAGAAAGTCAAGAATTCACAATCTAGTAATTTAAACAAAGTTAAGTATGATAAAACACCCACATCTTCAAAAAGACTTGTTTCTAAAACTATAAATATATGGGTACCTAAAACTAATAACAAGTTAATAAGGAAAAAATATAATAGTTCATTCATAGAAGATGTTCACAATAATAAAAATGATATTTATAAAAGGGATACTAAACCCACTCGGGTTTGGTTTCCTAAGACCTAACTCTTAGGAACCTATTAAAAAGGTGGGTACCAACGTTCTCTCATTTTTTTTTTTGCAGTTCCTATTCAAGAAAAAAGAATGGGTACTCGACAGTGGTTGCTCAAAACACATGACAGGAGATAAAGATATGCTGATAAATATTACATACTCAGATGGAGGTTCTGTCACATTTGGAGATAATTCCAAGGGATATATCATCGGCAAAGGCGATGTAAGCAATTACGGTACATCTAATTTATCTCTTATTACAATTGTTTTATTAGTTAAGAATCTAAACCATAATCTATTAAGTATAAGTCAATTATGTGACAAAGGTTTTAAAATATCCTTCTCTGAAAACATTGCATGGTGATAGGGGTAAGCAAAGAATGGCATAAGGTGTTTTTTTAATAAAATTAGTCTTTATTTCATAAACATTATGGCTTGTATTAAATAGCCACTCTTTTCATATTATTTCAAGACTCTTGTTTATGGTATTTTAATGTATGAATGATCGTTTCTTTCATAACATCTATCAACGCTTCATAATTTTACTTTCCTTATTCCTTTTTGTCGATGGCAAAAGGGAAGAAATATTATTACTGACATTAAGAATGCAGGATTAGAGTGTCAAAGATTCATGGAGAGTAAGTATTTATATTATATATATAGTCGAAATCTATATCTATCTACATGTTGTCATCAATCAAAAAGGGGGAGAATGTTGAGACATAGTTTTGATTCATGACACAAAGCTATTACTACGACATACATATTTGACGACTTCTACGATAAAAAGAGATTATATACTACAATGAGACAAGAATTCAAAATTGGTGCATCAATTATATTAGTTTTATTTTGAGTCTTAGGTCAATTTTGTTAAAGTCTCTCCTTGTTTACATATATATTAGCTTATATATTTAGTCATCTTATTTCCAAATAATTTATACATATATAAGTGAGGGTTAATGTTTTAGTGAAATTCCAGAAGAAGTCTAGGATTGGACGTATGATGGAGCTCCGAGCGAGTATAAAATCTGGTGTCATTTTTATTATACTGCTTTCATATTCCGCAATATTTACCATATAGCTATCATCACTATACTTTGTATTATCATATATTCATATTACACGATTAATAGCATATTTTCAGTTTTCCTAGGTCTTTAAAAGTAAGTTATGTAGAAGGAAGCTAGGTGTAGGTGTCGTTTACAAGGTCGCGATAGCTTCAATGGAGTTTGTGTTTGTTTAAGTGAGTAAAACTCACTTAAAAGCTGCTTCATAATTTATGTATATGGTTGTAATAATATATGTGTTTGCTTATATATACAATTGTACGTAATTATTATTTTTTAGTTTAGTTCCCACTTGGAAGCGGATGACACATAGGATTGAGACTGGGACTAGTAAATGCAATGAAACCGAGGGGTTCATTGCGAATAGGTCACAACGATTCGCTTTGAAGTGCATATGGCAATATTTATTGGGGACTTGTAAAGATCCATATTTTTGATAGTTAAAGCTATTAAATTAAATAAGATTTTGAAATTTAATATTCTATAAATTAAAATTTATGATTTATCAACGATAAAAATAATTAGAATATGATTTAATAATGTTGTTTAAATGTTATTGACAATTATTTAATGTAACTTCAATCAATTGAAATAATTGTAATGTTAATTTGGTTATGATTGTAAACAAGGGATTAAATTGGTAATTAATGGAGTTAATGCAATTGAAATATTATAATTAATATGGTAAAGATGGTAACTGTAGAATATGAATGTAATAAAATGTAAACTTATGTTAATTATATTCATAAGATAATAGTTGATTCAATAGTAAGAGTGTAAATCAAAATAAAAGATATTTATTGAAATTAAAATTCAGTTAACTAGGATTTTATTACAGTTGTCATTGAACTCTAAAATTAATGTAATATTTAAAAAAGCGGATCTAACATGGGAAATTTATTTTAAATATATTACTAATTTCTATGTAATCAAGAATGATAAAAATTGTTAACTTTTAAATTTGAATTTAAAAGTGATTTAATCAATTTAATAATAATTTATTTAATTAACGTGAAAATTTGTCATTTTGGCTACCATATCGGTTAGTGAATTATTGTATGATTTCAAGTTTTGTTGTGATCAGACTTGTCGTTTGATCGTGCGAGCTCGAAATGCGTAGAAAATGACTAATGGAATTTAAATTAATATAATTTGATTTTAAAAGCTAACTTTTGTATACAATGGAATTAGGGTTTGAAACTAGTTCCATTGAGTTTAATAATATTGAAAACCTATATTTCGATATATGGGATGACCTAATTTCGTTTTGGGGACGAAATAGGCCTTTTAGGTCGTTGTTATCGTTTCGACCTAATTTGATATGTCCATTCATGCCTATCCATCTCCGTCTATATAAATTGATTTCTCTTGAAAACTTAGCTGTATATTCCCATTTTTGTATGCATCTATTCCAATCTTCTACTCCTTCCTCCTTCCTCCTTCCCAATGGTCGTCAATCAAAACCCTAATTCCCGAATTCAATTTCAAATCAAAATCAAATCTAAAAATTCAAACTTTTCAAACCATATCAAATTTTATACCATTGGAAAGTACTTGAAGAGCGTAATATAGATCTGTTGTTCATTTTTGCAATTGAGACTCAGATTGGCCAGAAATCGTTGTTGAAGCCTCCGCCATCCATATTAGGGTTTGTTATTCGATAGTGAATCTTCATTTAATCGACGATCGAAGATTGTTGTGGCATAGAGGAGGACGAGCAATGCTCATCCATACGGTTCGTTCGGTCTATAGGTGCCTAAAATTCACCAAAATTGGCTAGTAAAATAGGCAGCGGTGGAGGTCAGATATGGGGTTAAGGCACGTGTGCGTGGGGGCCGGGGTGGTCGGTCGGAGGTGGAGATATGGTTGGCGAGCTCTGATCGGAAGTTAGGTGGCTGTAGGCGACACAAATTGGACAGGAACGGTGGCGCCTGGGTATAGTTGTCCGTGCATGCGGTTATGTCTTGGATGAGGTTTGTAATGGTAAACAATTAAAACTTTGCCCCTGATTTAAATTTTAAATTTTAAATTAATTTTTAAACTTCTAATGCCTACAACTTTTGCATGCGAACTCGAATTTAGGTGTGGTTTCTTGCATTGCGATCGTATCGAAATTTTAGACAATGTGGAACTGATGTGGTTGGATTCCGAGACTGTTGGATTTTTATGCTTTTTTGGATTTTAAATTGATTAGAAATCAAATGTGAATGATTTAACCCACTCACAAATACTAAACTTTCTTATGTTAGTTAAATTAAATTTACGATGTGATAAGAATATTATTGGCTTTTGTTTGGTAGTTTAATTTGATCTTTTAATTTAATTTGAATTTATATTGAATTGAATTGCCATTTTAATTAATATTGAATTTAAATTGTTAGTTATATACCTGATAATGATAACGTGTTAATTGTTGAGATCTATTGGCTGATTTTGATGATGATTGTGATGGATGTTTATTTGTATACGTTTTTTAGATGATTGGATGTTTGTATCCCTGTTATCACTATGGGTAGAAATAATACATACCTGAATGATCTTATAGATTAGGGAAAACCGTTATGGGTTGAAATGATAAACCCAAGCGATTAATTGATTTGGAAATGCCGATTTGGGATATTGGTTGAAATGATATATAATTGGAAAATTTAACAAAGAAATTTATATTTTGGAAAATAATTTATTTTATATGTTTTAGCTTCAAATTATAAGTCAATATATGGTATATATGTAAATTTAAGATTTAACTTATAATTTTATTTAGTTTTAAAATATGTATTTTAAATAGTTAAAATTTAATTTAATATAATAAATATAATTTTGATTTAATATAATAAATATAGACTTTTATAATAACTTTAATAGATAAAAGATTTCTGTAAAAGATTTTAGAATTTCGTAAGAAGTTTTGTAAGAGATTTTATAATGGATTTTTTGAAAGGATTTTATAAAATATTTTTATAAAGGATTTTTATAATAGCTTTATAAAGGAGTTTATAAAGGTTTTAAAGGATTTATAAAAGGTTTTATAAAACAACTTGTATAAAGGGATTTGGAAGTGTTTAAAGGAATTTACGTAGAAGCTTATGAAAGAGGAAGAGTTGTAAATTTTTTGGAATTTATAAACAGCTTTATAAATGGTTTTAAAGCATATAAGTAGTTTATAAATGGTTTAAGTACGGTTTATAAATTATTTTCGAAACTGATTGAAAGAAATCTTCCTTGGTATTTATGAATATATTTATACTTTTGGTATAAGTATATGGATATCTTGATATTAAAGTATAAACTATTTTCTGGATTATTATTATAAATGCTTTATGAAATGACCATGGTGTGAAAAATGTAAGCATTTGGTTTTTAAAGAGACCAGGGTTGGATATTGTCATACTCTCCGCCAATTCTAAAACAACTTTAACAACTGTGCACGTGGTGGAGAATCTAGAATGAAGTAGGATGGTTTGTTGAACGCTACTGTATGAGGTATGAACATAGCCCAGAACCCCTTGGGTCAGCTTGATATGACTAAAACAGAAGCTATACCGGGCCAAGTGAGGTCGCTTCTCTGATCGAGCACATTTCTTCGATACCATATCTATTACTTCATGATTGATTTGGTGGCCACCTTCGATTTGATTATAGGAGTATGTTCCAAGGTGGGCGGTAGTAGCTGCTATGCGTTACCACTAGTCCAGGAATGCAAAACGGTAGAATTCTACCCTGGGCATTGCCTCGTGTGCCTTATCATATGCCTTATCGAGCCCACAACGAATTTGGTTTGTGTCGTACCTATGGAGTACTCCCTGACAGCCCACCGGTTTGTTGGAGTTATAGATTGTATAGACTACGACATTTATAAAATGTGTTAAGAGGGAAATGGGTAACGCCTTAACGTTATTTTAGCACTTTACTATACTGACAAACAATAAATGTAGCGTATATTACTACATATAAATAGTTTAACGTATCCTTAGGAGATGGAAATCCCAAACATGTCTTAAGTTATTGAACGCATATTATACACTGGATAGGAGATGTAAAATCTCGTAAACATCTCTAAGCTATTACACTCATATTTATTTACTGTTGATTTAACTTGCATAAGATCGTTTAGTTCTAACTCCAGTGTCTTGTCTTTTCATTACGTTCGGGTTAGTCTAAGCTTTTCAGTGTTGAAGACCTTATTTCTGAAGGACAAAGATGGAGTTTAGTATTATTATTATTATTCCACTGTATCATGTTATTCCGTTGCATTATCCTATTTTACCTGCTGTATGTATAACTCAGATTGTATTGTAAAAATGTAATCAAATGTATTTCTAAAACAGCTTCATGAACTATTTTTTAATTATTATATTTTGTCGTTCCGCTGTGAGATTCTTTGTTTTTATTTCCTTCCTTTTCACTTATTTTATTATTTACCACATTAATAATCCTCCCTTTTGAATGGTTTGAGTTGACATGTGTGGTTTATTGTCGATTTAAACCATCTAAAAAGGTGGGTCGTTGCAGGATTCTTGTTTTCTTAATTTTAGTTAACTGACTTGTTAGGGATTTCTATGAGACATTGAAAATCCCTTGGTTTCTTTTAAACTGGTTTACTATTTTAGTTTCAAAAAAATGTTTTAAGGAATTTTCCCAATATCGACTCTTGTTTTCAAAACTCTTTACAAGGATGTTATATAGAGTTTGGAATTTATTTATGGAATGGTGTTTACTTGCATAAAGTGAAAATGTTGTCTTTTAAATCAAGCTTTGGTTTAAAATAATTGATTTTTAAATCATAGACTAGAAACAAGTTTATAAAGCTAGTCTTCTTACTATTTTAAAGGACTTCGTTTTTAAAATAAGAATTTTATTCAGTGCCATTAAATACACAAAACAATGTGATAAATAGTGCTAAAAGATTGACAAATTTATGGAAAGCAGGTCAACTTATACTTAGCACTAAAAGCCGATATGTAGATTTTCCTTTATCTGTTAGATCTAGAATTATAGTATTTTAACTAAGGCAAGGCGATGGCAATCAATGCCCTGACTTACATGGCTCCGATTCTCGACATGACAGAGAAGTAGAAATACCGGAAGTGTGATCTGTATATAAGGGCAAATTTGTATAAATAAGTCATGATTAATTAAGTATGTGGTAGGTACATAATCTTATATACTCGACCCTAGATTTTGAGATATATAAGCCCGTTTCTATTTCTGAGAGCTTAAGAATGCATGTCTAGGCAAGGGTACTTCTCTAACTATTCTAACTTAATTGTTAGTTGAGGGATAGTACGCGGTTGAGACCAAAAACTGATGATAAGTAAATAGTGTCCAATTTTCCATATGCAAACTAATTTCTTAAGCCAGATAGTATTTGTAATGACCCGTAATTTTCAATGTTTAAGTTTATTAATTTAATAAGATTTTGGTAACTAAATCTGGGAGAAATAAAAATTATAATTTGTTAATGAATTAATAACAGGGATGAAAGGTAATAATGTTAATGCGAGTTAATAAATAACTAATTTAGTGCAATCCCAGTTAACTGAAACAATTGTAAGGTTATAATTGATTGTAAATAGTAAATTAGGAAATAAATTCCAAGTTATATTAATTGATGAAATAATATGTAATAAACTGTAATTTGATCAATGATAGATAAGTAATTATAATATTTGTTGGTTGATAATATAATTTGAATGGGTTAAATTAGGCAAATGGTGATAATTATTAATTGTTTACCCATTTATTTAATCTATTGAATTAGATCTAAATCTATTGCAATTAAATGTAATTAAATACTACGTTAATATGAATTTAGTTGATGATTGTAAAATATTAGGGTAATTGTATATATACTAATGTTAAATTAATCCCTAAATGATGATTGATTGAATAAAGAGATTGAAACCAAACTGAATTAATTTATTTGAAATTAAAAATATAATTTATTTGAATTTACTTAAATTAAAGGTAAACACTATAATTTTGAAATAAATCCTTATTTGATTGACACGGAAATTTTGGTTAATGAATTATAAGTTTATATGTAATCAGGAGCGATGGAAATTTTTAACTATTAAATTTAAATTGAAATTGATTTAATTAATTTAATATTAATTTATTTAATTAATGTGAAAATAGAAATTTTGGCCAATGACTCGTATTTTGACGAAACCAGTTTCATCGGATCCGTAAAGGTGAATTATTGTATGATTTCAACTTTCGTAGCGATTGGACTATTCGTTTGATTGTACGCGCTCGAAACGCCTAGAAATCTATTGAAATCAATTTGAAATAAACTGATTTTAGCATAACTTCTTCATACGATGGTATTAGGACTTGATACCTATTTCATTGAGTTTGAAATCATCATAAACTTCTATTTTGATATATGGGTTGACCATTTTCGTTCTGGAGTCGAAACGGGCTTTTCGGGTTGTGTATTGTTCAATCAATCTGGTCCATTCTTTCTGTTTCAGCTATACCTATAAATAGCTCGTTATAAACCATAGCTACTCCTTATATTCATTTGTTTGTACGTACATTCCTTCTCAATTCCTCATTCCAAAGGCAGTCAATCTAAACCCTAATTCCCAACTGCAATTTCAAATCAAATTCCAAATCAAAAAAATTCAAATTCCTTAAAAAAAATTGAAAAAATAAATATATCAAAGATCTCATCGATAAGAATCTGCATCTAGTATCTGTTTGTGTTATCGATGCTTGAGTCAACCAGAAAACAAGGTCAAAGCCATGAAATTTCGAAACCCTACGCAAAATTAGGGCTTTTTGATTTAAGCTGCAATCGGATAAATCGAAATTTGGGTATTGAAGAACTCATCGAGGGAAGTTGATTGGTGATTGGTTGATGACCTGAAAGCGTCTAGGGTGGTCGAAATTAGGCGATTAGCGCTCGAAACAAGGTTAGATGGGCAGTGACAGGTGGAGTCTTCGGCGACCGGAGCTATGGGAGATGGAAGAGGGAGCCAAGGCGAGTCCATTGGCGGCCGTGCCATGGTCAACGACGGCGTGGAGGAGGAGCTCAGGGCGGTCAAAATCGGGCACGACCATGTCTTGTTCGAACGATAGAGTGGGAGGAAGAGCGTTGACGTAGCATCACGTGGTTGGGTGTTTTATTTTATTTTAGTTTTTTGAATTTTTTTTAATTTCAATGTACTAACGCGTGTAATTTTTGCATACGAAGTCCGTTTCATGCGCGATTTCTTGTATTGGGATCGTATCGAGATTTCTAACATTTTGACTAACGTTTTGACGGATTTTGAGACTATTAAATTTTGGGCTTCTTTTGAATTTAAATTCAATTTAAATTCAAAGGTGAGTGTTTTAACCTAATCACAACTTCTAAAATTTCTTATGTTTGTTAAATTTAATTAATGATGTGATTAGAAATTTATTTATGACTTTTTGGTATATTTTAATCATCATCACTGTTTATTTGAATTAAATCGTTATTTAATTTATTATTGAATATAAACTGCCAGTAAATACCTGTTATTGATGACCAGTTCTATATTGACATTTATTGATTGTTTTGGATGACGATTGTGATGGTTGTTGATTGTCGATATAGGATGAATGGATGTTGTATTTTATATTGTTATAACTGCAAGTTCCATATGGGTTGAAATGATACATACCCGAATGATCTATAGAATAGGGAGAAATCGTTATGGGTTGAAATGATAGACTCGAGCAATTCTATTGATTTTATACTAATTCGGGATTGCGGTTTGAAATGATATATAACCGTAAAATTTTAAATTGTGGATTGAAATGATAAATATATGTCTCATTTGACCTTAGGGTAAAAAATTATATGCGGACATCGGATTGGTTAAATTAAATGATTTTAAAATCCTTAAATTTTTGAATTTAATCAATTGATGTTTGGAGATAAAATTTAATTTATATAAATCGAAGTATTATATAAAACTCAAGTTTTGTATTGAAATGCGAATTTCTTTAAAATTTAACTTTTCGTAAATGAAATTCTATCGAAATTGAGTTATTGAATTTGTTTGAAAATAACCATGAAATATTTTGAAATTGGAGTAATCCGTATTGATATTTTGAACATAGATTTAAACAATATGAAACTCGATAGTTTATTGAAACTTGGTTTGTCGATTTAGAAATTTAAAATGGTCCAAATATGTTGAAATGAAATGAATGGTTGAATTTGATATTAATTTCAAACTCATATTTTAATATAAACTGTTTTAAAAATATATTATTTTAAAATTTCTAATTATTTAGATTTTCAAATTTATTAAACTATTTAACTAATATTACCTATATGAATTATTTTAATCAATTTTAAACCAATTTAATTTATTTTAAACCAATTAAACCATTTTAATTTATTTTAAATATAATTAATATATTTTAAAGCTATTTAATCAATTTTAATTATATTTAATCTGTTTTAAATCTATATTAATTATTTATAACTATTTTCTTCCAAATTCTAACTAAGTAAAGTGGATGGGTTCATATTCAAATTTCTCGATTTTTAAAGTGAATATGGTTAATGATGTCATAACCTAAGTTGGGATTTAAAGTTATAACTAATTGAATATGATGACTTGGAGTGAGGATTTTTCCTATTTTAGAAGTATGATTTTTGAAAGAAATCATGATTTTGGAAACGATAATGATTTGAAAGAACTATAGTTTTGAGAATACATATTTTGATATAAATGGTGAACTCGACTTTATAAGGAAATATAATTATCTAACTATGATTTCAAAGGCGAATATGATTTCGAAAGTAGTAATGATTTCAAAAGTGATATGGTTTGAATTGAATATGATACTTTGACATCAATTATGAAACGATTTTGGAAATATAAAAGAACCATCCGGTGTGTAGTAAGCGATTGGTTGTTAAAGAGACCGGGATCAAATGTTGTAATACTCTCTACCAATACCGAAAACAACTTTAACAACTATGTACGCGATGGAGATTCCAGAATGAAGTAGGATGGTGGCGACGATCCTATATGAGGTATATATGAGGACTCGACTCCCATAAGTGGGCATAAGGTGGCTAAAACAGGAGCAATTTGACGGGCCAAGTGAGGTAGCTCCTCCGATTGGGCACACTCCATCGATACTATATTCTGACTTTTGATTTATTTGGTGGCCACCCTTTGATTTTTATATGGGAGTATGTTTCGAGTCGGGTGGTAGTTGCGGCTATGCGTTACCAACAGTCCGGAAGTGTAATTGGTATATCTACCTTGGCATTGCATAGTTGTGCCGTGTCACCTACCCTAGCACGCCTTCTATGGGTTTGTATTGTACCATACCTATGGAGTGCCCTCTCATGACATATAGTATGGGTGGGATTACAATACTGTATAAACTACGGTAATATATAAAATGTCTTAAGATGGAAAATGTAAAGCCTTAATGCTACTTTAATACCTTTATTTTACTGTAGACATATTATAATAGCGTATTGTACTACATAGTAGATAGTTTAAAGGATCCTTAGGAGATGTGAATCCCGAACATCTCTTAAGTTACTGCACTCACGTTAGACATTGGATAGGGGATGTCAAACCTCGTAAACATCTCTTACATCATTCCACTCATACTTGTATATGTTGATTTAACTTACAAAAGATCTTTTAGTTCTGACTCGAGTGTTTTGTCTTTTCAATTCGCTCGGGTAAGTCTGAGCATTTCAGGATTTGAAGACCTTATTTTGGAGGATGAAGTCGAAGATCATATTATTATTAATTACTGTATTATTCCACTACATCACACTGTTCCGCTGCATTGTTATTTATTTATCTCTGGTATGTATAAATATGATTTGTGTTGTATAAGTATAATAAAATGTTTTGTAAACAACTTCATAAACTGTTATTTGATTATTATATTTTGTTATTCCACTGTGAGATTTTGTTTCATTTTTCTTTCTTTCTCTTCTTTTCTTATTCATCCCAATGACAATCCTCTCTTTTGTATTGTTTGAGTTGGCACGTATGTCTGCTTAAAGCATCCAAAAAGGCATGATGTTGCAGTTGGTATCAGAGCTTTGGTGTAGCGATAAACCTTAGCTTTGTGGGGTCAGACTCATATTTTAATAGGGTATTAATACCCTAAAATGAGTCGCGGAGTGTATACATATGAGAGAGCATGCTTTTTAGTGTTATAAAGATTTTATGTTGTGTTAATTTGTTCCGTTTTGTATTTCTAAATTTTGGTCGGTGCATAGGACGCTATGACATCGATAGAAATTTCTAAACACTTAATATGACAAACCGACACAATATTTGTTTTGAAATATAGGTGAATGAAATAATTTTGCCTATTATATATTTTGTATATAAAATAAGAATTTATAAATGACAGATATTTGGTTGTAATATATTGGCTGTTAGGTAGTGAAATTTATAAATATTGGTTGAAAATAAGATATGAAAATAAAATAAATGAAAATTGAAAATCTAGAACTTAAGCTCTGGGGTTTTGAAAATTTCTTTCGGATGATTTTGGAATATAATAATAATATTATTTAGAAGTATTTATTTGATATTAATATTTCAACATAATTTGAAAGAACGGTTTCAAAGGAATTTTGGAAAGAAACAAGTTCTATACTCCCCTCGCTGTTGCTGGAAAATAATTTCGATGATGAGTGCACGCTTCATCGACATTCATTTTTGAGTTTCAAAGTGGGAAGGCTGTTGTAGTAGTTTACTACATATTTATTTTGATAAATAAATATTAAATTTTTACTCTTAAATATGTTTGATATATAAAAGATATGGTTATATACAATTTAAATGATTTAAAATGAACCCCTAGGTTTAGTTTTTAAATTTTTATAAATTAGAGATTTCAATTATTATAGTAGAATAAAATTTTAACTATTTAACAATTGGAACTTCTAAAGTTAAAGTAAGAAATTATATGCTTGGTCATAACTGAAATATAAGAAATTTGAAATTTGTAACCTGTAAATAAGAAGGATATGATTATTGAACATTAAATTAATAAAAGAAATAAGATAAACTTGTGTAACTTTCAATTGCATTCTTAGAAACATATAGATAACTTCCCAAATTATTAACAAGTTGAATTGTATTAGGATATGTGATAGAATATTATACAAGTAAAACTTAAATAATGAAAATGTTCAATGAAATTTACTTTTATAAATAAAAATCTGATGTTATATTTCTGATAAACTTAAGTTATGATTGAAATGTTACTACAATAAAACGTGATAGAAAGTAAGTTTGTAAGCAAATAATTATAAACTTAAGAAAATGAATTGATATGCTAAGTAATTGAATTGAACCTGAATAGTATAAATAAATGACGATAAATAAGTGAAATTAAGTAATGAATAGAAACTGAATTTTGTAAGAAATAAATGTAAACTAATAAAATGATCATTAAGAAATGGAATTAACATATGTAATGAAATGAATGAAAGTAAATGAAAATAAATGCTAAATGAATAAATGGGAATAAACTTTGTAATCATTGAATGAATGAAAAAATGACGAAGAACAAATCTTGTGAAAAAAATTTAATAAGAATAAGCTTAAATAATGTTAGGATCTGTTGTTTGTTTGGTTTATGGATTGTTGGGAAAAGATAGTTTTAATTGTTTGGATGTATGAATACTCTATTGAGTTTTATCTAAGACTGTTGAGTAAATGGTATACTTAGTAGTTTTTTGTCATTCTTTGTGATTAAAAGTGTCTCAACTTGAACATACCATTTGTTTTACTTGCTTGGATGGTTGATTATATTGATTTCATATGATGATTGTATGTTTGTGATTGCAGGTTATTGTTTTTTTATATTGATTTGTTTGCTAGTGGTTGAAACAACGTTAAATGCTTCATTTTATATAATTATTAACTCTTTTGGATTATATAAGTGATATAAAGGTCATGGAAGCAATTGCTACTGCTTTTGGTTTCATAAAATAAGTGTTGCTTGCCCGACAAATAGGTACGTTTTCGGATTACGGTTTTCTAGCGGTATTATATATATTTTCCCGTTGTTGGGATATATTATTTTGAGATATTATGATATATTTTTATATTTTGTATTATATTTTCTCCCGAGCCTCTCCGTACAAAGGAGATCTGCTGAAATTTTTCGTAAATTTTGGACTTAGAAAAAAAAAAACTTGAAAAATATTTTCCAAATTTTATTAGTTTGAGTATAAAAAGATTTAATGGTTATAAATTGGTATATTTTATTTAATTATTTAATTTTTTAAAATTTATTTTTTATAAATTTAATATTTTTGAATAAGATATATTGATTCCTTCTTTCCCTCCTCTTCCTTTTCGGGGACGAGAAGTTTTAAGTGGGGAAGAGTGCAACGACCGGTAATTTTTGATGTTTAAATATGTTAACTTAATAAGATTTTGGTAATTAAATCTGGAAGAAATAAAAATTTGAAATTTGTTAATGAATTAGTAATAGGGATGAAAGGTAATAATATTAATGCAAATTAATAAATGACAAATTTAGTGCAATCCCAATTAACTGAAATAATTGTAAGGTTATAATTGATTGTAAATAGTAAATTAGGAAATAAATTCAAAGTTATATTAATTGATGAAATAATACGTAATAAACTATAATATGATAGAATCAATGTTAGATAAGTAATTATAATATTTGTTGGTTGATAATAAAGTATGAATGGGACTAAATTAGACAAATGGTGATAATTATTAATTATTTACCCATTTATTTAATCTATTGAATTAGATCTAAATCCATTGCAATTAAACGTAACTACGTTAATATGAATTTATTTAATGACTGTAAAATATTAAGGTAATTGGATATATACTAATTTAAATTTATCTATAAGATGACGATTGATTGAATATAGATATTGAAACCAAATTGAATTAATTTACTTGAAATTAAAATATAATTTATTTGAAATTGCGTCAATTGAAGGTAAACATTGTAATTTGGCAATAAATCCCTATTTGATTGATGTGGAAATTTTGGCTAATGAATTATAAGTTTATATGTAATCAGAAGTGAAAGAAATTGTTTACTATTAAAGTTGATTGAAATTGATTTAATTAATTTAATATTAATTTATTTAATTAATGTGAAAATAGCCATTTTGGTCACTGGCTCGGATTTCGACGAAACCAGTTTCATCGAATCCATAACGGTGAATTATTGTAGGTTTTCAAGTTTCGTAGCGATAAGACTTGTCGTTTGATCGTACGGGCTCGAAACGCCTAAAAATCAATTTAATTGAAATCAATTGAAATAAACTGATTTTGGCATAACTTCATCATACGATGGAATTAGAACTTGAAACCTGTTTCGATGAATTTAAAATAATCAAAAACATCTATTTTGATATATGGGTCGACCATTTTCATTCCGGAGTCGAAATGGGCTTTTCGGGTCGTGTATTGTTCAATCAATCTGGTCAATTCTTTCTGTTTCAGCTATACCTATAAATAGCTCATTATAAACTCTAGCCACTCCTCATATTCATTTGCCTATACGTACATCTTCTTCTCAATTCCTTATTCCAATGGAAGACAATCAAAACCCTAATTACCAGTTGTAATTTCAACTCAAATTCCAAATCAAAAAATTCAAACTCCTTAAAAAAATTCGAATATATATATATATATCTCATCGATAGGAATCTGCATCTAGTATCTGTTTGTGTTATCAATGCCCGAGTCAACCAAAAAACAGGGTCAAAGCCATGGAAGTTCGAAACCCTAAGAAAAATTGGGGCTTTTCGATTTAAGCTGCAATCGGAGAAATCGAAATTTAGGTATTGAAGAACTCATCGGGGAAGTTGATTAGTGGTTGGTTGATGACCTAAAAGCGCCTAGGGTGGTCGGAATTAGGCGATTAGGGTTCGAAACACGGTTAGATGGGCGGTGGCAGGTGGAGTCTTCGGCGACTGAACCTATGAGAGATGAAGGAGGGAGCCAAGGCGAGTCCATTGGCGGCCGCGCCATGGTCAACGGTGGCGAGGATGAGGAGCTCAGGGCGGTCAGAATCGGGCTTGGCCGTGTCTTGTTCGAATGATAGAGCGGGAGGAAGAGCGTTGGCGTGGCATCACGCTGTTAGGTTTTTTTTTGTTTAGTTTATTTTTATTTTGTTTAGTCTATTTTTATTTTTATTTCAATGTTCTAAGGCGTATAATTTTTCATACGAGGTCCGTTTCACGCGCGGTTTCATACGTTGGGATCGTATCGAGATTTTGGAAATTTTGATGCCGGTTTAGGTGGATTCTGAGACATTTCATATTTTGGGCTTATTTCGAATTTAAATTCAATTTAAATTCAAAGTTGAGTGTTTTAACCCACTCACAACTACTAAAATTTCTTGTGCTTGTTATATTTAATTTATGATGTGCTTGGAAATTTATTTATGACTATTTGGTATATTTTAATCATCATCTAAGTTTATTTGAATTAAATCATTATTTAATTTATTATTGAATATAAACTGCCAGTAAATACCTGTCACCGATGATCAATTCTATACTGACATTTATTGATTGTTTTGGATGATTGTGATGGATGTTGATTGTTGATATTGGATGAATGGTCTTTGTATTTTATATTGTTATAACTGCAAGTTCCCTATGGGTTGAAATAATACATACCCGAATGACCTCTAGAATAGGGAAAATTTGTTACGGGTTTAAATGATAGACTCGAGCGATTTTATATATTTTATATTAATTCAGGATTGCGGTTTGAAATGATATATAACAGTAAAATTTTAAATTGCGGATTGGAATGATAAATATTCGTATCACTTGACCCTAGGGTAGAAAATTATATACGGACACCAAATTGGTTAAATTAAATGATTTTAAAATCCTTAAATTTTTGAATTTAATCAATTGATGTTTGGAAATAAAATTTGATTTATATAAATTGAATATTGCCGCAAAATCAAGTTTTGTGTAGAAATGCAAATTGGTCTAAAAAGGGAATTTCTTTAAGAAATTAAATTGGAAGTTTAAAATTTAACTTTTCGTAGATGAGATTCCATCAAAATTGAGTTATTGAATTTGTTTGAAAATAACTTTGAAATATTTTGAAATTGGAGTAATCAATATTGATAGTTTGAACATAGATTGAAACGATATGAAATTTGATAGTTTATTGAAACTTAGTTTGTCGATTTGGAAATTTGAAATGGTCAAAATATGTTGAAATGAAATGAATGGTTTAATTTGATATTAATTTCAAACTCATATTTTAATATAAACTGTTTTAAAAATATATTATGTTAAAATTTCTAATTATTAAATTTTTCAAATTTATTAAACTATTTAACTAATATTAACTATATGAATTATTTTAATCTATTTTAAACCAATTTAATTTATTTTAAAATAATTAAACTATTTTAATTTATTTTAATTATATTTAGTCTATTTTAGATCTAAATTAATTATTTGTAATGATTTTAACTATTTTCTTCAGAATTTCATACCAAGTAAAATGATGGGTTTTTATTCAAATTTCTCGATTTTTAAAGTGAATATGGTTAAAGAGGTCATAACCTAAGTTGGGATTTAAAATCAAAACTAATTGAATATGATGATTTTGGAGTAAGGATTTTTCCTATTTTGGAAGTATGATTATTGAAAGAAATCGTGATTATGGAAATGATAATGATTTGAAAGTGATATAGTTTTGAGAATACGATATTTTGATATAAATGGTGAATTTGATATTGAAAGGAAATGTAATTATCTAACTATGTTTTCAAAGGCAAATATGATTTCGAAAGTAAGCAATGATTTCGAAAGTGATATGGTTTAAGTTGAATATGATATTTTTTTATCAATTATGAAACGATTTTGGAAATATAAAAGAACCAACCGGCGTGTAATAAGCGATTGGTTGTTAAAGGATCGGGATCGAAT
Organism: Allium cepa; assembly: GCA_030765085.1. Lineage (NCBI taxonomy): Eukaryota > Viridiplantae > Streptophyta > Magnoliopsida > Asparagales > Amaryllidaceae > Allium > Allium cepa. The sequence goes on along the minus strand of CM060929.1, from coordinate 189,797,750 downwards.
GTTGTCATACTCTCTGCCAATACCGAAAACCACTTTGACAACTATGTACGCATTGGAGATTCCTAAATGAAGTAGAATGGTGGCGACGATCCTATATGAGGTACATACGTGGACCCGACTCCCATGAGTTTGCTTAAGGGGGCTAAAACATGAGCAATTGACGAGCCAAGCGAGGTAGCTCCTCCGATCGGGCATACTCCAACGATTATATATTCTAACTTTTGATTTATTTGGTGGCCACCCTTCGATTTTTACCCGAGAGTGTGTTTTGACTTGGGCAGTAGTTGCGGCTATGCGTTACCAACAATCCGAAAGTGTAATTGGTATATCTACCCTGGCATTGCCTAGTGGTGCCGTGTCACCTAGCCTAGCGCGCCTTCTATGAGTTTGTTTTGTACCCTACCTATAGAGTGCCCTTTGATGACATCCAATACGGGTGAGATTACGGCACTGTATAGACTATGATAATATATAAAATGTGTTAAGGGGGAAATGTAAAGCCTTAACGCTACTTCAATACTTTATTGTAGACATATTATAATAGCGTATTGTACTACGTAGTCGATAGTTTAACGGATCCTTAGGAGATGTGAATCCTGAACATCTCTTAAGTTACCGACTCATGTTACACACTGGATGGAAGATGTCAAACCCCGTAAACATCTCTAACGTCGTTCCACTCATATTTATTTTCGTTGATTTAACTTACATAAGATCTTTTAGTTCTGACTTGAGTGTTTTATCTTTTCAAATTGCTCGAGTCAACCTGAGCATTTCAGGATTTGAAGACCTTATTTCTGGAGAACAAATGCGAAGATTGTATTATTATTATTTACTATATTATTCCACTACATCACACTGTTCCGCTGCATTGTTATTTATTTATCTCTGATATGTGTAACTCTAATTTGTATTGTATAAGTACAATCAATCTTTTGTAAACAGCTTCATGAAATGTTATTTGATTATTATATTTTGTCATTCCGCTGTGTGATTCTATTTTGTTTTCCTTTCTTTCTTTGCTTTTCTTATTCACCCCAATAATAATCTTCTCTTTTGTATGGTTTGAGTTGGCACGTGTGTCTGCTTAAAGCGTCCAAAAAGGCGGGATGTTACATTATTTGTCCACCATCAACAACTTGACCTATTTTGACTTGGGAATTATACAAAAGTTCCACGATTTCATACGATTTGAGATCCCTTGGGGAGGACTCATTTTTATGAAACATAGTTCTCTCTTAAGAATATATATTTGAGATCCCTAGTGAAGACTCTTATATTCGTTCGCATACTTTTAAAAGAACCAAAGTTGATTTAGCTGAAAATTGTAACAACCCAGTGGGTCTGGATTTTTCGCAAAAATGCTAAAACCCAAATCCACTGAAGTCCAAGTTGGGTGTCTGGTATCCAAAAAATAGGCAAAGATAAATATACATAGCTTAAATAAATATCTCACAATGGAACTGAGTAAAATATAGTAATAAGTAAATACTCATTAAGGTAATAAAACTTTCTAAACAAGTGTCTCAAAGTTGGAAAATCTCTACTATCTATCTAACCCGTGGGATGATATGAGGAGGGGGTCAGAACTAAAGTTCTGGTGAATGGAAAAATTATGCACTTCTAAGCATAGCTCTACATATACCATTCCATTTTCGTTTTCTGCTATATTGTGTTTATTGGGTTTATACTACTCTCATCTCTATGCGTGTGACGACCCACATTTCGGAAGGTTTAAATCGACAATAATTCACACATGTTCAACTTAAGAAATCCGGAACGTAGATAATCAATGGGGTTAAATAAAAAATAAGAAGAGAAGAAGAAGATAAAACACAGGATCTCACAATGAAAATGATAAAATATAATAATCAAGTAAACAATTCAAAAGCTGTTACTATACATTTAATTATAATCTATACATATTTATCAGGGTTATATCTATACTTCAGGAATAAATAAACAGTACAGTAGAATAATATGATGCATGGGATAATAATAATAGTAATATACCAAACTCCGTCTTCGTCTTCCATAGAATAGTCTTCAATATGCTGAAAAAACTTAGGACTGACCCGAGCGTAATGAAAAGAAAAAACACTCGAGTCACGACTAAAATACTCTTATGTAATTCAAATCAACATCATAAATATGAGTGCAATAACTTAAGAGATGTTACGGGATTTTCCATCTCTTAAGGATCCGTTAAGCTATTTATATATAACAGTATACGCTATAATAGATAATGTCTATCATTAAAAATAAATATCAAAATAGCATTAAGGCTTTACATTAATCCACCTTAACATATTTTTACAGTTTAAAACCAAAATCGTAATGGGCTCGTATAGGGATAAATATGACAAGGCATGTGAGGCAATGCCCAGGTAGGATTCTACAAGTTTACCCTTTCTGGCTGGTAGTTATCCGTGGCCGACCTCGACAATCAATCCATACAACAAAAGGTGCACCCATTGAATCCAAAACCACAATAGTAATACGAGAAATCAACGTCGCTAGAGGTAGCTAACCCCAGTGGCCAGACATAAACTCCTGTTTTAGCCATTTTAATTATGACATGAATGTCAAGGCTATCCATCATCGTTCTCTTACTTCATTCCAGTAAACGTCGCTAATTCAACCACTACATTCTGGATATCATCCACCGCGTGCACGGTTGTTAAAGTGGTTCCAATATTGAAAGAGAGTATTTCAATAAGAGGCCCCGGTCTCTTTAACCACCAATCGTCACTTTACACACCGATTAGTACTTTTACATTTCGAAAACGATTCATATTTGATATCAAAATATCATATTCATTTCAAAATCAAATTCATTTCGAAATCATCATATTTACTCAAAAATCATATCCATTTCGGGATCATCATATTTACTCAAAATCATATCCATTTCGAAATCATCGTATTTACTCAAAAAATCAACTCAACTCGATATATCGATTTCACTTTAAAACTTGATTCGAATTATAGTTTTGGTTATAATTCCCTTTAATCCAATTCGCATTTAAATCCAAGATTTAAATATAAACAATTTACCCTTTAACCAGTTTGAATTTTAGAAAATAGCTTAAATAGTTAAAAATAGTTTAATAGAAAATGTTTAAATAGTTTAATCGAAAATAATTGAATATAAAAATGGTTTATATTGTAAAATAGTTAAAAATCAAAATAATTTGAATATTTAAAGAATATAGATTTTAAATTATTTATACTAAAATAATCATTTTAAAAAAATAATTCCAAAGTCAAATCGGTCAACTTCCCAATTTCTTACCGAAATAAATTCTAAATTCCAGTTTGATTTAATCGATTCAATTCCGATTCCAACTCGAAAAATTTCGATTCCACCTAAATTTCGATTTCAAATCCAATTTCCATTTTAAATTAATTTAAATCTCAATTTCAAATTAATTTCCAATTCCAAATTAATTTAAATTCCAGTGCCAAATTAATTTAAATTCCAATTTCAAAATAATTTAAATCCTAATTTCAAATTAATTTCAATTCCAATTCCAAATATCGATTTAAATACTTAAATCAAATTTACCTTCAATACCAAATTTAGATCCAAAATTTCAGTTATAATTCAATTCCAAACTAAAATTTGAAATATCATTTCATATCACTTTTTCTTAGAAATATTCAAAGTTTGAATAAAAGTCCAATCTCCTAAAACAAATCCATTTCTGAAGTTTATGACGTATTTCATTTATAACTTAAAATTTTAAACTTCGATTAACTAAACAATCTCGTTTATCAAGTTTAAGTTCCAACATTTCGAGCTCCAGTTCAAAATAATTAAATTTTCAAACAATTGATTTTATTCTAAAAATCAATTCATTTAAATAATTTCAAAACGACTTTTAAAATCATTTAGTTTAACCAACCCGATGTCCGTATATAATTCTCTACCCTATGGCCAAGTGGATAATTATTTCAATTTAATTTCAAGGATGAATATATATTATTTTAATCCAAATAGATGTCATAGGTATATATCATTTCAATCTATTTCTTAATTTATTCGAAATGATTTAGTTTACAGTTTTATATGCAATAAACAATATACAAGATGATAGCATGGTATATCAAATTAATAAACAACTAATATCGACCAGTAGCATTCATCACAAACAATTAACCATAAAGCCAATAACCTTCACAAATTTTAATTTTTACCATATTGGGTAATATGCTACCAATTAAATTTAAATTTATTTAATGGTCGATTTAAATTCTATCAATTAATTCATATACCAATTTAAATAACAATTAAACCTACCAAAAAACAGCCAATAAAATTTATATCACTTCAGAACATAAATATAACCAACATAAAATCATTTTAGTCAATTGTGAGTGTATAAACACTCATCTTTGATTTATCAACGATTTAAAATCCAAATAAAGGCCCAAATTTGAACCATCTTGGAATGCAATCAAACAAGTTCCATAATGTCTGGAGTTTCGATATGAATGCAAGGGAGAAAACCGCACGCCGATCCGAGCTCATATGCAAAAGTTATTCGAGTTAGAACATTTAAATTTTAATATAAAACAATTAATTAATAAATTAAATAATTACAAAGCATACCATCTTCTCCCACGCATGCGCGTATTAGCATAGCCGAACCCATGAACGCACAACCACCAGACAAAAAACGCATGCAACTCGAGACATCCAGAGTTCAATCAGCAACTACCAGTGTGTGCGCCACCTTGAGAGCCACATACGCACCAAGTTTCATCGCGTCATTCGCCGCCGTTTGCACAAAATCCAAGAAAATATGTGCATCCTTCTATCTCAGATCTCGACGAATCCGTGACGTATTAGCAGCAATCAACCATATGGATTTGAAACGCTCGCCGAGATTTACAACTTTACTTTTGGAATTTTTCGGTTTCGTTGAATGGATTGAGAGATAAAGAGGAAACAAGAGCAATTTCTGGCCATTTGTATAATAGGTGGCGGCCATGGTTTGAAATTAGGGTTTCCGAAATAAAATCATAACAAAACTGTCTCGATTTGCGTGCGTATATATATAATTAGGTCCAAAATCGTCCGAACTCCAATCGAGACGTGCCATCAGGCGTTTATAATGTTTTACCCCCATTCCGAACGCAGTGGAACTAGTTTAATAACCTAATTTGATCATATGTGGAAGATAGCTTTTCAAAGTCAATTCATTTTATCGAATTCCTTTAAATTGATTTCTGTGCGTTTCAAGCTCGTTCGGCCAAACGATAAGTCTGATCACTACGAAACTTGAACTCTTACAATTATTCACTATTACGGATCCAATGAAACTGGTTTCGTCGAAATCCAAGACAGTCGCCAAAATGGCTATTTTTACTTGTTAATTTAAAAAAATAAAAAATAAAAAAAATTCAAATTTTCACATTTAAATCCAATTTTAAATATTAATAATCTAAATTTTTATTTATATAAAATTTTAAATCAATTTACCACATCATTTTATATCATATTCAATTTAGAATTTAATTATTCCAATAATTTCAAATATTAAATTATTCAACAAATTACATTAATAATCATTTTCATTTAATAATCACCGTAAATTAAATAATCAAAAATAGCTAAAAATACGGGTCGTTACATACTCCCCTACTCAAAACTTTTCGTCCTCGAAAAGATGTTAAGTAAAGAATTTAACATGTAAGATATTTTCTCAAAATAATTGACTTATAAAACGCAACCATCTTATTTACCAAACTATTATTACACTTCTATGCCATTTCAACAGCGAATTTATCGAAAATATTATTTACGTATGAAAACAAGTCAAAAAAAATTTTAAACCCTAAATTTTCCAACTCCCGAATTTACGGAAAATTTCGGCAGCGTCTTCTTTGCGCGGGTCGATCGGAAAAATTTCACAATACAATATATAACACAAATATACCCAATATATATTAAATATACATATCATCTCAATGATGAGGCATATCCGAAGGGAAAAATTATAAAATTGAAGTATTTAATCCGAGATTCGTACCTTACTACTTATAATATGAGTGAGTTCGCTCATATTAAGCAAGCAAAGCATATAATAATCCATGTATACGTCCAACGGTCTTCGTATGTACTTATCTCAACTCAATTTGGAATGTCAGTTACTTATAATAAAATGTAGAACATGCATAAGTTACAATAAGTATAAAATGTACAATTTGAATCCAAATCTCAAGCATGAGCACAAATACGCAACTATACAACAATCATATGCATCTAAAACAATTAAATAATGACTTACAACAAACAAGCCATCCGACAAATCAACATTCATTCAATTCAATTCATAACTATCAAAATTTACATTTCGATGTCAATATTTAAGTTAATACCTTCTCATTCTTATTAACATTAAATTTTATTAACATTTTATTTGCCCAATTTCCATTATTCATAACATTGAATCGACTTATATTCAATCTCATTTATTTCAAAAAAAATCTTTCATTTAAATGTTATTAAGTTCACATCCACTTATTTTATTTCAATCACTCATATAATTAATTACACTTAAATAATTTAATTCCATACCACATTCCATATATTTAAAATTGATTCACATTCAATTATTTTTATTCACTTCGTTGATCATACAATAGATTTATAATTAATTCATTCGATTTTAATTCATTTACATTCAACAAATTTGGTTTTAATTCATTCTTTTCTTCCAATTTATTAACACTCGTTACAAATTCAATATATTCATTTTTTTTCAATTCAATTTGTGAAATTCCAATTTGTTTCACTTTATGTTTAACCTATTTCATATAAATTCATAGGTGAATCATTATACAATTATTCCACTTAACGTTGCTTAAGTTGAATTTGCTTTCACTTGGTATATCCTTTTCTATTTGCATACACTAATATCATTATAAATTAGCAAAGTTTATTATAAATATTTTATACAAATTAACTCACTTTTATTATTATCACTTCATATCTTATGTTATTATTAATTCATCGATTCACTTCATTTATCAAATTAACATTATTAATTTACTAAAGTAAGTTTCATTTCATAACTCAATTCATATTAATAACCCTTTTTTCACAATTTATTCATTAAACTTCTCTTAAGTCCACTTTAATTTATAATATATTTTATCCAATAACTTATTCCATTTTATATTAGTTAACACAAATTTTTTTTCAGTTACTTCCATCCTTTTATTTATTTCATGAACTTATTTCCTATGCAATTAGCTAACTTGCAATTTATTAAAACTCATTCCATTTGTATTTAATTCATTTTCACCCAATTTTAAATTAAATCCAATTACTCACATTAATTTATTTCTTCTTACACTCATTTATTTTTATTCAATTTCTCACATTAATTTTTTTTTCTTCACGCTTAATTACATTTCATTTAGAAATTTAAGTTCATATTCATTTGACTAATTCATCTTATAGCTTAAATGAAATTGATTCACTTTACTAATTTTTCTGCACTTAATATCTAATTAAATTTTTATTTAATATTAAGTAAACTTCATTTCAATTATAATCCATTTCTTATTTTATTTAATCTTATTCAAGTTAAATTTCTTAACATTCCCGTTTTTTTTAAACAAAAAAAAAAATTTAGCTTAAATTTCTCAAATCTAAAAATTATGCAATTCATTCATTAAAATTCCATTTTTTTAAAGCTTCTCGGGTTAATTGTACTCTATTTACTTCATTTCACTATTTCCATTTAATTTAACAATGCTAGCCAATTAATTTTATCTACTTAATTAAATGTTTAACCATTTTAAAATTTTACCTTTACTTCCCTGTTCAAATTTATAAGTTATAACTATTTTTCAGTTTATAAGTTACAACTTATTTCTTATACACTATTTTTAATTATAAGTACAAAAATATTCACACTCTTATTAAATCACATTTAGAACATTTTCCCACAAAAATACATGTTTTAATCGAAAATAAATTTCTTTTGGTAGCAAATTTCACTTAGAAACTCAAAAATGAACACCGGCGATGCTGTAGTCATCCCTTGAATTATTTCCTAGCAGCCAAGAGAGTTTAATGCTTTTATTTATTCAAAAATCTTTCCAAAATATATTTCTAGTCAAAACAGTTTCAAATTATACTATTACTAATTTTTAAGGCTTCGGAAAAAAACTTGAAAACAAAAGGTTTTGAATTCTAAAATCTCAATTTTTAAAATCATTTCTATATATGAGCTATATTATAATATACCTATACAAATTTCCTTAACTTATTTACCAAATAATCCATTAATTTACAAATTGGTCATTTTAATCAATTCTCATTTTAGTTTTATTACAATTCAGTTTAATTTAATTATAAACGCTTCATAAAATAAAGTTTGTTAAATATTCGTTTTTTTTTTCAACTATAATTGATGATTACTAAATACTATCATCTCCTAACAATTTACATTCAATAAAATTATCATTTCATATATATAATAAATACTTAGGTAAAATTATATCATTTACCCGATTTAAAACAATATTATGTCGACTTGCCTCGGTTAAGTATTTAGAAACCCCTATCGATAACACGGCGTCCCGCACATCCACCAGAATTCATAAACAACTCAACAGATAAGTAAACACGATATAAAACAATTTATAACACTAACAAATACGCTCTCTCATATATATACATCTAAACTGATTCATTCTAGGGTATTACTACCCTATCTCTAATGAGTTAAACCCCACAAAGCCAAGGTTATCGCCAAACCTTCGCTCTGATACCAACTATGACAACCCACATTTCGGAAGGTTTAAATCGACAATAATTCATACATGTTCGACTGAAACTATCCGAAACGTAGATAATCAATAGGGTTAAATAAAAATATAAGAAGAGAAGAAGAAGTTAAAACATAGAATCTCACAACGGAATTGATAAAATATAATAATTAAACAAACAATTCAAAAGCTGTTTACTACAAATTTAATTACAATCTATACACATTTATCAGGGTTATATCTATACATCAAGGATAAATAATCAATACAGTAGAATAATATGATGTAGGGGATAATAATTGTAATATACCAAACTTCGTCTTCATCCTCCACAGAATAGTCTTCAATATGCTGAAAAAACTGAGGACTGACCCGGGCGTAATGAAAAGACAAAACACTCGAGTCAGGACTAAAATACTCTTATGTAAGTTAAGTCAATGTCACAAAGTGCAATAACTTAAGAGATGTTACAGGATTTTCCATCTCTTAAGGATCCCTTAAACTATTTATACATAATAGTATACGCTATAACATATAATGTCTATCATTAAAAATAAATATCAAAATAACATTAAGTCTTTACATTGATCCACCTTAACACATTTTTACAGTTTAAAACCAAAATCGTAATGGGCTTGTGTAGGGATAAATATGATAAGGCACGTGAGGCAATGCCTGGGTAGGATTCTGCCAGTTTATCCTTTCTGGCTGGTCGTAATCTATCTATGGCCGACCGTGACAATCAATCCAAATGATAAAAGGTGCATCCATCGAATTCGAAACCACAATAATAATTCGAGGGATCAACGTCGTTAGAGGTAGCTAACTTCAATGGCCAGATATAGGCACCTGTTTTAGTCATTTTAATTATGACACGAATGTCAAGGCTATCCATCATCGTTCTCTTACTTCACTCCAGTAAACGTCGCTAATTCAACCATTACATTCTGCATATCATCCACCGCATACACGGTTGTTAAAGTGGTTCCAATATTGAAAGAGAGTATTTCAATAAGAGGCCCCAGACTCTTTAACAACGAATCGTCATTTTACACACCGATTGGCACTTTTACATTTCGAAAACAATTCATATTTGATATCAAAATATCATGTTAGTTTCAAAATCAAATTCATTTTGAAATCATCATATTTACTCAAAAATCATATCCATTTCGAGATCATCATATTTGCTCAAAATCATATCCATTCCGAAATTATCGTATTTACTTAAAAATATCAACTTAACTCGATATATCGATTTCACATTAAAACTTGATTCGAATTATAGTTTTGGTTATAATTCCCTTTAACCCAATTCACATTTAAATCCAAGATTTAAATATAAACAATTTACCCTTTAACCAGTTTGTATTTTAGTAAATAGCTTAAATAGTTAAAAATAGTTTAATAGAAAATGTTTAAATAGTTTAATCGAAAATAATTTGAATATAAAAATGGTTTATATAGTACAATAGTTAAAAAAATCAAAATAACTTGAATATTTAAAGAATATAGATTTTAAATCATTTATACTAAAATATTCATTTTAAAAAAATAATTCCAAAGTCAAACCGGTCAACTTCTTAATTTCCTACCCAAATAAATTCCAAATTCCAGTTCGATTTAATCGATTCAATTCCGATTCCAACTCAAATAATTTCGATTCCACATAAATGTCGATTTCAAACCCAATTTCCAATTTTAAATTAATCTAAATCTCAATTTCAAATTAATTTCCAATTCCAAATTAATTTCCGATTCCGATTCCAATTCCAATTCCAAATTAATTTAAATTCCAGTTTAAATTAATTTAACTTTCGATTTCAAATTAATTTAAATCCTAATTTCAAATTAATTTCAATTCCAATTTCGATTCCAAATTAATTTAAATTCCAATTTCGAATTAATTTCAATTTCACTTTCAAATATCGATTTAAATACTTAAATCAAATTTACCTTCAATACCAAATTTAGATCCAAAATTTCAGTTATAATTCGATTCCAAACCAAAATTTGAAATATCATTTCATATCACTTTTTCTTAGAAATATTCAAAGTTCGAATAAAATTCCAATCTTTTAAAACAAATCCATTTCTAAAATTATGACATATTTCGTCTATAACTTAAAATTTAAACTTCGATTAACTAAACAATCTCGTTTATCAAGTTTAAATACCAACATTTCGAGCTCCAATTCAAAATAATTAAATTTCCAAAAATTTTACTCTAAAAATCAATTCATTTAAATAATTTCACACCAGCTTTTAAAATCATTAATTTAACCAACCCGGTGTCTGTATATAATTCTCTACCCTATGGCCAAGTGGACAATTATTTCAATTTAATTTCAAGGATGGATATATTATTTCAATCCAAATAGATGTCATATGTATACATCATTTCAACCGATTTCTTAATTTATTCAAATGATTCAGTTTACAGTTTTATATGCAATAAACAATATATACGATAATAGCATGATATATCAAATTTAATTAACAACCAACATCGACCAGTAGCATCCATCACAACCAATCAATCATAAAGCCAATAACCTTCACAAATTTCAATTTTTACCATATCGGGTAATATGCTGCCAATTAAATTTAAATTTATTTAATGGTCGATTTAAATTCTACCAATTAATTCATATACCAATAAATAACAAGTAAACCTACCAAACAACAACCAATAAAATTTATATCACTTCAGAATATAAATATAACGAACATAAAATCCATTTAGTCAATTGTAAGCGGATAAACACTCACCTTTGATTTATCGACGATTTAAAATCCAAATAAAGGACCAAATTTGTACCGTCTCGGAATGCAACCAAACTAGTTCCATAATGTCTGGAATTTCGATATGAACGCAACGGAGAAAACTGCACGTCGATTCGAGCTCGGATGCAAAAGTTATTCGAGTTAGAACATTTAAATTTTAATATAAAACAATTATTAATAAATAAAATAATTACAAAGCATACCATCTTCTCCCATGCATATGCGTATTAGCATAGCCGAACCCATAAACGCACAACCACCACAAAAAAAGCATGCAACTCGAGACATCCAAAGTTCAATCAGCGACTACCACACCTACGCACCTAGTTTCATCGCGTCATTCGCCGTCGTTTGCACAAAATCCAAGAAAACATGAGCATCCTTCTATCTCAGATCTCGGCAAATCTATGATGTATTAGCCGCAATCAACTATACGGATTTGAAAAGCTCGCCGAGATCTACAAATTTGCTTTTGGAACTTTTCGATTTCGTTGAATGGTTTGAGAGATAAAGAGGAAAGAAGATCAGCAATTTCTGGTTATTGGAATAATAGGTGGTGGACATGGTTTGAAAGTAGGGTTTTTGAAATAAAATAATAACAAAGTTGTCTCGATTTGCATGCGTATATATATATATAGTTAGGTCCAAAATCGTTCGAACTCCAATCAATACCTGTCGCCAGGCGTTTATAATATTTTACCCCCATTCCAAACGCAATCGAGCTAGTTTCGAGGCCTAATTTGATCGCATGTGGAAGATAGCCTTTCAAAGTCAATTTATTTTATCGTATTCCTTCAAAATGATTTCTGCACGTTTCAAGCTCACACGACCAAAAGATAAGGCCGATCACTACGAAACTTGAAATCTTACAATTATTCACTATTACGGATCCGATGAAACTGGTTTCATCAAAATCCGAGACAAACACAAAAATGGCTATTTTTACTCATTAATTTAAAAAATAAAAAATAAAAAAAATTCAATTTTAATTTTTCACATTTACACCCAATTTTAAATATTAATAAACTTAATTTTTATTTATATAAAATTTTAAATCAATTTACGACGTCATTTTATATCATATTCGATTTAGAATTTAATTATTCAAATAATTTCAAACATTAAAATTGTTCAACAAATTACATTAATAATCATTTTCATTTAATAATCACCGTAAGTGGTTACAATGCGTGAATCATACCCATCTACCCCTAGTAGATTAAGATCTAATAACCAATATATATATATATATATATATATATATGTAGCTACATGCCCAAAGACCACATCGATCCTAGGTGCTACCCATAGTACCCTCCATATCCTCCTCGAAAAGGACTCCGTCATCTCGCTACTTGTAACGTCCCACCTTTTTGCATGCTTTAAACCAACGATAAACCATACAAGTCAGACTTAAACCATACAGAATGGCGGATTGTTATGGGGTAAATAAGAAAAAGAGATAAAGAAAGAAAAAACAGAATCTTGCAGTGGAACGACAAAATATAATAATCAAATACAGTTCATGAAGCTGTTTAAAAAACGTTTGATCATACTTATGCAATACATATTAGAGTTACACGTACCAGAGAATAATATAACAATGCAGCGGAATAAAATGGTGTAGTGGAATAATATAATAGATAATAATAAATCTTCATCTTCGTCCTCCAGAATTCGGTCTTCCAAATCCTAAATGCTCAGACCGACCCAAGCGAATTGAAAAGACAAAACATTCGAGTCAGAACTAAAAGATCTTATGTGTGACGACCTAGAATTTTGAACATTTGAAATCGAAATATTTAATTGATTTTAAATATTTGGAAGCTAGTTCAACTTGAAATTTCAAATATAAATATGAATTTGGTAATTAAATTATTGAATTTAATTTATCGAAGTTGGGTAAAAATTTGAATTTTCAACTTTTAGCTTGTAAAATAATAATTTAATGACTTATAAAATTCATATTGATGATACCGAGGTTAATGGAAGCTTCAGAATTGATTTGAAAATCATTTATTTAGTTTTGAAATTTTATTTTTTAAATCGATAATTAAAAAATAGCTTTCCGAGGCACAGTTTCGGATTCGACAAAACCGGTTCCATTGGATCTGTAATATTGTATTATTATCAAATTTCAAATTTCCTAATGATCGGAGTTGTCATTTGAACCTGGCAGCTCAAAACGAGTAGAAACTATTTTAATCGATTCAATTTAAAATTGATCGTTTACTTTCGTAGCTTGCGCATATGATCGAATTAGCCTCCGAAACACGTTCCATTGTGTTCGGAATGCGGATAAAACCTTATAAACTCCTAGCGGCACGTCTCGATAGGATGTCAAGATTTTGAGCAGCGAATTCAGGACGATTTAAATTTAAATTTAAACTTGAATAATGTATTCTATTAACCAGTAAAAAAACATTTCATATCAAGACTTTTCCTCTGAAGCACTACGGCCTTCCTCCATACGCCAAGGTCTCGTCCTTGTCTCCCCTTTTTTACAAGTCTCACGCAAATCATTCCAAAAGCAGAAGCAAGGAAAAATCAATGGCCGCTATTTCTGTTCAAAATAAAATAACCCGCGGTGTTCCACTCCTCTTATCCTCAACATTATTTTCAAATCAAATTCACACGGGATGAAATTCATGGCCGCGAAAAAAAAGAGAATCGAAATGACTGCCCTTTCCTCAATCGAAATCAGATTCGATTCATAAAAAAAAAAGGAATTGAATTAAAATTTCATGATCTAGTTCATCTCGTTCGAGCTCGCCGAAGCTGTCATGAATCGTGCAAGTGCAGGGAAGCTCGTGTTCGATTTATTTTTCTCGAAGTGGTGAATTGGATGCGCGCGTTGGTGGAGATGCTTGAGAGATGGAGCTGGGACTAGCGGCGACGCGGGCAAGGGTCAAGCAGGCGATGTGGCGTTTAATTTTGGGAAGGCGTGAGGCAAACGGTAGCATGTTAGGGTTTCATGCAAACATGGATACAACTGCAACTGGAAGGAGAACAATGTATCGCAGTTGAGATTCGGCACTCATGAGGGTTTGGATGGAGGCCGCGATCAAAGTGTGGAGCAGCGGGGTAAGGTATATTCGATTTATACATTTCAATTTAAAACAAAAACTGATAATCCATAAGAAAATGTTACAATAAAGTAAATTTTAATTTCTTTTGCTCTTTATCATAAAGAAGGATTTTGTTTTAATTTGTACATATCTATAGGCGAAAAAAAAGAAAGAAAAAAATATGTATAGTAAGGCAATAAAATATCTATAATTTTCGACATTAAAGAATCAATTGTATATGTGTAAAAATAATGTACAGTAAGGTATTTATAAATTGTTTCATTCAAATTATATTTAAAAAAAAATTAAAATATTTGTATATAGACAGTGAAATAAAATACTGGGAATTTTTATGGAAACATAATTTTTTTTTATAAAGTTTAAAGAAAAGAATATATCTTTAAGAACCTGTATAGATTATTTTCAAAGGAAGAATAGAATAAATTGTTATTTTGTTTTTACAAAAGAAAAACAGATTTTAAATCTATTCAAGTTATTTTATTTTAGTATGTGTAGTCTCAAAAGTGAAGGAAAATATTAAAGAAAACTTAGTTAAATCGTTAGTTTATCAAAATTATCAAAGGAAAAAGGTATTGCTCGATTTAGTTTAAATATTGATAAATTGTATAATTATTTATACAAGGTCTAAAATGGTGAATGTCGGAATGGAAAATGGATTGCATGCATAAGCAAAGGTGAGATCTTCTCACTCAAGTTTGAATTGGAATTTCCAGTTTGATTTTAAATAGTTAAATTTAAAATTGTTGATTGCGTGCTTGGATGAAGGTTGTTATTATTTGTTTTGAAATAGACTCCATTGCACCGCATAATAGCGGATGATATTTTATAAATCCCATATACCGTGATATTCCACCTCAAAGTGGAATTTGTATTTAATTGTTATACCAACGTCTATGGATGCAGGGAAACAGGTTGGAGGGATCCAACTAGATTCCTCAAACATTTGAATTTGGTTCATTTTTTGTGTGTTAAATTTTTTATTATCTGTGTGATTATATTGTAATTGGAATCATTGTAGGCTAAAATTTACCCGAATATATTTCTGGTGTCGTAAGATACCATAAATAAATAAAATAGGATTTTTGAATTTAAGTAGAAAAAATCTATAGTGAAATCCTATCGAATAAATTCCAAGATATGGGGAAAGATTTTTATAAATAGGTTTTGAGTAACATTGGTTGATAGTTGAAGAATTTATTTAAAATATGGACTTTAAATAGTTTGGAAAATAATAATAATAATAAAGGGATTTATTTTAAAAGACGATAAATTTGAGAAATCCATTCGGAAATTGATTTTTGGAGATTGAAATTAAACCTTTGGGAAATCCATTTGGAAATTGATTTGGGTGTTTGAAATAAATTTGGAAATCAATGTGAAAATTGATTTGGTGTTGAAAGTGAATATTTGGGAATCGATTTGAAAAAATCGTATATCAATGGATATTTGGAAATTTGAATTCACAATGGGAATTTGTAAAGGAAAGGAAATTTTGTTTTAAAAATAAATGTTGGTTTATTTTTAAAAGTGTAGAAAGGAATTTACGGATTTGGAACGTAAATTTAAAATAAATCCAGAAGGATTTATAAATTGATTTGAATGAACCATTTTAGAATGGAAGGTGTACATTCCCTGGAAAGCCAAGAATGTTTTTCAATATAGTTTATAAATATAGACTGAAGTTGTAAAGATGGTTTTAAAGATAGAATGTTTGGAAAAATTTATTCACTTGGGTTATTTTGAAAACCTTAAAGTAAAGATTTAATTAATTAATTATAGAAGTGATTATTTAAAGATTTAATTGATATTTATTTTAGAAAATGGTAATTTAAATCATTATACCCGATCTACTAACTTTATTCTAAAGTTAACCTGGACATGAAGTTTTATATGAGATATTGGTATAATATTTTCATAACTAATATTTAAATAAATGCTTTAAACAGTTTTATCTAAATGTTTTCAAGTATGTATTTTGGATAAATGATTTGAATTATTTAAAGTATTTGAGCTCGGCAGACTTTCAGTGGAAATAAATAATATTGGGAATCTTATTTTGCGAGTGAAAAGTGATTTGAAATTTGTTTTCAAATGGTTGAAGTGTGAAAATAAATAATTGAAAAATTATTTGAAATCTAGTGATTGTTGTGAATGTTGATTGATGGTTAAATAACCGACTATCAATATTTGCCATTAAATGACGTTTGAATTTTGATGCGACCGGGGGTCGGATTCCAAGTGGATACCTAAAAACCACATCGAACCTTTGTGATTGTGATGAATCTTTTATTCAAAAGATCAAAGTGAAAATTGTTGTGATTTGTTGAAATCTGAATAAACACTTATTTTAAAAAAAATAAGCGCTCGTAATTCGGATTAGGCGGGAGAGGACCTTTGTGTCATATAACCCATTCCGAATAATGATACGACGAAATAGGATTGCATTTGAAGACCGGTGGTGAAGACCGAGTATTTGCGAGAATGATAGGATGACCTATCAATTTTCTCTACACCGAGTAGCTACGGTATAGAGATTCCTTAAGTGATGAGAAGTCTGATCTGGATTGTGAATACCCGGATTGCAAGGGCTTCTACGGAAGTGCCTTCGGTTCTGTTCGAACTCGGAACAGACTTTCATGGATGTGTGTCTGACGTTACAAATTGAGATGTAAAGCTGGTTTCTATCAAATACATTTCTGTTGGTGGCGGAGAATTTATTCTTCTAGCTTAACACCCTTCTCTGAGACGTACGAGCTCAGAGATTATGTAGTTGATGGTTACTAGTGATACATTCCCAATTTTGTAATGTGGCATACGAAGTGTTGCCGATCATTTGTTGATCGAAGCATGGCTTTTGTGAAAAGCGTAGCTTTGTGGATGAGACTTCGTCGAGCCTTACAACCCGAAAATGGTCGAAACAGGAATGATGCGGCAAGCTTTTTAGGGGTCGCGCCCCTAGGGTATGCCCATTTTCTTCTGGATAAAGGGTGGTATCATGGTATGGAGCCCAGATACTTAACTCATGTGGACACTGTAAATTTATTACTGTGTGATGTTGGTTTGTGGTTGAGGATCCTAGGATAAAGGTCGGTAACGAC
Organism: Allium cepa; assembly: GCA_030765085.1. NCBI lineage: Eukaryota > Viridiplantae > Streptophyta > Magnoliopsida > Asparagales > Amaryllidaceae > Allium > Allium cepa. The sequence continues at coordinate 189,779,986 of CM060929.1, read as the reverse complement.
CGGGGATGACATACTCATGTGTGGAGTTATCTATGTTACAGCTTCATTGCACCGGAAGCGTGAGGTAACTCGGCCTTGTGTTGGTAGAGAGCTGGTTAAGTTCTCGAGGCGTCCCTCCAGAGGCGTACCCATGTCGCAATAGGAAGTTCATTAGCCTGACCATTTGATGGAAATCCAAAGAAACAATACGAGCCCTATACGATTTTAGTTGTATAACCTGCCATGGAATATGGCGGTAACCCGCTATTGATCATGGTAGCTATAGTAGGCATACGACGAAACGTCGTATGTTGGCTAAGATTAATATTATACTTTTGAAATATTTTCTACACTATGCACTAATAATAATATCAAAAGAATTTTCCGTATTAAGCATTTTTTACTATCATAAGGAGAAATCTCCTCCAAGTGTGTGTTTGCATTGTGTGTGTGGTGGGAGGTCTTATGGCAGTTTCATTTTCGAAAGCATGGCGGATTTCTATTATTTTCTTTGTGAAAATATCTGATTTTAAGATCTCACACCAGTCCCATGACTGACCCGGAATTTATTGTTCCCTTTCTAAACTCTGGGTGTCCATAATTTTTCACACGGGAAGCTTAGAGTCAGGTTATCATTATTCGGGAGCAAAGTCAAGAAGTTGCTGTGCAATCAGGAATTAGAGCTGGATGGCGAAGCGTATCACTAGTATATGTTATATTCTTTTCCACTATTTGTTGTTGTAAACTCTGATAATGTAATGTGATGTAATGTAATAATAGATATGATTCTTTGTTTTAAGGATTATTCATTTATATATTAAATGTTGTTCCACTGCGAAATGTGAGATTCTGTTATTGTTTCTGTTTTCTTCTTCTATCATTTTCTTCTTAAACCCTAATGGTTCGGTTTTCCACCGTTCGATGGTTCGACGGCTGATACAGTGAACGTATTAATGTCGAATTTCGAAAGTCGAAAAAAGTCGAGTCGTTACAATGTGGTATCAGAGCATTTGGTTAAGCGATAACCTTGGCACTGTTCGATGTTACTCATTGGAGATAGAGTTAGTAGTACTCTAGAATGAGTTTGAGTGCAATAATAGATATGAGCGCGTATTTGTTAGTGAATATAAAATTGTTTTATATTATGTTGACTTATCGGTTGATTGTTTATAGATTCTGGTCGGTGCAGTTTGGCCAATTATTTCGATAGGGGTTTCTAGACTCTTAAATAAGATAAACAGACACTGTATTGTTTTAAAATAGGGCAAATGAAACAATTTTACCCAAAACTATTTTTGTATATAAAAGAAATAAATTTTCTATGAATTATTATAATATATGGTTGCTTGGTTGTTAGGAAGTGATGATATTGAATTATCCTCATTACTGTAATGAAATTTAATAAGAAATAATGGTATAACCAAAGATTTGGAGATAAATTCATTTAACAAATGAAATTTATAAATATGAATTGAAAGGATAAGGGAATGAATTCATATACAAATGAGATTTGTAAACGTAAATTGTAAGTGTGATTTATAATTTGCAATAAAATTCATTAATGGAATGAAATTGGTAATGTGAATTTATAAATGAGTTTTATAAATTGAAATAAAATGCCAGAGTAATTTTTGGAATACGAATTAAGTGATTTTTGGTATTTGGGATTGATGAAGTAGAGGAATAGCTTCGTTGATTGGATGGGTGGGTTGCTTTGGGTGATGGGTTGTATGGAACAGGCATAAGGAGGGTGAGCACAGCAAGCATTGTGTGGTATAGCAGTAGGGAGGTGATTCTTTAGGTTTGTTAGTTATAGGAGGAGTTTGGGTGGATGGAAAGTGGAGATGTTGACTGGTGGTTGGAGATTAGGCTGAACTGTTGATTCAATAAGATGATGCAGTAGTAGGCAGTTTGAAATTTACGTGAAGTTGTGGTTGGTTGCTAGTGGAGAAGATGTGTATGATGGAGGTGTTGGTGAATGTAGTGTGTCAGTTTGTTAGCATCGAAATCTAATAGTATGCAGGGGTTTGGGGAGTATATAGGGGATGTTTGTATGGAATTGGTTATGTGTCATGTGTTTTGGTAATGGGTAGATGCGTTGTGGAGTTATCTGGGTTAGGGGGTCAGGGGTAATATACAATGATTTGCAATGTAAGTTGAGTGGCTATTTGAACTGGTAGTCAAGCGGTGATGACAGTTTTGGAGGTACAACTGTGAAGTAGTAAGGGGATGGATGTAATGTTGAATGTGCATAGTTTGAATATGCACTGGTAGTTTGGTTTGAAATGACTGAAAGGCAGTGAGTCAATATAGAGGTGAAGTGATGTTGGTTGTGGTTTGTATTGGTAAAACAATGACAGGGGTTATGCAACAAGAGGGGAATGGGAATTTGTTTAGGGACAGAGTGAATATGCAGTGCATAGATGCTGCAAGGTTATGTGATGTGCACAGAGTTGATGATGTGCACTATTGTGAAGGGTGAATATATTGGTTTATGTGTTGTCATATGTAGTACAAAAGATGATTTTGTAGCCAAAGGCAGTGGGGAGTTTAAATGTGCACTTGAAGTAGGAGAGGTGAACTATTGAGCAAGTTTGGGTATGTTGCTGTGGCAGTTGCAAATGGATAAGTGAATAAAACAAATCTAATTAAATTAATAGATGGAATGGATTTGATAAATGAAGAATCAAATCAAGGATTTAAAATTAGAAATTGTTAACAAGGAAAATGAACTTGAGTTTTGAATATAAATAACTTAAGTAAAATATTGGATAAAGGCTCGACTTATGTAAAATTGTGAAATGGTTGTTGTCAAGTTGTATGAATGGTTTTGAATGAAACTTGTTTGAGTAATGAAATGCAAACGAATGGATTAGAACTAAAAACAAAAGTATAAATATTGACAATGAACTTTTGAATTAATATGATGTGAATTTGAATGTCGATAAAGATAAAAGATGTGTGATTTAGTTGTAAGCAACTAAAATTGTATCAAAACCACATAAATTGCTAATGGAAATAATTTTGAATATTTTGCTTGTGAAAACTATGTGTTTACTATTGAAAATAAGTGAAATGTAAATGAATTTCCTATATATGTCACTTATGTGTTTAAATTGAGTAAATGCAGGTACAGGAAAGTCGTTGAGCTAGATTTGATTGCGCAAAATGCTAATTAAATAAGCCGTTTGCTTAAAAATGCTAAATAAAGTACACCTACGCAGTAAAAATAGGAAATATGAATTGTTTTTGTTTTTTCCGATCGGGTGGGTCGGTGTATATATATTTATATCTTTTGCCAAATTGCAAAAACTCCTCCGTACAAAAGAGGCTCTGCCAAAATTTTCCGAAAATTTTGGGAGTTAGAAAATTTTTTGAATTTTTTTTGTTAGCGACAAACGATTTCAAAATTGAAATTGAAGTAAACTAGTGAATTAAACTGAATTAAAATAATGGTATGGATCAGTTATAAATGGAAAATAAAATTCAATATTCAGAGTTGAAGATAAATTGAATTCATAGAGTGATGGGAAAACAAATTTGAATAGAAGTAGATATGAAACTTATGTAAGGAAATGTATAAAATGGTTTTGGAATCTGTAGTTGGATATTGTTAAATTGGATATACATGTATTATAAAGCAAGTGGGGAAAATTGGATTTGATTTTCGAAGATAAAACTGAATTGCTCGACAAAAAGGTACGCATTTAAATTTCATTATGAAATTTGGTGTTTTTCTTGTCCAGCCACTTGGCTTTTTGTTTTCTTTAGGAATCTGAGGGCCTGTGGTGCCATTTTGTAGTTGTACCGAGCTAGCCGCGCAATGGAGAGGCTGACGAAATTTTTCAAAAGCTTAGGGCCTTAGAAAAATTTTGAGAAAATTTTGAAATTTAAATTTAAATTTGAATTGTGAAGTAAACAATATTGTATGGAGACTATTGAAGATTTTGGAAAGTTAGTTGAAATGAATTTTTAATAAAAAGATTTGGGATGATAAATTGATAAAACTGTTTGATTTGAAAAATTTTAAACGGGTTGAATCCATTCTTCTTAACTAGTAATTTCGGGACGAAATTCTTTTAAGGGGGAAGGATGTGACGACCCAGAATTTTGAACATTTGAAATCGAAATATTTAATTGATTTTAAACATTTGGAAGTTAGTTTAACTAGAAATTTCAAATATAAATATGAATTTGATAATTAAATTATTGAATTTAATTTATTGAAGTTGGGTAAAAATTTGAATTTTCAATTTTTAGCTTGTACAAAAATAATTTAATGACTTTGAAAATTCATATTGATGAACTTAGGTTAATGGAAGCTTCAGAATTTGATTTGGAAATCATTTATTCAGTTTTGAAATTTTATTGTTTAAATCGATAATTAAAAATAGCCTTCCGAGGCACAGTCTTGGATTTCGACAAAACCAGTTCCATTGGATTCGTAATATTGTATTATTATCGGATTTCAAATTCAGTAGTTATCGAAGTTTTCGCTTGACCCTTGTAGCTCAAAACGAATAGAAACTATTTTAATCGATTCAATTTAAAATTGATCGTTTACTTCCGTAGCTTGCGCATATGATCGAATTATACTCTGAAACACGTTCCATTGTGTTCGGGATACGGATAAAACCTTATAAACGCCTGGCGGCGCGTCTCGATAGTATGTCAAGATTTTAAGCAACGAATTCAGGATGATTTAAATTTAAATTTAAACTTGAATAATTATTCTATTAACCAGTAAAAAAACATTTCATATCAAGACTTTTCCTCTGAAGTAGTACGGCCTTCCTCCATACGCCAACGTATCGTCCTTGTCTCACCATTTCTTTAAAATCTCACGCAAATCATTTCAAAAGCAGAAGCAAGGAAAAATCAATGGCCGCGATTTCTGTTCAATATAAAATAACCTGCGGTGTTCCACTCTTCTTCTCCTCTACATTATTTTCAAATCAAATTCACATGTAATCAAAACCGTGGCCGCGAAAAAAAGAGAATCGAAATCACTGTCCTTTCCTCAATCGAAATCATATTCGATTCAAAAAAAAGGAATTGAATTAAAATTTCGTGATCGAGTTCATCTCGTTCGAGTTCGCCGAAGCTGTCGTGAATCGCGCAAGTGCAAGGAAGCTCGTGTTCGATTTTTCTCTCAAAGTGGTGAAGTGGATGCGTGCGTTGGTGGAGATGCTCGAGAGATGGAGTTGGGATTGGCGGCGATGTGGGCAAGGGTCGAGCGAGCGATGTGGCGTTCGATTTTGGGAAGTCGCGAAGCAAACGGTAGCATGCTAGGGTTTCGTGCGAATAGGGATGCAACTGCAATTGGAAGGAGAACAATGTACCGCAGTTGAGATTCGACGCTCGTGAGGGGGTCGATGGAGGCCGCGATCGAAGTGCGGAGCATCGGGGTGAGGTATATTCGATTTATACATTTCAATTTAAAAAAAATGATAATCCATAAGAAAATGTTACAGTAAAGTAAATTTCAATTTATTTTGCTCTTTATCATAAGAAGGATTTTGTTTTAATTTTTACATGTCTATAGGCAGAGAAAAAGGAAGAAAAAAATATGTATAGTGAGGCAATAAAATATCAGACATTTTCGACATTTAAGAATCAATTGTATATGTGTAAAAATAATGTACAGTAAGGTATTTATAAATTTTTTCATTCAATTTATATTTAAAAAAAAAATTGTATATAGACAGTGAAATAAAATACTGTGAATTTTTATGGAAACAGAAAATATTTTTTTATAAAGTTTAAAGAAAAAATAGATCTTTAAGAATCTATATAGATTATTTTCAAAGGAAGAATAGAGTAAATTGTTATTTTGTTTTTACAAAAGAAAAGCAGATTTTAAATCTTTTCAAGTTATTTTATTTTAGTATGTGTAGTCTCAAAAGTGAAGGAAAATATTAGAGAAAACTTAGTTAAATCGTTAGTTTATCAAAATTATCAAAGGAAAAAGGTATTGCTTGATTTAGTTTAAATATTGATAAATTGTATAATTATTTATACAAGGTCTATAATGGTGAAAGTCGGAATGGAAAATGGGTTGCATGCATAAGCAAAGGTGAGATCTTCTCACTTAAGTTTAAATTGGAATTTCCAGTTTGATTTTAAATAGTTAAATTTAAAATTATTGATTGTGTGCTTGGATGATGGTTGTTATTATTTGTTTTGAAATAGACCCTATTGCGTCGCATAATAGCGGATGATATTTTATAAATCCCATATACCGCGATATTCTACCTTGATATGGAATTGGTATTTAATAGTTGTGCTAACGTCTATGGATGCAGGGAAACAGGTTGGAGGGATCCAACTGGATTCCTCAAACATTTGAATTTGGTTCATTTGTTGTGTGTTAAATTTTTTTTATAATCTGTGTGATTATACAGTAATTGGAATCATTGTAGGCTAAAATTTAGCCGAATATATTTTTGGTGTCGTAAGATACCAGAATAAATAATATAGGATTTTTGAATTTAAGTAGAAAAAATCTATAGTGAAATCCTATCGAATAAATTCAAAGATTTGGGGAAAGATTTTTATAAATAGGTTTTGAGTAACATTGGTTGATAGTTGAAGAATTTATTTGAAATATGGATTTTAAATAGTTTGGAAAAAAATAATAATAAAGGGATTTATTTTAAAAGATGATAAATTTGAGAAATCCATTTGGAAATTGATTTTTGGAGATTGAAATTAAACCTTTGGGAAATCCATTTGGAAATTGATTTGGCTGTTTGAAATAAATTTGGAAATTAATGTGAAAATTGATTTGGTGTTGAAAGTGAATATTTGGGAATCGATTTGAAAAATCGTATATCAATGGATATTTGAAAATTTGAATTCACAATGAGAATTTGTAAAGAAAAGGAAATTTTGTTTTAAAAATAAGTATTGGTTTATTTTTAAAAGTGTAGAAAGGAATTTAAGGATTTGGAGCGTAAATTTAAAATAAATCCAAAAGGCTTTATAAATTGATTTGAATGAACCATTTTAGAATGGAAGGTATACTTTCCTTGGAAAGCCGAGAATGTTTTTCAATATAGTTTATAAATATAGATTGAAGTTGTAAAGATGGTTTTAAAGATAGAATGTTTGGAAAAATTTATTCACTTAGGTTATTTTGAATACCTTAAAGTAAAGATTTATTTAATTAATTATAGAAGTGATTATTTAAAGATTTAACTGATATTTGTTTTAGAAAATGGTTATTTAAATAATTATACCCGATCTACTAACTTTATTTTAAAGTTAACTTGGACTTGAAGTTTTATATGAGATATTGGTGTAATATTTTCATAACTAATATTTAAATAAATGATTTAAACAGTTTTATCTAAATGTTTCCAAGTATATATTTGGATAAATGATTTGAATTATTTAAAGTATTTGAACTCGACAGACTTTCAGTGGAAATAAATAATATCAGGAATCTTATTCCGCGAGTGAAAAGTGATTTGAAATTTGTTTTCAAATGGTTGAACTGTGAAAATATATCTTGCGAAGATATTTTGAAAATAAATAATTGGGAAAATTATTTGAAATCCAGTGAATGTTGATTGATAGTTAAATAACCGACTATCAATATTTTCCTTTAAATGACATTTGAATTTCGATGCGACCGGGGGTCGGATTCCAAGTGGATATCCCAAAACCACATCGAACCTTTGTGATTGTGATTATTCTTTTATTTAAAAGATCAAAGTGAAAATTGTTGTGATTTGTTGAAATCTGAATAAACACTTATTTTAAAAAAAAATAAGCGCTCGTTATTCGGATTAGCCGGGAGAGGACCTTTGTGTCATATAACCCATTCCGAATAATGATAAGACGAAATGGGATTGCATTTGAAAACTGGTGGTGAAGACCGGGTATTTGCAAGAATGATAGGATGACCTATCGATTTTCTCCACACTGAGTAGCTAAGGTATAGAGATTCCCTAAGTGATGGGAAGTCCGATCGGGATTGTGAATATCCGGATTGCAAGGGCTTCTTCGGAAGTGCCTTCGGTTCTGTTTGAACCCGGAACAGACTTGTATGGATGTGTGTCTGACGTTACAAATTGAGATGTAAAGCTGGTTTATATCAGATACATTTCTGTTGATGGCCGAGAATTTATTCTATTAGCGTAACACCCTTCTCTGAGACGTACGAGCTCAGAGGTTATTTAGTTGATGGTTACTAGTGATACATTCCCAATTTGGTAATGTGGCATACGAAGTGCTGCTGATCATTTGTTGATCGAAGCATGGTTTTTATGAAAAGCATAGCTTTGTGGACGTGACTTCTTCGAGCCTCACAACCCGGAAACGGTCGAAACATGAATGATGTCGCAAGGTTTTGAGGGGTCGCGCCCCTAGGGTATGTCCATTTTCTTCTGGATAAAGTGTGGTATCATGGTATGGAGCCTAGATACTTAACTCATGTGGACAGTGTAAATTTATTACTGCGTGATGTTGCTTTGTGGTTGAGGATCCTTGGATAAAGGTCGGTAATGACTGGGGATGGCATACTCATGTGTGAAGTTATCTATGTTACAGCTTCATTACACCAGAAGCGTGACGTAACTCGGACTTATGTTGGTAGAGAGCTGGTTAAGTTCTCGGTGTGTCCCTCCAGAGACGTACCCATGTGGCAATAGGAAGTTCCTTAGCCTGACCATTTGTTGGAAATCCAAAGAAACAATACGAGCCATGTACGGTTTTAGTTGTATAACCTACCATGGAATATGGCGGTAACCTGCTATTGATCATGGTAGCTATAGTAGGCATACGTCGAAACATCGTACGTTGGCTAAGATTAATATTATACTTTCAAATTTTTCTGCACTATGCACTAATAATAATATCGAAAGAATTTTTCGTATTAAGCATTTTTGACCGCCATAAGGAGAAATCTCCTCCAAGTGTGCGTTTGCATTGTGTGTGTGGCGGGAGGCCTTATGGCAGTTTCATTTTCAAAAGCATGGCGGATTTCTTTTATTTTCTTTGTGAAAATAACTGTTTTTAAGATCTCACTCCAGTCCCATGACTGACTCGGAGTTTATTGTTCCCATTCAAAACTCTGGGTGCCCACAATTTTTCACACGGGCAGCCTAGAGTCAGGTTATCAATATTCGGGAGAAAAGTCAAGAAGTTGATGTGGAATCAGGAATTAGAGCTGGACGGTGAAGCGTATCACTAGTATATGTTATATTCTTTTCCGCTGTTTGTTGTTGTAAACTCTGATAATGTAATGTGATATAATGTATAACATATATGATTCTTTGTTTTCAAGATCATTCATTTATATATTATATGTTTTCCGCTTCGAAATGTGATATTCTGTTATTGTTTCTGTTTTCTTGTTCTATCTTTTTCTTCTTAAACCCTAATGGTTCGGTTTTCCGACGTTCGATGGTTCGGCAGCTGATACAGTGGACGTATTAATGTCGACTTTCGAAAGTCGAAAAATATCGGGTCGTTACATTATGTAAGTTAAATCAACGATAAATAATATGAGTGAAACGGCGTCATAGATGTTTACGGGATTTGACATCTCCTATCCAGTGTCAACATGAGTGCGGTAACTTAAGAGATGCTCGGGATTCACATCTCCAAAGGATCCGTTAAACTATTTACTATGTAGTAATATTTCGCTATTATAATAATGTCTATAGTAAAATAAACTTACTTTTTTCATAGCATTAAGGGGTTACCCATATAGCCCTTAACACGTAATAGTTCTAGTCGTCCATCCAATATCATGGTCCCTCCTGATCGGGAAGTTTCTAGAGGATACCACACGGGCTAAGTGAGAAAATCAAACTCGTACAAGACGCGATAGGGTAGGTGACACGGCACGCAAGGCAATGCCAGGCTAGATATACCAATTAAGCACATGAGCAGGTGGTAACGCGTAGCGCGCAGCTACCGCCCACCTCGAGCCACACCCCCGAATCAAAAAAACAAAAGTGGCACTGAATAAATCCAAAAGTCAGAGTATAATATCGAAGGGATGTGTCCGATCGAAGGAATGACCTCACTGGCCCGAGATCGCTCTTGTTTTAGCCACCTTATGCCAACTCACGGGAGTCGGGTCCACGCATATACCTTAATAGAACGTCGTCGCCATCCTACTTTATTTTGGAATCTCCACCACGTACACGGTTGTTAAAGTGGTTTTCGGAGTTTGCAGAGCGTATGATAACTTCCGATCCTGGTCTCTTTACAACTAAACGTTATTATAACGCCGCGGTCATTTCAAAATAATTTATACTTCAAAACCAGAATATACTATCCATTTTGAAACAATATAACTACGATATCCTTTCCATCTCTAAAACCAAAACATTTTGATATCATTTTTATTCAAACCCAAATCAGTATAATATCATTTTATTTCAAATATATCCTTTTCAAAAATCATAACATTTCAACATTTAACACTTCAAAATCAAAATACTGGAAATTTAACACTTTCATTTTATACTACCTCGAAACTCATAATTTCCACCACTTATGTGGTTTAAATATTTAAAATACTTTATATAAACAAAATAGCTTCTTAAATTTTCACAAATAAATTCCAAAACTCGAATTTCTAGATTTTAAATTTAATCCAAATCCTAAAATAATACACTTCAATTAAATTCAGTTTCCAAAATAAACTTTTCCACATTTTGTTTATTTCTAAACTAATTTGACCCACAAAATAAACCATTTCAAATTCAATATATTTGAAAGCTTAAATATTCAATATTTCAAAACTAAATTTTATAATTCTTATATATATATACCAAGTTCACTTAAACCACCTTAATCCCGAATTTAGTTATAAACCATATTTTTTTTAAATCTAAATTTCAATAAGTTCCAAATGGATTCTTATTAAATATAATTCTAAATCAAATAAAATCTCAAATCAATTTCAAAACTATCTTCTCAACCTTGATTTATAAAAATCAATATAAACTCTATATTAAAATATAATTTAAGTAAATACTTATCCACATTATATTTTAATAAAATTAAACTTTATTATTAAACTTATTTTATACTTTAAACAACTTTATATATAGCTTAAAACTAAGAATTTGACTATGTATAGAATAACATTTAAAAAATATCCAAATCAGTATCCCATAAAATCGTATATTTCTTTGCAAAGCCATAGAAATCATTCCAAAATATTTTTATATATAGACCGCGGTGTCTGTATAAAATTTTCTATCCTATGGTCAAGTGATACAGATATTTATCATTTCAATCCGCAATTTAAAATAAAAATTATGGCTATATATCATTCAAACCACAATCCCGAATGAAATAAAGTGCATAACAATTTGCGGTTTATAACGATATAAAATACAACACCCATTCATCCAATATCAATCATCAACCATTAATCACAATCATCATCTAATTCAATCAATAGCATCAATATATAACGGACAATAAAGAACAGGTATCAACTATCAGTTCATATCCAATAATAAATTAAATAACTATTTAACTGGCAGATTATATCAAACAACAATTTAATTCAATAAATTCTATCTAACTGAGATGATGATTAAAAATATGCCAAATATCTATAATAAATTTCAAATCAAATCATAAATCAATTTAACAAACATAAGAAATTTTAGAAGTTGTGAGTAGGTTGAAACACTCACCTTTTGAATTTAAATTGAATTTAAATCCAATTTAAACCTAAAAATTGGACAGTCTCCGAATCCGTCCAAATCTACGCCATAATGTCCGAAATTCCAATACGAACCTAGCGGAGAAAACCGCGCATGAAATGGAGTTCGTACGCAAAACTTATATCAGTTAGAGAAATTGAAAATTAAATTTAAATTAAAACAAAATGGATAACATTACTCATCACACTGCCATGTCACCACAGCATCTTCCCATTTTCCTCCAGAATTTACACGCATGCTACAGGGACGATGTACGCACTTAGCTACAAGAACGAAATCGTATCCTGCAAATCGAATATGAGCCACCGCCACACCTCGTTTGTCCACGTACGGCCATGCCACATCATGCTGAAACCATGAATGCGCCTCCACCGGCCTTCACCCCTCGCGCGACCACCAAAACGCCCCTAAAAGATGACAGTCGTCGCCAAAAATAACTAGGGTTTCGAACTGTCATGCAATTTTCCACGACGTTCAAACCATTGATTCCCCAAACGAACACCACTTTCCCCTCAGCGATCTCTACCAAACCCCTAAATAAATTTGACGATCTGATGAAGTTGATCATGACACGATGAACGGCCGTGAATAAACGACAAATTTCTGGTCAAACTGTGACGACCCGGAATTTTTGAGCATTTGAAATATGAATATTTAATTTATTTTAAATATTCAAAGTTAATTTCTTTACTTGAATTCAAATATCACTATTTATTTGATAATTAAATTATTGAATTAAATAGTTTGAAGTTGGATAAAATGTGAAATCTGGAATTTTTAGCTTGTTACAAAAAATTTAAGGGTTTGTAAAATTTATATCGATAGTACTGAAGATAGTAAAGGTGTTGAAATTGAATTTGAAAGTGTTTTGTTTAGTTTTTAAAATATATCATTTAAATTTATTTTTAAAAAATAACCCTCCAAGGCACAGTATCGGATTTCGGCGGAACCAGTTCCATTGGATCCACAATATTATATTATTATCGGATTTCAATTTTCGTAGCGTTTGGAGATACCGTTTGTCCGTACGGGTGAGAAACATGTTGAAATTAAAATCGATAATTTAATATTTAAACTCGATTCAAAAGCTATCTTACGCATATGACTGAATTAGGCTTCGAAATACGTTCCATTGTTTTCGGAATACGGGTAAAACATTATAGACGCCTGGCGGCACGCCTCGATAGGGCATCAGATTGTTAAGTTGCGTTAAATAAGATATTTATAATTTAAAAAAATTAACCTGTCAATCAGGGCTTACCTTCTCCAACACGCCTTCCTCAACTCTATATCTTATCCCTCTCGTTCAAAGTCAAGAAAAAAATCGAAATTTAACATTTCATATATAAAAAAATGGGCAAACTCGGCTTGTCTTGTAACCGAAGCTGCCTTCTCCTTTATACTTGAACTCTATGATTCCTTCCTTCTCCTCTTTCAATTCGAATCGAACCATCAAAGAAAAAATCGCGATTTGAAAAAAAAATTCGAGCAATGCTCATAGCCGAGGCAGAGGTGGCTGCAGCGTGTCTCGTTCAATCAAAGGGTGCGACGTAAGGAGGAATCGATCTGGTTCAATAAAATCAAAGGGTATCTTAAGCTAGGGCTCGATCGATTTTAGAAGGACGTATCATGATCTGGTGGACTTGGGGTTTGGCGTAGTCACGATGAAGGCAAAGTTTGGGGGAAGCATTGCGATTCAGAAAATCGTTATTACTGGTGTCATTTCGAAGCGTAGAGTGGCGAAGGCGGAGCTGAGGTTGAGGTCAGTTTCTTAGAAGCTTCGGCCAAGAACGTGTGATTTGGTCTTTTTATTTTTTTAGGTGAGCCTGTTTGTGCATGATGGAAGAAGTAGTGATGCTGAGGAGGAAGTAGAAGTCGTTAAGTGCTGTTCAGATTGTTGATGAAGGGGGATAGTCATGCTATGCTGCACAGAGGCAGGAGTTTCATTTAGGAAGGAAGGTTATCTTGTTAGTAAGGTCGAAAAATCATGAAGAAACAAGTCGAGTGTGGTTCGTAGCGATGAAACCTACAATAAGATTGGTTTGATAAATCAAAAATCAAGGTCTATAATCATGAAGAAACCAAGCCCAGATGGATCGGATTGCAAATAAAAGCAAGGGTGAGTTAATCTCACTCATCTGGTTATAATTTAAATTTAAATGGTTAAATTTAAACAGTTGGTTGATTGATTTGATTGGATGTGCTATATTATATATATAGTAGTATATAGTATATATTGGAATGATTGATTTCCCGCATTATATAGCGGATGAGACCCTATGCACCGCATAATAGCGGATGATTTTATATTTAAATCCCATATACCGCGATATTCCACCTCGAAGTGGAATTGGTATTTTATATTGTGCTAACATTTATGGATGCAGGGAAACAGGTTGGAGGGATCCAATTGGATTCCTCAAAATTATTTGTATTGTTTAATATTCTCTGTTATGAATATTTGATATTCTGTGATGAATTATATTGATAATTGGAATATTGAATGCTATAGTTTGCTTGAATATATTTTGGTACACTGAGTTATCAAAATATATAGAATTGGATTTTTGAAAGAAAATAAAAGAATGGATTTTTAAGAAAAATAATCATGGAGATTTTGAATAAATTTAAGAATGAACCAAAAAAGAATAAGAGTGATTTTAAAATTCTAATAAATAATTTCGAATATGGAAAAAGGGGATTTTAAATAAACAGAGAAATAATGAATTGTAAAACTTAAGAGATATTATTTAAAGGAATAAAGAATTTACTTTAAAAATTTAAGGTTTGAATTTATTTAAAAGGGTAAAGAAGGAATTTGGAAAATCTGAAATTTGTATTTTCAGTTAAAAGATTTTAAATCATAATTAAGGAATAAAATTTAAAGCCAATGGGTTTTGAAATAAATTGAATAAGTAAAGAAATTTATTTCAAATGGGGTAAATTGGGAAATCAATTTGGTAATCGATTTAAGTGTTTGAAATTGGAAATTTAAAGGACAATGAGACTATGGAATTTATAAACTGGGTTTATAAAAAGTAAAGTAATATATATCAGTGGATATTTGGAAAAACAAATTCACGACGGGAATTTATTAAAAGAATGGGTAAATTTGTTTAAAAGTAAATAGTGATTTATTTTTAAAGATAGAAAAAGAAGAGTATTTCCATGGATAGCCAAGTACTTTTTCAACGTAAATTTTTAAATATAAGTTATGTTGTTTAAAAAGCATGTTTTAGAAAAATTATTATTTCTAAATGTTTATTTTTCAAATCCATTATCATATTAATTATTTAAAGGTGACTGGGTATTTTGTTTTAAAAGAGAAAAACTAATTTTATATTTTATAAAGTAGCCTCATTTTAAATATTCTTAAAGTATATATTTTGAATAAGTGTTAAAGTAATTTTTAATTTAAATGTTTTAAAGGATATTTTATAATAAAATGTTTTTAAGTTATATTAAAAATCTGAAGCTTTGTACTTGGTATTTTCAGTGGAAATAAATATTTGGGAATTTATTTCATGAGAAGAGTGTGGTTTGAAAACTGTTTTCAAAAGGGTTGAAATGGAAATATATCTTGCGAAGATATTTTGAGGTAAATAATTCAGGAGAAATTATTTATTGTTGATGGTTGTTGTAAATGTTAATTGATAGTTAAATCACCGACTATCAATATTGGCCAATGCGCTGATCATTTCGAAGAGACCGGGATCGGGATTAATTTCTCAAAAACCACTTCGATCCGGTTTGTACGTTTTCATGAGAAAGACGAGTTTGGATTCAAAGATGGAGCAGTGAAGTGCAAGGGCTAGTCGCTACTAATCCTGGGGAGGTTCCAAAATGGATGTAGTAGGAATAGTGCTTTCGGTGCCGTTTGAACCCGGGACGGACTTGTATGGATGAATGCTTTTGGACTGTCAACATTGGCCAATGTGACTATCAAAATCACCGACTATCAATATTGGCCAATGCGCTGATCGTTTCGAAGAGACCGGGATCAGGATTAATTTCTTGAAAACCACTTCGATCTGGTTTGTACCTTTTCATGAGGAAGACGAGTTTGGATTCCAAGATGGAGCAGTGAAGTGCAAGGGCTAGTTGCTACTAATCCTGAGGAGATTCCAAAATGGATGTAGTAGGAATAGTGCCTTTGGTTCCGTTCGAATCCGGGACGGACTTGTATGGATGAATGCTTTCGGAGCATCGTCAGGTGGACGAGGGGCATTCTAAGTGAAACGTTCTAAAAAGGTAATGCTTAGCCTCAAGCCTCATCAATCGGGAATGACTGAAAATCAGGGGTTACACATCAAGACTTGGTTGGTAGTACCCATTTCGGGTAAGGTCATCCCTGTCTAGATGTCCTTTTTATTTCGGCTTAGTGGTGTGGTTGTTGATCCCAACCGTGGGGTGATCTTACTCGAGATTATCCAGTTAGGGGTAGTGCCGGTTTTGTGTTGCAAGGGGTCGGGAGTGATCCTCGGTATGTTGATCTAGACCAGGTACCGTAACAGGTGGTACCCCAGTGCCTAGTCATTAGTCGGAAATCCATTCTCCCTACGCGCCTTGTACGATTTTTGTTTGTATCACCCACTTTGTGGCTAGTAGCTGGAATTTAATAGATGTAACAATTTCGGCTATTTTAATAAGTATTTGTAAATAGACCCTATTATAATATCAGAGGATTTTAATAAAAAGTGTTTTAGCTATCATAAGGTAAAAACCCGACATGTTTATTTGTGGCATGGTCTTACGAGATGCTTTTGTTTTCAAAGGGATTTTTGAAACTTTAATAATCAATTTGGGTGTGGTTTTCTGACGCTGGTGTTCCAGACTGACTCGGGTGTTATTTAACTGTAATGCTCGGGTCAGACCGAGTATTATAGATTACAGGAAATGATGCTGTGGAGGTGGATGGCGATGCGTACTTCCGTATTTGTTTAAATATTCCACTGTGTATTCAGATTGTGAGGACATGTTATGGTTACTGTCCAGTTGGATGTTATTGACGTTGTTGAACTCTGATGATGTATTCTGGTGATGTATGTATAAAACATATATAGTTTTCTTTTGTGTAAAGATCTTTTATTATCTATTATATTTTATTCCGCTACGATGGTAAGATTCTGATGTTGTTTCTACTTTCTTCTTCTACCTCTTCTTCTTTAACCCAAATGGTTCGTATTTCTGTTCATCTTGATTTGATTAATGTATTATAGTGTTGACTCAAGGGGTACAGATTTGCGAGTCGTTACACAAACTGTGCTTCGATCGAAAAATAAATCACGGAATTGAGATGCGTTCATCGAGAGCTTCGATATATAATTTTTATGAATTTTTTTGTGGAGTTTGAAATTTCACTTTGATTTTTTAATTGCAGTTTGATTCGGAATTGTCTACCATTAAAATGAGGAGATAAGGTGGAATTGTACGTACAGACAAATGAGAAATAGTGGTAGGCTAGGGTTTATAATAGGGTATATATAGGCAAGGTTGAAATAGAATAGATGGACCCGATTTATAAATGCGTTGAACGATAAAATGGCCCGAAAAGCTCGTTGCGACTCTAGAATGAAATTGGGCCAACCCATATATCAAAATAGATGTTTTAAAATATTTTAAACGCGATGAAACAGGTTTCACACCCAAATTCCATCGTAAGAAGAAGTTATGCCAAAATCAAATTATTTCAAATTGTTTTCAAATGATTTCAACTTATAAATTTCAGGGCGTTTCGAGTCGTACAATCAAATGACAAGTCCGATCATTACGAAACTTGAAATCCTATAATAATTCATCGTTACCGATCCGATGAAACTGCTAAACCCAGTCAGTGGCCAAAATGGCTATTTTTACATTAATTAAATAATTAAATAATTAATCAAATAAAATCCAATCTTAAATTTCAATTCTATAATTGACAATTTTATCACTTTTATATTTCTTAATCATCTACAATAACTTAAACATGTTTAGATGTCAATTTAAAGTTGATTAATCTATCAATTGTCGTGTTAAATTTTCAATTTCATTATATTCACAAATTATAATTTACATTCTCAATAATCCCATTGAATTTACTTTTCATTCTTATTATTCAATTCATTATTATCCAATGGATGAAATTAACATTGGTTCATGGCTTATTACATTATTATTTACAAATTTCATCTAAATCTCAATTAATGCAATAATTAAATATTAAATTTCATTTAGTTGCAATAAATCCAATTATTAAATTTAAGTTAATAAATCTTGATTATCACTCCTTTTATTAAATCAACCATTAACTTATGGATAACTTTAACGCTACTATATATATCCAATTGCGCTAATGGTTTATAGTTATCAGCTAAATTCATATTAACCGAAAATTAATTACGTTTAATTGCAATGGATTTAGATCAAATTTAATAGATTAAATAAATGGGTAAACAATAAATAATTATTACCATTTGCCTAATTTAACCCCATTCCTACTTAATTATCAATTTACAAATATTATAATTTCTTACTGGACATTGATTTTTATTCAATTACCCTTTATTACGTATTATTACATCAATTTACATAACTTTGAATTCATTCCCAATTTACCAATTTCAATCAATTATAACTTTACAGTTAGTTTCCAATTAATAGGTATTGCATAAATTTAGTTACTTATCAACTTGTTTCAACCTTACTACATTAATTTACATTCAATTACTATTCAATATATATTAATTCATTTATTAATTCAATATTTACGCTGGTTTTTGTGACGACCCGGGATTTTGGCAATATTATAGTAATAAGTATTTAATCTAATTTATTAAAATACAACTTATCATCTAAAAAACAAATAAGACTTTTGGACAATTACCACTTATTTATATATATGTGTGTATTTTTGGAAGGAATTATGATTTGAAAATTTAAAATAAAGTCTTTCAAAAATATTTAAATTAAAATCTATCTTATTCACGTTAAATTCAAGTAAAGCTCTACCTTATTAACTTTTGATCTAAATATGTATATATGGACGTAATCTAGTTAATAATGTTTGGAATAAAATCAATCTTGTCAATACTAAATATAAGTATAAATATATATATACATATATACACAAGAATATAGATTAAGCATTGATTATTTAAATTTAAAATACGTGTGTAAAACAATGGAAGTAAAAGTGTATTGGTTATTTGTGTGTATGCAACCTAAGTTAAAATTTATAACAATAACTATAACAACTTTATAGTAAGCACATAATGCGTAAAGTAAAACAATGCTATGCAAGGGAATGTACGCTGCCTGTGAAATAGATGCAAAGCAAGAAGAAGAAAAATATAATCTATGTACATAAAAAAAATGGGATAAGGATGTAAACATGAAGAACACTTTCATATAATGCAATCAACTCAAGCTCAAACCAGGTCATTTCGAAATGTATATGAATCATTTCATGTCCTATAAAATGTTGGTTGGTCAAGAAGGAGGCAACAAAGAAAAATAATCTCTGACCCAAACAAGATATATTTTGTACCAGCAAACACCTCTCCCTGTAAACACCTTTTCTCTCTATATATGTACATCCAGCTTGTTTCAGTTCATTCACAAAACTTTGCACACCAGAGAATAATCTTATAACTGAAACCTAAAACAACAACTAAACCAACAAGGAAAAAACAAGCAAGAAGATTTAGGAAGAGGATCAAGCTAACAGCTTTTCAAACAAAATTGCTCTCTGTTCAAAATTGTTCTTAGGTGAGTATTCCAACCTGGTTTCCTCTGTTTATTTTTGAAATGCCTATGAGAAACATTATTTTAAAAAGCTTAGATATTTGAATAATTGGGTTGCATGCTATTTTTTGAGATAAAGTTTAAATTGTGAGTATATATTTGAAATTTCCTGTGTATATATGAACGAATGGATAGTGTTTGCTGTTGAATCTTGTTTCTGCCTGTTCTTAGTTTGAAATTAGATTCTAAACAAAAGAATTCAATATCTATTGATCTAGTTACTGTTAGTACCTAGGATTTAAACAAGATTTGTTTGTTTGATTTTAAGATTTAGGTTTAAATTTTATTTAAGTTAAAATAAAATAGGGATTGCTCTGGAAGCCAAAAAGGAACAGGGAAGTTTGAATTTGTGTAAAATTCAAATATGAAAATTTAAAAATTCAGTAATATAAACTGAAACTCTAAACTAAATCATGATTTTTAAGATCCAAATCACCATTTTTAGATTAGAAATGTAGGTGCATTTCTGGGTTGTACTGTTTTGGGGAATTTGGGAAATTTTGATGATCTTGATGGATTGGAGGTCGTGTTTCTTCCTAGAGGTGGAGGAGTGATCGGAGTAGCTGGGAAAAATATTGGGTTGGCACTCCAGGCACGGCGGAGATGGTGGATGGTTTATGAAGTCTGCAAACCTAGTTTTGACTAGGTCAGGTTGTTTTGATCGTCTCGAGGCCTGTGGTGTATCGAGTTCGTCTGAACTCTGGGAAATGGAAGATGGAGTGTGGTCGAAGACGTGGCTGAAGTCTAGGTCGATCTGGTGGTCGGAGATGCTTGGGCACGGCGTTGCCAGTTTTTAAGGAGTTGGTTCTAGTTTTTTTCAGGTTTGGGTTTGAGCCTCGATTTGGATTTCGAGGTCATGGTGACGATCTGATGATCGTGGGTTGGTGCGTTGATGGTTGCCAACGTGGTGAAGCCATCATGGATGGTCGGAGTTGACCAGAGCACGGTGCATGTGCACCATACATTTTTAATTTCTGATGTATGCTGGGTCGAAGAGGTGGTAAGACACGAGTTTTCTCGAGTAATTTTTGTGTTTTGCTCGAAGCAATTTAAGTTTGGACTCGAAGCAAATTTTGGGTTGCTCGGGTAGTTTGCTTTTTTGCAAGCTTTTAATAAAACCTGTCTGTTGAGTTTAAATAGAATTTAAACTTTGAAAACCTGATTTTAAACAAAGTTTAAAATCGGAATTTGGAATAGGGATTCAAATCTATTTTTGTATCCTAATTTAAAATTAAAGAAAGTTTTGTAAAATTTAAATATTTAAACAACTATGAAGGGTTAAAGTATATTTTAAATTTTTTTGAATTTAAAATGAATTTGGTTTAAAATGAATTTAGTTATTTCAAATCTTTAATTTGAAATAGAATTTGAAAGTTAAAATGTTTTCAAATATGGTTTGAAAATGATAATTAAATCATTAATGAAAATGATGTTTTATCTTAAAGTTAATTAATGATTTGCAATTCATTAAAATTTTAAGGTGATTAAATGGTTAAATTAATAAGTTAATTAATTTATGATTTGAATTAATTAAGTTATTAAAGGTTTAATTAATAAATTAAGGTTAAATTAATTTGTAGTTAAGAAACATTAATTAGACAATTTTAGATTATTAATTAATGATTAGGGATTAATTAATTTACCAGGTAATTAAAGATTAATTAAGTTAAGATTTAGAAATTAATTATGAAATTAGAAATTAATTAATTTGTAATTAAGAATTGATTAATTATAAATGATTAATTAAAGTTAATTACTTAGATAAGTAATTAAAGTATTGGTTAATGAATATAGTTAATGAAAGATCATTAATTAAGAATTATCAAATGATTAATTAATGGAATTAATTTAAGATAATTAATTTTATTAATTAATTAAGGGATTATTTAATGTGATGAGTGAAGGCTAATTAATTTGTGAAATTAAGTAAGAATTAATTGCATGTTGTAATTAAAGGATAATTAATCAACGATGATTAATTAAGATGGATAATTAAAAGGTGATTAAATAAATTGATTAAACTAATATTAAGTAAAGGTATTCCAAGGGATTAAAGGTTAGTGATTAATTTAATTAGAGAAAATTAAATTAATTTTGGAAGTAATAAATCCTATTGTGAAATGCCTTAAATTGGTTGATATCTCTGATATGAAATGTTTTATGATATGATTTGTTTGAGTAGACAGTAATAAATGTGGTTATATATCAATAATGAATTGCTGTGATAAAAAGTAACATCATATATTTTAAGTTTGAATTGATTTTTCATTTGAATAACTTGAGATAAGATGACATTGGGTTCGAAGAGACCGGAGTCGGGTACAAGTAAGTACCCGAAACCACTTCGATTCTTTATAGATTGATATGTGAACTCAATAGGCTGGAATGGAATGATTTAAGTGAACTGGACCAATTAATCAAAATTTTGGTACTTAGAAATTGATGTGTGATGTAAGTGATGTCTATAACGACTCGAGAAGTTGTAAATTGATACAAGTTACCCCAGGTTTATATAAGTTCTATGCTCTTGTATTCTATGTTAGATGGGCTTACTCACGCTGGTTTCCAGCCTGACCCGGGTGTCACTTCGATGTAATGCTCGGGTCAGACCGAGTATTACAGATTTTCAGGAAAGGACTGATGCAGCGCATACCAGATCCTTTTTCGTGAATTCCTCCCTAAGTCGCGACGAGCTTAGGTCGCTCTTCCTCCTGAAGTCGAACGAAGTCTTATGTCGCTCCTCTAGCTTATGTCGCGAGCAAACCCTAGGTCGCGAACGACCTTCCTTGAGTCGCGAAGATTATGCAGCGATGTCTAAGTCACGAGCATCTCCAGTAGGTCGCTCCACCAGCTTATGTCGCGAGCAAACCCTAGGTCGCGAATGACCTTCCTTCAGTCGCGAAGATTATGCAGTGATATCCCTTAAGTAGCGAGCATCTCCAGTAGGTCGCTCCACCATCTTAAGTCGCAAGCATCTCCAGTAGGTCGCGAACGAGAAGAACTTAAGTCGTTTGTATTGTACTATGTTGTCGCATATATGTTGTAACGTGTTGTTATGTCACATATGTTAAGTCGAGTGTGTGTTGTAAACCCTATAAATAGGGGTGTTGTGTCACTTGTAAAGGGAGTTGATTTTGAATAAAATTTTGTTGAGAGCTTTGTGCCTCCATAAAAATTGGAAGTTGAGTGTGAGCTCCTTTCTCCATCTTCGGTTATTCGAGTGCACTCGAATCAACGAATTTGAAGTCGATTCATGGAATCTCATGCGCGAGATCAACGTCGAAGAATCGTAGATCTTCTAGCGCAGCATCGTGCGCGATCAACGTGTTGAAGATAGCTAGAATCCGGTATCTCGAGAGATCAACGGATTTGGGCATTTGGTATCATCAATTCACCAATTTATCTTTGTATCGTTCCATCATTTTGCTTCATTTGTTATTATCAGCTGCATCAATTTGGTATCAGAGCTTAATCAGTTCCTAGGCCGAGTTGAAGTTGATTCAGATCCAAAGATAAAGCCAGAAACGAGCTTGTTCAAGTTTGTGCGAGATTTGTTCAAGTCGTGAGCTAGGAGTTTGTACGTAGAGTTTGCATCATTGAAAGTTTTGCTAGTTGAAGTGTGTGTTTGGATTTGTTGAAGATTCGACAATGCCTCCAAGAAGAGTTAATCGTCATCATAATGTTGCAGATGTGTATCAAAGAGAAGATGCTGAACAAATGGAGCAACGAATTAGTGAGAAATTCAATGAGAAGTTTGATGAGGGAATTGGTAGAGTGGAAAGTCTCATGATGGACATAAATCAAACTCGACAAAGAGCATCGCCAGGTTCAAATCAAGATGGACACGGAATTTCGCCATCAAATTCCGAGAGGAGAAGAATGTCACCACTATCGGATCGGGGAAGAAGAGAACTATCAGTTTCGGGAGAAAGAGACGTGTGTGGTAGCAGAAATGTTGATGGTCAGAATCGACATCGACATACATCAGATTTGGAGGAATCCAGTGATGGTGATAGTAGCTTTTGTCGAAAACATGGCCAAGGACGAAGTCGAAATAGAGATTTCGAAGATGATCGTCGATGGGAGTCGGGGATGAAAACAGAGATTCCAGAATTCAACGGGGGAATGATAGCAGAAGAATTTCTGGATTGGTTATCAAATGTTGAAGAAATTTTTGACTTCAAGGAAGTACCCAAGCATCGTAGAGTTAAGTTGGTTGCTACACGATTGAGGGGAAAAGCTATGGCATGGTGGCAACAAACTAAACTTACACGGGAAAGAATGGGAAAGTCGAAGATTGTTTCATGGGAAAAGATGAAGAATTTGATGAAGGCTACTTTCTTGCCTTATAATTATCATTCTCTTATGTATCAGCGCTTACAAAATTTGAGACAAGGGACAAAGTCGGTAAATGATTATGAAGATGAGTTTTATCAACTGATTGCTAGAAACGATATCATGGAAACGGAGGAATAGTTGACATCTAGATTTGTTGGAGAATTGAGAATGCAAATTCAGGATATGGTAAATATGTTTGATCCAAGATCCGTTGCTGAAGCAAACTAGAAGGCTCTAGCTTGGTAGAAGCAAGGTAGAAGAGGAGGTGGTGCACCTATAAGTTCGATCAATCAGGTGAAAGGGGCTAGTAGAAATACTAATGTTTCCAAGGCTGTTAGTAAACCTGTTGTCAATGAAGTTGCTAAGACCAAGGTCAACAACAATTTTAAGTGCTATAATTGTCAAGAGTTTGGCCATAAGAGCAACGAATGCCCGAGGCCTAAGAAGCGAGCGATGGTTGCTGAGCTTGAGGATGAGGATGCAGAAATAGAATGTTCCAATTCACCACAAGTTGAGGATGAGGAAGAATTACTGACGGGAGATGAGGAATATTCTTTAATGATGAGGAGATCTTGCTTGACGCCAAAGCAGGAAGAGGAGACTAGCTGGTTGAGGAGTAATATTTTTCAGTCGACGTGCACTATTTTGGGAAAGGTTTGTAAGTTTGTTATCGATGCAGGAAGTTGTGATAACATCATCACTACAGAAGCTGTAAAGAAGTTAGCGTTAAAGACAGAGAAGCATCCCAAACCCTACAAATTGGCTTGGCTAAGGAAAGGCGGGGAAGTGAAGGTTAGTCGAAGAGCTTGTGTAAATTTTTCGATCAAAAAGATGTACAAGGATGAAATTTGGTGTGACGTG
Organism: Allium cepa; assembly: GCA_030765085.1. Classification (NCBI taxonomy): domain Eukaryota; kingdom Viridiplantae; phylum Streptophyta; class Magnoliopsida; order Asparagales; family Amaryllidaceae; genus Allium; species Allium cepa. Next base: position 189,755,321 of record CM060929.1, on the reverse strand, counting down.
GTGGATATGGATGCATGTCATTTGTTGTTGGAAAGACCGTGGCAATTTGATAGAGCCATGCAACATGATGGTAGGACTAACTGCTATAGTTTCATGTTCAACGGCACTAGAATCACTTTAGTTCCTAAAAAGCGACAATAAAGTGAAAGCAAGTTAGAGGAAATCGAGGAACTAAAGACTCTGTTATCTTTGAAGGAGTTTGTCAAAGAAGTAGAGGATGGGCCAGAAGTATTTCTGTTGATTGGACGTGAAAGTAGTGAAACGGTTGAAATTCCTGAGGAAGTTAAGCCAGTGTTGAAGGAATTTGAAGATGTATTTCCTAAAGAATTACCAAAAGAGTTACCACCGTTGAGAGACATACAACACCAGATTGATCTTGTTCCGGGAGCTGTGTTACCACATAGACCACATTATAGAATGAGTCCAAAGGAGCATGAAGAGTTGAGATGGTAGGTGGAGGAGTTACTTGAACAGGGGCGCATACAAGAAAGTTTAAGTCCTTGTGCAGTACTAGCCTTGTTAGTGCCAAAGAAGGATGGAACTTAGAGAATGTGTACAGATAGTCGAGCACTAAACAAGATTATAGTGAGGTATAGATTTCCGATGCCAAGATTGGACGACTTGTTAGATCAGTTGAGTGGAGCTGCTATCTTTTCAAAGATTGATCTGAAGAGTGGGTATCGTCAGATTCGAATTCGACCAGGGGATGAATGGAAGACAGCCTTCAGGACACGGAGGAGGGGGGTGGGGGTTGTATGAATGGCTGGTCATGCCATTTGGTCTTACGAATGCACCTAGTACTTTTATGCGATTGATGAATCAGATCTTTCGACCGTTTATTGGAAAGTTCGTGGTGGCATACTTTGATGATATATTGATATACAGTGGAAGTACAGAAGAACATCTACAACACTTGCGGGAAGTGTTGATGATACTTCGTCAGGAGCAATTTTACGCGGCAACAAAGAAGTGCATATTCATGACACATAGTATTTTGTTCTTCGGGTATGTGTTGTCCAACGAAGGTATCCAAGTGGATCAAGGTAAAGTTGAAGCAATCAAGGATTGGCCACAACCCAGGACTGTAGCTGAAGTAAGAAGTTTCCATGGTTTAGCATCATTCTACCGACGGTTTATTCCATATTTCAGTAGTGTGATGGCACTAGTGACAGATTGTATGAAAGGAAAGCAGTTTATGTGGACTGAAGATGCTGATTCTGCTTTCCAACAGATCAAGACACTTTTGACTACAACACCGATTATTAGATACCCGGACTTTCAATTACTCTTTAAGCTGAATACTGATGCGTCTAAAGTTGTAATTGGTGGAGTGTTAAGTCAAAAGGGTCGTCCAATTGCTTATTTTAGCGAGAAATTTTGTGGAGCCAAGACAAGATACAGTACCTATGACTTGGAGTTCTATGCTATTGTCCAAGCCATAAAGCATTGGAGACACTACTTGTTTTATAAAGAGTTTGTGTTGTATACTGACCATGAAGCATTGAAACATTTGCAGGGACAGGATAAGATTGCAGCCAGACATGCTTCATATATCGCATACTTGCAACAGTTTACATTTGCTGTAAAGCATAAGTCGGGAGTTACAAATCGTGTGGCAGACACATCAAGTAGAAGAAATCATTTGTTGACTATGATGAGAGTTGAAGTGACGGGGTTTGATGTATTTCCAAAATTGTTTGTTGAGGATCCTTACTTTGCTAAGATTGTAGATGAAGTCGAGAAAAGGAAGACGGATGAGTATGTGTTGGTAGATGGTTTTCTATTCAAAGGAAATCGGTTGTGTATACCAGAGTGCAGTTTGCGGATGAAAATTGTGAAGGAATTGCATGAAGAAGGTCATGTGGGAAGAGATCGTACCTTGCAGTTGATTTCTCAATCATATTTTTGGCCTTCCATGAGGAAAGAAGTTGAAAGATTTGTGCAGAGATGTCACATATGTCAAGTTTCCAAAGGAACAGCTACGAATGCAGGATTGTATATGCCATTGCCTGTGCCTACTAGACCATGGATTGATGTTAAAATGGATTTTGTTTTAGGTTTGCCAAGAACTCAATGAGGGAATGATTATATATATGTTGTAGTGGATAGATTTTCGAAGATGGCACATTTCATAGCTTGTAAAAAGACCGCCGATGCAGTCCGTATCGCTCAATTTTCTTTAAAGAGGTCTATCGACTAAATAGGCTACCTGAGACCATTGTTTCTGACCGGGATACTCGATTTCAAATTCATTTTTGGTTGAGCCTGTGGAAGATGGTTGGGACTAAGCTGAATTTTAGTAGCGCCTATCATCCACAAACGGATGGGCAAACGGAAGTGGTGAACAGATCTTTGGAAAACTTGTTGAGATGTCTTGTGAAGGATAATTTGAATAGCTGGGATGTGAACTTGTGTAAGGCAGAATTCGCACATAATCATGCCGTTAATCGAAGTATAGGATTCAGTCCATTTCAAGTAGTATATTCAACCATTTCGAAGGGACCGTTGGATTTGTCGACAGTTCCACGTCAGAAAGGGGTTGTTAAACGAGCTTGTGATTTCGTGAATGAGTTGCAGGAGTGTCACAGGATTGTTCATGAATGATTGCTTAAGTCAAATGAGAAGTATAAGAAACTGGCAGATAAGAAGTGAAGGAGTGTGGACTTTAAAGAGGGTGATTTTGTTTACACAGTATTGACGAAAGATCGTTTTCCAGTTAGAACTTACAACAAATTGAAAGCTCGAAAGATTGGTCCAGTAGAAATCTTGAAGAAGATCAATGATAATGCTTATCGGTTAAGATTGCCGTATCATATCCATACTTTCGACGTTTTCAACTTCAAACATTTGATTCCATACCATGAGAATAAGCATGTGGAAGAAGAGGAAAGTGAGTATTCAGGGTCAAATTCATTTCAACCAGGGGAGGATGATGCAGCGCATACCAGATCCTTTGTCGCGAATTCCTCCCTAAGTCGCGGTGAGCTTAGGTCGCTCTTTCTCCTTAAGTCAAACGAAGTCTTATGTCGCTCCTCCAGCTTATGTCGCGAGCAAACCCTAGGTCGCGAATGACCTTCCTTAAGTCGCGAAGATTATGCAGCGATATCTAAGTCGCTACCATCTCCAGTAGGTCGCTCCACCAGCTTATGTCGCGAGCAAACCCTAGGTCGCGAACGACCTTCATTAAGTCGCGAAGATTATGCAGCGATATCCCTTAAGTCGCGAGCATCTCCAGTAGGTCACTCCACCAGCTTAAGTCGCGAGCATCTCCAGTAGGTCGCGAACGAGCAGAACTTAAGTCGTTTGTATTGTACTGTATTGTCGCATATATGTTGTAATGTGTTGTTATGTCGCATATGTTAAGTCGAGTTTGTGTTGTAAACCCTATAAATAGGGGTGTTGTGTCACTTATAAAGGGAGTTGATTTTGAATAAAATTTTGTTGAGATCTTTGTGCCTATTTAAAAATTGGAAGTTGAGTGTGAGCTCCTTTCTCCATCTTCGGTTATTCGAGTGCGCTCGAATTAACGAATTTGAAGCCGATTCACGGAATCTCGAGCGCGAGATCAACGTCGAAGAATCGTAGATCTTCTAACGCGGCATCGTGCGCGATCAACGTGTTGAAGAAAGCTAGAATCCGGTATCTCGAGAGATCAACGGATTTGGGCATTTGGTATCATCAAATCACCAATTTATCTTTGTATCGTTCCACCATTTTGCTTCATTTGTTATTATCCGTTGTGTCAAGGACGATCTGGAGCTCATGAGGCGAGCCGGATGGCAAGAACGTATGGAGTGTTTCCACTATATTATTGTTGTATATATCTGTGACCTGTTGATTTATATATGTCCCGTGTTTGTATATATGTTGTAACTCTGATGTATTAAAGTGAAATTTGACAAGTACAATTTTTCCTTTGTATAACTGTTATTATTTGTTATTATTTTATCCACTGCGAATGTGAGATGTTGGTGTTTCTGTTTCTTCTTTTCTTTTATCTCTTTCTTCTTATCCTAACTATCTGGAATTTTCGGGATCGAAAACTTCGGGTCGTTACAGTTAGTATCAGAGCTGAAGGTTAAGCGTGAACCTTGGCTCTCGTGGGATTACTCAAGGATAGGGTCAATGGTACCCTAGAATGAGTTGAGTGTGTGTGTGTGTGTGTGTGTGTCTATATATATATATATATGTATATATATATGAGAGCGTACTTGTTATTTTCTTATATAAAGATTTTGAATGATTTTATATAAGAATCTATTTTGATATATAAAGAAATAGTTCCTTCTAATAAATATTTAGGTGATTGGTTGTTAGATTATTGGAATTAAATTACGAAGTAATATAATACAACCAAACTGAAATTGAAATCTTGAATTGGGGAAGAATTTCAGAATAAGATGATAATGAATGGTTTCAGATATGATAATCTTGGTTATTATCATAAATGATTGTTGTGCTTAAAAATTAATGAGTAAGCAAAATGAATTGTTTTAAAGAAGTAAAACATTTGGGCAAGTATGACTTATAAATTGGAACCGAAGATGATCTAGACTGTGAAGTTTTAAATCTAAGCCAGAAAATTTGGAATTTTTTTCAAAGTGCTAAAAGAAAAAAAAGAAAAAATAAGTATTATTTGAATAAAAGGGACTTGTTGCAAACAAGGGTTGCTTAAAAATTTGTTTTGAATTAAAAACCAAAAGTGGTTTTGAAATTTAAGGATAACATAGTGTGTAAACGAGATAATATGTATATATGAGGAATATACATTATCAAAAATAGTTTGAATAAACTATATATGTTGATTTTTAAATTTGAAATGAGATGTGATACCCAAGGCAAAAGGTTTTGAACTTATAAGATTATTAATGTGAAGTTTAAAAATTGAATTGGGAATTTAAATTGAGTAAGGTTGACTGGATTAAGTAAATTGAATTTAACTTGGGGGAAGTTAAATAAGTTTGAAAGAACAACTTGAATTGGAAATTTCAAGATGGAATTGGAATTTAACTTGGAAAGTTAATGGTTAACTTCAATTGGGAGTTTGTGTGATCTCAAAATGGGTTTGAGATCTGGAAATTTAAAATGGATGGATGTTTTAAAATAAATTGGATGATATCATCCTATTGTTATTAAAAATCTTTAAATTGTGGATCGGATTTGTTTAAATGAATGAGAAATGAAGTGTGGTAATATATCCATTATTGAGATGAAAGGAAAAATAAACTTTAATTTGAAATTAAGGTTGAGGAATTACTTTGAACTAAAAATTTGAATAATTGGATTTGAAAATTAAAATTTGTTTAAAGAACTGGTTTCAAACTGGAAGATAAAATTGAGTAATAAATTTAAATTTTAAGATAAAATTGTTTTGAACTCTTATTTGAACTTGGGAAAAAGTTAAGTAAAGATAATTTAAAATGGAATTTTGAGAATTTGATTCAAAATTAAATTGTTTAAAAATTTGGATTATTGATTTAAAAATAAAGGTTAATTTGATTTAAGGGGTTAAATCGACATTTGGAAATTTAACTTGAATTTATATAATTCGAGATGGTTTAAAGTTGAGATTTAGATTTCATTAGTTCAAATTGAATTTAGTTTGAATTAATTTGAATTGAAGATGGATAAATATGGAATTCAAATGGGTATTGGGATTAATTCATATAGAAATTGAAATGATTTGAAATTGAAGTGGATTCAATTGGAAAGTAGTCTAAATTAATTTGAATAAATTGTAATTGTAGTTAAAGTGAATATGTTTAAAATCAAATGGAATTTGATTTGAATTTGGAAAGAAATTGAGGTTAGTTCAACTAGAATTGAGAATAAATCAAGTTCAAGGGAAATTGAAGTTATTCAGATTAGAATTGAGTCATTTTAAATGGGAGTGGAAATTTAAATTGAATCGATGGGGAAGCGAACAGTTTTGACTCTGGACTAATTTCAATATAAATTGTTTTAATATAAACTTATTTTTTCCAAGCTATTCAATATATACAACTTTTCTTTCTAAAGCCAGATTATTTTATATTTATTTTACAATTATTTTTGGAGCTATTTAACAAATTTTCAACTTTTTATAAACTAATCGCTATTTTTCAACTATTTTACAAATTAACTACTATTTTACAACTACTTTGCAATTATCTAAAATTTCTAAAACTATTTAACTATTTTCCCACTTTTTTACAATTAGTTAACTATTTTACAGCTATTTTGCAAACTAATAATTATTTTTCAATGACTTATCTATTTTAAACTTTTCAAGCTATATTTTAAATTTAAGCTGGATAGAGTTTAAACTGTTTATGATTGAATATCCATTTGGGATAAGGATTAAAGTGATAATCCAATGGAATTAAAACAATTGTGATTATATGGATACAATCAAAGGAAATGTGAATAGAAAGGGAAATTGATTTAGTTAATAATCAATAAAGATAAATACGTAGGATGTACGTATATTATTCTATTCGCATAGTGATTAAACCAGATTCGAGCATAGAATTTCGAGATAGTTATATCGATCCGAGTTGGGATTTTTCACTCGATTTTCGACGGCGAACATGGATATGAATTGTTGATTGGTTATGGATATTCTCTATCATAGTTATGGCTATGCAAGGAGAATGACGGTTTCTGATCAAGAAACCAGATCTGTGTCCGCACTAGGAAGTCGGGTGGACGATACTTGTTCGGAAGTGAAATTGTGTGATCGAGTGAGCGATCAGATTGATGTAGCATACGGATGATATGTGTACATCGTACGGGTTTAAATGAAATTGATATTGGAAATTTGTGGATAAGAATGTGAAATGATTTCTTTTGAAATGAAAGTATATTTTGTGAAATATACAATGGATAAAAGTGAAAGTTGGATATATTTATGATGATAAGTAAGATGGAAAAAACTTTAAAAAAAAGAGTAATCAAATTTGAATATTTGATTTTGAATAAAAAAAAGTATATGTCTTTGTTATATAAGATAAATCTCCACTTGTTGAATCTATTGCCGGAAGAATAGGATTTTGAAAGTGTTTGAAGTATAAAAGGAGTTTTATACAAGTTTGAAATAATCCAAAGATTTTCATCAAAGATTATACATATCTATATATATAAAGGATCTTATGAGGATTTTGGAAAAAGGTTTTGGGAACCTTTGGATTTGGAAATGCTTTTAATTTTTGGGTAAAAAACAATATTGGAATTTGGAAAGCCTAGTTTGAGAATTATCAATTTTGGGATAATCGATTTTGTTTAAAGGAGCTTTATATGAGATTCATACTAGGTGTATGATTTGGAAGGTACTATATGTGTATAGTATAAAGTGTTTTGAAAATAGCTCTGGAAAAAAAGGCGCTCCCTTGAAATGAACTTCTCATGAGTACCATAGGTTGGTACTGCCTTGAGCCTTTAAGGGGGAGGTTCTAAAGTTGATCCTGTGAGGAGTCCGGACAAAACTAGTTCCTGAGGATTATGAGTAGTGTGTAGTGGAAGTCGAGGGGCGTTGATGCCTGCAGAGGCATTTGGGTTATGCTGTGACGACAGTGTAACTCGATGTCACTGCGATCTACTATAGACCATAGCGAAAGTCGTGTGTGTTGCTGAGTGCCAACAGTCTGCATTTGATTTTATATCGGTAGACTGTGACCTATGGTAACATAGCGAAAGTCGTGTATGCCGCTGAGAGCCAACGGTCTACGTTTGATTTTATATCAGTAGACTGTGACTTATGTAGGAGTGGAGAAGTTTTATTTTTGACAGCGAAAATCGAGGGCGCTGATGCCTACAGTTACATGGACTTTTGTTGCGATGGCACCGTAACCCTGGAATGTAACTACGATCTATTGTGGGTTCCATGGCGTAATCGAGGGGCATGGAGTGCCCACAGTTACATGGACTTTTGCTGCGATGGCAACCTAAACCTGGAATGTGACTGCGACCATGGATGGGGTGATGATTTCTAGAGCATTCTCACCAAAGATATATCCTCTATTTCCAAAAACTATTTTCTATATTTTCAATAAAATTATTTTCCTAAGTATTTTCACTGGGTATTGAAACGGGATTACAAAGTACTTATAGATTTTCAGTGCTACGCCTGATCAACGTATGACCGAATTTCTGTGAGAACAAGAATGGACTTGTCGAAGCATTGAGTTATAAAAGAATTTTTATAAAAAATATTTTAGTAATATTATATAGATTTTTAAAGTAGTTTAAAAATGATCAAAGAAAATTTATCTGATTTTAAGCATTTTAATAATTCTGGTTTCGTTCCTTTTCGAGGACGAAAAGATTCAAAGGGTAGAGGAATGTGACGACCCGGGATTTTGGCAATATTATTTTAGTAAGTATTTAATCTAATTTATTAAAATACAACTTATCATCTTAAAAACAAATAAGACTTTTGGACATTTACCACTTATTTATATATGTGTGTGTATTTTTGGAAGGAATTATGATTTGAAAATTTAAAATAAAGTCTTCCAAAAATATTTAAATTAAAATCTATCTTATTCACGTTAAATTAAAATAAAGCTCTACCTTATTAACTTTTGATCTAAATATGTATATATGGACGTAATCTAGTTAATAATGTTTGGAATAAAATCAATCTTATCAATATTAAATATAAGTATATATATATATATATACACACACACACAAGAATATAGATTAACCATTTATTACATAAATTTAAAATACATGTGTAAAAGAATGGAAGTAAAAGTGTAGTGGTTATTTGTGTGTATGCAAGCTAAGTTAAAATTTATAACAATAACTATAACAACTTTATAGTAAGCATATAAGGCATAAAATAAAACAATGCTAGGCAAGGGAATGTATGTTGTCTGTGAAATAGATGCAAGGCAAGAAGAAGAAAAAAATATAATCTATGTACATAAAAAAATGGGATAAGGATGTAAACATGAAGAACACTTGCATTTAATGCAATCAACTCAAGCTCAAACCAGGTCATTTCAAAATGTATATGAATCATTTCATTTCGTATAAAATGTTGGCTGGTCAAAGAAGGAGGCAACAAAGAAAAAAAAATCTCTGACCCAAACAAGATATATTTTGTACCAGAAAACACCTCTCCTTGTAAACACCTTTTCTCTCTATATATGTACATTCAAATTGTTCCAGTTTGTTCACAAAACTTTGCATACCAGAGAATAATCTCACAACTGAAACTTAAAATAACAACTAAACCAACAAGGAAAAAACAAGCAAGAAGATTTGGGAAGAGGATCAAGCTAACAGCTTTTCAAACAAAATTGCTCTTTGTTCAAATTTGTTCTCAGGTGAGTATTCCAACCCGGTTTCCTCTGTTTATTTTTGAAATGCCTATGAGTAACATTATTGTAAAAATCTTAGATATTTGAACAATTGGGTTGCATGCTATTTTTTCTGAGATGAAGTTTAAATTGTGAGTATATATTTGAAATTTCCTGTGTATATATGAATGAATAGATGATGTTTGTTGTTGAATCTTGTTTCTGCCTGTTCTTAGTTTGAAATTAGATTCTAAACAAAAGAATTCAATATCTTTTGATCTAGTTACTGTTAGTACCTAGGATTCAAACAAGATTTGTCTGTTTGATTTTAAGATTTAGATTTAAATTTTATTTAAGTTAAAATAAAATAGGGATTTCTATGGAAACCAAAAAGGAATAGGGAAGTTTGAATTTGTGTAAACTTCAAATATGAAAATTTAAAAATTCAGTAATATAAACTGAAACCCTAAACTAAATCATGATTTTTAAGATCTAAATCACCATTTTTAGATTAGAAATGTAAGTGCATTTCTAGGTTGCACTGTTTTAGGGAATTTGGGAAATTCTGATTATCTCGATGGATTGGGAGGTCTTGTTTCTTCCTGGAGGTGGAGGAGTGATCGGAGTAGCCGAGAAAAATATTGGGTTGGTGCTCCAGGAACAGTGGAGATGGTTACTAGTTTATGAAGTTGTAAACCTAGTTTTGACTAGGTCAGGTTGTTTTGATCGTCTCGAGGCCTATGGTGTATCGAGTTCATCTGAACTTTGGGAAATGGAAGATAGAGTGTGGTGGAAGACGTGGCTGAAGTCTCGGTCGATCTGGTGGTTGGAGATGCTTGGGCAAGGTGTTGCCAGGTTTTGAGGAGTTGGTTCTAGTTTTTTAGGTTTGGGTTTGAGCCTCGATCTGGATTTCGAGGTCATGGTGACGATCTGAAGAACGTGGGTTGGTGCGGTGATGGTTGCCGACGTGGTGAAGCCATCATGGATAACCGAAGTTGACTAGAGCATGGTGCATGTGCACCGTGCATTTTTGATTTATGATGTATGCTGGGTTGAAGAGGTGGGAAAACTCGAGTTTTCTCGAGTAATTTCTGTGTTTTGCTCGAAGCACATTAAGTTCGGACTCGAAGAAAATTTTGGGTTGCTCGGGTAGTTTGCTTTTGTTACAAGTTTTTAATAAAACCTGTCTGTTGAGTTTCAAAAGAACTTAAAATTTGAAAACCTGATTTTAAATAAAGTTTTAAATCAGAATTTGAAATAGGGAATCAAATCTATTTTTGTATCCTAATTTAAAATTAAAGAAAGTTTTGTAAAATTTAAATATTTAAATAACTATAAGGGGTTAAGTTATATATTAAATTGTTTTGAATTTAAAATGAATTTGGTTTAAAAACTCATATAAATTTCTTTATATGATAATTTTTCTTTAACATTTGATTTTAAAAGAGTTTTAACTTGGTTTAATTTGTTGAAGTTAAATTAGTAGTTATTTCAAATCTTTAATTTGAAATAGAATTTGAAAGTAAAAATGTTTTCAAATATGGTTTGAAAATGATAATTAAATCATTGATGAAAATGATGTTTTATCTTAAAGTTAATTAATGATTTGTAATTCATTAAAATTTTAAGGTGATTAAATGGTTAAATTAATAAGTTAATTAATTTATGATTTGAATTAATTAAGTCATTAAAGGTTTAATTAATAAATTAAGGTTAAATTAATTTGTAATTAAGAAACATTAATTAGATAATTTTAGATTATTAATTAATGATTAGGGATTAATTTATCACGTAATTAAAGATTAATTAAGTTAGGATTTAGAAATTAATTATGAAATTAGAAATTAATTAATTTGTAATTGAGAATTGATAAATTATAAATGATTGATTAAGGTTAACTACTTAGAGAAATAATTAAAGTATTGGTTAATGAATATAGTTAATGAAAGGTCATTAATTAAGAACTATCAAATGATTAATTAATGGATTAATTTAAGATAATTAATTTTATTAATTTATTAAGGGATTATTTAATGTGATGAGTGAAGGCTAATTAATTTGTGAAATTAATTAAGAATTAAATACTTGTTGTAATTAAAGGATAATTAATCAACGATGATTAATTAAGATGGATAATTAAAAGGTGATTAAATAAATTGATTAAATTAATATTAAGTAAAGGTAATCCAAGGGATTAAAGGTTAGTGATTAATTTAATTAGAGAAAATTAAATTAATTTTGGAAGTGATAAATGCTGTTGTGAAATGCCTTAAATTGGTTGATATCTCTGATATGAAATGTTTTGTGATATTATTTGTTTGAGTAGACAGTAATAAATGTGGTTATCTATAGTGATGAATTGCTGTGATAAAAAGTAACATCGTATATTTTAAGTTTGAATTGATTTTTCATTTGAATAACTTGAGATAAGATGACATTGGGTTCGAAAAGACCGTAGTCGAGTACTAGTAAGTACCTGAAACCACTTCGATTCTTTATAGATTGATATGTGAAATCAATAGGCTAGAATGGAATGATTAAGTGAATTGGACCATTTAACCTAAGTTTTGGTACTTAGAAATTGATGTGTGATGTAAGTGATGTCTATAACGACTCGAGAAGTTGTAAATTGATACAAGTTACCCCGGGTTTATATAAGTTATATGCTCTTGTATTCTATGTTAGATGGGTTTACTCACGCTGGTTTTCAGCCTGACACGGGTGTTACTTTGATGCAATGCTCGGGTCAGACCGAGTATTACAGATTTTCAGGTAAGGACGATCTGAAGCTCAGGAGGCGACCGGATGGCAAGAACATATGGAGTGTTTCCGCTGTATTATTGTTGTATATATCTGTGACCTGGTGGTTTATATATGTCCTGTGTTTGTATATATGTTGTAACTCTGAAGTATTAAAGTGAAATTTGACAAGTACAGTTTTTCCCTTGTATAACTGTTATTATTTGTTATTATATTTTATCCAACTACGAATGTGAGATGTTGGTGTTTCTGTTTCTTCTTTTCTTCTATCTCTTTCTTATTATCCTAACTTTCTAGAATTTTCGGGATCGAAAACTCCGGGTCGTTACAGTTTTCTTACATTTGATTTGTAGCCTAGTATAACATTTACATTAAACCCATTTCATTCAATCCATTAATTATTAACCTTAAATCAGCATTGGTTATATCTTGATGCACTAATATTTCCCAGTTTGATCTCAATTCTTATTTACGTAATATTCAAACATCAAATTTCATTTAATTCCGATTAATCCACTTTGTTACATTTATATTAATAATCTTGATTCCCATTCTTACTTTATTATCAAACAACAACTATTATAATTACTCTCTAGCATTAATCCTATCAACTACATATTTTTACGTATTATTTTATCAATTTACTTTAACCTTATTACCTAAATTTACGTTCAGTTACTATTAAGCAATATTATTTCATTGGTTAATTCAACACTTATTTTTATTTACTCATTTTCTATTTTATAACCAAGGCAACAATTTATACTATTACGTTATTAGGATTTCACTTCAATTGTCAACAATTAGTTTTAATAACCATTGCTACAATTCATTCTTAACATTTACTTCAATATAAATTTATAAAAATTTTATTTCTTTCAAAATTAAATTACAAAAATCTTAATAATTTAACAAATTTAGTTATTGAAAATCTACGGGTCGTTACACTCTCCCCCACTCAAAACATTTTGTCCCCGAAAAGGAAAAGAAGGGAAAAGAAAGAATTGAGAAATCAATATATCTTATTTAAAATATTAAATTTATAAACAAATAAATTTACAAAATTAATTAATTTAAATAAAATATACCAATTTAGAGCCATTAAATCTTTTATACTTAAATTAATAAAGTTTGGAAAATATTTTCAAAATATTTTCTAAGTCCAAAATTTACGGAAAATTTCGGTTGTCTCCTTTGTACAGGGTGGCTCGGGAGAAAATATAATATCAAATATAACAATATATAACATATATTCCAAAATAATATATCCCAACACGGGAAAAACAATATAATAATGCTATAAACCATAATCCGAGACCGTACCTATTTGTCGGTCAGTTAACGCTTAATTATGAAACCAAAAGCAGTAGCAATTGCTTACATAATCTGTATTTCACTTATATAATCCAAAAAGATTAACAATTATATGAAATGAAATATTTAAAGTGGTTTCAACCTTAAACAAATAAATCAATACAAACATCAATCACTTGCAACAAAACATACAACCATCACACACAATTCACATAAATCAGTTATCTATTCATGTCCAACCAAACCAATAGCTGTTCGGGTTCAAAACTTTAAATTGTACGGAATGAAAAATAAACTACTAAGTGTACCCTTCACTCAACAGTCTTAGGTGAAACAAAATAGATTATTCATACATCCAAACAAATTTAAAGTATTCTTGCCCAAACAACCATAACCAAACAAACAGCACTTCCAAACAATAAATCAAGTTCACTCATTTAAATTTCATTTCATATATTTATTGTTTGATTTCCTTTTTATTCAATCAATACTTATCTTCATTTTTTTTTACTGCTTACTAACTTCCTTTCATTTATTAATAGGATTCATGTTCCCTTCAATGGCTTAGCATTTATATTCATTTACTTAAGTTTCTAATTGCTTACTTGCAGAACTTACTTTCTACCATATTTTATTATAGTACATTTCAATTATAACTTAAGTTCATAACCCTTATACCATCAAATTCTTATTTCCTAAAGAAATTCATTGAACACTTTTATTGATAAGTTTACTTGTACAATTTCCATTATATTTTCTTATTAAAATTTCAACTTTTTACATTTTGGTAAGTTATATATATGTTAAAGAGTGCAAATGAAACTTATAAAAATTTTACCTTATCTTTTAATTTAATTTAACGTTCAATAATTACATATTTTGTTTTATAAGTTAAAATTTCAACTTTCTTTTAATTGCATTTATATTAGCATTAAATCTCTTATTTTAATTAAAGGTTCTAATAATAAATTAGCTACATTTCATTTCACTACAATAACAGAAACTATTAATTAACGGAAACTTAAGAACTAGTTACCGGGTTAAATTTCAAATCATTTTAAAATAATAAATCAAATGTATATACTTACAACTTATATATCTAATTATATTTAAAACAATTTAAAATTTATATTTGTTTATCAAAATAAACCTGCAGCAAAACTATTACAGTGGCCTTCCTACTTCGAAACTCGAAAATGAATGTCGATGATGCGTGCACTCGTCACCGAAATTATTTTCTAGCGACAGAGAGGGTATTACAGAATTTATTTCTTTTCTAAAATTTCTTTAAAACAATTCTTTCAAATTATATTGAAATATTTATATCAGAAAATACTTTTAATATTATTATTATTATATTTCAAAATCATTCCAAAGAAATTTCAAAACCCCGGAACTTAAGTTCTAAATTTCCAAATTCATTTATTTTATTTTCAAATCCTACTTTACTAATATTTATAAATTACACTACCTAACAACCTATATATTGCAACCATATACAGCCTTTATAAAAAAAATTATTTTATGTATAGAAAATATAATATGCAAAATTATTTCATTCACCTATATTCAAAACAAATATTGTGTCGGTCTGTCCTATTAAGTGTTTAGAAATCCCAATTGATATCATAGCGTCTCATGCATCAACCAGAATTTATAATACAAAATGGAACAAACTAATATAATATTAAAACCTTTTTATAACACCAACAAATACGCTTTCTCATATATACACTCGACGACTCATCATAGGGTATTACTACCCTATTAATAAAGAGTCAGACCCCATAAAGCTAAGGTCTATCGCTAACCAAAGCTCTGATACCAGATGTAACGTCCTGCCTTTTGCATGCTTTAAACCAACGATAAACCACACACGTCAGACTTAAACTATACAGAAGGGCGGATTGTTATGGGATAAAAAAGAAAAAGCAGAGAAAGAAGGAAAACAAAACAGAATCTTGCAGCGGAATTACAAAATATAATAATCAAATACAGTTCATGATGTTGTTTACAAAACATTTGACTATACTTATACAATACGTATCAGAGTTACACATACCAGAGAATAATAGATAACAATGCAATGGAATAAAATGGTATAGTGGAATAATATAATAGATAATAATAAAGCTTCGTCTTCGTCCTCTAGAATATGCTCTTCCAAATACTGAAATGCTCAGGCTGACCAGAGCGAATTGAAAAGACAAAACACTCGAGTCAGAACTAAAAGCTCTTATGTAAGTTAAATCAACGGTAAATAATATGAGTGAAATGGCATCAGAGATGTTTATGGGATTTGACATCTCCTATCCAGTGTCAACGCGAGTGCAGTAACTTAAGAGATGCTCAGGATTCACATCTCCTAAGGATCCGTTAAACTATTTACTATGTAGTAATATTTCGCTATTATAATAATGTTTATAGTAAAATAAACTTACTTTTTTCATAGCATTAAGGGGTTACCCATATAGCCCTTAACACGTAATAGTCCCAGTCGTCCATCCAATATCATCGTCCCTCCTGATCGGGAAGCCACTAGAGGATACCACACGGGCTACGGGAGAAAACCAAACTCGTACAAGGCGCGATAGGGTAGGTGACACGGCACACAAGGCAATGCTAAGGTAGATATACCAATTACGCACACGGGCTGGAGGTAACGCATAGCGCGCAGCTACCGCTCACCTCGAGCTATACACCCAAATCAAAAAAACAAAAGTGGCCACTGAATAATTCCAAAAGTTAGAGTATAATATCAAAGGGATGTGTTCGATCAGAGGAATGACCTCATTGGCTCGAGATCGCTCCTGTTTTAGCCACCATATGCCAACTCATGGGAGTCGGGTCCATGTATATACCTTAATAGAACATCGCCACCATGCTACTTCATTCTGGAATCTCCACTGCGTACACGATTGTTAAAGTGGTTTTCGGAGTTGGCAGAGTATGACAACTTCCAATCCCGGTCTCTTTACAACCAACGTTATTATAACACCGCGGTTATTACAAAATAATTTATATTTCAAAACCAGAATATACTATCCATTTTGAAACATATAACTACGATTTCCTTTCCATTTCTAAAACCAAAACATTTTGATATCATTTTTATAATAACCCAGATCAATATAATATCATTTTATTTCAAATATATCCTTTTCAAAAATCATAACATTTCAACATTTAACACCTCGAAATCAAAATACTGGAAATATAACACTTTCATTTTATACTACCTCGAAACTCATAACTTCCACCACTTATGTGGTTTAAATATTTAAAATACTTTATATAACCAAAATAGCTTCTTAAACTTTCACAAATCAATTCCAAAACTCGAATTTCTAGATTTTGAATTTAATCCAAATCCCAAAATAATACACTTCAATTAAATTCAGTTTCCAAAATAAACTTTTCCACATTTTGTCGATTTCAAAACTAATTTGACCCAAAAAGTAAACCCTTTCAAATTCAATATATTTCAAAGCTTAAATATTAAATATTTCAAAACTAAATTTTATAATTCATATATAAATATATACCAAGTTCACTGTACTATTATTTAGTTTTGAAATATTTACTTAATAAATCCAGTATCCTTCAAATAAAACTCCAAATTTCAAAATTTTAATATTCCTCAATTTATTTAGACTTGATATATTCACTTAAACCACCTTAATGCCGAATTTAGTTATAAACCATATTTTTTAAAAATCTAAATTTCAGTAAGTTACTAATGGATTCTTATTAAATATAATTCTAAATCAAATAAAATCTCAAATCAATTTCAAACTATCTTCTCAACCTTGATTTATAAAAATAAATATAAACTCTATATTAAAATATAATTTAAGTAAATACTTATCCATATTATATTTTAATAAAATCAAACTTTATTGTTAAACTTATTTTATACTTTAAAAAACTTTATATATAGCTTAAAACCAAGAATTTGACTACGTATAAAATAACATTTAAAAATATCCAAATCAGTATCCCATAAAATCGTATATTTCTTTACAAAGCCATAGAAATAATTCCAAAATATTTTTATATATAGACCGCGGTGTCTGTATAAAATTTTCTATCCTATGGTCAAGTGATATGGATATTTATCATTTCAATCCGCAATTTAAAATAAAAATTACGGTTATGTATCATTTCAAACCGCAATCCCGAATGAAATAAAGTGCATAACAATTTTCAGTCTATAACGATATAAAATACAACATCAATTCATCCAATATCAATCATCAACCATTAATCACAATCATCATCCAATTCAATCAATAGCATCAATATATAACGGATAATAAACAACAGGTATCAACTATCAGTTTATATTCAATAATAAATTAAATAACTATTTAACTAGCAGATTATATTAAATAATAATTTAATTCAATAAATTCTATCTAACTGAGACGATGATTAAAAATATGTCAAACAGCTATAAATAAATTTCAAATCACATCATAAATCAATTTAACAAACATAATAAATTTTAGAAGTTGTGAGTGGGTTAAAACACTCACCTTTTGAATTTAAATTGAATTTAAGTCCAATTTAAACCTAAAAATTGGACAATCTTAGAATCCATCCAAATCTGTGCCATAATGTCCGGAATTCCAAAACGAACCTAGCGGAGAAAATCGCGCGTGAAACGGAGTTCGTACGCAAAAGTTATGTCAGTTAGAGCAAATGAAAATTAAATTTAAATTAAAACAAAATGGATAACATTACTCATCACACTGCCATGTCACCACAGCATCTTCCCATTTGCCTCCAGAATTTACATGCACGCTACAGGGACGTTGTACGCACTCAGCTACAAGAACAAAACCTAAGCCTGCAAATCGAATATGAGCCGCCGCTACACCTCGAATTGTCCTCGTACGGTCACGCCACATCATGCCGAAACCATGGACGCGCCTCCACCGGCCTTCACCCCTCGCGCGACCACCAAAACGCCCCCAAAAGATGACAGTCGCCGCCAAAAGTACCTAGGGTTACGAACCTTCATGCATTTTCCACGACGATCAAACCATTGATTCCCCAAACGAACACCACCGATGCGTTCCCCTCAGCGATCTCTACCAAACCCCTAAATCAATTTGACGATCTGATGAAGTTGATCGTGGCACGATGAACGGCCATGAATAAACGGCAAATTCTGGTCAAACCATGCTTCGCATCGAAAACGAATCACAGAATTGAGATGCTTTCATCGAGAGCTTCTATATATAATTTTTCTAAATTTTTTTGAGGAAGTTTGAAATTTCACTTTGATTTTTGAATTGCAATTGGATTTGGAATTGTCTGCTATTAAAATGAGGAGATAAGGAGGAATCGTACATATAAACAAATGAGAAATAGAGGTAGGCTAGGGTTTTGTAACAGGATATATATAGGCAAGGTTGAAATAGAATAGATGGACCCGATTTATAAACGCGTTGAACGATAAAATGGCCCGAAAAGCCCATTTCGGCTCCGGAACGAAATTGGGTCAACCCATATGTCAAAATAGATGTTTTAAAATATTTTATACGCAATGGAATAGATTTCACGTCCAAATTCCATCGTATGAAGAAGTTATGCCAAAATCAAATTATTTCAAAAAAAAATTCAAATGATTTCAATCTATCGATTTCAGGGCGTTTCAAGTCCCTACGATCAAATGACAAGTCCGATCATTAAGAAACTTGAAATGCTACAATAATTCACAGTTATGGATCCGACGAAACTGGTTTCGTCGAAATCCGAGTCAGTGGCCAAAATGACTATTTTTACATTAATTAAATAATTTAATAATTAATTAAATAAAGTACAATCTTAAATTTCAATTCTATAATTGACAATTTTATCACTTTTATATTTCTTAATCATCTACAATAATTTAAACAAATTTAGATGTCAATTTAAAGTTGATTAATCTATCAATTGCAGTGTTAAATTTTCAATTTCATTATATTCACAAATTATAATTTAAATTCTCAATAATCCCATTGAATTTACTTTTCATCCTTATTATTCAATTCATTATTATCCAACGGATGAAATTAACATTGGTTCATGGCTTATTACATTATTATTCTCAAATTTCATCTAAATCTCAATCAACGCAATAATTAAATATTAAATTTCGTTTAATTGCAATAAATCCAATTATTAAATTTAAGTTAATAAATCTTGACTGTCACTCCTTTTATTAAATCAACCATTAACTTATGGATAACTTTAACACTACTATATATATCCAATTGCGCTAATGGTTTATATTTATCTGCTAAATTCATATTAACTGGAAATTAATTACGTTTTATTGCAATGGATTTAGATCAAATTTAATAGATTAAATAAATGGGTAAACAATAAATAGTTATTACCATTTGCCTAATTTAACCCCATTCCTACGTAATTATCAATTTACAAATATTATAATTTCTTACTGAATATTGATTTTTATTCAATTACCCTTTATTACATATTATTACATCAATTTATATAACTTTGAATTTATTTCCAATTTACCAATTTCAATCAATTATAACTTTACAATTTGTTTCCAATTAATAGGTATTGCACAAATTTAGTTACTTATCAACTTGTATCCACCTTATTACATTAATTTACATTCAATTACTATTCAATATATATTAATTCATTAATTAATTCAATATTTACATTGGTTTTCTTACATTTGATTTATAGCCTAGTATAACATTTACATTAAACCCATTTCATTCAATCCATTAATTATTAACCTTAAATCAGCATTGGTTATATCTTGATGCATTAATATTTCCCTGTTTCATCTCAATTCTTATTTACGTAATATTCAAACATCAAATTTCATTTAATTCCAATTAATCCACTTTATTACATTTATATTAATTATCTTGGCTACCATTCTTACTTTATTATCAAACAACAACTATTATAATTACTCTCTAGCATTAATCCTATCGACTACAAATTTTTACGTATTATTTTATCAATTTGCTTTAACCTTATTACCTAAATTTACGTTCAGTTACTATTAAGCAATATTATTTCATTGGTTAATTCAACACTTGCTTTTATTTACTCATTTTCTATTTTATAACCAAGGCGACAATTTATACTATTACATTATTAGGATTTCACTTCACTTGTCAATAATAGTTTTAATAACCAATGCTACAATCCATTCTTAACATTTACTTCAATATAAATTAATAAAAATTTTATTTCCTTCTAAATTTAATTACAAAAATCTTATTAATTTAACAAATTTAATTATTGAAAATCTACGGGTCGTTACACTGCTAGAACGTACTGTAACTGCATCTGTAAGGACTGCAATACAGATGTTCCGTTGTCTATGATGAAAATGTGAAGCTGCATACGCACTAGCTTTTGCTAGTGCTCAGACATGCACGATGTACCATCCAGTGCATATCCTGAGGACTACACGTAATCGTTTTGTCCACTCCCTGAATCCGCCAACAGGGTCTACATTGTACAGAACTCAATCGGGGATTTTCTATATCTGTAAAGGTCTGCTTCATTAGGCCTACAATACAGATATTTTACATGGTCCGTCTCTTTTCTCATCTTGGCTATGGCCTTACATAGCCACCCCCTTAACTAATCAAAAGACCTTTAAAGAACTAAGTGACTGTGCCCTACTACAAACAATCTAAACATCCAATTGGGTGTGCCCCTCATCCACTATCTCGATAGTGAAAGAATCATTGGTCTATTGGTTTAACTCTAGTTTTTATCGAACTCGCTCTGACTGATGACGGCTGATATCCGCATGCGACTATCCTGTTGGGTCCGGCCCACTATAACCTACTCGTAAACTAGAGTATAGTTTCATACGAATATCCTACTCCATCATTAAACTTTTGACTGCCTATAAAGGTCCTCTTCGTTAGGCATATAATGCAAAAGCAGTCAATGCATACTCTCTTGATGGAACACCTACACACCTACCTCCAGGGTGAAGCTTCGTTAAGCCTACCCCAGAGGGCCATCCTAGAGTATCCTCACATCATGTTGAAGTCTCGTGCTTCCTTCTATCCCAAAATAACTAAGTTGGACGTGCTCTTTTTGTACTGAAAATCTACGAAGAACTGCTTCGTTAGGCTCTTTATCCAGATTCTCCTTGGGCTGCTCCAAACGCACCTTATCATTTAATTAGACACTACATCTAATCTTTTATTATGCGTTTAGTTTAGTTTTCTTGTCTTGTTGGCTAATTATTTACCCTAATCACCATGCCCATCCCCACCCACGTGTGAGATCATCAGTCCTAGACCTAAAAGGGAATGCTGTTGGTACGGACCACTACTATTTTCTTTTGCTTATTAACTTAATCCAAGATCTAAGTTTGATAAAATAAGCCTCTTCTATTTCTTTCTTTTTAATTATAACATACATGTTACAATTGTATTTGCAATTGTCGCTTTTATATTCTTTTCTTTCTTTTATAACCTACATGTTATAAATGTAATTCAAATGTCTCTTTTCTATTCAAGTCTGTCTTCTTTTGTTATGATACTAAATTCTCTTATATTATATAACAGTCTTAGCTTGGGACTATGTCTAACTGTCACAAATTACTTATCACAAGAACTGCTTCACTTTTTATTTTACTATATGTGCAGTAAATGCATGTCTACTCACATTTTCTATTTATTATTTCTAGTCTTGCCAAGTATTTAACTTGACTATTTCCTTTTCTTTTATTTCTTTAACGCTTCGCGTTATTCTCTTTTATTCGAAGAAGTAGTTTTATTCTATTTGGTTGGTTACCAAAACTATGCTAAAAATCCATTTCCATATTTTAATACTAAATAATACTATAAACAAAAACTCGCAACTGCAAGATATTACTTTAATTATTGGGTAATGAAAAATACAGTAATGTCTCTATTTTTCTTGCTTTTATTCTTGCAATTACGTTTATTGTTATTCTTACAATATTAAACTATAGAAATGTATTCCCTTTTCTAAACCAACCAACTAATCTATCACTAGCTTTCAAATCAAGTTATTAGATTTTTCCCTTTCTAATTCATTTCTTCCGTTTTAACATAATTTACTGTAAATTCCTCACTTTTAGGCTTATGCCTTTCTCTACAACTTTTAATCCTAATGTTACTTATATTTAATTGGATTAATTTCTTTTTTTCATATAAATAACATTTAAATATAAGTACACTTCTCTTATAGAATTTATAGTTTTAACATAACTAACTAGTAGAACTAATTACCGTAATAAATCCTGAATTAAATATTAAACAGGAATCTAACGATACTATATATCATCAATAGAAAAGATACATAATTTAAATCCACTCACCTGTCGTCCTTAGCTTTACTCCATGGCCTTTCTGGATCCCCTTCTAAGGTGTCTAACATTTTTTATTAAAAAGATATTCTCCCCAGAAATATTTTCTATTTAGGGTTCAACCTCAGGCAATGTAGCCAATTGTGGAAAATCTAATTGTGAGAAAATAACTAGGCCTAGGGTTCTATTTGCAGTGGAGTTTGGGAATTTCAGACTGTCGAATTTTTGGATTGAATCTGGTGCAACCACGTCACACGCTTGCTGCGAATCGTTGGATCTAGAAAACAATGCCTTAGATCACGCAAAAATCAGATTACAGGACTTCGGCACGTCCCTAGACGATTTCTCGTCTAGGGCTACACACGGGTCGACTCCCATGTTTTTTGGGTCGACCCGTGGGGTCTAACTTTTTTTCATTTAATTTTGATTTCTTATTCTACCCGTAACTTCTTCATATTAACGAGGATTTCGACAAATTATACATGAAAATTGATCGGAAAAGTGCCACGAATACAATGGTATAAGTTTCGAGGTCATATTCTAACAATTTAAAAAATGTTTATTTTCACTGTTTAATAATTATTTTGGTTATTTAATTATCTAAAAATGTGGGTCGTTACATTCTCATTCCTTTTAGTAAATTTCATCCCTAAAATTCAATAAGGGCAAAACTATGTAATTCCTTGCATCAGTCACATCTATTTTGTGTATATCCAATTTTGCGACCATCTGTGTCCTTGTGCAATGTGACACTCAGCATTAAAATATATGCATCTACATGAATTTCTAAGCGGTACCTTCTATATGAATGCTTTCCTTCTTTAAGAACTCCTTTTTAATGCGCATATCCTAAATATACTTGCAATTTTTATATGAATGCGATCTTTTGAAAACTCAAAACATTTTTCATCCAATTTTTTCCACACTCCTACTGAATAGGGGCGTAGTTCAACGAATTTTACATCCAAATCCTACCACACAACTTTTCATATTTGAATTTCAGATAAATCTAATTTTTTTCAAACTCGATTTCTTATGTCAGAAAGAAGGTAGAATGCGGAAAACCTCACATTTACCATTTTACTTTTACGCACCCCTTTCTCCGTACTTGGAACTTATGCCTCTATTCTATAAAAGTCTCTATTTTCTTTCCCAAGCATGGTTTACATAAGAAAAACTTTCTTCCTATATTTTTTCCAAGCTTAATTTTTGAAAAAAAATTCTTTTGAAATTCTCATTTATTTTTATTAATGTTTCCGTCGCTTTCTTTAAATTTGTTGTTTTCCTTTTAGTTACTTTTTTGGCTTTTACTTTTCTTTTATTACTTGCATCCTATGTTTTTATTCTCTTCTTGTGAATATCACAGAAAAAGAGCTATCATAGGAACACAGTCTCATAACTAAATGCTTACATAGAACACAATATCATAAATAAAAGAGAAAACAAGTCCTACTACAAAGTGATACTAGATAGGTAAATATAGCAGCTAAACACAGCTATCATCTAGGGCTAGGAGGCCTAGGACCATGTCTACTTTGACACAGAAATGTCCTACTCTAGAAATCCAAGTAACTCATATGCTCCTCCTACCACTTGTTACTCATTACTAACTTACGTTGTATTACTGACGATTAGTAAGATCTATTCACCTTTCCATTCCATACTCAAAATACAATAACCAAGTCTCATTTACTGCAACAAATAAAGATTTCAGTCTACGCGGTCTGTATCTAAAAAGGCAACTAAGCTTGGGAAAATTTTCTCTTTACCTTTACCATTCATTCTTTTTCCCAACTAAGATCTACCTATTCCAACCACATGTGTCTTACTATCTTACTAATATCACTTCACTATTCTTCTATAGTCTACACACATGAAGCAACATTCCTAGGTTCTCACTAGTGTCCTATACACTTTACGGGAACTTTTATTACTACTACTAAAAGTAATCGCTACCATCTCCTACATAGCCTTACACTTTTCCCATCACACCTAGGAAATGAATCCTATCTACTCCATATTTAAAAGTTTGGTTTGGTATTTATCGTTTCATTTCAAAAATTAAAGTTTCTATATTTTTAAAATATCAAATCCCAAAATTCTTGCCTTTGAAAGTGTTATTTTGAAGTTTCTAGTAATTCAAAGGTATTTTTCTACACTTGCATCTTTACAGCTCTTTGAATTTAAATTATTCCCCAAACCAATAGGGGAAAACTTACAAATTCTAAGTTCAAAACTTATTCCTCTTTTCTTTTTATAGAGCTTTACAGCTTTCCATAAAAAAATTAGATTTTTAAATTTAATTGTTTACTAAGTTATTTTCTTCCAAAAACTTATTTGCTTTTTCACCAAACCATTTTTATTTAAAACATGCCATGCTTGTCCTTAAAACATTTTTTTTCTTGACTTTCAAAAATGTCCTCACATGTTTTTAAAACATCTTCTTTTTATAGATTTTCAAATTTACAAAAATTGGAGTAGATAAGAACAATTATTTTATCAAAAATCCCCTAACTTTCTTACTCTTCCAACTACCTAACCTTGGAGGAGTTTCTAACTTACTACAAATGGGGACTTTCTACAAAGACAAGCAACCAATGAGCATAATCAATGGAAACATATGAAATTTCCATTGCTTAGCTATCCTACTAAGCCTCTCTATAATTTCCCTCCTAATAAACACTGTCTTTAATTATTACACTTCTTATTACACCTAATGGTTTTATACCTTAATGTATTGGAACTAATTACTCTTATGAGAAACCATTAACGCTAAAACCTTCTTTGAATCCTTAAAAGACGATTTCATGTTTATGTCAAATTTTAAGAAACTTATTTTATATTTTATCAAAATAGGCTATACAAAATATGGTGCTTTCCATACCTTGTACATCTCTTTCACGTATTCCTTATAACTTGCACAAAACATATTTATTTCTTATTTGATTTCATAGAAAATTATATCATTATTCATTTCATTCCAATAGATTAAAGTATGTTTAATCTGTTATCCCACCTTTTGGTCAAGGCTGGAATATCAACAAATTGGCAAGGAATGATGGATATCGGGATTGGAGATCGTTTGGAATCAAGGCTGCAATCGATGTCGTCAAAATTTGGTTGAGCTCCGATCGGGACGAAATTGGTTGAAGATGATGAAAAGGACTAGGAAAGGCCATGTTTCAAATTTCAGGTTAATCGGAGTTCGTATGAAGGAGATATGATCGATGCAAGGTAGGAGGAACATGCAGTTCGTATCCATCGGTATGCAGGAAATGGTTCGTGTCGATACCATTCGTATCGATACCGTTCGTATCGATACCGTTCGTATCGATCGGTATGGGTTCGTCTCAGTGAAGTTCGCATCGATCAGAAGCAGGTTCGATTCGATAGTGTTCGTACCGATCAAAGGTAGAGCAGGGTGAAGGACTTCGAATCGATATCGTTCACACATCGATCAACATGAACTCGACTCGATGGTTTCGCATCGATCAAGATGGGAAGAGGTGATATGTTTCGAATCGATACTCTAGTATCGATAGTAGATGGACTTTGGCATTTTCGTATCCATGGGAGGCTATCCAAGCTCGTATCCATCAGGAAAAATCTCGCTCGTATCCATCAGGTAAGGCTTCGTTCGTATCCATCATTGAGTATGGTTTCATACCCATCTGTTGGCCTTTCATTCGTATCGATCAAATTATTTTCGTATCGATCAGATCGATACGAAATACTCCCCTGCGATCGATACGAGAGAACATGCGATGCAAACAGTTGAGTACATGGAGGAGTGATGGACACGTGCAAGCGTGAAGCGTGGATATGTGCACGTCTCCAGGAAGGAAGCGATCACCTCGGCGCACCATGTGGAGTCAACACGCCGCGAAAGTTGAAGGTGATCGATAACTCAAGATCCACTGATCCAAATGCAATGAAATTTTCACAGCAGCTTTCATACAAGGTAAGGAATGTTCCTACCAAATTTCAGCTCGATTGGATCATTTTTTGATGGATATGAAATCACTTTGTATCGATCACAGATCGAGTCTAAACTTGGTGGGGTCGGTCGCGTGGGCCCACTTACGTGCCAGAAAAAGTTTCCCGAAGTTTGAGCGAGATCTGAGCCTCCAACGCCTATAAATAGCACCCTGAAGCCTACAGAAAAAGGATCTTTTGACTATTGGACGTCCGGACTCTGCCGGATTCATTTCTACAACTATTGCATTTGAAATTCTTCATTACTACTGCTATAATCATCTGTAACCAGCAAGGATAATCAATAAAAGGATAAAACTTTGAAGTGGACGCATGCCGGAGATAGCCGAACCACTATAAATCTTGTGTCTCTATTCATTATTTCAGGATTATTGCTTGTTGTTTGCTGTGATATGTGATTTGTGTTTGGAATATTGCGGATCTATATCAATACTTTGGTGCTTTCACGATATTTGGGGCTTGTGTGGCGCAAACATAATCTATATTCACTTACAACAGACATTTCATACGAAAATTATTAATTTCCTAATATTTAACTTACATCTTCTTCTTTTTTCAAAAGAAATCATTTTCAAAATTGTTTTAATATTTTCATAACTAGAATACGTTTCCATATACTTATTTAAATAATAAGTGTACTTACAAACCACTTTATTTCTATAGTTAGAAATTATCTTCAAAACACATTTTTATTTGGGTCAAAACAGATGTTGCATAAAACACCGTTACTACAACCCAAAAATACTAGTATATGGATTCAATTAAAATAAATATTAATAAATCTCATACGCTATGTAAAAACATTTCCTTAGGAGTCAACTACTATAACAGTAGAGTCATAGTCTATGCTTCCTTTATTTTTCACAAAAACATCTATTACAACAATAAATGTTGTAACCTACATTTTCGATACATAGCACACTCTAGGTTCTTATATTTAAAATCTTTGTTTACTGACAAAGGCACTAGCAAGCTATACATGCTCTACAATTCTTCAAAAAGAATTTCACTTTTAACAAAATTTACATCATATAAAAACAAATTAAAATTTCATACCACTTTTTTTTTCCAAAAATCCAATATTTACTTCCTCAAACATATTAACAATTATATTTTTCAATTCCAAAATTTTCATTTTATGGGCTAGACTTAAAGTATATTTTCTTCTTATTACCCTAGAAATACCCTTCTTAAACCTTGAAAATCTCATTTCCTTACTAAAATCTCTTATTCCTTCCAAAATAAAAACACTCTCACTACTATCCCTAGAGAACTTTCCTACTTCCTATAACATATGGATACCAGTCTTCTCTCAAAATATAGCCTATTGTACACTATAAATCGGCAATAACAAAGGTCTCAACATCCTTAGGTCATCCCAAACCCAACTAGCAAACTATGAAGAAATATACTTCTAAAAACTTTCCATACGTTAAACCTATAATTGGGGACTATTTGGATTTTATTACATAATATATTTATATTTTATTCAAAAATACAAATACGTTCATTCATATTTCCTAATTTACTTAGGATCTACTAACCTAAGCTCTGATACCAAATGTAACAACCCAATTTTCAATGGGTCCGGATTTTTTGCAAAAATGCTGAAATCCAAATCCACTGAAGCCCCAGCTTGGTGTCTGGTATCCTATAAATGGCCAAAGATTAATATATCAGAGCTTAAATAAATATCTCATAGCGAAACTAAGTAAATATATTATTATAAGTAAATACTCACCAAGGTGATAACACTTTCTAAACAAGTGCATCAAAGCTGGAAAATCTCTACCATCTCTCTAACCTGTGGGATGATATGAGGAGAGGGTCGGACCTAAAGTTCTAGTGAATGAACAAATTATACACTTCTAAGCATAATTTTACGTGTACCGTTCTATTTTCATTTTCTGTTATATTAGGTTTATTGGGTTTATAATGCTCTCGTCTCTATGCATGAATCAAATCCATCTACTCCCTAGTAGATTAAGAACTAATGACAAATAAATATATGTAGCTACACGCCCAAAGACCGTATCGGTCCTAGGTACTACCTATAGTACCTTCTGTATCCTTCTCGAAAAGGACTCCATCATCTCGCTACTAGAGTGTACTGTACCTACATCTGTAAAGGATGGATACGTGAGGCCTATAATACAGATGTTCAATCATCTACTACGGAAACGTTAAATTGCATCTGCACTAGCTTGTGCTAATGCTCGGACATCCACAATGTACCACCTAGTGCGTACCTTGAGGACTACATGTAATCGTTCTGTCTACTCCCTAAACTCCGTTAACAAGGACTACCATGTACGGAACTCAGTCGGGGATTTTCTTTATCTGTAAAGATCCGCTTCGTCAGGCCTACAATACAGATATTCTACTTCGTCTGTCTCTTTTCTCATTGTGGCCATGGACACACGCAATCCCCTTCCCCCTCAACTAATCGAAAGACCTTTCAAGAGCTAAGTGGATGTGCCCTACTTCAAATAATCTAAATATCCAATTGGCTATGCTTCTCATCCAATGTCTCAATAGTGAAAGAATCATTGGCCTGTTGGTTTAACTCTAGTCTTTCCCGATCGCTACTCCATCATCAACCTTTTGATTTCCTACAAAGGTCTGCTTCTTTAGGCCTGCAATGCAAAAGAAGTCAAGCCATACTTTCTTGATGGAACACTTACACAACTGCCTCCGGGGGTGCAGCTTCGTTAGGCCTACCCCAGAGGGCCATCCTAGAGTATCTTTACATCCGGTTGAAGTCTTGTACTTCCTTCTAGCCCAAAATAACTAAGTTGGACGTGCTCTTTTTGTACTAAAAATTTGTGACGAACTAATTCGTTAGGCTCTTTATCCAGATTCTCTTTGGGCTACTCCAAACGCACCTTACCATTTTGTTAGACCCTACATCTAATATTTTATTATGCGTTTAGTTTACTTTTCTTATCCTGCTGGCTACTTATTTACCGTAGTCAGCATGCCCATCCCCATCCACATGTGAGACCATCGGTCCTAGACTTGAAAGGGAATGCAGCCGGTATGGGTCACTACTATTATTTTTTGCTTATTAACTTAATCCAAGATCTAAGTTTGATAAAATAAGCCTCTTCTATTACTTTCTTTTAAATTATAACCTACGTGTTACAGTTATATTTGCAATTGTCCCTTTTATATTTTTTTCTTTCTTTTATAACCTACATGTTATAAATGTAATTGCAAGTGTCTCTTTTCTATTATATTCTATCTTCTTTTATTATGATACTAAATTCTCTTTAGTTCTCTTATATTATATGACAATCTTAGCTTGGGACTACATCCAACTGTCACAAATTACTTATCATAAGAACTGCTTTACTTTTTATTCTGCTATTTGCGCAACAAATGCATGTAAGATGCTATGCGGTAGGATCGTGTAATATGGAATAAAGGAATAGACTAAGAAGGTAAATGCAAGGAGACACCAGGATTTTATACTGGTTCGGACCTCTAGTCCTACGTCCAGTCCCTAAGCTTCACTTAGGAATTTCACTAACTAACACCCTCAATTCACCCGGAGGAATAGGTTTACAACTTACCCGAACAACCAAATGGGATTTCTTTCCTCAACTACCGAAGAGGACTTCAACTCAATTACCAAAATACAATATTCGACTTGTGTTCTGGTCAACACTAATGAGTCTAATGTTGTACAATATTCCTATAATCTTATCCTCGAGAGTATGCAATGTGTTTGTGAATATTTAGGAAATGTGAATTGCTATGAATCAAAAGAATGTTATAAACAAAACAGTGATTCAAGAAATAGATTGGTGATTGCTTTGAGAATATCTAGAGAATATGAACAAGATAATAGTAAGATTAAAGCAAGAGAATTCGATAAATTAGTGATGTTAGAATCATGTATATATACTTGTAGAAGAGGTGCATTTGTTGTCAAAGGTTGCAAACAAGAGATGCTTCCATTTCCATTGATGAATGGTTGCAACTCTTGGAAGGAAGAAAGTGTCTTTTCAGAGAAAATTCGCAGGTTCAATTTCAGTCGACTGAGCAGGGAGTTCAGTCTACTGAAAATATGAAGTAAAATTTTTGGGAGCAAATTCAGTCGACTGTGCAGGAAATTCAGTCGACTGAAACTATGCATGTTTATATATTTGTTCCAGTTTTAGTCGACTGGCTGTTCCTGTTCAATCGACTGAACTTATAAAATATGCATAGTGAAAACTTAAATGAAAATAAAGTTTATAAAATGTTTTCTAGTGTTCGTGCAAGCCTCTTGAGGATAGATTTTAACAATAAATTTAGACTAAGACCTATATAAAAAACATACTTATGTTTGTTTGGTCTTCATCGATCGTCCTTTAGCGTTGCATATATTTCTTCCTTATTTGTTGAAGCACATTGTCATTGATCAAAATCTTCGCGTATCAACATTCTCCCCCTTTTTGATTGAAGACAATACTGATTTATTCTAGAGATGTATTTACTTATTTTCTCCCCCTGAATGTATGCACTATCTTTCCTACAAAAAAGAGTTAGTACCATAGATTTTCTCCCCCTTTGTCATCGATAAAAAGGAAGAACTAACAGTAGAAATATTTTATCAAAACAATCATTGAAGCATAGAGAATATAATATTTGCATAACCATGGCTTAAGAAAAGTTAAAAATGTTGCGACGAACAAGCATAAAATGGCTATTTATATAAGCCACTAGAAAATTATAAATAAACATCAAACCATACTAAAATTACTCATCTTTATCCTAGTCATATGAACCTTCTCTTCCTCCTGTTGGTTCACGTATGACGGGTCCTCCTGTAGGTGGTCTGGATGCTCTTCTTCCTTGGCCACTACTAGCTCCGCTTGCGCTGCTACTTGTATGCTCTTCGGATGTCGTCCATGTAAACGTAGGTGCCGGACGTTTGCCGCGAGATGTCGAAGCAGTAGTGGTGCTTGAGCATGAGATTGCATCCCATAGCTTATTGAAGAATCCTTTGATTTTGTCAAGCTTGTGATCTACCTTTTTAAGACGAGTGTCAAGAATTTGTTGATTTCTTGACAATATCTGTAACGTCCCGCTTTTTCGCACACTTTAAATCGACACACGTGCCAATTCAAACCATACAGAAGGGCGGATTGTTATGGGGTAAACAAGAAAAACAGAGAAGAAAAAAAACTAAACAGAATCTCACAGCGGAAGGGTAAAATATAATAATCAAATATACAGTTTATAAATCTGTTTACAAAACCATTTATATAATACATATCAGAGTTACACATACCAATAACAATGCAGTGGAACAGTGTGGTGCACTAGTATAAATAATAATAATAATATAAATCTTCGTCTTCGTCCTCTAGAGCTAAATTTTCCAATCCTGAAACACTCAGACTGACCCGAGCGAATTTGAAAAGACAAAAACACTCGAGTCAGAACTAAAAGATCTTATGTGAGTTAAATTAACAGAAATAAATATGAGTGCAGTAACTCAAGAGATGCTCGGGAATTACATCTCCTAAGGATCCGTTAAACTATTTACTATGTAGTATATTGCGCTATTATAATAGTGTGTAATTGTAAAATAAACTTACTTTTAAATAGCGTTAAGGCTTTACATTTTCCACCTTAACACATTTACATATTCCCATAGTCTATACATACCGTAATCTCCCCCGTACTGGGCGTCGTCAGAGGGCACTCCATAGGTATGGTACAAAACCAAAATCGTATAAGGCGCGCTAGGGTAGGTGACACGGCACAACTAGGCAATGCCAGGGTAGATATACCAATTGCTATCCGGGCTGATGGAAACGCATAGCCGCAGCTACTGCCCACCTCGAACAAACTGCCCCAAAATCAAAGTAAAAGTGGCCACTGAAACAATCCAAAGTCAAAGTATAATATCGAAGAGGAGTGTCCGATCAGAGGAATGACCTCATTGTCCCGAGAATCGCTCCTGTTTTAGCCACCTTATGCCAACTCACGGGAGTCGGGTCCACGTATTTACCTTGCAGGAAACGCCGCCACCAACCTACTTCATTCTGAAATCTTCACCGCGTACACGGTTGTTAAAGTGGTTTTCGGAGTTGGCAGAGAGTATGACAACTTCCGATCCCGGTCTCTTCAACAACCAAACGTTATTATAACACCGCGGTCATTTAAAATAATTATACTTTAAAACCAGAACAAAATCCATTTTAAACCCATATAAATACGATATCGTTTATATTTTTAAAACCCCAAATCAATACGATATCATTTAGACCCAAAATCATATAATGTCATTTTATTTTCCAATATATATTCTTTTCCAAAATCATAGGGTTTCCAAAGTGAAATATTTAGAAATCACAACTCTTGTATATAATAATTCCAAATCATACTACCTTGAAAATCATAACTTCGAAACAAATTTCCATCTCTTAAATGGTTAAATATTAAATTACTTTATAAAACACAATAGCTTCTTTAGATTTCACAAATCAATTTCAAATATCGATTTAAACTTCCAAATACCATTTCAATTCTT
This sequence comes from Allium cepa, assembly GCA_030765085.1. Classification (NCBI taxonomy): domain Eukaryota; kingdom Viridiplantae; phylum Streptophyta; class Magnoliopsida; order Asparagales; family Amaryllidaceae; genus Allium; species Allium cepa. The sequence continues at coordinate 189,722,092 of CM060929.1, read as the reverse complement.
ATGTTTCAAAGCTTTAAATATTTCACCATTTCAAAACAAACTCATTTGACAATCCCATATATATTAAATTCAATTACTTCTTATTTAGACTTGAAATGTTTACGTAATGAATTCAATATAATTTAAGTAAAACCTTTAACTTCACATAACTGGATAATCTTTCAATTTTATTAAACTTGATATATTCATTTAAATCACTCTACACAAAAAATCAAGTTATAAAAATCATACCCTTTAAAAATTAATAACCTTTTTATTTAATTCCAAATTTTACTCAATATTCATCTTCCGACCTTATTCTCATTTAAGTCAATAAAACTCCAGAACTTAAATTTTAAATAAATGCTTAATTGTATTTGATCTTAAAAATTAAACTTTATTTTATACTTCAAAACAATTTACACAAAGCTTAAAACCGGAAATTACTATATATAAAAACCTTTATTAATAACCAAATCAAAAACCCATAAACCATATATATACATAGCTTTGCAAAAACCATAGAAAAACATTTCAAAAATAATTTTATATATTTACCGCGGTGCCTGTATATAATTTTCTATCATATGGTCAAGTGATACGGATGTTTATCATTTCAATCCGCAATTTAAAATGAAAAATAATGCGGTTATATATCATTTCAAACCGCAATCTCGAATGAATGAAATGCATAGCAACTTGCAATTAATAAAATTAATCATCCATTCATCCATCAAATCATACATCCATTTGTCACAGTCATCATCCAATTTCAAACAATCATCAATACATAACAGGTGATAAATAATGGTATCAATTATCAGTTTATACTCAAAATAAATTTAATAACTGTTAATTGGCAGTGTATATGCAAAAATAAACGTAAATTTAACTGGTAGTTAATATGAAATAAAAATTTAACATAACAATGACTGGCAGTTAATATGCAATTAAATAAATTCTTACTGTCAAATTTATATGCAATAAAAGAAATTAACAGTTATATTAAATGAATGCGATTTATCAGAGATAATGAATAAAACATGCCAAACAGTCATAAATAAATTTCTACTCATATCTAAAATTAATTTAACAAACACAAGAAATTTTAGAAATTGTGAGTGGGTTAAAACACTCACCTTTTGAATTTAAATCGAATTTAAATTCGATTTAAACCCAAAAATTTCACAGTCTCCAAATCTGTCCAAACTAGCGCCAACAGATCTTGAATTTAATTTCAATCCTAATAAAAAAAATCTCGCGTGAATACGAGGTCATATGAGAAAGTTATTCAATTTTAATGAGTTGAAACAAAAATTAAATAAAACAAAATTAAACAACAACCTAATTAAAGCTTGCCACGTCATAAAGCTTCTTCTCAACTCACGTATGCTCGTCCAGGGAATGAACCCATTTCAACGCACGCCCTCCCCATCTTTGACCGTATCTCTAGACCACCCCAGGCCACCAGATGGTGACGCGCCTCCACCATTACGACTTCCCTAGCCGAGCTCTCCAATACCCAGAAACCAATTTGCAAATAGTCGCTCCAAATCAAAACGCCCAAATTGACTTAGGTTTCGAATTTCCTGATTTTGACCGTGATTTGCCACTGCTCGAGTATCGATTTCGAAAACAGAGACTGCGCGTAGATTCGTATGGATGAAATCTACAACATATATTTTTTTTGGAATTTTTCTGAGATGTTTGAATTTTCATTTGAAATTTGAATAAAAATAGATCTAGGCTTGCATCCATTTGAGGAGGAGAAGGAGTTGAAGAAAAGAACGTATAGACAAATGATAGAAGATGGAGGCTAGGGTTTTTGATCGTCTATTTATAGATAGATTGCAAAAGAATAGGTGTGCACGAATTTTAACGTGCAAACGGAAGTGGTCCCAAAAGATAAATAATATTAATTACACACGTTACGGATTTAGGAAATAAATAAATTCCTTATCATTTACATTTTATTTTAAACGTATTTACAAATGTAAATCTAGACATTTCGTTTGCGTTTCAAAATATATCCACAATTTTATTAATTTCCAAATTGATCTAAACAAATTTAGATGTAAATTAAAAGCTGATAAGTCTATCCATTGCAGTGTTAATTTCTCCACTTCCTTATATTTAGAAATTATAAATTAAGTTTTCAAAAACCTATTTTTGATTTTCAAACTTTTATATACTCATCTTTTACCGGTAATAAGGATGCATTAACATTTGTTCATGGTTTCCCCTTATTATCCTCAAATTCCATTTTAATTTTCAATAACTACAATTGTTGAATGTTGATACTTTAATTAAATTTATACATCTTGCTTTCTATAATCTATATCAACAAATGGTCCAATTATAAATAGAATTAGCATTAACTTCATCTTGTAGGATTAACTACTCCAATTACAAAACAAATCTACGCTAACTGCACGATTTAAGTCAATTAATTGTAATTGAGTCTACATTAAATGTTATAAATTATAAATTGGAACCTCAATAAATTCGCTTATTGATTTAAAATCTTTCTATTCAGTAAATAGACATTTTATGGGTATAAATAACATTTGAATTATAACACATGTCATTAGTGCATGCTTCATTTCTCATAAACTCCCCTTTATTAACTAGAACACATTAACCAAAACAAAATAATTAATTTAGATTTATTTCAATCGATTGCCATTCTTAACTTAACATACTCAAAATGGTTAACCTAAATAATTGTTACCCTTTTACATTCAAATTCACTTACAACCATCATTACAACAATGTTGCCATAGATTTAGATTTAATTAAATAAATTAGATAAATGGGTAAAGTTTTGTAATTATCACTAATGCCAAATATATATGCATTAATTACTACTTATTATTATGAATTCATTTATAAATTTACTAGTTGCCTTTGTCTTCTTATATCCTATTTACTACCAAACTTTCTATTTAGTTATAGTTTATAAATATATAAATGCCTAGGCAAATCAAGTTCTTGTCCTTTCTGTTATTCCAATTTAAATCGGGTATGTGCAAATAAATTGTTTATTAACTTATTCTTACAAAATTATTTGCATACATTCAGTTACACCTAATTTAATGCATTGATTTTCATTTATAAATTAAAGGTTTTCCTTTAAAAGCTTTCTTTACTAAACCATACAGGACACTGATCTAATTCAATTTACTATCTAATAATATTAATTCATTTAAATAAATTCACAACTTACCCTTGTTTCCCTATATTCTCTTCTTATCCTAGTATAACCATTTACATTACTTCAAATTATTCGTCATTTTATATCAACCGATAATACTTCAATTTAATTAATAAATACTGCTCCTATACTTAAATCTATATTAACAAATCGTTAGATTTGGATCGATAGAAATCGGTTTACCAAAGCTTACGTACACATTACGTAAATAAACAACTATATAAATTTGCCACCTATTAGCTCTAAATTTTATTCTTAAGTTTGTTACCTATCAATTTAGATTATACTTCCATCTATAATGCAAATCCAAATCTCCTCTAACTGCATAAATTAGGGCAATTTATTGCAATTGATTTCCCATTAAACTTCATAAATTAACAAATTGAAACCTAAATAAAAACATTTATTTATTTAAAAATCTTGTTGTTTAATTGAATTGACCATTCACGGATATAATTTACATTGTTCTCCAATTATTACCTAAATACATCACCCAACGTTAAATCTATATTCAATACAATTTGTTACCAAAATTAATTTAACGAAAACAATTACGCCCTTAAAATTTCTCTTCATTCATTAATTGCTAATTGTTATTCAATTAAACCAATTCATTTGATTTCCCTATTATGCATCAATTATAAACTCATCATCTTAAAGGTGATGTCTACATTTTATACTATAAATTTACCCTTTTATATTCCAATATCAATGAATGCTCGCATACAAATTTTGATCTTAACTCCAATTAATTATTCCATTTAATCCATTGATTTACTAACTTTAATTATTGAAATTTGATTGTCTAACATACAATTTGAACCTATTTCCAATTTTTCATAATTAATTAACCCTTACAATAGTTTACAAATAAAAGGGATTGTATTAAATAAATTATTTATTGTCCTGCATTTCTTTATTTCACCCATCTACATTCAATACCCATAATCAATATTTTATTTCATAGTTAAATCCAATACTTGCATTACTTTACTTATTCTAACTTATATCCAATGCAACAATTTCCACTATTTCTATTAATTACAATATATAGTTAAATTTGTAAATTCTAATTTCCCTTGGTACATCAAATTTCACATACTCTTTCATATAAATAACTAAGATTTTTATTCCTTTCTAAATTTAAATTAAAAATCCTATTAACTATATTCATTTTAAACATCGAATTTACACGGGTCGTTACACTCTCCCCCACTCAAAACTTTTCGTCCCCAAAAAGGAAAAGAAGGAAAAGAAGAATTAAATACAATACATCTTATTCAAAATATTTAACTTATAAACAATTTAATTTACAAAATTAATTACTTTAAATAAGATATCCTAATTTATAACTATTCAATCCTTTATATTTAGATTATTAAAGTCTGGAAAAACATTTTCAAAATATTTCTAAGATACTGCAATTTCTTATATAATCCAAAGGGTTCAATTTATATAAAGTGAAATATTTAAGTGGTTTCAATCCTAACAACAAATCAATACAATAACCATCAGTTCAACAAACAACATACACACACATACAAAACAACCATTAAATCAAACAAACAAATAGTTGTTCGGGTTAAAACTTTTAAATTGTTCGGAATGAAGAATAACTACTAGCGCATCATTTACTCAACTGTCTTAGATAAAACCAAATAGATTATTCATTCACCCCAAATCAAATTTTAAAGTACCCTTGCCCAAACAACCATCAACAACAAATTCAAACAACAATCGACTTAACTTATTAATAATTTCATCTCATACCTTTGTTATTTGATTTTCTCTTTTTATTTAAACCACATAAATTTTCCTTTTATAATTTATATTTATTTTTAACAAACTTTAAATTTTATTTTCTCATTCAGTGGTTGTTTCCTTTATTTCTACTTATTACTTACAATTATTCATTTTCATTTATTCGGGTCATGTAAGTTTCTTTTATTTGTATTATATTTAATGCACTTCTCAATTTCAATCATTTATTTAATGCTTACATTTCTATTATAATTAATTATAGTAACCCTTTTTTAATTACACTTAAATTCTTAACCTTGTAATATCCATTCTCATAAGTAAAGGATTTTGTTAATTCATTCACTAACGTTTTGCAGTCATTTATTTTTCTTTTTACTTAAAATTTCTCAATTCCATTAAATAAGGTCATGCCAGTTTCCCCCCTTTTTCACTATAATTATTCATTTATTTATTATCGCATGACCTCATTTAGTTACCCTTTAATTACTTAAGTTTAAATCATCTATTTGTCATACTTACCTTTAATTATATTTACTTGGTAAAATTTCAATTAATACTTAAGTTTAAACATTAAATTCTCATTTATAATAGCAAATTCATTGAATACTTCATTACCTACTTTTACTTGTACAATTTCATTACATTCCCTATTAAACATTTCAACTTTTAATATTTGGTAAGTTATATGTGTTTTTAAAGAATATACTTGAAAGTTATACAAGTTTCTCATTTCCTATGGTAAATTTAACATTTAATAATAATATTCTTTATTTCATAAGTTATAATTTAAACTTTCATTTAAGACCATTTTTAACCTATCATTAAATCTCTTATTTCCTTTAGAGGTTTTAATTTATTAATTACCTATGTTTCGATTCACTACAATAATTGAAACAATTAATTAATGGAAATTTAAGAATTTAATACCGGGTTAAATTTTCACTTTATTTTAAAATAATAGATAAATATATTCTTACAACTTATATATCTCTAATTATTTTAAAACAATTTAAAATTTAGATATTTTAAAAATGAATCTGTAGTAGAATTTACTACAGTGGCCTTTCCCCTTCGAAACTCGAAAATGAAAGTCGATGATGCGGCCGCCATCACCGAAATTATTTTCCAGCGACAAAGAGGAAAGTACAAAACTTATTTTCTCCAAAAATCTTCTTTAAAACAATTTCTCTTAAATTATATTAAATATTCATATCATAAAATACTTATAACAATTATATTCCAAAAATTTTACGAAAAATTCCAAAACCCCGGATCTTAAGTCCTAAATTTCCAAATTTCATTTATCTTATTTTTAAATCTTATTTCTATCATTATTCAAAACCTTCATTACCTAACAACCATTCTATTACAACCAAATATATATATTATTTTGAAAAATTATTTTATAGAAAATATAATATGTAAAATTATTTCATTCACCTATATTAAAACAAATATTATGTCGGTCTGTCCTATTAAGTGTTTAGAAACCCCTATTGATGTCGCAGCGTCCCATGCATCAACCAGAATTTATAAATACAAAACGGAACAGATTAACACAATATTAAAACCTTTTTATAACACTAACGAATACGCTCTCTCATATTTATACACTCAGCGACTCCCATAGGGTATTACTACCCTATTAGTAAAGAGTCAAACCCCACAAAGCTAAGGTTTATCGCTAAACCAAAGCTCTGATACCAAATGTAACGTCCCGCTTTTTCGCACACTTTAAATCGACACACGTGCCAATTCAAACCATACGGAAGGGCGGATTGTTATGGGGTAAATAAGAAAAATAGAGAAGAAAAAAAACTAAACAGAATCTCACAACGGAAGGATAAAATATAATAATCAAATATACAGTTTATAAATCTGTTTACAAAACCATTTATATAATACATATCAGAGTTACACATACCAATAATAATGCAGTGGAACAGTGTAGTGCACTAGTATAAATAATAATAATAATATAAATCTTCGTCTTCGTCCTCTAGAGCTAAATTTTCCAATCCTGAAACGCTCGGACTGACCCGAGCGAATTCGAAAAGACAAAAACAGTCGAGTCAGAACTAAAAGATCTCATGTGAGTTAAATTAACAGAAATAAATATGAGTGCAGTAACTCAAGAGATGCTCGGGAATTACATCTCCTAAGGATTCGTTAAACTATTTACTATGTAGTATATTGCGCTATTGTAATAGTGTGTAATTGTAAAATAAACTTATTTTTAAATAGAGTTAAGGCTTTACATTTTCCACCTTAACACATTTATATATTCCCATAATCTATACAGTACCGTAATCTCCCCCGTACTGGGCGTCGTCAGAGGGCACTCCATAGGTATGGTACAAAACCAAAATCGTATAAGGCGCGCTAGGGTAGGTGACACGGCACAACTAGGCAATGCCAGGGTAGATATACCAATTGCTATCCGGGCTGATGAAAACGCATTGCCGCACCTACCACCCACCTCGAACAAACTCCCCGAAAATCAAAGTAAAAGTGGCCACTGAAACAATCCAAAGTCAAAGTATAATATCGAAGAGGAGTGTCCGATCAGAGGAATGACCTCATTGGCCCGAGAATCACTCATGTTTTAGCCACCTTATGCCAACTCACGGGAGTCGGGTCCACGTATTTACCTTGCAGGAAACGCCGCCACCAACCTACTTCATTCTGAAATCTCCACCGCGTACACGATTGTTAAAGTGGTTTTCGGAGTTGGCAGAGAGTATGACAACTTCCGATCCCGGTCTCTTCAACAACCAAACGTTATTATAACACCGCGGTCATTTAAAATAATTATACTTTAAAACCAGAACAAAATCCATTTTAAATCCATATAAATACGATATCGTTTATATTTTTAAAACCCCAAATCAATACGATATCATTTAGACCCAAAATCATATAATGTCATTTTATTTTCCAATATATATTCTTTTCCAAAATCATAGGGTTTCCAAAGTGAAATATTTAGAAATCACAACTCTTGTATATAATAATTCCAAATCATACTACCTTGAAAATCATAACTTCGAAACAAATTTCCATCTCTTAAATGGTTAAATATTAAATTACTTTATAAAACACAATAGCTTCTTTAGATTTCACAAATCAATTTCAAATATCGATTTAAACTTCCAAATACCATTTCAATTCTTATGTTTCAAAGCTTTAAATATTTCACCATTTCAAAACAAACTCATTTGACAATCCCATATATATTAAATTCAATTACTTCTTATTTAGACTTGAAATGTTTACTTAATGAATTCAATATAATTTAAGTAAAACCTTTAACTTCACATAACTGGATAATCTTTCAATTTTATTAAACTTGATATATTCATTTAAATCACTCTACACAAAAAATCAAGTTATAAAAATCATACCCTTTAAAAATTAATAACCCTTTTATTTAATTCCAAATTTTACTCAATATTCATCTTTCGACCTTATTCTCATTTAAGTCAATAAAACTCCAGAACTTAAATTTTAAATAAATGCTTAATTGTATTTGATCTTAAAAATCAAACTTTATTTTATACTTCAAAACAATTTATACAAAGCTTAAAACCGGAAATTACTATATATAAAAACCTTTATTAATAACCAAATCAAAAACCCATAAACCATATATATAGCTTTGCAAAAACCATAGAAAAACATTTCAAAAATAATTTTATATATTTACCGCGGTGCCTGTATGTAATTTTCTATCCTATGGTCAAGTGATACGGATGTTTATCATTTCAATCCGCAATTTAAAATGAAAAAAATGCGGTTATATATCATTTCAAACCGCAATCCCGAATGAATGAAATGCATAGCAACTTGCAATTAATAAAATTAATCATCCATTAATCCATCAAATCACACATCCATTTGTCACAGTCATCATCCAATTTCAAACAATCATCAATACATAACAGGTGATAAATAATGGTATCAATTATCAGTTTATACTAAAAATAAATTTAATAACTGTTAATTGGCGGTTTATATGCAAAAATAAACGTAAATTTAACTGGCAGTTAATATGAAATAAAAATTTAACATAACAATGACTGGCAGTTAATATGCAATTAAATAAATTCTAACTGTCAAATTTATATGCAATAAAAGAAATTAACAGTTATATTAAATGAATGCGATTTATCAGAGATAATGAATAAAACATGCCAAACAGTCATAAATAAATTTCTACTCATATCTAAAATTAATTTAACAAACACAAGAAATTTTAGAAATTGTGAGTGGGTTAAAACACTCACCTTTTGAATTTAAATCGAATTTAAATTCGATTTAAACCCAAAAATTTCACAGTCTCCAAATCTGTCCAAACTAGCGCCAACAGATCCGGAATTTAATTTTGATCCTAATAAAAAAAATCTCGCGTGAATACGAGGTCGTATGAGAAAGTTATTCAATTTTAATGAGTTGAAACAAAAATTAAATAAAACAAAATTAAACAACAACCTAATTATAGCTTGCCACGTCATAAAGCTTCTTCTCAACTCACGTATGCTCGTCCAGGGAATGAACCCATTTCAACGCATGCCCTCCCCATCTTTGACCGTGCCTCTAGACCGCCCCAGGCCACCAGATGGTGACGCGCCTCCACCATTACGACTTCCCTAGCCGAGCTCTCCAATACCCAGAAACCAATTTGCAAATAGTCGCTCCAAATCAAAACGCCCAAATTGACTTAGGTTTCGAATTTCCTGATTTTGACCGCGATTTGCCGCTGACTCGAGTATCGATTTCGAAAACAGAGACTGCGCGTAGATTCGTATGGATGAAATCTACAACATATATTTTTTTTGGAATTTTTCTGAGATGTTTGAATTTTCATTTGAAATTTGAATAAAAATAGATCTAGGTTTGCATCCATTTGAGGAGGAGAAGGAGTTGAAGAAAAGAACGTACAGACAAGTGATAGAAGATGGAGGCTAGGGTTTTTGATCGTCTATTTATAGATAGATCGCAAAAGAATAGGTGTGCACGAATTTTAACGTGCAAACGGAAGTGGTCCCAAAAGATAAATAATATTAATTACACACGTTACGGATTTAGGAAATAAATAAATTCCTTATCATTTACATTTTATTTTAAACGTATTTACAAATGTAAATCTAGACATTTCGTTTACGTTTCAAAATATATCCACAATTTTATTAATTTCCAAATTGATCTAAACAAATTTAGATGTAAATTAAAAGCTGATAAGTCTATCCATTGTAGTGTTAATTTCTCCACTTCCTTATATTTAGAAATTATAAATTAAGTTTTCAAAAACCTATTTTTGATTTTCAAACTTTTATATACTCATCTTTTACCAGTAATAAGGATGCATTAACATTTGTTCATGGTTTCCCGTTGTTATCCTCAAATTCCATTTTAATTTTCAATAATTACAATTGTTGAATGTTGATACTTGAATTAAATTTATACATCTTGCTTTCTATAATCTATATCAACAAATGGTCCAATTATAAATAGAATTAGCATTAACTTCATCTTGTAGGATTAACTACTCCAATTGCAAAACAAATCTATGCTAACTGCACGATTTAAGTCAATTAATTGTAATTGAGTCTACATTAAATGTTATAAATTATAAATTGGAACCTCAATAAATTCGCTTATTGATTTAAAATCTTTCTATTCAGTAAATAGACATTTTATGGGTATAAATAACATTTGAATTATAACACATGTCATTAGTGCATGCTTCATTTCTTATAAACTCCCCTTTATTAACCAGAACACATTAACCAAAACAAAATAATTAATTTACATTTATTTCAATGGATTGCCATTCTTAACTTAACATACTCAAAATGGTTAACCTAAATAATTGTTACCCTTTTACATTCAAATTCACTTACAACCATCATTACAACAATGTTGTCATAGATTTAGATTTAATTAAATAAATTAGATAAATGGGTAAAGTTTTGTAATTATCACTAATGCCAAATATATATGCATTAATTACTACTTATTATTACGAATTCATTTATAAATTTACTAGTTGCCTTTGTCTTCTTATATCCTATTTACTACCAAACTTTCTATTTAGTTATAGTTTATAAATATATAAATGCCTAGGCAAATCAAGTTCTTGTCCTTTCTGTTATTCCAATTTAAATCGGGTATGTGCAAATAAATTGTTTATTAACTTATTCTTACAAAATTATTTGCATACATTCAGTTACACCTAATTTAATGCATTGATTTTCATTTATAAATTAAAGGTTTTCCTTTAAAAGCTTTCTTTACTAAACCATACAGGACATTGATCTAATTCAATTTACTATCTAATAATATTAATTCATTTAAATAAATTCACAACTTACCCTTGTTTCCCTATATTCTCTTCTTATCCTAGTATAACCATTTACATTACTTTAAATTATTCGTCATTTTATATCAACCAATAATACTTCAATTTAATTAATAAATACTGCTCCTATACTTAAATCTATATTAACAAATCGTTAGATTTGGATCGATAGAAATCGGTTTACCAAAGCTTACGTACACATTACGTAAATAAACAACTATATAAATTTGCCACCTATTAGCTCTAAATTTTATTCTTAAGTTTGTTACCTATCAATTTAGATTATACTTCCATCTATAATGCAAATCCAAATCTCCTCTAACTGCATAAATTAGGGCAATTTATTGCAATTGATTTCCCATTAAACTTCATAAATTAACAAATTGAAACCTAAATAAAAACATTTATTTATTTAAAAATCTTGTTGTTTAATTGAATTGACCATTCACGGATATAATTTACATTGTTCTCCAATTATTACCTAAATACATCACCCAACGTTAAATCTATATTCAATACAATTTGTTACCAAAATTAATTTAACGAAAACAATTACGCCCTTAAAATTTCTCTTCATTCATTAATTGCTAATTGTTATTCAATTAAACCAATTCATTTGATTTCCCTATTATGCATCAATTATAAACTCATCATCTTAAAGGTGATGTCTACATTTTATACTATAAATTTACCCTTTTATATTCCAATATCAATGAATGCTCGCATACAAATTTTGATCTTAACTCCAATTAATTATTCCACTTAATCCATTGATTTACTAACTTTAATTATTGAAATTTGTTTGTCTAACATACAATTTGAACCTATTTCCAATTTTTCATAATTAATTAACCCTTACAATAGTTTACAAATAAAAGGGATTGTATTAAATAAATTATTTATTGTCCTGCATTTCTTTATTTCACCCATCTACATTCAATACCCATAATCAATATTTTATTTCATAGTTAAATCCAATACTTGCATTACTTTACTTATTCTAACTTATATCCAATGCAACAATTTCCACTATTTCTATTAATTACAATATATAGTTAAATTTGTAAATTCTAATTTCCCTTGGTACATCAAATTTCACATACTCTTTCATATAAATAACTAAGATTTTTATTCCTTTCTAAATTTAAATTAAAAATCCTATTAACTATATTCATTTTAAACCTCGAATTTACACGGGTCGTTACAATATCCCCAAAGATTGGTTGGTAGTAAAGCTTGGGTCAACAAGACGAATTTCATCATCTTGCTCGATATGTTCTTTGTGGTGAGGTTGTGGAGGTGGTTGTTGTTGTTGTTCTTGATGCCTTACTGCCCATTCGGCGAGTGATATAATGCGAGGAGGTCAAGATGGGAGTTGCATTCGGCTTATGGTCCGGTGGTTAATTTGATGGACCATTGTATTCTCTGACTCAGGTAATGGCGTATTGTCATTGAGGAGAAGTCGCATGATGTACTCTCCAAAATAGATAGTACGCATTTTGCCATTATTAAAAGTGAGAAACTCATCAAGAATAAGTTGTACCCAGTTGACTTGTATATTGCCAAAAATAGCATATAGAGCTCAATAGTTATTTGGGTAGACAATTTCGTACGAGCCCGTGCGAGGAGTAATTGTTCTCATTAGGGCTTTGTGAAGGATTCTTGCCATAGGTCGAAGAGAGGTGGAATTAAAATCTCTAAAGTTGATATTATCATCCATAAATCGATGGTTTATGTTGTCGCGAATATGTGGATTGAATTCTATCCCCTCTAGCTTTCTCCCGACATTTGGTGATTCTAAAATGTGTGCTATTCTATCCAAGGAAAACCAAACTTTCTTTCCACATACCATGCTCCAAACACTATTGTTTGGATTTCTTGGAGTTTGGTGTCCAAGATTAAGGTTAGCATAAAATAATTTGACCATTACATGATTAATGGCATGGTCATTTCTTTTCAAATTCAAAAGAGAAGTTAAACCTGCTTGATCGGTTAATGCTTGGATGTTGTAGGTTTGAAAGCTTTGGAAATCAATGAAGGAATGCTCAAAAATTCGAAAATTTTTCATCTTATTCCATCCATTGACAGCGGTTCCATCGTAAAGCCATTGCGCTATTTGAGCATCAATTGGCTCAGAGGATGAAGAAGATGAAGCTCTTGATCTTTTTGGTGCCATTGGGTGAGATTTGAGTGGATTGTGAGGAATTAGGGGCTAGGGTTCCGAAATTTATTAGGGAAGAAAACTGATTTGGAAGTAAAAAGTGAATTGATAGGGTAAAAATTGATGATTAAAAAGGGAAAGTTGCCTGGGAATTGGCGTTCAATCGACTGAATACTCTGTTCAGTCGACTGAATTGGAGGCCGAATTTTTTTTGGGCTGAATTCAGTCGACTGAACAGGGTTTTTAGTCGACTGAATGTTTACCTGAAAGTTTCTGTTAGTATTTTAGTCGAATGAACAGAGAATTCAGTCGACTGAATTGTAAAAAAATTTGCATTCTGTCTTGAGTTCAGTCGACTAAACAGGGGGTTTCAGTCGACTGACTTATGTATTTTGTTGTTCTTTGTTAATTTTGAAGGTAAACTCTTTATTCAAGGAAATAATTACAATTATATAGATGTAATATCATGAATATATTTCAAAACTAACTATTTCTTAGGGGATGGACTTGGATTCTTTTTCCCTTCATTCTTCATATAATTTATATCCCATGAATTTGGACTATATTGAGGAGTCTTAGGAGACGTCCAAGGATTCACAGGATCGACTGGTGTACGATAAGATGAAGACGGATCAAGTAGCTAACGGGGCGAGGTAGGGGTTCAGCCACTTCGTTCTTTTTTGATCCACAAAAGCATAAACCAATTTGCTCAAGGAAGCTTAATCGTCTAGCCGTAACCTTTTGTGCGAAGTATAATTCTCGTTGTAGATCTATTTGTTGTTGTTGAAAGTGATGAATTTCATCAATCTTTCTTTTTGTGTCTGGAGAAATAAAGAGTCTGTGTTTCGCTTTCTTGGATTCTGGTGTGTAGCCAGTACGATAATTGTTTCATTTGTAAACTGGCTCATATGTGGGTGTTGGAGTAGGAAGTTTGGAGTGTTATCAACTGAAGAGGTGATGTTGATCGGGGAAAGAGAGTTGTTTGACGACATTTTTATAATGAATTTTTTCAATCTTTTATTTGTGAGAATGAATTGTAAAAAATAATATTTTTTTAGATATATTTATAGTAGGAATTTTCTAAATATATAGTGGTTATAATTCTTTAAAGTTTTTCATCCACTTAATGATTTAATGGTTACCATAATTCAGTTAAAAATGTATGGTTTATAAATGGCTATTATTTTATAATATATTATGTAACATACTTGAAAAATTAATTAAAAATATCATTTTTTCTTTATTCAGTCGACTGAACAGATAGTGTTAGTCGACTAAATTGTGTAGATTTTTCTCTATATGATATCTTTAAAAGAAATTATTCCTAACTCTCGTCGTAATTTTATAAAGGAGTTTTCTAATATAGGTTTAGTAAATATATCGGCAATTTGATTTTCGGTAGAAATATGTTCTAAATTAATTATTCCTTTTTCCATATTGTCACGTAGAAAATGGTGACGAATATCTATATGTTTTGTATGAGAGTGATTAACCGGATTTTTAGATAAGTTTATTGTACTTGTATTATCATAGTATATTATAGAATTTGTTAAATTTATATTAAAATCTTTAAGTGTTTGTTGCATGTATATAACTTGAGTGCAAGCTAAAGCACCTGATATATATACTGCTTCGCAGGTGGAAAGCGAGACACAATTTTGTTTCTTACTAAACCAAGATACAAGTGATTTTCCAATGAAATGGCAAGTACCACTTGTACTTTTTCTATCTGTTCGAGATCCACCAAAATCAGCATCACTGAATGATACAACTCAAATGGACACTCCTTTGGATAGAAAAGACCGAAATCTTTAGTGTTGTTAAGATATCCCATTATTCGTCTTACCGCTCTCAAGTGTGAATCTTTAGGATCGGACTGAAAACGTACACATAAACAAACACTCATCATTATGTCAGGTCTACTAGCGGTTAAGTAAAGTAAGGAACCTATCATACTTCTAAACAATTTTTAATCTACACTTTTGCCATTTTCATCTCGATCGAGATGTGTAGTGGTACTCATAGGAGTAGGTTTAGCAGAAGTGTTTCCCATGCCGAATCGTTTAATTGAATTAGCACAATATTTTTCTTGGTTTATAAAAATTCCATTTGTTAATTGTTTGATTTGAAGTCCGAGAAAATATGATAATTCTCCCATATGAGACATTTTGAACTCATTAGTCATTATATTTGAAAATTCTTTACATAAATTTTCATTTGTTGAACCAAAAATAATACCGTCTACGTATATTTGAATTATTAAAATATATTTGGTAGTATTTTTAATAAAAAGCGTTTGATCCACTTTTCCAATTTTAAATCCCGAGTTTAGTAAATAACTTTTAAGTCTTTCATACCAAGCACGAGGTGCTTGTTTAAGACCATATAGTGCTTTCTTTAATTTAAATACATGATCCGGATATTTTTCATGTATAAACAAAGGAGGTTGTTCTACATATACATTTTCTTTAATAAAACCATTTAAAAATGCACTTTTAACATCCATTTGATAAAGTTTAAAATTGTGAAAACATGCAAAGGCTAATAGTATACGTATTACTTCAAGTCTTGCAACGGGATCAAAGGTTTCTTCAAAATCAATACCTTCTTCTTGATTATACCCTTGTGCTACTAGTCTTGCTTTATTCCTTGTTATATTACCTTGTTCGTCTACTTTATTTTTGTAAATCCATTTTGTTTCAATTACTGATTGATTATTAGGACGGGGAACTAATTCCCAAACATCGTTACGTTCAAATTGATTTAATTCTTCTTGCATTGCGATAATCCAATAATCATCTGTCGATGCTTCTTTAGGATTTTTAGGTTCTATTGATGAAATGAAAGCTACATGACCTATTTGATTTAGTTGATTTCTTGTCCTAACTTGAGAATTTATTTCTCCTATTATATTTTGAGTTGGATGATCTCGTAATATTCTAGGAGGAGATCTTAGTTCATTATTATTATTTTCAAGGTTTGTTTCTTCTATATTTATCAATTCTTCATCATCTTTTATATCAAAATTTTTATTAAAATTTTCATCAAAAGATATATGCAAAGTTTCTTCAATTAAGTCTGTTCGTTTATTAAATACTCGATATGCTTTACTTCGTTCTGAGTATCCTACTAAAATTCCTTCATCGGCTTTTGAATCGAATTTTCCTAGTTGATCTTTTGTATTTAAAATGAAACATTTTGATCCAAATATTATAAAACAAGATATATTTGGCTTTTTATTATTAAATAGTTCGTAAGAAGTATTTTTAGTTAATGGTCTAATTGATATTCTAATTAATACATAACATGCAGTAGCAACGGCTTCTGCCCAAAAATGTTTTGGTAGAGAACATCCATTTAATAATGTTCTTGCGCATTCTTGCAATGTTCTATTCTTTCTTTCTACAACTCCATTTTGTTGAGGACTTCTAGGAAATGAAAAGTTATGATTTATTCTTTTCTTTTGACAAAAAGTTTCAAAAGCTTCATTTTCGAATTCGCCTCCATGATCGCTTCTAATATTTTTAATTTTCAAATCTTTAGTGTTTTGAATTCTTTTGACAAATGTTTTAAAATGCTCAAAAGTGTCACTTTTATTTTTCATAAAAATAGTCCATGTATATCTTGAAAAATCATCAACTATTACAAATACGTATCGATTATGATTAATGGATTGAACTTGTGTTGGTCCAAATAAATCCATATGTAGTCATTCTAATGGTTGTAAAGTCAAAATATTTTTCTTAGATTTGAAAGATGATTTCATTAATTTTCCTTTTTGACAGTCATCACAAAGATTATTTATTTTAAAGTTTATTTTGGATAAACCTCTTACTAATTCATTTTTAGAAAGTTTTTTAATAGTTTTAAATTTTATATGACAAAATCTTTTGTGCCATAACCAAGGATCATTATCTTTTGGCAAGTAAACACATACTTGTATTATGATTAATATTCATATTTAGAACATAAATATTCCTATCTCTATTTCCTTCAAAAACAAGATTTTGGTTTTGATCAAAAATACTACATTTATTATCCGAGAAAGTTATTTTCAAACCTTTGTCACACGGTTGACTTATGCTAAGTAGATTATGTTTTAAATTTTCAACTAATGAAACATTTGTTATAAAAGGTAAATTTGATGTACCGTAATTGTTTACATCTCCTTTTCCAATGATATAGCCTTTTGAATTGTCTCCGAAGGTAACCGAGCCACCATCAAAGTATGTGATGTTTGTAAGCATATCTTTGTCTTCGGTCATGTGTTTTGAACAATCAGTGTCTAATATCCATTTCTTCTTTTTGAGTGGGACCTGAAAATAAATATGAAATTATTGGTACCCACCTTTTAATAGGGTCCTAAAAAGTTAGAATTTAGGAAACCAAACCCAATTTGGTTTAGTATCCTTTTTATAAATATAGTTTTCATTATGATGAACATTATTCATAAATGTTTTAATATATTTATTTCTTATTAATACATTGTTAGTCTTTGGTACCCAAATTTTAACTACTTTGGTTTCTACTTTTGTTTTAAAAGGTTTCTTTAGCAATATTTGATGTTTTGAATCAACATTCCTGTTAAGTTTTATATTTTTCTTATTAGGAATTTTTGACTCTTTTTTATAACCTAAACCTTGTTTGTTTGAAGATGTTTGAGAATTTTCTAATATCTTAGATAAATTTTCTCTTCCTTTGTTAAAGTTAGAAACATTTTTAGTGATGCCGTCTAATTTAGCTTGAAGACTATTATTTTCTAATTCAACATGTTTAATCTTAATTTTTAACTCGTGATTTTCAGAAACAAGTGCATCATTCTTTTTCTTTTGAGTTTCAATTTCTTGACTTAAAAGTGATAATTGAGTTTCAGAATTTGAATAAGTTTCTTGAACTTTTTCAAGTTCTTCTTCAAGAATTTTCTTTTCATCATTTAACATATCTCTCTCTAACTCAGCTTTGTTTTGATTTTCACGAATTTCCTTAATTTTCTTTTTAATAATTTTTTTTGTGCTTAAAAGTTCAGTGTTTACTTCAATTAAATCATCGAAAGTTAAATTACTCACCTCAGAATCTTGAGCCATGAAGCATACATTTGCTTGTTCATTGTCGCTATCACTATCATTTTCGGATGAAGATGAATCTAAATCGTCCCATGTTACAGAAAATGCCTTCTTTTTGAATTTATCCTTCTTGTTTTTGTTGTTGAAGCTTTTCTGATTTTCCTTCATTTGTTCTTGACAATCTTTTTGCATGTGTCCTTTCTTGTGACAATTGAAGCATTCTATATTTGAGGATGAAGGTTTTTTCAAGAAATTCTTTTTGAATCCGTTTTTGTTTCCTTTTCTATACTTTAAGGATTTCTTGAAATTTTTGGCTATAAATGCTAGATCCTCATCTTCAGACTCTGATTCTTCCTTTTCCGCATGAAAAGAAACGTTCTTTCTTTCTTGAACTTGATCTTTCTTAGCTTGCATATTTACTTCATACGACATAAGATTTCCAATCAATTCTTCTGGTTTTATTGTAGATAGATCATTTTCGTCCTCGATTGCTAGTACTTTTCTCTCCCATTCATCGGTGAGTGAATTTAGAACTTTACACACAATGTCAAAGTCCGTGTATCTTTCTCCTAGTCCGATTAGAGCATGATGAATGTCTTGAAATCTTGAGTACATGCCATTGATGGATTCATTTTGTCGCATTCTAAAGTTTTGGAATTGATTCTTCAGCATGGATAACTTTGTTTGTTTAACCTTGTTTGTGCCTTCATGTATGACTTTAAGTGTTTCCCATATCTGATATGCAGTAGTACATATGCTAACAAGGTTGAATTCATTTCTATCCAGGGAGAAAAATAGCATATTCATAGCTTTGGCATTTGCACTAGCTTCATTCTTCTGAGTTTGTGTCCATGTAGGATAATCGGTTGTAGGTACAATAAACTCTGCTTGAGTAGCATTCTAGGCTTCGAAACTTGTTGCTTGTATATAAATCATCATCCTTGTAGCCCAATAGTTGTAGTTTAGTCCATTGAATAGGGGGGTCTTTGGGTAGATTGTCCTTCCGCAAATGTAGAACTATAGGCAGATGTTGTGCTTGTACTTGCGTTATTTTCCATATTATCAATATGTCTAATAACGGTGTTATGGTTATAGCACGGCCTTGCTCCGATACCAATTGTAAGATGTTGTGCGGTAGAATCATGTAATATGGAATAACGGAATAGTCTAAGGAGGTAAATGCAAGGAGACATCAGGATTTTATACTGGCTCGGACCTCTAGTCCTACGTCCAGTCCCTAAGCTTCACTTAGGAATTTCACTAACTAACACCCTCACTTCACCCGGAGGAATAGGTTTACAACTTACCCGAACAACCGAACGGGATTTCTTGCCTCAACTACCGAAGAGGACTTCAACTCAATTACTAAAATACAATATTCGACTTGTTGTGTTCTTGTCAACACTAATGAGTCTAATGTAGTTTATCCTCGAGAGTATGCAATGTGTTTGTGAAGATTTAGGAAATGTGAATTGCTATGAATCAAAAGAATGTTATAAACAAAAACAGTGATTCAAGAAATAGATTGGTGATTGCTTTGAGAATATCTAGAGAATATGAACAAGAGAATAGTAAGATTAAAGCAAGAGAATTCGGTAAATTAAATGATGTTAGAATCATGTATATATACTTGTAGAAGAGGTGCATTTGTTGTCAAAGGTTGCAAAATAGAGATGCTTCCATTTCCATTGATGAATGGTTGCAACTCTTGGGAGGAAGAAGGTGTCTTTTCAGAGAAAATTCGCAGGTTCAAATTCAGTCGACTGAGCAGGGAGTTCAGTCTACTGAAAATATGAAGCAAAATTTTCGAGAGCAAATTCAGTCGACTGTGCAGGAAATTCAGTCGACTGAAACTGTGCATGTTTATATATTTGTTCCAGTTTCAGTCGACTGGCTGTTCCTGTTCAATCGACTGAACTTATAAAATATGCATAGTGAAAACTTAAATAAAAATAAAGTTTATAAAATCTTTTCTAGTGTTCGTGCAAGCCTCTTGAGGATAGATTTTAACAATAAATCTAGACTAAGACCTATATAAAAAACATACTTATGTTTGTTTGGTCTTCATCGATCGTCCTTTAGCGTTGCATATATTTCTTCCTTGTTTGTTGAAGCACATTGTCATTGATCAAAATCTTCGCGTATCAACAATGCAGACCTAGTCACATTTTCTGTTCACTATTTATAGTCTTGTCAAATATTTAACTTTCTTTTATTTCATTAATGCTTCATTTTGTTCTCTTTTTTTCTAAGAAATAGTTCTATTTTATTTGGTTGGTTACAAAAACTGTGCTAAAAATCCATTTCCATATTTTAATACTATATAATGCTATAAATAATAATCCGTAATTGCAAGATATTTCTTTTATTGTTTTTTTAATTATTGGGTAATGCAAAATACATTAATGTCTCTATTTTGCACTAATTCCATTTTTCTTTCTTTTATTCTTGCTATTACATTCATCGTTATTCTTACAATATTAAACTATGGAAATGTATTCCCTTTACTAAACCAACCAACTAATATATCACTAACTTCCAAATCAAGTTATTAGATTTTCCCCTTTTTAATTCATTTCTTCTGTTTTAACATAATTTACTATAAATTTCTCACTTTTAGGCTTATGCCGTTCTCTACAACTTTTAATCTTAATATTACTTATATTTAATTGGATTCCTTTCTTTTTTTCCATATAAATAACATTTGAATATAAGTACACTTCTCTCATAGAATTTGCAGTTTCAACATAACTAACTAGTAGAACTAATTACCGAAATAAATCCTAAATTAAATATTTAATGGGAATCTTATGATATTATATATCATCAACATAAAAGATATATAATTTAAATCCACTCACCTATCGTCCTTAACTTTACTCTATGGCCTTCCTGGATCACCTTCTAAGGCATCCAACATTTTTATTCGAAAGATTTCTCCCTAGAAATATTTTCTATTTAGGGTTCAGCCTCAAGGAATGAACCAAATTGGGAGAAAATCTGATTGTGAGAAAATAGCTAGGCTTAATATTTTATTTATAGCGGAGTTTGGGAATCTCGTACCGTCAGATTTTTGGATTGAATCTGGTGTAACCACGTTACAGGCTCGTTGCAAGTCATTGGATCCAGAAAACAACACATCAGATCGCATGAAAATTAGATTACAAGACTTCGGCACGTCCCTGGACGATTCTCATCCTGGGCTACACAAGGGTCGATCCTCGTGTTTTGCGGGTCGATCCCTGGGTTTTGCGGGTCTCATCGAAAGCTACATGCGGGTCGATACCCGTAGGTTCTTACTTTTTTCGTTTAATTTGATTTCTTATTCTTGTCGTAACTTCTTTATATTAACTCAGATTTGGACAAGTTATGTGTGAAAACTGATCAAAAAATTGCCGTGAATGCAATGGTATATGTTTCGAGGCCATATTCTTAAAATTCCAAAAATTCTTATTTTCACTATTCAATAATTATTTTGGCTATTTAATTATCTAAAAATGTAGGGTGTTATGGAAATTTACAGCTTTAGTTTGGAGACATCGGTTTTGGAAAGTATGGTTCATCCGAACCACTTTGAACTAACAATGCTTTATGTTCCTAGTCATCATTAAGTATGCAATGGAGTTGTATTACTTATCAGAAGGTGATTCCAAAATGGAACGCGGTAAAGTTTGTGCATTTGTTCGATCCCGGGACAACTTGTTTGGATGAATGCTGGCATTGCATTGTTACATAAAGGGCAGTGTTAGCATTCCAAGATGTATTTTGCTAAAAATGGTAATTGTTTCTTCGAGCCTTACTGTAACGATCAAGATTTTCGACCCTCAAAAATCGACACTGATACATCCTCATGCTGTAAGTCCAAGTGCAGGAAAGCCTGATTATTAGGGAAAAAAGAATATAAAGATAGAACAGAATCTCACATGAATGGAATAACTTATATTATTTCAACGATAATTTTTATAGTGGAAATACTAGAATACAATATCAGAGTCTACCTTATATTTAGCCTAGATGTTGTAAACCCTTTGTCTTTACAAATGCTGAAAAATAAGAACAAATGCAATAGATGCAGTGGATAACAGAATACGTCCATACATAGATGAAGATCTCTAGTTCTCACCTGGAAACTCCAAGCATCTTCAATTATACCTAAAACAACTTGGATCTGACCCGAGTATTAAAAATATCCGGATCTGGCTTGATAGACCATCGTGAGAAACTTGAACTATAAACATATGACGGAGCCATAAATGGGTACTAAATAAAACCTTTAAAAAGAATAGTATCTCGTAAGACCACACCGTGCATAAATACTGCAGGTTTTTACCTTACCATAACCAAAATACTTTATCTGGAAAATCAATTTGATAATATGGTTAATGACATCAGTTTGAAAACACTTTCAAATAAATATATATATATATATAAGGAAAGCATCAATACCCGGATTATGGTAATATATCCGGACTAAGACAACGGAATATACAGGATGAATTATATGATACCAAAAGGAGGAGCTGAAATGTTTGCAAAGAATTATAGCTATTTCGAGATGGAACTTATTTTTTAAAATCTCATTTTGTATAACATTATTGAGTAAAAAGGATCATGGAAATTGTACTAATTTTAGTCAATATCAATTTTAGTATTCAACCTTCATTATCCATCAAGTAACGATGAAATCACCATTTAAATTCACACGGATAGTACGAATTCCCTTCTCGAAATTTAATGCCAAGTATAAAAGATTATTTCTATACAATCCATGTTGCTTGAGTTTGCAAAATTATATCTTTTATACTTTGGAAAATTTTGATCCGAGTAAATCAAATTTACTATTACCCCCGTCTTGCAAGTCCGGGTAGCTAGGGAGGGCAGGCAATTGGTTTTCCAAGCCGAAGCCTAAAGACTACATCTTTGTCACCCATAAGTTAGTCAAGTTATTTGATTGACTCTAAATCTAATAACATTTATGTAGCATTTGGGATTTCCCTTCAATATATTCTATTCCTTGGTCGGATTTTCTATAATGCTCACAAATGGAACAAATGATTAGTTGTTTCTGTATATTCATTTTTAAACCCCATATTCATAGTTAAATTACATAATTATTTATTTGAAAAGGTTTGCAATAGATTTGGAAAAAATAATTAAGTTAGAACCATTGTTTGCAAAAGTTATTAAAAAGTATTGCGAATAGTGTTTTAAAAGCTTATTTAGTTAAAACAACATTTCTTTCGTTTTGGAAATCCATATTTATAAGTCAAATCCTTTAAAAAATTCTAATACATTAATACAATTTATTTCATATTTTTAAAATTTAAAAATATTCATTTAAAATTAGTTTCAAATTTGGCTTTTAAACTTCAAAACCGTGATTTGTCTGAAAGCTTGTTTTGGACTTGTTTAAAAGTTTATGAGATGAAATCTTGATTTTATTTCTTCATTTAAAACTATGGATATAACAGTCTAAAATATTCTTATCTTGAAGAATTCTGAGCTATATTTCATTCTCTTTACCTGTTTGAATTCTACGGCATGAAATCATGAATTACCGTTATGCGACTACCTAGTTTTGACTTGTTTTGCAAAAAATTTAAAATTTCATGGAAATACTTTTAAATGTTTATAAAATATTTTTAAACTCATTTAAACAAATACTTTTTATATTTCAAACCCATTTTCCATTTCATTTCATATTATAATATTATATTATTATAATATCATTTTCAATCTTTGCAAATATTTTAAAATCATTAAGAGGCTAAATAACTTCCATACACATTTTTTTACGGATTTAGTTCTCATTTAATTAACCATTGTTAATTACTAACCATTGCTCCTATCATTACCAAACCAAGTCATTAACCATATAACCAATCATAATATCAACCAAGTTATCATCCAATATCAAACATTTAATCATCTATTATATTTTAAACTTTCAAATCATTATAATTAAATAATTTAGAGATTAATTAGTAAAGTGTGAAACTAACCATTAACCAAATCGTTTCACTTTCCACCAACATTCATTCAATCCAACACTTCACCTAAACTTTTGTTAACTTCAACTAATCATCATCTACTCTATTCCTCCTTGCTTTACGCTCTCGACCACACCATACACCGTTCTTTGCTCTTGGCCATAAGCTTTCCAACACCCAAAACTCAAGTCATCTCCTCTAATCATCTTCATAGTGTTCGGCCTCACCATGTTCCACCTCCTTCTACATCATTCTTTGACTTCTTAGATGCAAAACCATGTTATAATGGTATTCGAAGGTCTTTGGCAAAGTTTGGTAGATTCTGGTTCAGTTTCATATGATTTTAAGAAAGTTAGTAAAGAAAGAGAAGAGAAGAAGCCAAGGATTTCAAGAAGAAGAAGAGAAGAGAGTGATTTTGTAACAACCCGTAAAATTTCGATAATTAAAATTGTTCATTTAATAAAATTTTGGTAATTTAATATTAAAGGAAATAAAAATTAGTGAATTGTCAATGAAAATAATAACTAGAATGAATTGCAACAGTATAAATGTAAGCTAATTATTAATAACTTGAATATAATAATTCCAATAAATGAAATAATTTAATGTTATACTTGGTTATAAATTGAAATGTAAGAAAACAAATGTAAATGTTTAATTAGCTAATGAAATAATAATATAGTTAACGGTAATTGAACAAAATAAGCATTATACAAGAATTGTAACATTTGTGTGTAAATAATGAATTTATAAGTGTGATTTAAAGTCAATAGTAATAATTAACTAGTGTGAACCTGTGCTTCGCACACGGAAGTTGGAAAAATATAGTTGTATAACAAATTAATGAAAATACAAAAGTGTATACTAAAGCGGTTAAACAACTATGGGTCCTATAAAATAGGATTGAAGGTGTATAAGAAAATAATGCTTCCATTATATAATATGTAGTTCTTTAAGTAGAATCCTATTATGCTTTTACGACATAGTTATAATAATCAGTATATGACACTGTAGATATATATGATAACTATTGACAAAAAACAGAGAGAACCACATAAAAAAATAAAACAGTATCACAATAGTTAGTAGGCAAACCATAATTAAAGCAATGTATCTTCTTCAAACAATTCAGTTGGAAAACATTTATGCACCATACATAAGTAATAGATATTGCCAAAAGATTAATGGATCAAAAAGTAACAATGAAGGTGGACTTTTGCAGCCAAAATATGATTTATTTTTTGCTATTATTACAGCAGAACCAAAAAAATCAGATACTAATAATTATGCTTTTAGGAACATGTTGATGTCTGAAAGCAAGCAAGTGAGCAAAAAAAAGCTTAATGTTTTTCTTTGGCCACAAATGTAGGCTATCTAGTCAATTGGTCTCATTCATTGTTTTCCTGCAATTTATTTATGTTAAAGTTAGTGGTAATATTAAAGGATTCTTTAACAACTCAGCAAAGAGAAATAACAATGTAAGTTGTTTTTTGGATAAGAAATAAAATCAATATGCATAAGTAGGAATGAAATTTTATATTTTTATATACCCGCAACATAGAAAACATAAAAAATTGAAACCTAGGTTACTGGATGGTTATGCATTGGCATGCAAAAAAATTGTACAGATTAAAAAATTTATGGGTATCGGACATTGTTAATGAAATATAAAATTCTTTGACTTGGACCTAGATCTAATTTTATGGTTGTCTAAAAGTAGCAATTGCCAATGTGAACATAAATTAAGCATGTAAGATAAGGGCATTCATTAAGCGTTACATGTGAAAATATGTATAATCATGGAAGAAAAAGGCATACTTACCTAAAAAGTTTCTTAGAGATTCATTGTTTGATAAGTCAATTTGCTAATTCATTTCTAAATGTGTTGATATAGATAAACTGAAATAATGTGCCAAATAACTTTATTCTAGACCTAGTGATAACCTACAGGATATATGTATTTTCTACATGTATTACCATAAAATTCAATGTTTTACCTATTTTAATAGCCTCGAGTGAATGGTAGTTGACAGGATCAGATTTGTACCTGAAACAACACAAATATTCAGAAATAGCTTGCTCTTAATGGGAAGAAATTAAGATAAAAATAACAAATGTGTACTCTTCCAAAAAAATGTTTTATGGGAATCTCTAAGCACAATAAAAGAAACTTGCAGTTTCATTGGCGGGAGGAAAAATGATTCAACGGCAACAAAATCTTAGACTCGAGTTGTTTGAGCCGGTTGTCCTAATAATGGATCCTATACTTCATAACAGATATAAATCTTTTAAGTAATGGTTAGCCTATAAGTTTATGTTTTTCTTACACATATTCATCGAACAAAATTTCCTACTATAATTCAGTATTTGCATTCAAATATTAACATCAATGGACAGGTTAGCAATTTCTAATCTCTGGCCTAAATATGGACTTGCATATCAGCCAACATGACTTTCATCTTGATTCAACTTAAATATTCAGTAGGAAAAGGCACTAAAAATAGAAAGATTAACCTACTTATAAGATATCTATGTGCCCGATACACTTCTATATCTTTAATAATCTTCATAACGCTACATTTATATTTAGAACAACTTTTGCAATTGTATAAAGCTTCAAATTAAATTTTAGCAAAACACTCAGTTTTTAATAATATAATGATTATAGATTAAAAGAAGCACTCAAACACAATAATCAATTCAATTGCTCATAGTAAAAACATGTTTCTAACATATTTCATGAAATAGGCAACCAAGGTGGCGTCAAGTACATCTGCAAGAATAGTGCAATTATTTAAAAAAAATGAATACTGGTTTCCAAAAAGCTCTCATCTACTACAGGATTTCAAAACTACTGTTAAAGCATATAGACACAATTTTCAAAACGCATAGTTAAATCATAATTACAGCCAAGGATGATTTTAGTCTTTTTAAAAAAAAAGTACAGTATATCTGACAGGCCCAATACACCTCATAGGGAAGCAAGCATAAGTTAATTGAATAAAGTAAGTACTTTATGTCCAATCGGTGGAACATATTGGAACTCGACCAGCAAAACAACAGTCAATGTTAAAATGCAAGGTTCAGTATATAGATGTTTGAATGCTTAGTACAGGAAAAAAAATAGGAATAATAGTGCAACATGAATGTTGAGGCAGCTAGATTCCTATAATGCAAAATGCAAGGACAATAATCCATCTAAGCCAACCATTTCCAGATGCCTAAGACATAATTATTGACGTAGCTGATAACATATCAAATCGTATAAAATGCTTCAGTTGAATCTCTAAGGTGTTGCACTTCATCGGTTCCGGCTGTACATTCTTAATACATAGCCATCGGTTGTGGCTGTGCATTTTCAATACATAGCCAGTTAAGGAAATTTGGCAGTATATTATGAATAAGCTATTTGAACATCCAACGTACATAACAAAAGATTAAGAACATGGAACTAAATTCTTAATCGTTAATGGAAGTGCATATGACACTAAATTCTCTACTATATATGTGAAGCACAACATTTGCAGAACCAAGTATTAACCTTTAAGTTTGCATTCCAGAAATTATAAAAATTACAAAACTTTAATCTGAATACAATTGGAATTAAAGTTTTGTAATTCCTTTTAAGGGTCTAATTGATATTCCAATTCCTTTTAAGTGAGTGCGTAACGTTTAAGTTGCATAGTTGTTTGGTGCATAGAACACTGTGAATCAAAAATACTAACATCACTTATAACTATCAGCACTTGCAAAGCAATAAAAATATGCAACTTCATCATTTGAGAAGCAAAGCATATTTCCACCTTAAAATTGCCTTTCATTAAGGGTCTAATTGATATAACAAATTTCATATAAAGATCATAATGGTTCTAACCTTGTAATTCTGAATCTTCTATACTTCGATATGAAAAGTGCACAAAAACCTTAATTCAAAAAGTCTACAGCAGTTAGTGGTGCACCAACAATTTCTTTCTCAAGTAGACACATACCGTTGAACAACATAAAATTTTAAAACTACCATTTCAGATAAAAAGACAATTGCACATCATTCCCTCACATTGCAAAATAGCCACAGATGTTCAGCAATAGATTTCAATCAAAATAGAACTACGGTAATGAAATATACAGTTGGCTACTACAATACAATAAAACCAGTAGATGACAAAAATTCAATTGCCAATACATGAAACCTAAAGGGATAAAAATAAATATAAAAAATTAAAAGTCTTACATTGTTGATATTCATATTTGTTTTATATGACTGTGTAAACCTACGTGCAAACAGCATTCTATTTGTTTTATATTACTATGTGTTATCCTATAAGGAAATACAATCTAATGAATAAAGTGTACAAAAAATCCACTTCCATATCTGTAAGCACATGGAGTTTTGTCCATAAATTGGTTATCGATAAATTTCTCATTTATATTATTTTTAAATATAATAACGTATAAGTTGGTCATTTTTTTTTACTTTGTTGAACGTGACCATAAAGCTAAATGTCCTCGATGATTTTAAAAATAAATGTATTTATCAGAAAACAAACAATTCAACAAAATATGATATAACCATCTGAAGGTGATGTCTATTATTTTTCCACTTTCAATATCACTTTGGTTGACAGGTTATCAAAATTATATGTAGTAGAAAAGGCAAAAAATCAAGTCTGATACCTCAATAGTAGAAATGTCTCTGAAACGAAATTTAATGTATTTTTATATATTTCTACATTGTTTCCTTTAGTGAAGTAGTTTCATTATGCAATGAAGTCCACCAAAAATAGTAAGATGGCTATTCACAAACTACTCAGTGAGATTTTTCTGTTTTCTTGGCAAAAGCCTTATATATGTATGTACGTATATACCCATGTATGCCGAACAATACTATGAATGGGAAAATCACATACAACAAAACAGAAGAGAATACTCTATTAAATGACTGATTATTAATAAGTTAACTACCAATGCAATCTTTCTTGACTGCTAATGTAATCTTTCTCCACCTACCCATCATTCTAGATTTTAATCTTTCTCCACCCACGCATCATTTCTAGCCTTAGTTTTTGAGTTGGGAGCATATTGATCCTACTGGATTACTTATCACATCTTCATCATTTTTTGTTTTGAATTCAAAGATAACTTCATTGATTCTACTTTTCCTAGCATTTTAAAATTTACTAAATAAATTTATCTCATTTGTAGCTATTGGGTATTGCATCTGCTTTAGTTTCATCCACTGGCATGGCTTCTACATGGTTTGACTCGCTGCTCTGATTATGAATTTCTGATTCTACTACTGAGATACTGACGCAGCGGATTATTCAAAATAAACTTCAATCGATGAAATGTAGCAATCGGTGAGTTGACGATACCGAAATGCCCAAGTTCGCTGATCCAAAGATACCGAACTCTAGCTATCTCAAACGCGTTGATAGCGCACTATACCGCGTTTAAAGATCTACGATTCTTCGCACGTTGATCTAGCGCACTAGATTCCGTGAATCGGCTTCTTCAATCGTTGAATCGAGCGCACTCGATTAACCGAAAGAGGAGATAGGAGATCACACTCAACTACCAATTGTATGTAAGCACAAAGCTAACAAAAGGAAATTTTATTCAATATTCAACAACCTTTACAAATGACACAACTCGCCTATTTATAGGCTTACAACTCACACACAACGGAAAAGAATTACAACACAAACGATTTGCTAATATTCGGTAACGACTCAAAACAACAACGACTTATAGGGTGACTCGGCCAAGCTTCAGCGACTCAACATTCTCGGCAGCGACTTAATATAGCTCGGTAGCGGTTCAAGGAGATTTCAGCGACTCAAGCATGTCTCGGCTACTATCTTGCGACTTATAATTAAGTCGTTCGCGACTTACTATCTCCCCAAACAACGCTAAGTCGCTTCGCGACTCAAATTTATGTCGTTCGCGACTTATCTTCGCGCGCAGTACTGAGGTAGGAAGTTGCGACTTAGGGTTTTGGCATGTGGTGGGAAATCGTTGTGAGTCGTTGTGGTTGAAGGATGGAATGAGTCGTATGTCGGCCTGGGTGATGAGTCGTGGATGGGATGTGATGAGTCGAATTGAGTTGCTGACTCGTGACAATTTATGAGTCGTGGAGGAGTTGGGTTTGGAGTTGATGTCTCGTGAGGGGTGAGTTGTGGTGATGAGTCGCGTGAGGGGGCTCTGGGGATGAGTCGCGTGCGACTTAGGGTGGAGTGATCTGGGATGAGTCGGCAGAGATGAGTCGCGATTTAAGGTAGTTGCTTCATCATCCTCCCCTTGTTGGAAAGAATTCGTCCTCGAATTCGCACTCTCGTCATTTCCGTCAAGTTCCTCCCCATAATACGGAATTAGATGTTTGACATTGAAAATATCAGAAGTATGAACATTTTCCGGCAACTTTAATCGATATGCATTATCATTGATCCTCTTCAAGATTTCTACTGGACCAATCTTTCGTGCTTTCAACTTATTGTAAGTTCCAACTGGAAAACGATCTTTCGTCAATACCGCATAAACAAAATCACCCTCGTTGAAGACAACACTTCTTCGTTTCTTATCCGCCATTTGTTTATACCTCTCATTTGATTTCTCCAATCGTTCCTGAACGATTCTATGGCATTCTGTCAACCCATCAACAAAATCAACAGCCCGTTTATCAACTCCTTTCTGATATGGTACTACTGCCAAATTCAACGGTCCCTTTGGTAAACTTGAATATACAATCTGAAATGGACTGAACCCTGTACTTCGGTTATTTGCATGGTTGTGAGCAAATTCTGCCTGGCATAGCTTCATGTCCCAACTTCTCAAATTATCCTGTACAAGACAGCGCAACAAATTCCCCAATGACCTGTTAACAACTTCTGTCTGCCCATCAGTTTGTGGATGATAAGCACTGCTAAATTTCAGTTTCGTTCCCACCATCTTCCACAAACTCAACCAAAAGTGACTCAGAAAACGAGTATCTCGATCAGAAACAATAGATTCTGGTAAACCATGAAGTCGATAAATCTCCTTGAAAAATAACTGTGCTACTCGAACTGCATCTGCTGTCTTCTTGCAAGCGACAAAATGTGCCATCTTTGAAAACCTGTCCACCACAACAAATATCGAATCATGTCCCCTTTGAGTTCTCGGCAAACCCAAAACGAAATCCATGCTAATATCAACCCATGGCTTAGATGGTACTGGTAATGGCATATACAACCCTGCATTCGTTGCTGTTCCTTTTGAAACCTGGCAAATATGGCATCTCTCCACGAACCTTTCAACCTCTTTTCTCATCGACGGCCAAAAGTAAGACTGTGAAATCAACTGCAAAGTACGATCACGGCCCACATGCCCTTCCTCATGTAATTCCTTGACAATTTTCAACCTCAAGCTACAGTCTGGAATACATAAACGACTTCCTTTAAATAGAAAACCATCAACCAACAAAAATTCATCGGTACTTCCGTCATTCACTTTCTCAACAAATTTCACAAAGTAAGGATCTTCTTCAAGCATCTCTGGCAACATTTCAAACCCCATCACTTCCACCTTCATTGTTGTTAGTAAATGACTCCTCCTACTCAAAGCATCAGCTACCCGATTTGTCACCCCTGATTTGTGCTTAACGACAAAAGTAAACTGCTGCAAATAAGCAATCCATGATGCATGTCTCGCAGAGATTTTATCCTGTCCCTGTAAATGTTTCAAAGCTTCGTGATCAGTGTAAAGAACGAATTCCTTCTGAAATAGGTAGTGTCTCCAATGCTTAACAGCTTGCACAACAGCGTAAAATTCAACGTCATATGTACTGTATCTCATCTTTGCCCCTGATAACTTTTCACTGAAATATGCAATAGGTCTCCCCTGTTGACTCAACACTCCTCCAATCCCAACCTTTGATGCATCAGTGTGTAGCTCAAACAACAACTGAAAATTAGGTAAAACAAGAATTGGCGCTGTCGTCAACAGTTCTTTGATTCGTTCAAAAGCAATCCCGGCTTCTTCTGTCCATGAAAACTGTTTACCCTTCATGCAATCAGTAACTGGAGCAATCACACTACTGAAGTGTGGAATGAATCTTCGGTAGAATGACGCTAGCCCATGAAAGCTTCTCACTTCCGTAATTGTCTTTGGCTGTGGCCAATTCCTGACTGCCTCAACTTTACTCTGATCAACCTGAATACCTTCTCCTGAAACAACATAACCCAGAAATAAAACACTGTGCGTCATAAACACACATTTCTTCGTAGCAGCATAAAATTGTTCCTCACGAAGAATAATCAATACTTCCCTCAAATGTTGAACATGCTCCTCCGTACTCCTGCTGTAAATCAGAATATCATCGAAATAAACCACGACGAACTTCCCAATGAATGGTCTAAAGATTTGATTCATCACCCGCATGAATGTACTAGGTGCATTTGACAAACCAAATGGCATAACCAACCATTCGTATAACCCCTCTCTTGTCTTGAAAGCTGTCTTCCATTCGTCTCCAGGTCTAATCCGAATTTGATGATAACCACTCTTCAAATCAATCTTCGAGAATATAGTTGCCCCACTCAACTGATCCAACAAATCATCCAACCTCGGCATAGGAAATCTATAACGAACAGTGATCTTATTCAAAGCTCTACTATCAGTGCACATCCTCCAAGTTCCGTCCTTCTTTGGTACTAACAATGCAGGCACAGCACAAGGACTCAAACTTTCCTGGATACGTCCCTGCTCAAGCAACTCTTCCACCTGCCTTCGTAACTCCTCATGTTCCTTCGGACTCATTCGGTAATGTGGTCGATGTGGTAACACTGCTCCTGGAACAAGATCAATTTGATGTTGAATGTCTCTAAGTGGCGGTAACTCCTTTGGCAACTCCTCTGGAAAGACATCCTCAAATTCTTTCAAAACTGGCTTTGCTTCTTCCGAGATTTCAACTTCTTCACTGCTCTCTCGCCCAATCAACAAAAATACTTCAGGTTCTTCCTCTACTTCCTTGACAAACTCTTTCAAAGTCAACAGAGTTTTCAATTCCTCAATCTCCTCCAGTTTGTTCTCCTTCTGCTGTTGCTTCTTAGGAACCAAAGTGATTTTAGTACCCTCGAACATGAAACTGTAACTGTTGGCACGACCGTCATGCTGAACTGCTCTATCAAACTGCCATGGTCTGCCCAACAATAAGTGACAAACATCCATATCTACGACATCACACCAAATTTCATCCTTGTACTTCTTTCCAATCGAAAAATTCACACAAGCTCTCCGACACACTTTCACTTCACCTCCCTTCCTTAACCATGCTAGCTTGTATGGTTTAGGATGCTTCTCGGTCTTCAAGTTCAACTTTCTCACTGCTTCTGTAGAAATAATATTATCACAACTTCCTGCATCAATAACGAACTTACAAACTTTCCCCAGAATAGTACATGTCGATTGAAAAATATTGCTTCTCAGCCAACTACAATCCTCCTCTTGCTTTGGTGTCAAACAACTTCTCCTCATCATAAGATTACAACCTTCATCACCCGACACTTCTTCTTCCTCCTCAACATAAGGTGTATTTGAACATTCTGCCTCCTCACCATCATCTGCCTCAACCTCTGCAACCATGGTTCTCTTCTTCGGCTTTGGGCATTCGTTGCTTTTGTGACCCAACTCCTGGCAATTATAACATTTGAAAACACTACTAGCCTTTGCTTTCTCAGCCTCCTTCACCACTGGCTTGGTAACTGGTTTAGGAACATTAGAACTTCCGCCAACACCCTTCACTAGATTATTAGAATTAGTAAACACACCACCTCCACGCCTTCCTTGTTTCTCCCAAGCTAACGCTTTCTGATGTGCTTCTGCAACTGATCTAGGATCAAACATATTAACCATATCCTGGATCTGCATTCTCAAACCTCCAATAAATCTAGCAGTTAACTGTTCTTCAGTCTCCATAATATCGTTCCTGGCAATGAGTTGGTAAAATTCATCAGCATAATCACCAACAGACTTTGTCCCTTGCCTCAGATTCTGCAACCTCTGGTACATAAGTGATTGATAGTTGTAAGGTAAGAAAGTAGATCTCATCAACTTCTTCATCTTATTCCACGATTCTATCTTTGACTTCCCCATTCTCTCCCTGGTAAGTTTAGTTTGTTGCCACCACGCCAAAGCTCTCCCCCTCAGCCTTGTAGCAACTAACTTTACCCTTCGATTCTCCGGAACCTCCTTGAAATCAAATATCTCCTCCACGTTAGACAACCAATCTAAAAATTCCTCAGCTACCATCCCACCTTTAAACTCCGGAATCTCCATCTTCATTCCCGATTCCCATCGACGATCATCATCTATATCTCGATTCTGACGTCGTGTTTGTTCTCGATCTCGATGCATACTCCCTCTGTCACCAACAAATTCCTCATCAAAATCTGAAGTATATCGTTGTCGATCACGACCTCCAACATCTCTATCACTACTCCTTCGATCAACATTCCTATCACGATTATCAACACTTCTATGATCTTCTGTTCTCTCCCGATCTGAATGTATCGAAGTTCTACTTCTTCCATGGCTCGATTCAGGTGAAATTCTTCTTCTACTTTGATTCATTTCAAGCATCATTCTCTCTAATCGACCAATTCCTTCATTCAACTTTTCAGTAAAGCTCTCGTGGATTCGTTGCTCCATTTCATCGGCCTCTTCTCTTCCATACAAGGCATTAATGTTGCGATGGCGTTGAGCTCGTCTCGGTGGCATGATTGAACTTCTCCAAACTTCAACAAATCAAACTTCAACAATTTTGACTTCAACAATCTTCAAACAAAACAACTCCAAAACTACAATTCAAATCAACTAGTACGGCTTCAAGCTTGCTTCGAACTTCAACACCTTTCCCACACTTTGATCCAAGAGATTATGGATCACAAACCCCAAACTTGTTGCAACTCCAATATAAACACGATGAACAACTTCAAACTTCAAAACTTGGCTCCAAGAATCAACTTAGCTATGATTGGCTAAGTATGGCTCCGATACCAAAACTGACGCAGCGGATTATTCAAAATAAACTTCAATCGATGAAATGTAGCAATCGGTGAGTTGACGATACCGAAATGCCCAAGTTCGCTGA
This sequence comes from Allium cepa, assembly GCA_030765085.1. Taxonomy (NCBI): domain Eukaryota; kingdom Viridiplantae; phylum Streptophyta; class Magnoliopsida; order Asparagales; family Amaryllidaceae; genus Allium; species Allium cepa. Next base: position 189,686,438 of record CM060929.1, on the reverse strand, counting down.
TCCAAAGATACCGAACTCTAGCTATCTCAAACGCGTTGATAGCGCACTATACCGCGTTTAAAGATCTACGATTCTTCGCACGTTGATCTAGCGCACTAGATTCCGTGAATCGGCTTCTTCAATCGTTGAATCGAGCGCACTCGATTAACCGAAAGAGGAGATAGGAGATCACACTCAACTACCAATTGTATGTAAGCACAAAGCTAACAAAAGGAAATTTTATTCAATATTCAACAACCTTTACAAATGACACAACTCGCCTATTTATAGGCTTACAACTCACACACAACGGAAAAGAATTACAACACAAACGATTTGCTAACATTCGGTAACGACTCAAAACAACAACGACTTATAGGGTGACTCGGCCAAGCTTCAGCGACTCAACATTCTCGGCAGCGACTTAATATAGCTCGGTAGCGGTTCAAGGAGATTTCAGCGACTCAAGCATGTCTCGGCTACTATCTTGCGACTTATAATTAAGTCGTTCGCGACTTACTATCTCCCCAAACAACGCTAAGTCGCTTCGCGACTCAAATTTATGTCGTTCGCGACTTATCTTCGCGCGCAGTACTGAGGTAGGAAGTTGCGACTTAGGGTTTTGGCATGTGGTGGGAAATCGTTGTGAGTCGTTGTGGTTGAAGGATGGAATGAGTCGTATGTCGGCCTGGGTGATGAGTCGTGGATGGGATGTGATGAGTCGAATTGAGTTGCTGACTCGTGACAATTTATGAGTCGTGGAGGAGTTGGGTTTGGAGTTGATGTCTCGTGAGGGGTGAGTTGTGGTGATGAGTCGCGTGAGGGGGCTCTGGGGAAGAGTTGCGTGCGACTTAGGGTGGAGTGATCTGGGATGAGTCGGCAGAGATGAGTCGCGATTTAAGGTAGTTGCTTCATCAGATACAGTTCCCATCCACTATCTTTTGTTTAAGTCATGTCAACATAATATTATCAAACTGTTCCTTATTAGCTTAATTTAGCTTTTGTTGTTGGGTTGTAGCCTCTAGCTATATCACTTCATATTCAGCCATATTGAGATTTGCAGATTGACTGTTAACTATTTTTTGTGAGTTCACTACTGTATCAATTTTCTCCCTATGTGAACTATTGGGCCAACTTAGATAAGACTATTTTCTGTTCGTATAAATCTCGATTGTGCAGACTTAAACTGAACATTGTATAATAATGATAATCATATAACACTAGCCATGTCCTTAACTGTAAACAAAGAAGGAAATCTAAAGCTTAACCCTATCATGCATTCGCTAGCCCTGTCCTTAACTTTAAACCTTAATTTAACATTCTAGTAATAGTCAAGTAAAAGTAATTTAAAAATAGATAAATATTACCTTGTTTACCACTACAAAGCTTGAGTTTCCTCCAATATGCCAACAAAATATTATAGTAAATTTCAGGATAATAAGAAAGAAGCTTATGAAATGTTCTAATAAAATTCATTAGTAAATAAATGCTTAAAGTTCATCTTAATAAATGATAGTCGTACTCAATCTTTAATAAAGATATCAATACTGGGAAATTAAACTGGCAATTAATACAGTAAGCTTATTGCCAATTATTTGTACTTCTGTACTTCTACTTAGATCTTACCAGCAGCCATGACTCGAACAACATTTGAACTTTGAAGTTCCCTTTTGTTTTGTCAGCAACATGATGAGCTGACTTTACTATAAAATATTAACATTTACCTCCATTGATCACGAGTTTTAATTAACATAACATTGACATTACCAAATTATCACTTTTTTATATTTCGTTAACATCGTATCCGATTTAATATTACTCTCCACTAGTCATGTCTTCTAGTTCGTATAAGATATTAATATTTAACTTAAATAACAGTATAATCTAGTTTGCATTTATACATACTAATCTACAGCTAGAGATCAATTGATAGCAACATGGGCTATTTCACATTAATGTATCATGGAAATAATAATAATAAAGTAGAAACACAAGAAAACTCATTGATGTTGTGATCAAAACCTGATAATCAGAAGGATTTTCTTCTTTTCCATTTGGAGCTTTAAAGGGAAGCAGCTGTGGTTTTGGTTTCTTCGGTGAACATATAATAGAAATACCGCTTTCAATTCCATAATCCTTTCTTGCATAAATGTTCTTGTAGAATCCATCGAATAAGCACATGAAAAACACCTGAACTGAATTAATGATACCTATGTAAGTGTGAAGTAATTTAAATAATGATAACCCTAAAATACACCTGGAGCAGTGTATTTGAAAAAGCATGAGATGCTATCATTGCATATGTGACAACATTAAGTGGTAGAGAGGTACTAATTGAACATGAGGCATGAAAATTGCTCTATAAAGGAACAAAAGGTGAAGTAATGGACATTAATGTCATTGGGCTAGTTAACCTATTTAAAGATGATGAATCTGACTCATTATTACCATTTTTTGTGAGACCAGTTTTTGAATGTGAAATGGATGCATCAATAGAATTTACAAAAAATAAAGGATTTTTAGACACACTAAAATCAGTAAGAGATTTAAGATTAATATTCATACATGTGGAGGGCCACAATCATTATGAACCCTTTTTGCAATGTCCTAACTACTTTCCAGCATCGAAAAATCGCAAGTAGAGCTTGATTTTATTAGTTTCGGTTCAATCAACTCACGCTCATCCTCATTTGCAGATGAAGAATAGATGTCATCGCAGCCGTCAAAGTTGCTGAAAATATGTTTTTACCATGAACTATCCATGTCTTTGTTTTTTTAAAATACTTTGCTATGAATCTTTTCTAAGGGATATACATTTTCCTTCTAGTCTTTTTTTGAGGAGTTTTGGTTTAAGTTAGTAATGAAGTTCTCCTTTTCCCCTATGACGCCTAGCGCATTAAACTATTTTTTGTGAATTGATCTAGATCACTCAATTTTCCTTTGCTCGCCAAAACTTTTTTATGCTTGTAGTTAGAACTCGTGGTAAATGGGGAAAGCTTGGAGCTTAATATATGTCAAGATTGCGAAGGTATAGCAGGCCTGGAAGAAATAATTGAAATAGTAGGAAAGCCTTGAGAGTGACTCGGGTTTGGTTGGTAAAAACTCAGAGCTACAGCAGGCGACACATGGGTGGGGCCGTGGAGGATTGACGGTAAACTCCAAGGAGAGGTGGTGAAAAGTTAGGTTAGGCGAGTGTGTAATTCGAGTCTAACACAGGTTGCAGGGGAGGTACCAAATGGACCACGGGCTGGGAATGGAAAGCCTTGGGTTTTATAGCTTTAGCATGCTGATATTGTACATTATTGAGTGAAGTGGTAATATAGGATGGAGCTTGATAATTCCTGGTATCTTGCATGGACAACACAAACTTATAAAATAGGAACACACTACACATGAATAACCTTCACTTCTTATCTCAAATAAAGAATGCAATGCAATAACATGATTGAACTGTTTGTATACTTTCATAATAGCCATCCAAAATTTAGTTAAAAACAGAAAACTGTATGTGCAAATGACGGCTATCTAAAAGTACTAACATTTCATTTAACTGCACAGATTAAAGAAATAAATAAATCGATCATGCTGTATATTCTAAAGGGGGTTCGCCATTAAACTAATAAATATTGTTGGGTCTATTTTAAGTCTCAACAGCTGTTGTCTTAAAAGTTAACTTTATAGTAGTTGACATCGAATCTATGAAAGTACATATGTACAAATGGTATTAGTAAAACACAGAAGCATAACCCCCACCTCTCTCTCTATGCCTTTTTATTAATGCACAGAAAATATGCTTTAATGTCCATCTTACACTAAGGCTGTAGACTTATTCATTTAATTTCAACATTGTAGAAATTTCACTTCATCTCTTATGTTTATTATCACTAATATTGCCTCATTATACAAACTTTAATAGCATAATCTACATTAAGAGAGACACTTATGACACTTGTATTCTAAACATATCTACAGATTTCACTGTCGTGTATAGTTGTGATTAACTAAACTAAAGGTAATTGCTCATAATCTTAGGGTTGGACCAAAATTTTCCTTTCAGTGCAAATAACAAACACACTTTTAGTTGAGCCACTCATATTACTGATATTGTGGATGATGGGAGATCATTGCATTAAATTCAATATTATTATTGATAAAACTAATTTCATAATAAATTATTTGTACTGCTTCCTTTTAAATATATAAAATATATCTATTAGTACATATGATGAAGTTACCTCGTTCGAATCCAATAACTCACAACTCCGTCACCTTCCACCGACTCAGGCCTTTGCCGACTCATCCCCTCCACGACCCGCCTCCGCTTCCATCTCCAATCGCGACCTACGACTCATCCCCTCCATCCTAAGTCGCGACCGACTCATCTATTACTCCTAGCCAAAGCCCTAAATCCATATACCGCGCGAGCTATCCTATGTCGCGATTGAAATTAGGTCGTACACGACCTAATTCCAATCCTCTAAACCGCGAAGTACCAATTCCTTCCATAAGTCGTTGCGAGATTTCTGAGTCGCGAACGACTCATCTATAAGTCGCGGCCATTTTTTGAATCGTTACCGAGTCATCCATTGAGTCGTAGTCGAGATAACAAGAAGTCACCGCATTTTCTTAAGTCGTGTACTGTTTGTAATGTAATTTTCTTAAGTCTTTTGTGTTGAGTCATAAACCCTATAAATAGGGATGTAATGTCATTGTAATTGGTTGTTGATTTTTGAATAAAATTCTCTTTTGTTAGGTTTGTGCTTTCAATTTAAATCGGTAGTTGAGTGTAATCTCCTATCTCCACCTACGTCATTCGAGTGCGCTCGAATCTTCGTTTGTGAAGCCGATTCACGGAATCTTGTGCGTAAGATCAACGTCGAAGAATCGTAGATCTCTTTCCCGGTATCTTCGGATCAACGAGTCAGAGATAGCTAGAATTCGGTATCTTCGGATCAACGAATTTGGGCATTGCAGTATACTCAATCCACCGATTGCTACATTTTCATCGTTATATCGATCTCTTGTTTAATCCGCTGCATCAGTTTGGTATCAGAGCTTGTTTTAGCCAATCATAGCTAAATCGGGTCTTGGAGCCAAGTATTTGAAGTTTGAAGTTGTTCATCATGTTCTTCATTGGTTGCAACAAGTTTGGAGTTTGTGATCCATAGTCTCTTGGATCTAAAGACGAAAGGTGTTTGAATTTGAAGTGTGTTGGAGCTGTGCTTGTTTAAGGCCGAGCCGAGTTAAGGAGCTAAGTTGTGAAGTTTAAGTTGAGCCGAGAGTGGAAGTAGGCCGTGTATACTTGTGAGGAGTAGCCGAACCTTGTGAAGTTTATTTTGAAGATTGAAGTAGTGACTTGTTGTTTGTTGAAGTTTTGTGTTTGATTTGTGTTGAAGTTTTGATTTGTTGTAGTTTGGAGTTTGTTGAATTATTTGTTTGAAGTTCAATCATGCCTCCGAGACGAGCTCAACGTCATCGCAATATTAATGCCTTGTATGGAAGAGAAGAGGCCGATGAAATGGAGCAACGAATCAACGAGAGTTTCACTGAAAAGTTGAATGATGGAATTGGTCGATTAGAGAGAATGATGCTTGAAATGAATCAAAATCGAAGTAGAGTTTCACCACATACAGAACGGGAGAGGGAAGAAAGTCGAGATCATAGAAGTGTTGACAGTCGTAGTAGGAGGAATGTTGATGATCGGGATCGAAGGGATGTTGATCGAAGGAGTGATAGTAGAGATGTTGGAGGTCGTAATCGACATCGATATACGTCAGATTTTGATGAGGAGTTTGATGGTGATAGGAGAAGTGTTCATTAGCGAGATAGAGAACAAACACGACGTCAGAATCGAGATGTAGATGATGATCGTCGATGAGAATCGGGAATGAAGATGGAAATTCCAGAGTTCAAGGGTGGAATGGTTGCAGAAGAGTTCTTGGATTGGTTATCTAATGTTGAAGAAATCTTTGATTTCAAGAAAGTTCCGGAGAATCGTCGAGTGAAGTTGGTTGCTACTAGGTTGAGGGGGAGAGCTTTGGCGTGGTGGCAGCAAACTAAACTTACGAGAGAACAGATGGGAAAGTCAAAGGTTATTGAATGGGATAAGATGAAGAAAATGATGAGAACTACATTTTTACCATACAACTATCAGTCACTTATGTACCAGAGATTGTAGAATCTAAGGCAGGGGACGAAGTCGGTCAATGACTATGCAGATGAATTTTACCAACTCATTGCCAGGAACGATATAATGGAAACGGAAGAGCAGCTGACAGCAAGATTTGTTGGAGGGTTACGAATGCAGATCCAGGATATGGTTAATATGTTTGATACAAGATCTGTGGCGGAAGCACACCAAAAGGCGTTGGCTTGGGAGAAGCAGGGGAGGCGTGGAGGTGGTGTGTTTACTAACTCTAACAACCAAATGAAGGGTGTTAGCGGAAATTCTAACGTTCCTAAAATTATTGCAAAACCATTTGTGAAGGAAGGTGAGAAGGCGAAGGTTAACAGTGGATTCAAATGTTACAATTGTCAGGAGATGGGTCATAAAAGCAACGAGTGTCCGAAGCCGAAGAAGAGAACTATGATAGCTGAGGTTGAAGAAGAGGAAGGAGAGGCAGAGTGTTCTAATTCCTTACCGGTTGAGGAAGAAGACTTGTTGTCGGGGGACGAAGGATATTCACTGATGATGAGGAGAAGTTGTTTGACACCGAAGCAAGAGGAGGAAGACAACTGGTTGAGGAATAACATATTTCAGTCTACTTGCACTATTCTTGAAAGAGTCTGTAAATTTGTTATTGATGCCGGGAGTTGTGATAATATTATCTCTACAGAGGTTGTGAAGAAGTTGGAATTGAAAACCGAGAAGCATCCTAAACCGTACAAGTTAGCTTGGTTAAGGAAGGGTGGTGAAGTGAAAGTTGGACGAAGAGCTTGTGTTAAATTTTCAATCGGGAAGAAATATAAAGATGAAATTTGGTGCGATGTAGTGGATATGGATGTGTGTCATATGTTGTTGGGCAGACCATGGCAGTTTGATAGAGCAGTACAACATGATGGTCGTGCTAATAGCTACAGTTTCATGTTTGAAGGTACTAAAATCACGTTAGTTCCCAAGAAGCAGCAACAGAAAGAAAGCAAGCTGGAGGAAATTGAAGAATTGAAAACTCTGTTAATTTTGAAGGAGTTTGTCAAGGATGTCGAAGAAGAACCTGAAGTGTACTTGTTGATTGGACGAGAGTGTAACAAAGAGGTTGAAATTCCAGAAGAAGTGAAGCCAGTTTTGGAAGAATTTGAAGACGTATTTCCAGAAGAGTTGCCTAACGAGTTACCGCCACTGAGAGACATTCAACATCAAATTGATCTTGTTCCGGGAGCAGCATTACCCCATCGACCACATTATCGGATGAGTCCGAAGGAACATGAAGAATTGAGGAGACAGGTGGAAGAGTTGCTTGAACAAGGACGAGTGCAGGAGAGTTTGAGTCCGTGTGCTGTGCCAGCTTTGTTGGTACCAAAGAAGGATGGAACATGGAGGATGTGCACTGACAGTCGAGCCTTGAATAAGATTACTGTGAGATATAGATTTCCAATGCCGAGGTTGGATGACTTGCTAGATCAGTTGAGTGGAGCTACTATCTTTTCGAAGATTGATTTGAAGAGTGGTTATCACCAAATTCGGATTAGACCTGGAGATGAATGGAAGACAGCCTTCAAGACGAGAGAGGGGTTATACGAATGGTTGGTTATGCCATTTGGTTTATCAAATGCACCTAGTACATTCATGCGGGTGATGAATCAAATCTTTAGACCATTCATTGGGAAGTTCGTGGTGGTTTATTTCGATGATATTCTGATATATAGTAGGAGTACGGAGGAGCATGTTCAACATTTGAGGGAAGTGTTGATTATTCTTCGTGAGGAACAATTTTATGATGCTACAAAGAAATGCGTGTTTATGACGCATAGTGTTTTATTTCTGGGTTATGTCGTTTCAGGAGAAGGTATACAGGCGGACCAGGATAAAGTTGAAGCAGTCAGGAATTGGCCACAGCCAAAGACAATTACGGAAGTGAGAAGTTTTCATGGGCTAGCGTCATTCTACCGAAGATTCATTCCACACTTCAGTAGCGTGATGGCTCTAGTTACTGATTGCATGAAAGGGAAACAGTTTTTATGGTCAGAGGAAGCAGGGGTTGCTTTTGAGAAGATCAAGGAACTATTGATGACAGCACCGATTCTTGTTTTACCAGATTTTCAGTTATTGTTTGAATTGCATACTGATGCGTCGAAGGTGGGAATTGGTGGAGTGTTGAGTCAGAGGGGACGTCCTATTGCATATTTTAGTGAGAAGTTGTCAGGAGCGCAGATGAGATACAGTACATATGACGTTGAATTCTATGCTGTTGTACAAGCTATTAAACATTGGAGACACTATCTATTTCAGAAAGAGTTTGTTCTTTACACTGATCATGAAGCATTGAAGCATATGCAAGGACAGGACAAGATTTCCATGAGACATGCATCATGGATTGCTTATTTACAGCAGTTTACTTTTGTCGTTAAGCACAAGTCAGGGGTAACCAATCGTGTGGCTGATGCTTTGAGTAGGAGGAGTCATTTATTAATGACAATGAAAATTGAAGTGCCAGGTTTTGAATTATTGCCAGAACTGATTGAAGAAGATCCTTATTTTGTAAAAAAATTTGAAAAAGTCAAGGAAGGAAACACTGATGAGTTTGTGTTGGTGGATGGTTTTCTGTTTAAAGGAAATCGATTATGTATTCCAGAGAGCAGTTTGAGATTGAAGATTATCAAGGAGTTACACGAGGAAGGACATGTGGGCCGTGATCGTACTTTGCAGTTGATTTCACAATCTTACTTTTGGCCGTCAATGAGGAAGGAGGTTGAAAGGTTTGTGGAGAGATGTCATATATGCCAGGTTTCGAAGGGAACAGCGACCAATGCGGGGTTATATATGCCGTTACCTGTACCGACTAAGCCTTGGGTTGATTTGAGTATGGATTTTGTTTTGGGGTTGCCTAGAACTCAAAGGGGAAACGATTCCATTTATGTGGTGGTTGATCGATTTTCAAAGATGGCACATGTTATTGCGTGTAAGAAGACGGCAGATGTTGTTCGTGTTGCTCAGTTGTTCTTTAAAGAAATCTATCGTTTACATGGGTTGCCAGAGTCTATTGTTTCCGACAGGGATACCAGATTTTTAAGTCATTTTTGGCTTAGTTTGTGGAAGATGGTGGGAACGAAACTGAATTTTAGTAGTGCTTATCATCCGCAAACAGATGGGCAAATAGAGGTGGTGAATAGATCGTTGGGAAACTTGTTACGGTGTCTTGTGAAAGATAATTTGAAGAGTTGGGATTTGAAGTTGTGTCAAGCTGAATTTGCTCACAATCATGCAAATAACCGAAGTACAGGTTTCAGTCCATTTCAGATTGTATATTCAAGTTTACCAAAGGGGCCGTTGGATTTAACGATAGTGCCACAACCGAAGGGAACAGTTAAGCGGGCTGCTGATTTTGTTGATGGATTGACAGAATGCCATAGAATCGTTCAGGAATGATTGGAGAAGACAAATGAGAGGTATAAACAAATGGAGGATAAGAAACGAAGAAGTGTTATCTTCAAAGAAGGAGATTTTGTATATGCAGTTTTGACGAAAGATCGTTTTCCGGTTGGAACTTACAACAAGTTAAAAGCACGAAAGGTTGGTCCAGTAGAAATTTTGAAGAAGGTCAATGATAATGCGTATCGGTTAAAGTTGCCGGAAAATGTTCATACTTCTGATGTTTTCAATATCAAACATTTAATTCCGTATTGTGGGGAGGATCTCATCGAAGATGACGAGAGTGTGAATTCGAGGACGAATTCTTTCCGACAAGGGGAGGATGATGAAGTTACCTCGTTCGAAACCAATAACTCACAACTCCATCACCTTCCACCGACTCACGACTCAGGCCTTTGCCGACTCATCCCCTCCACGACCCGCCTCCGCTTCCATCTCCAATCGCGACCTACGACTCATCCCCTCCATCCTAAGTCGCAACCGACTCATCTATTACTCCTAGCCAAAGCCCTAAATCCATATACCGCGCGAGCTATCCTATGTCGCGATTCAAATTAGGTCGTACACGACCTAATTCCAATCCTCTAAATCGTGAAGTACCAATTCCTTCCATAAGTCGTTGCGAGATTTCTGAGTCACGAACGACTCATCTATAAGTCGCGGCCATTTTTTGAATCGTTACCGAGTCATCCATTGAGTCATAGCCGAGATAACAAGAAGTCACCGCATTTTCTTAAGTCGTGTACTGTTTGTAATGTAATTTTCTTAAGTCTTTTGTGTTGAGTCATAAACCCTATAAATAGGGATGTAATGTCATTGTAATTGGTTGTTGATTTTTGAATAAAATTCTCTTTTGTTAGCTTTGTGCTTTCAATTTAAATCGGTAGTTGAGTGTAATCTCCTATCTCCACCTACGTCATTCGAGTGCGCTCGAATCTTCGTTTGTGAAGCCGATTCACGGAATCTTGTGTGCAAGATCAACGTCGAAGAATCGTAGATCTCTTTCCCGGTATCTTCGGATCAATGAGTCAGAGATAGCTAGAATTCGGTATCTTCGGATCAACGAATTTGGGCATTGCAGTATACTCAATCCACCGATTGCTACATTTTCATCGTTATATCGATCTCTTGTTTAATCCGCTGCATCAACATAGCTTTTAATAATTTATATTGGCAACATCATTTTCATGGTCATTTTTTACAATCACAAGATGTGTTACAATTACTAATTACAATTCATATTAATATCATTAGTTCATAAGTATCAAAATTAAGCTTACATGAGCATGTTAGATCAAATAGTGTCAAAATTAAAAAAATTAGCGCATCAATTTGATTGGACATCAATAAAACCAAGGAGTAAAAAGATGACATACTTAAAGCCGACTTATTCGAATCCATAGTGTACAACATCAAATCGACAGAGAATAGCCAAACATTGGAACTAATGAAAAAGAAGAACATACTTCAAAAAATTAACGAACAAAGACGGTAATAACAAATTCATACCTTAATAGAAGAAGATCTAGACGATTGAAGAGAGCGACGCCTTTTCAGCCTAGGGACAACTCGATATACGTTAAGAAAAGAGTGATTATTGCAGACGATGGAGGCGACGAAGAACAATCCAAAAACAATCAGACGATTGTATGGTAGAGGTAAACATCGGCAATTCAGGAGTTTTTATCTGACAGCCAGTGTTTATAATTTAATTTAGGGTTAAATTATATTGAAAAGGAAGAAAAAGGAAGAAGGGGGAAGACGCGATTGAAGAGTCGAGGAAAGGTTTGGAGTATAAGGAAGAAGAGGAGTGACGGAAAGGAATGGAAAAAAATAAAAAATGGGACGCTTCATTTTCAGCTCTAGACGAAGAAAAAGAGAGGAAGAGTAGATGAGCGGAAGGGGAATAGATCGATTTCGGCTGGAGGAAACTGGGAGGTGGAGATCAGGGCTGGAGAGAAAAGAATGTCTTGATGGAGGAAAAGTGGAAGATAAAAATATGGACGTACAAACTAGGAGACTGTTCAGTTGTCCAAATTCAAGAGGCTTCTGTGCTCTTGAAATCATCCTCACTAATCATAATATAGTATAGATATACGTTACCTATTTAATTAGCCTATTACATTTAATTTGAAACCAATTTCAATAATTGTAATTAAGTATTACGTTTGCTGCCTGATTGCTTGACCCCGTAATGAGTCATTTGGCACATAGATCTTATTCGGCATAGGTACCTCATTCGGCAGGAAAATCTCGTTCGGCATACATGCTTCGTTCGGCACAGAAGCCTTGTTCGGCATACACGCCTCACTTGTCATAGAGGCCTCATTCAGCATACAGGCCTCGCTCGGCATAGAGGCTTCGTTCGGCCTACAAGCCTCGCCTCGGCACAGAAGCCTCGTTCGGCATACAGGCCTCGCCTCGGCACAGAAGCCTCGTTCGGCATACAGGCCTCGCCTCGGCACAGAAGCCTCGTTCGGCATATAGGCCTCGCTCGGCACAGAGGCCTCACTCTGCATTGGAATGTCGTTCCGCAGGGGTATCTCGTTTGGCCTAGGTTTTGTTCGGCCTTACTCCATCGTTTGGCGTTCTCGATACATTACTGCATAGCTCGGCATCCCCTGGCTCATCCTATCTACCAGGCCTCGCTCGGCACAGAGGCCTCACTCAGCATTGGAATGTCGTTCCGCAGGGGTATCTCGTTTGGCCTAGGTTTTGTTCGGCCTTACTCCATCGTTTGGCGTTCTCGATACATTACTGCATAGCTCGGCATCCCCTGGCTCATCCTATCTACCGCTTGGCATAGGCACGTCACTCGGCCCTAGAGCCATTCGGCATGGACCCCTGGCTCGGCTTGTACATCGTTCAGCATGCCTGGGTCGGTGCATTGAAGTCACCTTCTATGGGCTGAGATACCTTGTTCCTGGGCCCGTGAGGGAAGTCCATCCTATCTTCACCTAAAAATAGAGGGGCAGGGGCAAAGTGAAAAGGACCTTTTTGCGAGAACACTGGGGTGACTCTACCGCTTTCAAGACTCATTCTTTTTCAACTAGCATTTGCATTCGAGTAGTTGGTGTACGGATTGTATCTGTAATCAATTGTTTACAAGAGCAATAAAGATTAAACTCAAAGTGGACGTAGGCAGTTACGTCGAACCACTACAAATCTGGTGTTCTTGTTTCTTCTCGTTTGGCATACAGGCCTCGCTCGGCACAAAGGCCTCATTCGGCATAGAGGCCTCATTCGGCATACATGCCTCACTCGACATAGAGGCCTTGTTCGGCACACAGGCCTCACTCGGTATAGAGGCCTCACTCGGAATTCGAATGTCGTTCGGTAGGGGTATCTTGTTCGGCCTAGGTATCGTTAGGCCTTGCTCCATCGTTCGGCCTTCTCGAGTCACTACTTCATCGCTCGGCATCCCTTGGCTCGACCTGTCTACCGCTCGGCATAGGCGCGTCACTCGGCCAAAGAGTCGTACGGCATGGACCCCTGGCTCGGCTTGTACATCGTTCGACATGCCTAGGTCGGTGCGTAGAAGTCACCTTCTATGGGCCGAGATACCTTGTTCCTGGGCCCGTGAGGGAAGCCTAGCTATCTTCGCCTATAAATAGAGGGGCAGAGGCATAGTGAAAAGGACTTTTTTTCGAGAACACTGGGAAGATTCTGCCGCTTTAAACACTCATTCTTTTTCAATTAGCATTTGCATTCAAGTAGTTGGTGTGCGGATTGTATCTGTAATCAATTTTTTAGAAAAGAAATAGAGATTAAACTCAAAGTGGACATAGGCAGTTACGTCGTACCACTATAAATTTGGTGTTCTTGTTTCTTATAGTTATTACTGCATTCCACCGCATAATTCCTCAGTTTTAATTTACCTTCTTCATTAGTCTCTCTACGCAAATCTTTCTTTGGGAGTTAGTAACCAATTCTGGTGTTAACATTTTGGTGCTTTCAATGAGACCCGCACTCTTAGGTTATTGGGATTTACTTTGTAGCTACTAGATTGAAGAATTCCACCGAAGGAGATCCAAGTCATTCACAGGAAGCCCATTGATTCTACTCAGATTTCCTACCAATAACTCTACAATGGGAAGACCTTGTACCAAATCAGCCTCGCACAACGTAGATGTATGTAGGACCAAGAAACCAGCAAGTTAATCCAGGTGCAGGGACCGTCGGCACCCAAAGCCAGATGGAAGTTGTCACTAGGACAGAGTTCAAAGACCTTATAAGAGAACTCATGGAAAGCAGGAGACAACTTAGTGAGCAGATTCAAGCTAATGCCAACCTTATGACTTAGCTTACTCAACAACAGCATTAGAATGCTGGAGGTAGCCCCGCTCCTTACTCCTCATCGGACAGCTCGACTTCGTCCGATGAACCTCCCAGGCGTAGACATCGCAAAATCGAAACAACACAAGAAGGTGTCGCAGATCGAGCAACCAGGGATGGTCCAAGTTCCCTACATGGAAAACATCAAGGTAATCATATCCAAGCTAGAGCGGGAAACTTAAGATCTGGAGCACGAGTAGAAACTGGACGCCCGGCTCACCAAGGCCCTAATGAAGCTGGTCCCCGAGATACACGTTTGGCAGATTGCCAATAGAGGAGACATCAAGCCAAATGATCTCGTAGAATAGATTTCAACCTGCCATCTTCCATACAAACCCTAGATCTATCGGCTATGTTCAGACAGTTGATGAGAGAAAATCAAGGCTTGACTAATAATGATTGGGGATATTCAGTAGTCATACTCCATTCATAGATACTATTCTACAGGTCGAGTATCCCTGGAAGTTTAACATGACAACTATCCCAGCCTACGAAGGAAAGACAGATCCCCGACAGCATGTGATGAGGTATGAATGGATGATGGATTCAGCTAGAGAAAATGATGCAACTAAGAGTAGATGCTTCCCAATAACTTTATCCAGAATTGGACCATGTGGTTCACTTAACTTACTCCGCGGTCAATATCCAGCTTTGATGAATTAGCAACGAAATTTGTAGAACAGTTCAGGATACATGCCACTCGTCCCGAGAACATGATGTCCCTATCGAGTGTAATCCAAACCCTAGGGGAGTCGTTGAAGGAGTATTTATAGAGATTTCACGTTGCAGCTATCGAAGTTAGCAACCCAAATGACCATGCAATTCTGATGGCTATGATGCGAGGAGTGGATCCGAGTTCGAAGTTTGCAGATTGGTTGTCAGGAAAGCCTCCGACTATGCTAGAGCATTATATTCAAAAGCTCATCAATTCATAAGAAGAGAGGAAGTCAGGTGGACGAGGCGAGATAAGGTGTCAGGGCCTAGTCAAGAGATTGTGAAGAGTAACATTGCTGTAAAATAATCCGGTGATAACTCGGGGAAGGTTCAGGTCAATGTCTAGAACAAGCCTAGGTAATCTAAAGGGCGCGGAGGAGGAAATCCCAGAAAGAAAAGAGAAGCAGGAAAAATGGAAGCCAAGGATTCCATCCTACAATGAATACACCCCTCTAAATGCATCTCTTGAAAATGTTTACCTATCAACTTGTAATACTTTCCAATACAGAAAGCCACACCCGAAGGAGTCAACAAAGGAAAAAAAGCGGACTGGGAAGTATTGTCGCTTCCATGAGACTTATGTATACAATACAAAAGAATGTAGACACCTCCACGATGCCATAGAAAAGCTGATTAGACTGAAAAAGTTGCAGGAGTTTGTCAAGAACTAGTAGGAAGGTAGATAAGGAACATCAAACCCCGGACGCGGGCAAGCTCTACGCCATCCAGAGGAACCTGCTCGAACTGTAGGTAGACTAGTCATAAACGTGATAGTCGATGGACCTCACCCTTCGGATAAGAATTGGCAGGAAATGAAATGTTATGCTAACTCCCTAAGGCATACAGATTTTGAGTGTTATTCAAATACTGTGGACGGATCCCCGGCTAAGCAACAGCGAACAATGACGGACGATATAGTTTTAAGGAGCAAAGATGCTGATTAGGTGGAGGCTCCTACCGTTGACCCGATGGTCATCTCCGCGACAATCGGGCTAGCATTTGTGAAAATAATTTTAATTGGTTGTGGAAGTTCTATTAACATCATCTTCAAAAAAGCATATGACCAAATAAAGATGGAGACCAAAGATTTAAAACCATCTAAAGCCCGCATCCATGGATTTAATGGTGCAGCAACCGATGTAGTGGGTTATGTTGAATTGCCAGTTGAACTGGGATAAGATGAACTAAGAGGGTGTGAATCCTGCCTTTCAATATTTTGGATGTCGATTCTCTATACAATGTTTTTCTGGGTCGACCGGCC
Organism: Allium cepa; assembly: GCA_030765085.1. Taxonomy (NCBI): domain Eukaryota; kingdom Viridiplantae; phylum Streptophyta; class Magnoliopsida; order Asparagales; family Amaryllidaceae; genus Allium; species Allium cepa. Next base: position 189,670,560 of record CM060929.1, on the reverse strand, counting down.
CTGGCAGAGTTTAGGGTAGCTTTGGTCCCTTGGTGTTTAACTTTGAAATTTCCGACAGACAAAGGAGTTGGTGTGGTGCATGGCGATCAAGGGACCGGTTGTGCATGTTATGTGGCTGAGCTAAGAGAGGCCCAGCGAAGAGAGAAAGGATAGGTTGCAGATAGCTCCGTCTGGACCTGGATCACTGACAATTGACAAGTAGTGCCGGAGCCCTAGCTAGGGCAACACGATCGGATCTATAGTGACATAGATCCTAGAGATGATGATGAGGAACCCAGTGAAGCAAAAGCACCACCGGTTGAATTGACGATTAGATGACCCTTCGCGAGTACTTAAGATTGGATCACAACTCGACCCCTCGATGACCGAGGATCTCACTGATTTCCTCCGAGCGAATCTGGATGTTTTCGCTTGGACACATTCTGATATGTGCGGGATTTCCCCCTATTACGAGTCGTATGTTGAACGTAAACCTGAAGTACGTATCAGTAAAGCAGAAAAGGAGAGGCATGGACCCAGAGAGGTCCGCTACTCTCAAAGAGGAGGTGGACAAACTCAAGGCCAATGGGTTGGTCCACGACGACCTCTACCCTGAATGGGTGTCTAACCCCGTGCTAGTGATAAAAGCAAACGGGAAATGGAGGACCTACGTAGATTACTCTAATCTAAACAAAGCATGCCCAAAGGACGGTTTTCTTTATTCAGGATTGACTAGCTGGTCGATTCAACGGCAGGGCATGAGTTACTGTCATTTATGGATGCGTACTCGGGATATAATCAAATCCCGATGCACATTCCAAACCAAGAACACACCAGTTTTTCTCAAAAACGTCGGGCTATATTGCTATGTAGTGATGCCTTTTGGACTGAAAAATGCGGAAGCGACTTATCGGCGTTTGGTGAATCGAATTTTTAAAGACCAGATAGTAGAACAATAGAAGTATATGTGGATGACATGCTCGTGAATTCACGGCAGCCAAATGACCACATTCGAGACTTAGCGTAGATGTTCAACGTACTCAGATATTATGGAATGAAAATCAATCCTTTGAAGTATTCCTTTGGCGTTGCGTCGGGGAATTTTTTGGTGTCATTGTTAGTGCGTGGGTAATTGAAGCTAACCTGTAAAATATTCAAGCTATCCGAGACATACAAGCGCCCTAAACTATAAAGAAAGTACAAAGCCTCAACGAGAAAGTGGCCGCACTGAGCCAATTCATATCCAGAGCCACAGGCAAGTGTATTCCCTTCTTTGATGTAATAAAGAAAGGAAAGAGAAATTTCGAATGGACACCCAACTATGAGGATGCATTCCGACTTTAGTAAGATATTTGGAAAGTCTTCCGGTACTATCGAAGCCTATAAACCATGAAGTATTGTATGTGTACTTAGCTGTATCCCAGCATGATATCAGTATGGCTTTGGTTCACGAGGAGGACCGAGTTCAAAAGTCAGTGTATTATGTTAGTAAACATTTAATGTGGGCAGAAAGAAATTATCCTAAGATCAAGAAACTGCCTACTGCTTGGTGATTGCATCACGCAAGCTTCATCCATACTTTCAGGCACACTCGATCAGTGTTTATACCGATCAACCCTTGCGACAGGTACTCCAACGACCAGAAACCTGATCAAAGCACTCACCTCCATAGGTCGCGGCTGACCTAACCTAGATCGTGAACGACCTAACGCGATTTGCCAAAGCCCTAGATCGCGCCTCCTCTTCGTATGTCGCGAACGAGCTATTGCGGCCGATCTTCTTTGGGTCGTGGACGACCTAATCAACATCGCGAGCAAGCCCTACGCCGCTTCCCTCTAGGTCGCGAGCGACGACCCACTATATGCCGCCCTAGGTCGCCCCACCGTGAATCATGAGCGAGCTACCATAGGTCGCGAATTTTCTTTAAGTCGCTAATACGAATCTCTTATGTCGCTAATGATTTCCTGAGTCGCCCAATATAGGTCGCTCAAGATTTTGAAGATGCGCCATTTCTTATGTCGCGAAGAAAAAATTAAGTCGCTGCCATTTTAAAGTCGCGAAGCTTTGTGCCGTTTGCTTTCTTAAGTCGCGGAGATGAGGAAGTACGTCCACCATAAGTTGCGTGCCGCCTTCCATAAGTCACTGCCGAGCTATCTTAAGTCACGTGAAACATTTTAGGTCATGTGCGTAGTTATTTAGGTCATTTTGTAAGTCGTTGTACTATTTGTGTTTCATTTTCTTAAGTCGCTGTGTTTGTTGTATCGCTTTGTTAAGTCATATGCGTTGTAATCTCCTATAAATAGGGGTTGTGTCATTTGTAAAAGTGGTTGAAATTTGAATAAAATTTGGTTTGTGCTTTATGCCTCCATTTTTAAATTGGTAGTCGAGTGTTAACTCCTATCTCCACTTCGGCATTCGAGTGTGCTCGAATCAACGAGCGTTGAAGCCAATTCACGGAATCAAGTGCGCTTGATCAACGCTCAAAGAATTGTAGATCTTTCTTCACGGAATCGTGCGCGATCAACGTGTCGAAGATTGCTAAATCCGGTATCTTCGTGATCAACGGATTTGGGCCTTTCGGTATTCTTAAATCCATCGACTCTTCGTCGATTCACTGATTGTTTTCGCTAATTGTGTGAGATCCTGGACGGATTCGATTTGCATCGTCGAATTCGCTTCCCACGCTGCGTCAGTTTGGTATCGGAGCTAGATCACAAGAAATTTGCATTATTTGGAGACTTGGGTTTCGAGAAGTTGAAGTTTGGAGATCGGATTTGCAAATTGTTGAGAAGTTTGGTGTTCATCGTGTTCATCGTGAAGTTGCAACAAGTTGGGAGTTTCGATCCATCTCACTTCGGATCAAAGTTCGGAAAGTGTTTGAAATTTATTCTTGAGTTTGTTTGAAGTTCAATCATGCCTCCGAGATGAGCTCAACGTCGTCGCAATATCAATGCTTTGTATGGAAGAGAAGAGGCCGATGAAATGGAACAACGAATCAACGAGAGTTTCACTGAAAAGTTGAATGAAGGAATTGGTCGATTGGAGAGAATGATGCTTGAAATGAATCAAAATCGAAGAAGAGTTTCAACTGAATCGAGCCATGGAAGAAGTAGAGTTTCACCACATTCAGATCGGGAGAGAAGAGAAGATCATGATCGTAGAAGTGCTGACAATCGTGATAGGAATGAAGATCGAAGAAGTGGTAGTGGTATAGAGGTTGGTGGTCGTGATCGACATCGATATACTTCACATTTTGATGAGGAATTTGATGGTGATAGAGGACGTGTTCATTACCGAGATAGAGATCAAACACGGCGTCAGTATCGAGATGTAGAGGATGATCGTCAATGGGAATCGGGAATGAAGATGGAGATTCCTGAATTTAAAGGTGGAATGGTTGCAGAAGAATTCTTGGACTGGTTGTCTAATGTTGAGGAGATCTTTGATTTCAAGGAGGTTCTGAAAGACCGTCGAGTGAAGTTGGTTGCTACTAGGTTAAGAGAGAGCTATGGCATGGTGGCAGCAAACCAAACTTACACGAGAACGGATGGGGAAGTCAAAGATTGTGGATTGGGAGAAAATGAAGAAATTGATGAAAGCTACATTTTTACCTTACAATTATCAATCACTCATGTATCAGAGATTGCAGAACTTGAGGCAAGGGACAAAGACTGTTAATGATTATGCTGACGAGTTTTTTCAACTGATTGCTCGAAATGACATTATGGAGACAGAGGAACAGTTGACTGCTAGGTTTGTTGGAGGTTTGCGAATGCAGATCCAGGATATGGTTAATATGTTTGACCCGAGATCTGTGGCTGAAGCGCACCAGAAGGCGTTGGCTTGGGAGAAGCAGGGAAGACGAGGAGGTGGTGTGTTTACAAATTTCAACAATCAAGTGAAGGGTGCCAGTGGGAGTTCCAATGTTACTAAAGTTGTCGGTAAACCAGTTGTGAATGAGGCTGCGAAAGCAAAGGTCAACAACAGTTTCAAATGTTATAATTACCAGGAAGTGGGTCATAAAAGTAATGAATGTCCAAAGCCAAAGAAGAGAACAATGATTACTGAAGTTGAAGGCGAGGATATTGGTGAAGGTGATTCTAGTCCAGTGGAGGAAGATGAACAGGATATCGCTTCGGGAGATGAAGGGTGTAACCTAATGATGAGGAGGTCTTGTTTAACACCTAAGAAAGAGGATGAAGCTAGTTAGTTGAGGAGTAACATCTTTCAGTCAACATGCACTATACTGGGAAAGGTTTGTAAGTTTGTGATTGATGCAGGAAGTTGTGACAATATTATTTCTACTGAATCTGTGAGGAAGCTAAAGTTGAAGACGGAGAAACACCCTAATCCTTACAAGTTAGCATGGCTGAGAAAAGGAGGAGAGGTGAAGGTGGATAGGCGAGTTCGAGTTCCATTTTCTATTGGGAAGAAATACAAAGATGAGATCTGGTGTGATGTAGTTGAGATGGATGTTGGTCCTTTGCTTCTGGGAAGACCGTGGCAGTATGATCGAGCAGTGCAGCATGACGGTCGAACCAATAGCTATAGTTTTATGTTTAAAGGCGTTAAGGTTATTTTAGTTCCAAAGAAGAGACAGCAGGGAGAGAGCAAGTCTGAGGAGATTGAGGAGCTGAAAACTTTATTGACTTTGAAAGAATTTGTTGAAGAAGTAGAGGAGAGTCCAGAGGTATTTTTGTTGATTGGACATGAAGCTACTGAATCGGTTGAAGTCCCAGAGGAAGTGAAGCCGGTATTGGAAGAATTCAGTGATGTGTTTCCGGAGGAGTTGCCAAAGGAATTACCACCGCTGAGGGATATTCAACATCAGATTAATCTTGTGCCAGGATCGGTATTACCTCACAAGCCACATTACCGGATGAGTCCCAAGGAGCATGAGGAACTGAGAAGGCAAGTGGAGGAGTTGTTAGAACAAGGTCGTGTTCAGGAGAGTTTGAGTCCATGTGTTGTGTCAGCCTTATTGGTACCGAAGAAGGATGGGACGTGGAGGATGTGTACGGACAGTCGGGCTCTAAACAAGATCACCGTGAGATACAAATTTCCTATGCCGAGGTTTGATGATTTGATAGATCAGTTGAGTGGGGCAGTGGTGTTTTCAAAGATTGACTTGAAAAGTGGATACCATCAAATTCGTATTAGACTGGGTGATGAGTGGAAGACTGCTTTCAAAACTAGGGAAGGTTTATACGAATGGTTGGTTATGCCATTTGGTTTATCAAACGCTCCTAGTACTTTTATGAGAGTGATGAACCAGATTTTCAGACCATTTGTTGGGAAGTTCGTGGTTGTTTACTTTGATGATATTTTGATTTATAGTGGGAATATGGAAGAGCACATCCAGCATTTGCGGGAAGTATTTTTGATTTTACGACAAGAGCAGTTTTATGCAGCAACAAAGAAGTGCGTGTTTATGACGGACAGTGTTTTGTTTTTGGGATATGTACTATCGAAGGAGGGTATTCAAGTGGATGAAAGTAAAGTGGAAGCTGTCAGGAGTTGGCCACAGCCAAAGACAATTACTGAAGTGAGGAGTTTTCATAGATTGGTATCTTTCTATCAAAGATTCATTCCACATTTTAGCAGTGTGATGGCACATGTAACTGATTGCATGAAAGGAAAGAAGTTTGCATGGTCAGAGGAAGCAGGGGTTGCTTTTGAGAAGGTCAAGGCACTTTTGACGACAGCACCAATTCTGGTACTGCCGAATTTTCAGTTGTTTTTTGAATTGCATACTGATGCTTCGAAGGTTGGAATTGGTGGAGTATTGAGCCAGAATGGAAGACCGGTTGCTTATTTCAGTGAAAAATTGTCGGGAGCCAAATTGAGATATAGCACTTATGATGTAGAGTTTTACGCGATTGTTCAAGCTGTGAAGCACTGGCGACATTACTTGTTTCAGAAAGAGTTTGTTCTTTATACCGATCATGAGGCATTGAAATATCTACAAGGGCAGGACAAGATTTCAGCGAGACATGCTTCGTGGATAGCGTATCTACAACAATTTACTTTCGTTGTAAAACACAAATCAAGGGTGACAAATCGTGTAGCGGATGCTTTGAGCAGGAGGAATCACTTGTTGACAACGTTGAAGGTTGAAGTGACAGGATTCGAATTATTGCCAGAGTTGTTTGAGGAGGATCCTTACTTTGCAAAGTTTGTTGAGAAAGTTAAGGATGGGGATACTGATGAATTTGTGTTGGTTGATGGATTCTTGTTTAAAGGAAATCGATTATGTATACCAGACTGTAGTTTGAGAATTAAGATTGTTCAAGAATTACATGAACAAGGCCATGTAGGCAGAGATCGTACATTGCAGTTGATTTCTCAATCTTATTTTTGGCCATCAATGAAGAAAGAAGTAGAGAGATTTGTGGAGAGATGTCATATCTGTCAAGTTTCGAAAGGAACAGCGACGAATGCGGGATTATACATGCCATTACCAGTACCTACTAAACCATGGGTTGATGTTAGTATGGATTTCGTCTTGGGGTTGCTTAGAACTCAAAGGGGAAATTATTCTATATTTGTTGTGGTGGACAGGTTTTTGAAGATGGCACATTTCATAGCTTGTAAAAAGACAGCGGATTCAGTTCGAGTGGCTCAATTATTCTTTAAAGAGGTGTATCGATTGCATGGTTTACCAGAATCTATTGTTTCTGATCGAGATACTAGATTTTTAAGCCATTTTTGGTTGAGTTTGTGGAAGATGGTTGGAACAAAGCTGAAATTTAGTAGCGCTTACCATCCGCAAACTGATGGACAAACAGAGGTGGTTAACAGGTCGTTGGGGAACTTGTTGAGATGTCTCGTGAAAGATAATTTGAAAAGCTGGGATATGAAATTCTGTCAAGCGGAGTTCGCACACAATCATGCAGTAAATCAAAGTACTGGATTCAGTCCATTTCAAGTTGTATATTCAACCATTCCGAAGGGGCCATTGGATTTAACGACAGTATCATATCAAAAGGGAGTGATTAAGCAGGCTAGAGATTTAGTGAATGAGTTACGGGAATGCCACAAAGTTGTACAGGAACAACTGCGTAAGACAAATGAGAAGTACAAGCAAATAGCAGATAATAAATGAAGAAGTGTTGTCTTCAAAGAGGGAGATTTTGTATATGCAATATTGACCAAAGACCGTTTTCCGGTTGGAACTTACAACAAGTTAAAAGCACGAAAGATTGCTCCAGTAGAAATTCTGAAGAAGATCAATGATAATGCGTATCGGTTAAGGTTGCCGGAAGAGGTTCATACTTCTGATGTTTTCAATGTTAAACATTTGATTCCGTATTACGGAAAGGAACTTGTCGAAGGTGACGAGGGTGTGAATTCGAGGATGAATTCCTTCCAACAAGAGGAGGATGATGAAGCACTCACCTCCTTAGGTCGCGACCGACCTAACCTAGATCGTGAACGACCTAACGCGATTTGCCAAAGCCCTAGATCGCGCCTCCTCTTCGTATGTCGCGAATGAGCTATTGCGGCCGATCTTCTTTGGTTCGTGGACGACCTAATCAACATCGCGAGCAAGCCCTACGTCGCTTCCCTCTAGGTCGCGAGCGACGACCCACTATATGCCGCCCTAGGTCGCCCCACCGTGAATCGCGAGCGAGCTACCATAGGTCGCGAATTTTCTTTAAGTCGCTAATGCGAATCTCTTATGTCGCTAATGATTTCCTGAGTCGTGCAGTATAGGTCGCTCAAGATTTTGAAGATGCGCCATTTCTTATGTCGCGAAGAAGAAATTAAGTCGCTGCCATTTTTAAGTCGCGAAGCTTTGTGTCGTTTGCTTTCTTAAGTCGCGGAGATGAGGAAGTACGTCCACCATAAGTCGCGTGCCACCTTCCATAAGTCGATGCCGAGCTATCTTAAGTCGCGTGAAGCATTTTAGGTCGTGTGCGTAGTTATTTAGGTCGTTTTGTAAGTCGTTGTACTGTTAGTCTTTCATTTTCTTAAGTCGCTGTGTTTGTTGTATCGCTTTGTTAAGTCATATGTGTTGTAATCTTCTATAATTAGGGGTTGTGTCATTTGTAAAAGTGGTTGAAATTTGAATAAAATTTGGTTTGTGCTTTATGCCTCCATTTTTAAATTGGTAGTCGAGTGTTAACTCCTATCTCCACTTCGGCATTCGAGTGCGCTCGAATCAACGAAAGTTGAAGCCAATTCGCGGAATCAAGTGCGCTTGATCAACGCTCAAAGAATTGTAGATCTTTCTTCACGGAATCGTGCGCAATCAACGTGTCGAAGATTGATAAATCTGGTATCTTCATGATCAACGGATTTGGGCCTTTCGGTATTCTTAAATCCATCACTCTTCGTCGATTCACCGATTATTTCCGCTAATCGTGTGAGATCCCGGACGGATTCGATTTGCATCGTCGAATTCGCTTCCCATACTGCGTCAAAACCTCTGGAAGGATGTTAAAATGGAATATAGAGTTGAGTTAGTTCAATATTACCTACCTGCCATAAAGGGCCATACAAGGGAAATTTCTAGCAAACTTCATCGCTGAATTCGCCGTGTTAGACGAACCAAACGGTCACAATGTCATTCCTCCCATCCAATGGAAACTGCACACCGATAGGGCATCTAACGACCGTTTCTCTAGAGCTGGTACAGTTCTTGTGACTCTCGAAAATCGATCAATTTTTTACGCTTTGAAGCTCAATTTCCCAGCTACAAATAACGAAGCCGAATATGAATCATTAATTGCTGGCTTGAAACTTATCATGGAACTGAGAGTAAAATCGGTTGAAATCTATTATGACTCACGATTGGTGGTGTACCAGGTGCGAGGGGACTATCAAGCGAAGGGACGGAGACTTGCCCCGTACCTTGCTCAGGTTCAAGAACTGTTAGCAGATCTAGGATATTATGATATTTCGCATGTCCTGCATGAACAGAATAGAGAAGCCGATTCATTGGCCAAATTTGCAAGTGCTGGCGATGCACAACAAATGGGATTGATTCCCGTTGAAACCTTACATGCTCCGAGTATAAGTATGACGGAGGTATATTTCGTGTTAAAAACAAAAATAGAGAAGGAATCATGGCTGACCCCATTCAAGCAATACATTTTGCATGGGGTCTTGCTCGAAAGAAAAAGCGAAAGACGACAAGTTATCCCTAAAGCTTCCCAATATGTAATGCAAGACAGAATAATGTATCGGAAGGGATTCTCGGTCCCCTGACTCCAGTGCATTGCCCATGATGAGATAAAACGAGTCCTGAAGGCGGTTCATGAAGGAGAGTGTGGTGACCATACTAGGGGGCAGACATTAGCAAAGAAGACCCTCCGCTATGGATATATTGGCCAACTGCAAATCAGGATGCTACAGACTTCATAAGGAGATATGAAAAATGTCGGAAGTATGCAAAAATCTCGAGAGCTCCACCGACAGAACTCACAAAAATGGTTAGTCCCTGGCGGTTTGCAATGTGAGGGATCTATATAATCGTTTCTTTGCCAATATCCAAAGGTGGTGCAAAATACGCAATAGTTACGGTTGATTACTTTACCAAGTGGGCAGAAGCAGAGCCCCTAGCCATAACCACAACCAAAAAGGTCATTAATTTCGTTGTACGAAACATTACATGCCGTTTTGGCCTCCCGCGAACTATCATTACAGACAATGAAAATCAGTTCGAAAGTAGGGAGTTCAAAGAGTTTTTGTCAAAAGTATGGCATTGAAAAAAGGTTTGCAGCAGTTGCTCATCCAATAGCCAATGGATAAGTAGAGGCCGTGAACAAAATAATCAAGTCCATATTGAAAAAAATTTGGTAAAGGCTAGAGTCAAGTGGGTGGATGAACTTCCAACAGCACTTTGGGCTTACAGAACCGCCCACAAGTCCACGACTGGCCACACTCCATTCACTTTGGCTTATGACACGGAAGCTGTTATACCCATGGAACTTGAAGTTCCTTCACATCGTGTTACTCATTATGACCCTAAGACGAATCGGGATCTTTTACTGGAATCATTGGACTTTGTTGATAAAAACGCGAGGAAGCTGATTTAAGAGCGGCTGCATATAGGCACCGAGTCGCTCGATATTATAATGAAAAAGTCCGCCTAAGAATCTTTGATGTGGGCGATCTCATTTTGAAACGATTTTTCCCAGTTTTGCCGCATATAAATCCCACATGGGAAGGTCCATACATCATTAAACGGAGGCTTGGAGAAGGAACTTTCATGCTATCGACCATTGATGGCGCGACACTCCCCCGAGCATGGAATAGCGAGCATTTATGGCATTATTATACTTAGTATATTTCTTTCATATTTTAGTTGCAATCATTTCCAGTATATTTCTATTTTTTATTCTGAGTTTTTGGCATGTAATGAGACAATTTAGTTTGTTTTCATTAATAAAAGATTGAAGCCATCTTTTCCATGAATTATTAATGTTTCCGTGTGTTATAATTCTATGGAAAAAAACTAAAGTTACATTATTTTGTCTGGCATATGAACGCACATGATTCCAAAAAATCTCCAAATCCCCAGAGTGCGGACTGGAGTACTATGGGTCCCTAGAGTGCGGACTAGAGTATAAACAACTTTAAATCTCCAAGTCCCCGAAGTGCGGGCTGGAGTACTCTGAGTCCTCAAAGTGCGGACTAGAGTATAAACGACTAAAAAACTCTAAGTCCCTATAGCGCGGTATGGAGTACTCTAAGTCCCCAGAGTGCGGAGTAGAGTATAAACGACTGTAAATCTCCAAGTCCCCAGAGTGCAGACTGGAGTACTCTGAGTCCTCAAAGTGCGGACTAGAGTATAAACGACTTAAAAACTCCAAGTCCCTAGAGTGTGGACTGGAGTACTCTGAGTCCCTACAGTATAGACTAGAGCATAAACGACATAAAATCTCCAAGTCCCCATAGTGCGGACTGGAGTACTCCGAGTCCCCAGAGTGCAGATTAGAGTATAAATGACTTGAAATCTCCAAGTTCCTAGAGTGCGGACTGGAGTACTCTGAGTCCCTAAAGTGCGGACTAGAGTATAAAAGACTTGAAATCTTCAAGTCCCTAGAGTGCGGGCTGGAGTACTCTGAGTCCCTAGAGTGTGGACTAGAGCATAAACGACATAAGATCTCCAAGTCCACGGAGTGCGGACTGGAGTACTCTGAGTCCCCGGCGTACGGACTAGAGTATAAACAACCTAACATCTCTAAGTCCCCAGAATGTGGACTGGTACACTCTGAGTCCCCAGAGTGCGGACTAAAAATATTCTAAGTGCCCTAAGCGTGAAAGAGAGGATCTACAATTCCAAAAAATCTCTGAGTCATATGGAAGTGAACTAGGATGTATGTAGCTCACAAGATTTTGGATCTCGACCACAGTTATGCAGTAAGCTGAACAATTAAATTCAGTTGAAAGATAAAGAAACTAAATTTTATTTATCAATCCAAAATGAGGTTCCACTACAATCCCTCCAAAACTCGGAGTCAAAAGTCTATCTACATTGACTGTGAAAATATATAGAAATAATTACATAATCTAAACTAACTCTCATTGAACGAGTGTGACAACTACTTCTTTGGTTTCTTTTCCTTCCTCGTTTTCTCAGACGACTCCTCCCCTATGCGTTTTTGCTTGGACGCTTTGCTTGATGGGGAAGTAACATCCGAGGAAGGACGAGGAACTTCCAGTGGCTTGGACCCATCAGGGAGAATGACCTTCAAAGGCTTGTTCAAAGGATCATCTAGTTCCACAACTTGGAACTCAACTTTGATTTCAACTTTCTTTTTCTTCTCCTCCACAAGTTTCTCCTTCATGCTCCACCTTTGGAGTATGTCCGGAGGCGCCAGTAATCTCAACTTCGTAATTTTCTTCGACGAGTAACGAAGTTTCAGACCTGTCCTCATCAAGCGCCTCAACCACTTGAGCATCAGGACCGGGAGTCTCTCCCGCTTGAATGGCCTCACTCGTCTTCTCCTTCTTCTCCGTGGCATCATTGCTTCTTGGAATTGGCTCAGGATTAGAACAGCCTACATGAGATCAAATGAGGCAAATGTCAGCATACATTAACTACTCGTCGAAAACGATGGCCTTTTGAGCTTTGAAAAGAGAAGTTATGTACCGGTTTCTGGATGACTCTCAACCGTCCGAGGAGTTTCTCCCTCTGGAATGGGAGATAGAACATGAATATCAAGGCCAGGATCTTTCGGGTCGTAGCCAACGTGCTGCTTGAAGGGATCAAGTGCAGGGCGACCGACCGGTTGAGTAGGAGAAGGAGGTAGAGACTCGGTTCCGGACGGACCGGTAATGTCGTTCTTTCTTTTTGATAAGGAAGAGTCTCTACTATAAAGAGTTTTCGCTGCAGACAAGTCTGAAGGCTCATTCCACTGATAAATTCCTTCACTAAAGCTTCTTTGTCCACCTCTTCAGTACCCGACTCGATCTTTTTAATCTTTATCAAAGTCTCCCATGCTTTGGCTAGAGATTCGAGGTAACCCTCGCCGAGGAATATTAATTCGCGATGCATGAGGACTCGAACATTATACTCGGCTATAAGTGGATCATACATGATTTCCTCCCTTCCAGCCTTTGTAGCCGCCTCAAGGCGAGAATCAATCTTTATGGAAGCTGTTCGTTTTCCCTCTTACGGCTTCATCCTTCAGCGCCTCAACTTTGGAGGGTTCATCTTCGAGCTTTGTTTTCAGGAGTCGTGTAGCAACAATCTCATCGTAGTATCGTTGCGCCTCCTCCTGAATAGCAATTTTTTCCTCTTTCTCTTTGAGAAGTAGCTCTTTCAACTCGTTAACTCGCTGGGTGAATGCGTCTCTCTCCTTTTGGACCGAGTCTTTCTCTAAAGCCAAGGCACCGCAGCGTTCAACCACTTCGTCCATCTCTTTCTTATGTGTAGCCTCCAGATGATTAACTGCCTCAGCTGTGTCCTTGGCATTTTTCTGAGCAGTTTCAAGCTGAGACTTGTATGAGAGAAGCTGTTCATCCTGAGCATTAATGATGTCTTTGTCATAAATGGCTTCGAGTTTCAAGCAATCAATTTCATGTTGATGTTCGATAGAAACATCAAACACTTTCTCTACTAAATGAACAAATGCGTCGTGTTGAACGTAGACATCATTATTGCAAGTAATGGCGCTTTGTTTGACGTGCCCTGATGAATGGCTGGAAGAAATTTCAGGCTATCGAAGCATATTTTTGGGAATGTGGCCTTGAGCTCAGTAAGTCTTTCCGCCATCGACGGATCATGTATAGGAGCAGGAGGAGTTTGCCTAGAGACTACAGATGTTTTGTGAGGTTCCTAGGATTGCCTGGTACTAGATGAACCAGAATGTTGGTCTCGGTGAGCCTCAGGCTGGGACCCTTATGCACAGATTTCTCCTTGCCTTGCTCTGATTGAGAAGGAGGATCACGAGAGTAGGAAGACTGGCTGTATGTTTTTCTTTGATAAGATGAATCTCGAGGTCGATAGTCTCGATCGCCGATGTCATCTCTATCTTGGCGTTTTCCGAGGCACGAATCCCGGCCAGAATGATGAAAGATAGATGGCTCGTGAAGACGGTTATGTCCGTGAGTGCTCCCCATATCACCTATTTAGAAATTAAATGGCGACAAGTTGGCAAAAAATAGAGTGATGGCTAAAATTTAAGTGCAAAGTGAAGTGCACGTGTCTGTGTATGTCCTAATGTTTCCTCCCGACAGACTAGTTTCTTTGTCTTTACTTTTAGGAGTTTCTTCTCCTTGGTTATGGGCTTGAGCGCCTGCATCGCCTCTCGCGAGCGAATGGAATTTAAGGGCTTCTGGATCATTGAAGCTTTAATTGAGTAAATCGTTTGGAATGGTGAGGTCGGATAAGCCTTTCAATGAACCCTCCAAGTGTTGAGGAAACGATCCTTTTTCCACTGGGGTGATTGTGACCTTTGAGGTTCCACCAACAGTCTTCTTCCTTAGTTTGTACGCTATTTTCCTTTTTCCCTTCGAAGGGGGAGGTGCTACATCGGTGTCGTGTGCCTCAACCACTAGTTCCCGAGTAGGACTTACATTCTCACCAGGTGCGTCAGACACCTTAGCCTCTCTAATCTCGCCTTCCTTTGGTGTGTCAGGGGAATCACGTGTTGAAGGCCCAGCTTGCCTTTTACCTTTGCCCAAGGCAGACCCGGTTATAGTGACGCCATGAGGAAGACTTATTCGACGACCTTCCGCCAGCAGCCTGAACTTGAAGAGCGATTCATTGGAAATGATAGATCTGATATCCCTGTCTTCTACGGGAACAGCTCGAATAGCTTCAACGACCTCGGAGTACCCGAGGCCTTCAGGACGTGGGCTGATACCTGTAAAAGTAGAGAAAGAGTTAGAAAGGGTGCAATTTCCACCGAATACAAGTATTGATCCAGAAAAGAAACTTACTTCCTTCCAACCATCTCCTTGCAAAGCCAGGGGGACAACACACGTAGAACCATTCCTGCTTATACTGGATGAATTTTCTCCATGCTCCACTCAGAATTTGACACTTGTTATGTGGCTCGATAAATATAAAGGATGGGCTGTCGGATCATCTCTTGAAGTGATAAATATAGCAGATGTCACCAGGAGTGGGAAGCCTAAATAAAATACTCATGAAAAGAATGCACGTGCCATATATGAACGCGTGGCTGTTGGGGTGTAACTATGATGGGGCAATCTCAATATACTACAACAGATCGCAAAGAAAGGAGTTGAATGGTGGCACGCTACCAACCCAGCACATGAATTTGTTACAGGCAGTATATCCAACTGAGGGCAGGTGGGGACGATCTTGTCTCGATGGAACCAGTACGTCGTCAAATGGAACTTCGTGTATCATGCATAGTCGATGAAGGGCGTTTTCATTGATTCTTGAAGCTAGGGAATCGGCCGGGTTGTCTAAGACGATCGCAACATCTACGGCATCAGGAGCCAAGTCAATAGTTGCAGTCGTCGGACTCGGAATATTCTATATAGGAGTTGTCGATGGATTTGAAGTTCCCACTACTTCTTATTGAAAACTTGGCTCAGGTTTATTTGAGATTGTAGCAGAACTCAACTTTCGAGACATCTCAAATAGCGTCGAATTTGGATGAACACCTGTTTGAAATATACTCGAAAGACAATCAATATTAGACATAACGACAAATCGCTCCCCGCATGTGGTGTGTGAACTAGTGCAATCATTTAAATATAAATGTAAAAGGATTAAAAGTCGTGAAGCTGTTGAATTAATGTTAAGCTTTGAACCGTCATCTTCAAAGACCGTCATCGCTGACTGTCTCCGAGAGCCTGTCATGTGATGGTTTCAAATTTAAACTCGGCATTGGCACTATATCTTGAAGTCTATTATTTGTCCTAATCAAGTTAAACTCAGGTCTATAGTTGTTGAAATTGGGGAGTTATCAGTTCGAATTCGTTCGATATGTTTGTTTGCTTGAGTTATGGTCCTTGTTCATTGTCCTGTGATTAGGCATGGGATGTAGTTGAACCTGACATATGTTGCAGTCGAGGCAGAATGATAATGACTAACATTGTCTACTTATCGGCTCAATGCCAAACGACCATCAATGCCGAACGGCCCTCAATGCCGAACAGCTCTCAATGTCGAACGGCCCTCAATGTTGGACGGCTCTCAATGTCGAATGGCCTTCAAGGCCGAACGGCTCTTAATGCCGAATGGCTCTCTATGCCGAGCCGCTCTTAATGCATGTTAGCCAACCCACTCACTCTCCTCATCGACACACTCTCAACACCACATGAGGTCGACCTGCTAGCTACCTAACTCCCTAACATCATTCTCGTATGAAGACCATCGGACCACCTATTTCCTACTTGGCCAGTTTTCACTCACCTACCTAGACACTCGCCTCTTCCTCGCCCCTGGGTTACCGACCGACCTCGATCAACAATCTGGTTACACTTCAACAACCTAACTCCCACGCTCGGTGACCTAGTAGGAGCCTACAACCTAGAAACCACCGGTGTCACCTTCCCTTCTCCTCACCGTTTCGCCAAATCGAAATCGATTAAAGTTGTATCAAGTTCCAACCTTAAGGCATACTCAAACCTACTTGATTCATATTCCTCATATACATGATTCCTATCGCCCATAATCTAAAGAAGTTTTGTGAATTCAAATTTCATGCTAAAACCTCCTATTTTGAAAAAACATTTGAATGAGAGGTTATTACCTAAGGGAGTGTTCGAAGCTTCGGGATATGGTTAGGTTCAAGATTGAAAATCGTTTAAACTCAACTTGGGAAAGGACTGTAGGGAAGACGTGCTAAATTCGAGGTAAGGAAGGAGAGTTGGGAAGATAGCCAACGTTCGTAGGAAATCACGAGTTCCTGTGGAGTCGAAGTGAAAGTAAGAAAGAAATTAAGAGAAGTGTTAGTTTTTATACGTGAAGAAGGGAAGGCGAACAGGCATCGAACGGTGAACCCAGTCAAAGTATTTTGTGGCTCGATGAGCAGTCATATCGATCGGCAATGAACTTGCTGAACGAGTCGCTCGGCATTCAGGAGACCATATGAATCAAATGAAGAGAAGTAAGGGCAAGGATTTAAAGGAAAATGTGGATTTCTCATGGTTCAAAGCGCATCATGTTGGCTCACACGATACACTTTGGGGGGTAAGTGTTACCCAATTGCTTGACCCGGTAACGAGTCATTTGGCACATAGATCTTGTTCGTCATAGGTACCTCGTTCGACCGGGAAATCTCATTCGGCATATAGGCCTCGCTCGGCACTGAAGCCTCGTTCGGCATATAGGCCTCGCTCGGCACAGAAGCCTCGTTCGGCATACAGGCCTCGCTCGGCACAGAAGCCTCGTTCGGCATACAGGCCTCGCTCGGCACAGAGGCCCATTCAGCATGCAGACCTCGCTCGGCACAATGACCTTGTTCGATATACATGCCTTGCTCAGCAAAGAGGACTCACTCGGCATTCGAATGTCATTCGGAAGGATTATCTTATTTGGCCTTGCTCCATCGTTCGACGTTCTCGAGTCATTACTTCATCGCTCGGCATCCCCTGGCTCGGCCTGTCTACTACTCGGCATAGGCGCAACACTCGGCCCTAGAGTCGTTCGGCATGGACCCCTGGCTCGGCTTGTACATCGCTCGGCATGCCTGGGTCGGTGCATAGAAGTCACCTTCTGTGGGCTGAGATACATTGTTCCTGGGCCCGTGAGGGAAGTCCAGCCCAATATTTTATTTTTAAGGTAAGTATAAATATTTTATTATGCGTAGATAAAAACCTGAATGCGTACAAATTTGAATATTATTTGAGTTAATGAGGTTAATTTGGTTATGTTTCAAAAAAAATTGAATTTCAAAAGGTTGTGCGACGTACATGGTCCCTTGGTTTCTTTTATTATTAATTGTTGCATGAACGTTTTAAAATAGTTACCTTATTATTAATACTTGATCCGTTTATTTAACCTTCTGTTTAATACATGAGCCTAGACTTTTAGGTTGTATTTAATTCTTGCCATCTTATTTTCACATATACAAAATTTTACTTTCGTTTGCAAACTTTTCCATTCTAACGTACATTTCCTTATATATTATTAATTCCTGAAGCTTTAAAAATAAAACGTGACATTATTTTTGTCCCCCCACCTTCATTTCCTAATTATAAATAACCTACAGCTTATTTCTTCTTTTACATTTTGTTTCTCCTGACACCTCATGATCAAAAGCTCTTATTCTTGCAAATCCAAAAGCTTTCTTGTATAAAACATGAAAATTTTCATTTTTCGTACACTTCATGTCCTCATCTTAATTGTTCTTCAATCTTTTCCTTAAGCCTCATCCTGAGAAAAACGCAAGTATTAAAAAAAATTATCTATATATATTTTTAATGCGAACTAATTTTTATTTAATAATATTTCTTATAACATGAATATCTTTTGCATATAAACTTTGTTTTACGCGCTATTTGTTGTGTTGGATTCATATATAAATTTCGGACAACACGAAATTGATTTAGTTGAATTTGGAGATTATTGAGATTTGCGCTTCTGTTTGGATTTTTATGGGCTAAAATCAAAGATGAGTGTTTTAACCCACTCACAACTTCCAATTTTTTTTATGTTTGTTAAATTCAGTTATGATGTGATTAGGAAATTTATTTATTACTGTTTGATATATTTGAATTGCCATACTTGTTAAGTTATATCCTTTTGGATTAAATTGTTATCTGATTTATTTTAAAAATTAAATTGCTATTTGAATACCTATTATTGTAAATTAGTTAATTGTTGATATTTATTTGGTTGATTTGGATGATAATTATGATGGATGTTGATTGTATGTTGGATTATTGGATGTTATGTTAATTTATACATACACACACACATACATATACTGTTATCACTCTGCAAGTTTCTTTAGTTATTATTATTTGAAAATCGTTATGGGTTGAAATGATAGACTCGAGTGATTTTATGAATTTTTATATTTATTCGAGATTGCGGTTTAAAATTATATATATATATTTATTTAATCATAAAATTTTAAATTGCGCATTAAAATAATAAATATCGGTATCACTTGACTCTAGGGTAGAGAATTATATACGGACCCTGAATTGGTTAAATTAAATAATTTTAAAATCCTTAATTATTGAATGGAATTAAATGATATTTTGAAGTAAAATTTGATTTATATAAATTAAAGTATTTTTGAAAAATCAAATTTATATTGAAAAAGGAAATTTGGTTTGTTGATTTGGAAAATGAAATTGGTCTAAATTTATTGAAATGAAATGACTAGTTTAATTGGATATAAATTCCAAACTTATATTTTAATATAAATTATTTTAAAAGAATATATTATTTTAAATTTTCTAATTATTCAAAATTTTCAAATATATAAAATTATTTAACTAATTTTAACTATATAAAATTACTTTGATCTGTTTTAAAGCATTTTAATTTATTTAAATACAGTTAATTATTTTAAAGCTATTTAATCTATTTTAATTATATGTAATCTAATTTAAATCCATCAATTTAAAAGTATTTTTAACCTATAATTAAACTATTTATAACTATTTTAACTATTTATAATTATTTAAATTATTTATAAATTTCCAGATTAAGTAAAGTGGAAGTGTTCAAATTGAATGCTTTGTTTTAAAAGAGAATAAATTGAAATGATGATTTTGAAGTAAGGTTTTATCCTATTTTGGAAATATGACTATGGAAGAAATTATGACTTTTTGAAAGGAAATATAGTCCCAAACTATGATTTCAAAGTGAATATGATTTCAAAGTGAATATGATTTGAAAGTAAATACGATTTTGAAACCTCTCGGAGGAGAGTACGGTACTGTATAGACTATGGGAATATATAAAATGTGTTAAGGGGGATATGGGTAATGCCTTAACGCTATTTTAATACTTTTACTTTACCGTAGACATATTATAATAGCGTATATTACTACATAGTTTAATGGATCCTTAGGAGGTGTGAATCCCAAGCATCTCTTAAGTTACTGCACTCACGTTAGACACTGGATAGGAGATGTCAAAACCTGTAAACATCTCCGACGCCATTCCACTCATATTTATTTATCGTTGATTTAACTCACATAAGATCTTTTAGTTCTGACTCAAGTGTTTTGTCCTTTCAACTCGCTTGGGTCAGCCTGAGCATTTCAGGATTTGAAGACCTTAATTCTGAAGGAAGAAGACGAAGATTGCATTATTATTACTTACTGTATTATTCCACTGCATCATACTATTCCGCTGCATTGTTATTTATTTGTTCTCTGGTAGGTGTAACTCTGATCTGTGTTGTATAAGTATAAACAAATGTTTTGTAAAACAGCTTCAGGAACTGTTTGTTTAATTGTTACATTTTGTCATTCCGCTGCAAAATTTTGTTGTCTTTTTCTTTCTCTGCTTTTTTTTATTCACCCCAATAACAATCTGCCCTGTTATATGGTTTGAGTTGACGTTTTTGTCTGCTTAAAACGTACAAAAAGGCGGGATGTTACAATTGGTATCGGAGCTTTGGTTTAGAGATAACCTTAGCTTTATGGGGTATGGCTCATATTTAATAGGGTAGTAATACCCTATGATGAGTCACTGGGAGTATATATATGAGAGAGCATATTTATTAGTGTTATAAGAGGTTTTTATATTATGATAATTTGTTCCATTTTGTATTTATAAATTCTGGTTGGTGCATAGGACACTATGACATCGGTAGGGATTTCTAAACACTTAATAGGATAGACCGACATAATATTTGTTTTGAAATATAGGTAAATGAAATAATTTTGCCTACTATATATTTTGTATTAATATAATAATTTTATAAATAAGATATTTGGTTGTTATATATTTGCCGTTAGGTATTGAGTTTTATAAATATTGATTGATAAATAAAATTTACAAAAAAAGTGAATATAAAATTGGCAATTTAGAATTTAAGTTTCAGGGTTTTGAAAACTTCTTTCGAATGATTTTGGAATATAATAATAATATTATTTAGAAGTATTTCTAATATAAATATTTCAATATGATTTGAAAGAATTGTTTTAAAGAAACTTTGGAAAGTAATAAGTTTGTACTTCCCTCTCTGTCGCTAGAAAATAATTTCGGTGATGAGTGCACGCATCATCGACATTCATTTTCTAGTTTTGAGGTAGGAAGATCATTGTATTTGTTTACTACATATTCGTTTTGATAAATAAATAAATATAAATTTTATTTCCAAATATGATTTGATATATACAAAGATATGATTTTATATATTATCATTTTAAATGATTTGAAATGGAACCCGACATTTAGTTCTTAAATCTCTATGAATTAGAGATTTTAGTTAATGAAATGGAATTTAACAAATTAATATTTGGAACCTCTAAATGAAATTAAGAAATTAAATGTTAAATTTTAACTGAAGTATATAAGAAAATTGAAATTTGTAGCCTATAAAACGAAGGACATGATTATTGAATATTAAGTTAATTAAAAGAATGAGATACACTTATGTAACTTTCAATTACAATATTAAAGACATATATATATAACTTACCAATTATAAAAGTTGAAATGCTAAAAGAATATGTAATGGAATATTGTACAAGTAAACTTAAAGTAATGAAAGTATTTAATGAATTGCTTTTATAAAATAAGAATTTATATTATAGTAATTATAAACTTAAGTTATAATTGAAATGTTACTATAATAATAATAAAATAGGAAATGAGTTTTGAAAATAAGTAATTGGAAAATTAAGTAAATGAATTGATATGCTAAGTAATTGAAATGAACATGAATACTGAAAATAAATGAATGCAAATAAATGGAATTAAGTAATGAATGAATGGGAATTGAACTTTTGTAAGAAATAAATGTAAATTTAAGAAATGAGTCATTTTATAAATAATATGAAAAGAAATATGTTAACATAAACCTAAATAATGTTGGAAGTTGTTGTTTTTTTTGGTTTATGGTTGTTTGGGAAAGGATGCTCCTAATTATTTTGGATGTATGAATAAATCTGCTAAGTTCTATCCAAGACTGTAAAGTATATGGTATACTTAGTAGTTTGTTGTCATTTTGTGCGATTAAGAGCGTCTAAACCTGAACAAACCATTTGTTTAGCTCGCTATGGATGGATGGTTGATGATATTGATTTCATATGATGATTGTACGTTATGGTTGCAAGTGGTTGTTGTTATGTTATATTTATTTGTTTATTAGTGGTTGAAAAAACTTTAAATATTTCATTTTATATAATTATTAACTCTTTTGGATTATATAAGTGAATACAAGTTATGGAAGCAATTGCTACTGCTTTTGGTTTCATAATTTAAGCGTTGTTTGCCCGACAAATAGGTACGTTCTCGGATTAAGGTTTTCTAGCGATAGTATATTGTTTTTCCCGCTGTTGGAATATATTATTTTGAAAGGTTATGATATATATTGTTTTATTTATATTATAATTTCTCCTGAGCCTCTCCGTACAAAGGAGACTCTGCAAAAAAAATCGTAAATTATGGACTTAGAAATTTTTGAAAAATGTTTTCCAAATTTTATTATTTGAGTATAAAAGGATTTAATCGTTATAAATTGGTATACTTTATTTAAATTATTTAATTTTGTAAATTTATTTGTTTATAAATTTAATATTTTGAATAAAATATACGGATTTGTTAATTCCTTCTTTCCTTTTTTTCCTTTCCGGGGATGAAAAGTTATGAGTGGGGGAGAGTGTAACGACCTATAAAATTTCGATAATTAAAATTGTTCATTTAGTAAGATTTTGGTAATTTAATATTGAAGGAAATAAAAATTAGTGAGCTGTTAATGAAAATAATAACTAGAATGAATTGCAACAGTATAAATATAAGCTAATTATTAATAGCTTGAATATAATTCTAGTAAATGAAATAACGTAAATGTTATACTTGGTTATAAATTGAAATGTAAGAAAACAAATGTAAATATTTAACTAGCTAATGAAATAATAATATAGTTAATGGTCATTGAATAAAATAAGTATTAGATAAGAATTGTAACATTTGTGTGTAAATAATGAATTTATAAGTGTGATTTAAAGTCAATATAACAATTAATATACGTTAACCAATTGCAATAAATGTAATTAAGTATTACGTTATTGTAAATTTAGGTAATATTTGGTAATAATGTAAATTTTATTCATAGAGTAATAATGGATTTGGTAAAAAGAATGAAATCGGGATGAATAAATAAATTGGGAGTATAAATTTTAATAAATGTGTGCATTGATTTATAGCGGGATATAAAAGGTAATTAATAATTTAAAGGTTAATTTATTAATAAAATAATGTGAAATGGATGGAAATGGAATAAGTGTAGTGTAATGAGAGTTGTTGTGATAATTGTTTGTAAAGAATTAACATACGAATGTTATAAAATGTTTAAAGGTGACAATTGGTGTTGTTACCAATTTAACTATCAATTGCAAATAAATGTAATTACATGTTACATAATGATAATTAATACAATTACGGAAGTGTAAATGTAATAAAATAAATAGAAATGTAAATGTATTCATAAGGTAATAATTGTGTTAATAAAAGAATGATGCTGAAATAATTAATTGGGATTTTAAATTTTAATTAATGTGTAGATTTGACAAAATTTCAATATAAGTGGAAATGTAGCAGTTAACAGAATGAAAGATGGAAACTGGAGCATACTAATCTAATGGAAGACAAACAACTATTAACCAGGTTAATGGAGTAATAATGGATTTAGTATAAAGGTTGAAAAATCAAATTAAAGCAATTAATTGAAATTTAATTTTAATAAATTGGATTTGATTATAGGGAAATTGAACACTGTAATTAGTGTTATAACCAAAATTGAATTGTCATATAATCTTGTACTAAGTCATGGTAAAAGTCCAAGTGATTAAAAATGATGAATTGGTTGGTTTATAAATATTAAATAATAAGATGATTAATTAATTTAATATTGATATATTTAATTGAGAGGAAATAATTGTTTTACTTCTCATTACATTCATTTAGTCCATTTTGAAACCTAATCAACTAAAATTAATGTAATTGAAAATTTTCAATTAATAGGAGAGAGAATACTAATTGTAATAGGCACAACTAACAGCAGCTTATGTTTTGTGAAAATATAAGTAAAGTTTGGATTCAATGAAAAGGACATTTGCATCAAATAAAATGAATGTTTCACTTGTGAATGTAGGTTTAATTTCATTAAATTAAAGAATAGAAAGATTGGTTTTAAAGAAAGAAATATATGTTTGTTTGAACTATGTTTTAGCTTACAAACTGATTACAAGAATAAAAATAATCTATTTCAGTAAGTTATTCATTACTTTTGTGTGTAAACAACAAATTTTATAAATGTGTTTAAATAAATAATTGTTCTAATTTTTTTCATCCATTTTAGTTGTCTATTTTAAAATTTAACTTTGTAAGTAATTGCAATTAATGTAATTCAAATGTTTCAATTAAAAGGAAAGAAAACGTTGATTGCAATTAATAGATTTAATAAAAGAAACACACGTTTTGTGTTAAACAAAAAGGGTTTTTAATGGAAATAAAAGATCATTTCGAGAAAACAAAATTTAACGTTTTCATTTTTAAGGTAAGTATAAATATTTTATTATGTGTAGATAAAAACCTAAATGCATATAAATTTGAATATTATTTGAGTTAATGAAGTTAATTTGGTTACATTTCAAAAAAAATGGATTTCAAAAGGTTGTGAAACGTACATGGTCCCTTCATTTCTTTTATTATTAATTGCTGCATAAAAACGTTTTGAAATAGTTACCTTATCATTAATACTTGATCCATTTATTTCTTCTTCTGTTTAATACCTGAGCTAAGACTTTTATGTTGTATTTAATTCTTGCCACCTCATTTTCACGTATACAAAATTTTACTTTCGTTTGAAAAATTTTCCATTCCTACGTACATTTCCTTATGCATTATTAATGCCTGAAGCTTTAAAAATAAAATGTGGCATTTTTCTTGCCCCTCCACCTTTATTTCCTAATTATAAATAACCTACAGCTTATTTCTTCTTTTACATTTTGTTTCTCCTGACACCTCATAATCAAAAGCTCTTATTCTTGCAAATCCAAAAGCTTTCTTTTTTCCTAAGGGTTGTTCCAAATCTTTGGAGCCCAGTGTAACGACCCAATTTATCGACGCCCGAAAGTCGACATCAATACATCCACTGTATCAATGTCGCACAATCGAATGCCGAAAAAGCGAACTGTTAGAGTTAAAAAAGAAGAAGATAGAAGAAAAAACAGAAACAATAACAGAATCTCATATTTCGCAGTGGAACAACATATAAAAGATAAATGGATAATCTTTAAAACAAAGATTGTACCAGTTTATACATATATTATCAGAATGTTACAACAACAAACGGCGGAAAAGAATATTACATACAAACGATACGCCTTGCCATCCAGCTTGAACTCCAGGTCTCCATAGCATACCTTTCTGTCTTCGCTCCAGAGTAACTGATAACTTGACTCAAGGTTGCCTGTATGGAAAATTATGGGCACCCAAAGTTTACAAAGGGAACAATAAACTCCAGGTCAGTCATGGGACTGGTGTGAGATCTTAAAATAGTTATTTTCAAAAAGAAAAGGAAAAGAAATCCGCTATGCTTTTGGAAAATGAAACTATCATAAGGCCTCCCGCCACATACAAAATGCAAACGCAGAATTGGAGGAGATTTCTCCTTATTATAGTCAAACATGCTTGATACGCAAAATCCTTTTTAATATTATCATTAGAGCATAGTGCAGAAAACATTTTGAAAGTATAATATTAATCTTAGCCAGCATACAACCATTATTGTATGCCTACTATAGCTACCATCTAAACAATGGTGACCACCATAAGTAAATGGCAGGTTATGCAACTAAAACCGTACAAGGCGCGTATTGGTGATTGGATTTCTAACAAATGGTCAAGCTAAGGAACTTCCTTTGCCACATGGGTACGCCTCTAGAGGGATGTCTCGAGAACCTAACCAGATCTCTACCAACACAGGCCGGGTTACCTCTGTAACTAGGTAACCTCCACAAGTATGCCATCCTCGGTTGTTACCGACCTTTATCCGAGGGTCCTCAACCACAAAGCAACAACCATAAAGCACAAATTTGCAGTAACCATATAGGTTAAACATCTAGGCTCCGTACAATGATACCGCCCTTTTCTAGAAGGAAATGGACATACCTTGAGGGCGCTACCCCCAAATTGTCTTGCTGCATCCTTCCTATTTCCACCATTTTCGGCTTGTGAGGTCCGACGAAGTCTCGTCCACAAAGCTGCACTTTTAACAAAAGCCATGCTTCGATCAACAAATGATCGGTAGCACTTCGTTTTCCACATTACCAAATTGGAAATGTATCACTAGTAACCATCAACTACATAATCTCTGAGCTCGTACAACTCAGAGAAGGGTATTAAGCTAAGAGAATAAATTCTCCACCACCAGTAGAAATTTATTTGGTAGAAACCAGTTTTACATCTCAAAATGTAACGTCAGACACACATCCATACAAGTCCGTTCCAGGATCGAACGGAACGAAGGCACTTCAAAGAAGCCCTTGCAATCTGGATATTCACTAATCACGTCTGGAATCTCCATCACAAAGGGTGATATAGTCTCTATACCGAAGCAATTCGATGCAGATACATTAGACAAGTAATCCTTTCCCTTTCAACAATACCCGGTCTTCCACACCATCTTCAAATGCAATCCCCTTTCGTCGTATCATTATTCGGAATGGGTTTTATGAATAAAGTCCTCTCCCGGCTAATCCGAATAACGGGTGCTTATTTTAAAAATAAGTGTTACATTCAGATTTTGAATAAATCACAACAATTTCCACTTTGATCTTTTAAATAAAAGATCCATCACAAGGATTCGATGTGGTTTTCGAATAACCATTCGGCATCCGGCCCCTGGTCGCATCGAAATTCAAACGCCATTTAAAGGCCAATATTGATAGTTGGTTATTTAACATTAATCAATATTTACAACAATCACAAGATTTAAATAATTTTCCCAAATTTTTTATTTCATAATATCTTCGCAAGATATTTTTTACATTTCAACGCTTTGAAAACAAATTTCAAATCACTTTTCATATTTCAATCCTTTGAAAACAAATTTCAAATCACTTTCCTCATATGGAATAAATTTCCAAATATTATTTATTTCCCCTAAAAGAATTTCCGAGTTCAAATTCTTTAAAAACAATTTAAAACACTTATCCAAAATATACTTGGAAACATTTAAAATAAAACTATTTTAAAACACTTTCTTAAATATTAGTTATGAAAGTATTATGCTAATATCTCATATAAACTTAAGTCCAAAATAATTTTAAAATAAAATTATTATATAGAGTATGGCTATATAAATAACCATTTTCTAATTAAATATCAACTAAATCTTTAAACAATCACTTATATAACTAATTAGATAAATCTTTACTTCAAAGATTTAAGAACAATTTAGGAAAATAATTTCTCCACAAACATCCTTTTTAAAAACCAACTTTAGAACTTTTAATTTATATTTGAAAGCTACTTTAAAGACATACTCGGCTTTCCAGGGAAAATACACTTTCCATTTCAAAAGGGTCTATTTAAATCATTTAATAAATCCTTCTTGATTTATTTTAAATTTGCATTCCAAATCCGTGAACTTATTTCCACACTTTCAAAGATAAACCCATATTTATTTTTAAAACAAATTTTCCTTTCCTTTATAAATCCCATTGTGAAATTTAATTTCCAAATATCCACTGATATACAATTTTCAAATCGATTTCTAAATATTCACTTTTAAATATCAAATCAAATTCCAAATTGATTTTTCAAACACCAAATTGATTTCTAAATAAATTTCCCAAAGATTTATTTTAAAACACCAAGCCAATTTCAAATTAATTTCCCAAAGATTTATTTTCAAAACATCAAATCAATTTCCCAGAGATTTATTTTCAAAACACCAAATCAATTTTCATTCAAACACCAAATTTATTATCTTTTAAAACAAATTCCTTTATATCTTCCAAACTATTTAAAATCTGAATTTTAAATAAATTCTTCAACTATTAAGCAATATTACTCAAAATCCATTTATTAAAATCTTTTCCCATATTTTGGAATTTATTCAATAGGATCTCACTATAGATTTTCTACTTAAATTTCAAAATACAATTTTATTTATTTCTGGTATCCTACAATACCAAAAGTATATTTCGGCTGAACTATAGCCTTCAACGATTTCAATCACAAATATAATCATACACGGATTATAAATAAATCAACACACAATATTGAAACAAATTCAATTATTTAAGGAATCCAGTTGGATCCCTCGAACCTGTTTCCCTACATCCACAGATGTCGTCATAACAATTAAATACCAATTCCACTTCGAAGTAGAATATCGCGGTATATGGAATTAATATAATATCATGCGCTATTATACGGCATATAGGGTCTCATCCGCTATATAAAATGTGGGAAATCAATCGCTCTATATATATAATACTATATATACTATCACAATCAAACGCCAGTCAATAACAGAAATTTTAAATTTTCAATCGAATGAGAAGATCTCACCTTTGTTTTGCAACCCATTTCCAATTCGACATGTTTTCTTCACTCCACTAGACCTTGTATAAACAGTTATACAATTTATTAATATTCGAATAAATCGAACCATTAATTTCCTTTTAATAAATTAATTAATTAAAATTTTTATTTTAAACTAATGCCTTTTTAAATTAAATAGTTTTAGTAACTAAAATAAGTAAATAAATTTATTAGACACATTCGTTTCCATAATACATTATCATTCCAAATTGAAACTATATATATATATATATATATATATATATATATATTGATAAGAATACATTACAGATTTCAAAAATCAATTTATTATATCAACCTTCAATGTTTTGAAATTTTTTTAGAGGTATACTTACTGTTTGAAATTAAAAATATATATGAGAATAAATATAAATATATTTATTAAACTAAAAGAAAAATTATTTTATTTTTCTATATATTTTTTTTGTAAATAACAACATAATTTATTTTATTGTACCTTAAAAATCAAATTTATCTGTATATAAATATTTTAGTTTCCTATAAGATGTACGTGTATAAAAATTTAACTATTAAAACAAAAAATACCTTACAACTGCGAACACGCCTCACCACCTCCTTAGACATCGAAGAAACACCATCAACGTCGACATTCAGTGCTCCCTTTCGTATATGTCAACATGCTAAACCTACAGACCTCTCCTCTGGTGCATGCAAACACGAGGGTCACGACCTTCATACTTGTCCGAAACTCTCGATTTGTCATGGTCGTAATTTTTCCTGGAATTGAGGATCGTCTCCCTTTGCACAAACGCGCGCGCCACCTGCTACTTGCCTTGAAATCGCTCCAGACATCGCTGTAACAACCCGATAAGTTCAGCCATTCACAGACACATGTCGGACTTGAATTGCTCAAAATACCGCATTGTAAATAAATTTGGAGCAAATGAAATACAAATCACATAATCACAGACACAGAACAAATAGAATACCTCGCAGCAGAATATAAAATACATAGTAATTCATGAAGCTACTACGGCAGAGTCTCAAACCAAAAACATAATACAGTCTAAAAATAACAAAATAGAAATCCCAAATACATAGAAGTTCACTAATACATGAGATAAACTAGAATAGCTGAAACAGAAAGTAGATATAAATGTAGATAAGCAGAAACTCCAGAAAGACCAGCTCCAGAAAGAGAATCCAAAGCTGTGAATACTCAGGCTAACCCGAGCGTAAAGTAAAACACAAAACACTCGAGTCAGGACAACATATACTTATATAATGTAAACAACTCAAGTGAACTGTAGTAGAAATGCACCATAACTTAAAGGATGCTTGGGATCGCCTATCCTTTAAATATCAGTTAAACCATAAATTAAATACATCCCATGGTTAAAATTTCAAAATAGTATTTATACGTCGAAATCAAATATCATTTTAAAATTCAATATCATTCAAAATCCATTTCAAAATATCAAAATATCCTATCTTCCAAACCACATTCATTTTTATTTAATTTAAATACCATTTCAAAACACATTTCAAAATAGTTTATATTTCGAAACTAATTGCTTCATTTAAATATTGAAATGAAGATATTATATTTAATAATTAAATTATTAAATTTCCATAATTTTAATCTTCCAAAGTTCATTCACTTAAATTTATTAAAACAATGAAAATTCAACTTTCGCAGCATTTAGAAAATGCTACGGAAAGTTACACTTAAAACAGTTCAATTTAACAAAAGACAACATTTAAAATGCTGTGATAGGGTTCCATTAGTCTCAAATAAACTTAGTTAAATTCAACCACTATAACATTCACAAAAAATGCTACAATAGCCTTTAATTAAATTGAGCCATTTGGTTCATTATTATCAACTACAGCATTTACAAATGCTCTATTATCCTTTACATTAGAATTAATAGCATTTTGGAAATGCAGTAAATTAACTTCAAATATTCAGTATAATTTCACAAACAATTATATTTTTATTTAAACCATTTTTAACTTATAAAATCATATAATTTCACTTTTAAAACAATCATTCAAATACCCTTATATTCATGATTTTATAAAGTTAAATCTCTATTCGAAAATCAAAATTTAATAGTAATTCACTTATTAAATTCCAACATTAAATTTTAAATTCATTAAATTAAATTTAACTTAACACTTAAGTTTAAATTTTCAAATATAACTTAATTTCATTTTTATTTACTTAACTTAAAATTCACTTTTAATCCAAATTCACAAATTTTCAATTTTAGTTATATTTCAAAATTTCAACTTAAATATTCATTCATTTCACATTTTAACTTAATTCAAAAATCATTAATATATTATAAAATTATTTTAAATTCATTTAATTCAAAATATCATAAATTTATCATATTTTCATATTTAATTTAAATTCCATTTATCGCAAAATTATAATTTCCAAAAAACTTACATTTCTGATTTTCTAACTTTACCATTAATTTATTTCACTTATAAATTTTCAAAGAGTCAATAATGATTTATAAAAATCATTTTTAATCAAATTTAAATCAAAATATTATAATATTTATATTTCTAAAATATTTTAAAATTTTAAGAAAAACATATTTTAACAACGGGTATGTATTTCATTTTCTAGCCTAGGTAAAGTGATACGGTAATATATCATTTCAACCCGTAATTTACAAAGAAAACTCGGGTTTGAACATTTCAAACCCGCAATCTCAAGTAAATGAAAATAATTAAAAATCATTCAGGCCTATCATTTCAGCCCATAACGATTTTCTCCTATTCTAAAGTCCGTTCGGGTATGTATCATTTCAACCCATCGTGATTCTAATTTAAAAGGAACTTGCAGTGTGATAAACTGATAAAAATAATAAAACAGCATAATATAATAGTAACATATGATATAACAGGTGTTTAAGCATGGGTGAACATCATAAAATCATAACATAGCAGGTGTAACATGATAATGTATTTTACAGATTCAAAATGGGACAATTTACTAGTTATAAATGTACATATTGTCTGGTGAGAATAACTCACTGGTTTGTGCTGGAGACACAATGAAGAATGCACGAATGATATCCAAACAAGCACGATAAAATGATACAAATATGAGTGGAGGAGCCAAAGTATCAAATCCCTTGAATACAAGTCACACAAAACAATAATAATAACATAAGTTTCAAATGCAAATACGATAAACAATGATAGAATAGACTACACAAATCAAAGCGGAATTGTTTTGCACTTGTCTCCAACACATGTTGGGTTCGGCCATGAGTGTATTACAGGTCTAAAGCAATGTTTTTGATTCAGATCTGGGTTGCTAAGGGTCGGCCTAACATGCTAGAAGGTGGTGCAAAGGTGGATGGTGGTGGAACTACACTAACAAAGCAATATACAAGGGTTTAAGGCCATAGTTTGGCCCGGCCAAGGGCATAAAGGTCACAGCTATTTCAGGTGGGGTCAATAGGTGGTGTGCAGAGGTGTCTCAGGTCTGGAATAGGGCTGGTGGTGGTGGTATTTGGTCGGCCATGGGTGGTGGAAGTGGTGGATGTGGATGATGTGTTCGGTCTAGGCAAGTTTTATGGAGTTTTGTTGGATTTTGGTGATGGATCAATCCACAAGTACGCATGGCTTGGGGTTTGGTCAAAGAAGAGGTGAAGATGGTGATGTTATCAGGTGGTGGTGGAGGTGGCAGGGGCTGCAGAGGAGGTGACCGAACCTATGACATAAAAGAACAAGTGCAAATCAAATTCAAACAATAAGAAATAAACAAAAGAAGAAGAGAAAAAGAATTCTTTTACCAAACTTTCTCCTCAAGCAAGGTCGAATTTTTTTTTGTTTCAGAAGTGGGAAATGAGTTTACGTGAATGGAAATGAAAATATGCAGCTGGAAAATGTGTATAATAAAAGCTAATTGATGAATAGTTATGTTGAATGTGAAAGGGTGGAAGATAAAGGGCCATTTGAAAACCAAAAGTCAAAACCCTTTCAAATTTCTTTTAATTTATTTATATAAGATTAAATTACTGAAAATAATAATTATTTCAGATAAAATTTCGAAAATTTAACAAAATATATGTTTGCACCAGAATTGGACACAACACTCGTCGGAAGTTATTGAAGAGATAATAAATGAAGAGTGCAAATTAAAACTGAGGATTATCTAACAACAACTCCAAATAACATGTAAATAAGCGCGTAGACAAGCAATTTATAGTGGTTCGGCGTATTGCCTACGTCCACTGTGAAGTTTTTATACTTTTATTGACTCTCTTTTGATGATTACAACTCGGTACAGCAATCAACAGTAAATTACAACTGGAAATTCGAAATCAACAATCAAATTATGATATAGGATGATGGAGATCTCAATCCGGCAGAGTCTGGGTGCTTCAGAATCAAAAGTCCCTTTTCTGTTGGCCCTGGGGCTCTATTTATAGGCGTAGGCTGCTGATATTCCGCTGAAAACTCGGGAGACCACTTCTTGCACGTGAGGGGGCCTACACGCACGGTCTCAGGAAGTTTGGGCCCACTTTGGCATCGGTTCGAACTCCATTCGAACCGATCAAGAATTCATCCAATCGAGGTGAAATTTGGCGTTGACATTCTTCAACATATATGCAAGCTTCTGTGAAAATTTCATGGCATTTGGATCAGTAGATTGGGAGATATGATGGATTCGAAATGGAGTTCATTGCCTGGCTGTTTGGTTCGAAACCATGCTTTCGAACTGATGGTTTCGAACCCATCATGGCACGTGACTTCGTGGCGACGTGGAGCGCAAACTTCGAACCAACCCGGTCTTTACTCCAAATTGACCGCTTCGACACCATGGATCTCGGCGAATTCGAATCGAAGGGAGACACGTCATCGTGGTTGGTTGACCCAGTGGATTCAAATGAGGCTACACAGGTGGATTCGAACTTGGCATCATGGATGGTTTCGAGCATGACCTTGTGGATGGGTTCGAACTAGGCTCCATGTTTGGGTTCGAGCCGTGATTCTTGCTTGGAGTCGAACTAGGCTTTGTGGTGGGTTCGAAGTGTGACTCTTGTGATGGATACGAACTATGTCACTTCTCCATGGACACGAGGCCCATCGGTTCGAACACGATGGGTTCGAACACGATGGATTCGAAGGTGACGTAGGCGAACCCGAGATGGACCTGTGGATTCGAAGCTCATGGATTCGAGCTTGATGGTTTCGAAACATTGGTTTGTGATGGCTTCGAGACCCAAGCTTTCCCCTTCAAATTGAATCGATCATAACCCGAGCGTATGAACTCGGATTGACTTGGAACTTGAGATGTTGACTCCTATGGTCTTTCTTGCTGTGTCCTATCAATTGTAGCTCAATCTGGACTTGAACAAAATTTAGTGATATCCATAGCAAAACGAAGTATGACCGACCTCTGAGACGGACTGTTCTCCGTTTCTGATCGATCTTTTGGTATCGCGGCTTTGCCAAAAAGCGGGATAACATTTTGCCCCCCAAAGTACGTCTTGTGGGAACATGACGTGCTTTGAACTGCTGCAATTTCTCTGAGCAATCATTGCTTTCTTTTTCGTCGAAACTCGTATGCTGTACTGCTGTAACCTTGCGTTGATATGATTGATTGTTGTATAATAATGCTTAGCCGTTGGCTGTCGCATTTGTAACAGGATGAGTGTTTGACCCCTGCGAATATTCAAAATCGAATGTTAGTCCGACATGTATGCGCATATGTTAATTTGACCCTTGTTAACGTCGTGCGTCCACAAGTCGTTGACAGTTTGGTTTGCTTATAGAATTTCGTATCGATTCTCTCTTGAACCGATTTTGAAATTTGAATTGAGACAACGCTTGGTGGTTGTTTCGAAAGGTTCCTTCGTATCGATCCTCTCCTGAACCGATGTAGAAGGTTAAAGGAATCGAATTTGTACTGCGCGAGCGTAATGTTTCGAACCGATGCATTCGAGCATTGATGGGTTCGAAATCCACGTTTGTATGGACGCGGCACGCTTGCTGCTATGATGGATTCGAAATTGACATTCGAACCGGTCTGAAAGGATGGAGTATACTTGTGTTGTGATGGGTTCGAAACTGACATTCGAACCGATGTGAAAGGATGGTTTCGAGACTTTTGTTCGTGGCAGTGGTCCGTGTGCTTCACACGACGGAGCCCCAAACGTGTGGGTTCGAGAGCGGATTTTGAATCGGTCCTGCATTCTGACCTGTTGTAATCGGTCAAGTCTACCGGAACGCGAATCGACCTAGTCATCTCCAACCCCCCAAATAAATAGCAATGACCTCGGCATTTTTTCACTTTTTACTTTCATTCTCGCTTGCTTTTTACTGTGCAGTGCATCGTCTCGAAGCTTCAAAAGAGAAAAGACACTGCGCCGCGCTTTTGAATCATTCAAGATCCGAATCTTTAATTTCTCAAAATCATCATTCAAACTAGGTAACTAATCTTGAATTCACACGGCAAAGCTACCTCGAACCCATCACTTTGTCATCGATCGGCCTTTCTCGGGCTTTGGTAGATCCATATCTGGCCTTTGGAAGAATCTCGAATTGATTCAGGAACTCGTGTACGAATCGATGGGGGGGCAGTGCCATTCTCTCTCAGACTTTGAGTCGACCCTTGTGATTCCCTTGGAGGGGATGCAGTTTACACCTAGCTAACCATGGTGTCGAGTTGTATCGGTGCCCAATGATCGATACAAGAAGCAACCGTTGATTGGAAGGAGGCTCTCAACTTCGCACCGATATGAAACATCCCTTTACGACCGATACGAAGGGCATCGAGTCGAATGCGTGCGATGCTTAGTTGAGGCTTCCCTGATCGGTGCGAACTACTCAATCAAGGGTCGATTCGAAGTTATCCCCCACTGATCGATTCGAGCTCGGCGTTTCGATGGATTCGAAGTCACCCTTCACCGATCGATTCGAGCTTGGCGTTTCGATGGATTCGAAGTGCGCCCCTCCGTATCGATTCGAAGTCACCCTTCACCGATCGATTCGAACTTGGCACACTGATCATCGATTCGAAGCTCGCCCCTTCGGATGGATTCGTAGTGGTGCGATGATGGGTTCGAACAGGTCACTTGTGATTGGTTCGAAACCTCATATAGTGGATACCAAAGTTTGATATTTTCTGAGAACAATTCCGACGAGCTTCACTCCTGCATATTTGGACACGTTAAACTGCATTCTTGACCACCTTTCGAAGCTCGTTGACGGAACAATAACAATCTTTGTGTGAATCAATTTTTCTTATGTGAAGGGTTTTGCGATAACGGCCATCACAACCGGGCTTTGTAGCTTTGTCGTTTGCGTGTTTTCTTTAATTCTGCGATATTCATCCAAGTAACGCATAGCACCGCACAACACACACTCGTACACTATACACTGGGGAATTCACGGGCCCCTTATCATCTAATGATGGTTTCTCATGAGTTAGTCAGTTATGGAGCCTTCGAGTTCGCGTCAGCAGGAAACCCCATAAGATATACAGAGTATAGTACCTCCGAGGTTAGAGGTCCCGGACATTGATCCTGAAGTTATCGGCCCGGCGCCGGATGAACTTCCCGACGCGTCATTCATTGCTAATCCATCAGATTCCGTCCCATCTCATATTTCCGAAGATATGCTGGGGAGGATATGTTTGAGGCACGGTTTGTCATTAGACGACGTGTTATTACCGGGGCCAAGCGATAGACCACACAACCCGCCGGAGGGGTATACCGCATTCAATCGCCATGCATGCGCGGCCGGGACGCTTCCTCCATTCAATGAATATATAAGAGAAGTGCTGTCTTTTTTGGGAGTCGCACCATCCCAACTTCAGCCGAACGGGTACGCTTCGGTGAACAGCCTGTTCATCGTCTTTATGGAATATCTTCATAGACCACCGGCCCCGATCGAAATCAGATACTTGTTTAACTTCAAAACCCGAAACGATTACCCATCTTTCACATTCTTGGAGGCAGTACGAAATTGTCAAGTGGTTACCGGATCCTGGACTAGGTTAAGCTATTACAGGACGGAATGGTTCTACGTCAGATGTCCTCCGGGCTTCGCCAGGCGATGGTTATTTAGACGTGAGTATAGCTGAGTTTCCAAACTATTACTAAGGTGATTCCAGTCGAAGTGTGACTTATATATTTTTCTTCTATACAGCGATGATCCAGCACCCCGACGGTGAAAGCTTTAAGGAGATAGTACGTGTGCTCCGAGAGATCCCGAGCGCCGACAGGGATATTGACGTGTTATTGACGGATAGGAATCTCCGGGCCTGTGGATTAATCGAACGATGGCAGAGTATAATATTCGACGGGGTGCAAAGAATTGTTCCGAAAAAACACGCCAAGCACAAGAAACCCAAAGTCATTGTAGCCGAGGAAGCTGATTCCGAAAGAACTCATACTGACGACGAGCCGTTGCTGGAGCCTACAGACGTGGCTCAAGATGTTGAAGAACAAAGAAAAGGCAAGGCGGCCGTCGTCACATCAACTAAGAAGGGGAGATGGAAGTCGATTGTCACAGCCCGATCATCCCCCGGAGTTATAATTTCCGAGACGTCTCCTCCGCGAACCGAAAGTCTTTTCGAAGGGCTTACAGATCTTCCAATCCCGGATGATGTATCCTTTCAGCATGATGCCGGGTTGGAGGAGTTTCATCGTACTCTTGAACTGAGCGAGCCTTTTGTTACTAGATCAGTCGACACTTCGGGTTGGTCGGGGGAAATGCATATTCATACACATTTCACGACACTACATAGTTCCGAGTTTTTGGTCATCGGTTTCAAGAAACCACTAACTCTGTTCTTCCCTTTGCTTCGTAGGTACCATGTCCAGGCGCGGTTCGATGCTAGGGAGTCTGCGACATGCTCGGAAACCATCATATCGTGACTCGCGCAGGCGGGAAGGAGATAGGGACTATGACCAGGAATACTCCGGATATTCGAGCCGTGAAAGATACGACACAGAGAGGGGTTATAAGCGTCGATCCCGATCGCGTACCCCTCCTCCTCCCAGAGATCCCGTACCACCTCCGGCCCATATTTCTCACCCCTCTGAGCCTTCACGTCATACGTCCACTTCCCAATCTTCCAGGCACGAATCTCACTGTTCCATAAGCGAGGCATCGACCGCCGTAGTTGCGGAACAACCCCCTACGGGGATTTCGGGCGAAGGGGCGCTCAGGCTCGCTCAATTGAAAAAGACTTCCCAACTATTTGCTTCGACAACTACATTTTTCCCCCGCACCTGAAAAGAATTCCTCCGTCGGCGGAGCAGGTGGTGCACGACTATGTGCACGATTTTTATGCTCAGTATAAAGTATGGTTTAAGGCGGCGGAGAAGGCGTCGGAGCTGGCCTATGAGCGTGGGGCCGCCAACGAAAAGTTACAGGCGGAGTTGGCCCAGAAGAGTCGCATTATCGATGTGCTGAACACCGAGGCCGAATCTTCCAGAAAATCAGAGATGGAAGCCATCAAAAGAGCCGATGAAGCCCGACTCACGATGGATAGAATGAAGCGTGAGCATTACGCCACTGTCGAGGACATGGGCCATCGGAATACTCTGGTCACTGCCGAGAGGGATGCGGCGCTAAAGGAATTAAATGAGCTCAAATCCAAATTTGCCGAAATCGCCAAGGATAGGGACGACGCAAACAATGCAGCACATGAGGCGTGCGAACAGGCGGTGATACTCCGAACCGAACGGGATGAAGCAATGGCCAGAGTTCAAGCGGTTGAGGCGGAGATTGGGGAGAGAGTTCAGCAAGCCGAGGCCAGGCTAGAGGCTGACATTGAAGACCTGCTTATTACATACAATGCGAATGTATTGAAGTACAGAAACTTGGCCTGGCTTCAGGACTACCCAGTGCATCTCCGCAGTGTTTGGGAACGATTGGTTGAAGGGGAAGAGGAAGCGCACCCCGACGAATCGGTCGACCGGTTCAAGATCGAAAACTGACTGCTAACAGATGAGGAAAAAAGGGTCCTTCATGATGCTATGATCGCTCATGAGAAGGAGATGGTTGGCGGTCGATCTTTGGAGGCAGGAGAAGGGTCAGGTGTTGAGCATTGTGGCACCGCTCTTGAAATCACTGCCCCGCTTTTGTCCGAGCCTGTATCTGCGGTTAGCTCACAGACCGTTCCGGCTTACGACCCAGAGCAACCGCGGTTATCACCCATTCGTGAGCACGTCCCTGAAGTCGTTCCACCACCAACAAGCCGAACTGAGGAAGGTATTCTGAACAAATTTCAAGTGCATTTTCACTATAACTCTCGTTTCGAAGTGATTGTTCTTAACCCCTTCTCTTCTTTATCCAGTGACCAGGACTACCCCGGTGTCTTCGACTCAGGAGCCGAGCCAAGGGCAGAAGGCTATTACTACTGAAACGACTGTTGTGACAACGGCAGCGTCTACCGGAGCGGCGCAGGGAAGCTCTTTGTCTCTTGGCGAGCAAATGGTGAGTGAATTGCTCGGTCACCAGAGTGACTTCTCTACAGACTTGCCATTTATCATTAGTGAGTTACCACCAGCTTCTGGCCCCCTTGTTGAGACCGGAGTTATCTCCAGCCGGGCCCCATCAGCTCGAGAAGAAGAAATCTTGGTCGAAATCCATGCTGAATTGGAAGCTGAGGGGCAGAGCGGTTGCGCCGGTGGCGACGTTATCCCACCTTCCATTGCGGATCCGGTCCCTCCTATTTCTCCGGCGGGGAGTCCTCATTTAGATTCAAGTTTCAAGGAAGACGTAGATATTATGCTCCCCGCTGGAGAGCAGCCACCGGAGAGGAGGCCGTCAAAGCGAAGGATTTCCGTTCCTAGCGATTCTGACGACGAACCGCTGATAAGGAAGCCGAGAAAGAAAGAATAGAGCGGCCCCCCATGCATGTTTTTTGGTAGATAGGGACTTGTCTTTGTTCTTTGTTAGTAGGCCGTGTATAGATGCAGGTTCGGCCCCTGCTAGTAGGCATTTTTTGGAAGAACTTATCTGCGTGTAAGTCCTTGTTTTAAGTTAGTTGAAATAAAATTTAGTTTCTTTGTTCCAACTCTCGTTTTATTTGTGCTTAAGTACTTGCAATGTCTTGTTTTCGGTCCGGTGTACTTGTGGTGTTTTTACCGTTTAAGTAGAGTTCGTCTCATTTGCCAAGTCTGAAGATCTTGGTCACACGTTGTGATTGATGAATGAGTTGAACTTCGGACGTTGTATCACTTCGGTTAGTGATTAATATTTAGCTTTCGTGCCCCCCAGTTTTGGGGAACAACACTTGTATTTTTGGTGGTTGATCGCACTTGTTGCAAGTCTTGAGCACACGTCCGCATTCCGGGGACTTAGAATAATTTGAGATCGATAACCTGCTTTGCATTCCAGGAGTTCGAGAGTTATTGATGTTCGCATTCCAACTCGCACTCTACGAACTTGGAGTTAATATTAACATTTTAGTTCGCACTACGGGAACTTTAACTTAGTGTTCATGCTCCAATTCACACGCCGGGAACTTGGATAAAGCATGTCTGTTTGGGTTCACACTTCAGGAACCCGAAATTGATGTTTGCACTCCAACTCGCGCTTCAAGAATCTGGAGCTGGCACGGATGCTACGGTTCGCGCTCTGGGAACCTGTAACTTACGTGTATACTCCAGTTCGCGCTCTGGGAAGTTGGAGTCCGTTCACGCTCTGGGAACGAATTATCGAATGTTTATACTCCAGTTCGCACTCTGGGAACTTGGAGTTCGTTCGCGCTCTGGGAACGAACTATTAAATGTTTATACTCCAATTCGCACTCTGGGAAATTGGAGTT
Source organism: Allium cepa (assembly GCA_030765085.1). Taxonomy (NCBI): domain Eukaryota; kingdom Viridiplantae; phylum Streptophyta; class Magnoliopsida; order Asparagales; family Amaryllidaceae; genus Allium; species Allium cepa. The sequence continues at coordinate 189,630,616 of CM060929.1, read as the reverse complement.
CGTTCGCGCTCTGGGAACGAACTATTAAATGTTTATACTCCAATTCGCACTCTGGGAAATTGGAGTTCGTTCGCGCTCTGGGAACGAACTATTAAATGTTTATACTCCAATTCGCACTCTGGGAACTTGGAGTTCGCTCGCGCTCTGGGAATGAATTATTAAATGTTTATACTCCAGTTCGCACTCTGGGAACTTGGAGTTAAACGAGGGATTGTCGTGTATCAATCCCTGTAAATATTCATGTGGTGTCCTGTCCCCGAGCTCGGGTTTCACTTAGCGGGTGACCGTTCATATTGCAGCCACTCTCTATTTGAATAAATCCCACCGCATGATGGGACTTAGCTCTCTGTGCGTCGTGATATCGTGCGTTACACTTAATAAACCACAGCTTTGGCTCGAAGAGACGGCATTTTATTGCTGAAACGAGAAAATATGGCGGAGTCAGTTGCCTTATTACAAACTCAAGTCTCGGAATGCTAAAATAAAATGCAAAAGAACAAATTGGCAGGAAAAGCAAAGTCTTTCATGTGTAGTAGCGACGAAAACTCTCGCTATTCCAGGCCCTCGGCAAGGTGAGACCATCAACGGTCGATAATTTGAACGTGCCGTCTCCGAGCTTTTGTGAAATCACGTACGGTCCTTCCCAAGTTGGCTTCATGTGCGAAGGAACCGGGTAAACCCTTTTGAGCACGAGATCGCCGGGTTCAAAGGTTCACGGACGGACCTTGGCATTGAATATTCGGGCGACTCGACTCTGATATGCGGCTGCCCTCAAATCAGCCTCTTCACGCCTCTCATCCAGTAAATCCAGAGATTGAGCAAGTAATATGGCATTTGTCTTCGGATCGTAATACATCGCACTATGAGAACGCACTTTCCATTCGACGGGAATAACGGCCTCTGAGCCGTACGATAGAGAAAACGGAGTGTGACCGGTTGCAGTTTTGTGAGTTGTACGATAGGCCCATAACGCCATAGGGAGTTCATCGACCCACTTGCCCCCGGCCTTTTCCAGTCGCTTCTTCAGAATGGACTTTATAACTTTATTGACAGCTTCGACCTGACCATTTGCTTGTGGGTGTGCCACTGCGGAAAACTTCTTATGTATGTGAAATCGCTGACAGAAATCTCTGAACTCAACACTGTCGAATTGGGCTCCGTTATCGGTGATGATAGTGTGCGGGAGGCCGAATCGACAGATGATGTTGCGCACTACGAAGTTGATCACTTTCTTCGTTGTAATCGTTGCAAGAGGCTCAGCTTCGGCCCATTTGGTGAAGTAATCAACCGCGACGATGGCGTACTTCGCGCCACCTTTGGCCAGAGGCAATGTTCCAATTATATCGATTCCCCATACCGCGAATGGCCAGGGTCTGACCATTTGGGTTATTTCGGTAGGTGGAGCCCTGGGAATCCGAGCGTGTTTCTAGCATTTGTCACATTTTTTGGCGTAGTCCGATGCATCTCGATTAACGGTGGGCCAGTAATATCCGTATCGGAGTACCTTCTTGGCGAGTGCCTGCCCCTCAGTGTGATTGCCACACTCTCCCTCGTGTACATCGTGCAACACTCGCCTGATTTCATCGTTTGCGATACATCGGAGTAGGGGGACGGAATACCCCCTTCTATACATAACTCCGTTTTGGACGACAAACCGTGGGGCTTTACGAAGGACCTGCCTTTTTTCACTCCTACGCTCAGGCAGCACTCCATGTTCAATGTAATTTCAATAGGGGGTCATCCACGACTCCCTACTTGTGGTAGCCTCGAATGCATGGCTGACCTCACTTTGATCAATGCTCGGAGAAGGTAGGGTTTCAACGGGAACAAGCCCCAACTGTTGAGCTTCACCCGTACTCGCCAACTTCGCCAATGAATCGGCCTTCTGATTGCGTTCCCGGGGGATATAGAAAATGGCATAGTAATCGAAGCGATCAAGGGTTTCCCTGACTCGAGACAGGTAAGCAGCTAGTCTTCGGTCCTTAGCTTGATATTCACCTCGGACCTGACATACGATTAATTGGGAGTCACAATAAATCTCTACAGCGACAATTCTCAGGTCGTGGGCCAGCTTCAACCCAGTGAGCAAAGCTTCATATTCAGCCTCATTATTAGTCGCGCGGAACTCGAACTTTAGGGCGTAGCATACAGATCGGCCTTCGGGGGTTTCAAGCACTACCCCCGCTCCCGAACATCGCTCATTGGAGGCACCGTCAGTATATAACTTCCACACGTGTTTGGGAGGTTCTCTACTCTCATGTAATTCCTTGGGTACAGTGAATTCAGCGACGAAATCTGCCAGAACTTGGCCATGTATGGCCCTTCTCGGAGTATAGGCAATGTCAAACTGACTTAATTCAATATTCCATTTTAGCAGCCTACCAGACGTCTCAGGCCGCGTGAGGAACTGTCGTAACGGCTGGTCGGTGTACACGGTGACAGGATGAGCCTGAAAATATGGACGGAGCTTTCTCGAGGCAATGACTAGACAATACGCCAACTTTTCTAGCTTGGGATAGTTCCTCTCGGCTCCGGTCAACCGTTTACTCACATAATATACCGGCTTTTGCACTCGGTCTTCTTCCCGGACTAATGCTGCACTGATTGCGCTTTCGGATACCGCCAAGTAAAGATATAATTGCTCGTGATCAACAGGCTTCGAAAGAATCGGTGGTGTAGAAAGATGTTGAACCAGTGACTGAAACGCACCTTCACATTCTGCGGTCCATTCGAAGTTTCGTTTCCCTTTTCGGATCAGGTCGAAGAAAGGGATGCATTTGTCGGTTGACTTTGAGATGAACCTACTCAATGCTGCGACTTTCCCATTGAGACTCTGGACTTGCTTTATGGTCCTTGGAGTTTGGAGATTCCTGATGGCCCAAATCTTCTCAGGGTTGGCCTCTATCCCTCGGGCGTTGACGATGAACCCCAGGAACTTTCCGGATGCAACCCTAAAATGGCATTTTAGCGGGTTGAGCTTCATCCCATATCTCCGGAGGATACCAAACATTGATCCCAAGTCTTTTACGTGATCAACTGAATGCCTTGACTTTACTAACATGTCATCTACATAAACTTCCATGGTCTTCCCGATTTGGTCGGAGAACATCCGGTTAACCAAGCGTTGATAAGTTGCGCCGGCATTCTTTAACCCAAAAGGCATGACTTTGTAGCAGTATAACCCCAGATCAGTCACAAAACTCGTATGTTCTTGGTCGGGCACATGCATGGGTATCTGGTTGTAGCCCGAGTAAGCGTCCATAAAGGATAACAATTCGTGTCCGGCGGTTGAATCAACGAGCTGATCGATTCGAGGAAGCGGAAAACTGTCCTTCGGGCAAGCCTTGTTCAAGTCAGAATAATCGATACACGTTCTCCATTTCCCATTCGGTTTTCGGACAAGTACCGGGTTTGACACCCATTCCGGGTATAAAGCATCTCTAATGAACCCGTTTGTTTTCAACTTATCAACCTCCTCCTTAAGGGCGGCAGATCTCTCTGGATCCATACCGCGCCTTTTCTGCTTGACTGGGACATACCGTGGGTCGATGTTTAAAGTGTGGCTCGCGATATCCGGCGAGATCCCACACATGTCAGAGTGCGTCCAGGCGAACACGTCAAGATTCGCCCGGAGAAATTCAACCAGTTCCTGTTGTGCCCCCGGCCTCAATTGAGACCCGATTTTTAACACTCTCGCATCATCGCCATCATCATCGATCGGGACATTGATAGTCAGCTCGGCCGAAGAGGCCTGACTTTCTGTAGACTCCCCATTGTCATCGTTGTCCCTCGGGTCAAGGTCTTTCTAGAACTGGTTGTGGTGCCCGGGCTGAGGCCCAAGCACCAATTGTCAATCATCGGCAGAACGGACGCAGAGAGAATCCTCTACGCCCTTCCCTTTCTCCCTTCGATGTGCCTCTCGCAGCTCAGCAGCATAATAGGCCCTTCCAGCAGCCTGATCTCCATGAATCACACCGATACCACAATCGGTAGGAAATTTCAAAGTCAAGCACCACGGGGCGATTGCCGCCCGAAATTCAGCAAGGGCCGGTCGGCCCAGGAACGCGTTGTACGGTGAATGTATATCCAAAACAACAAACTGTAGCATGCGTACTCTTCTGCACTCACCGATCCCCAGCTCCACGGGTAACTTCACAACCCCCGTGGGTATATTAGCACTTCCATCGAAGCCATGAATCCTGGACTGGTAGGGCTTCAGATCTTTGGCTTCCATCTTCATCTGGTCGTAAGCTCTCCTGAACAAAATATTGACTGAACTCCCACTATCCACCAGTATCCTCTTCATCCAAGCAGGACCAACCTGGGCGGATATCACAAGTGGGTCGATGGTCGGGGCTTCGACCTTGTCTGCGTCACGGTTCCGGAACACGATGTCATCTGCCATCGTTTTTTGCTGTTTCGCCGGAGCCCCTTCGTCATAACTACTGCAACATTCGAAGTCCATATGCCTAACCGAGCTAGCATATGACTCCATTTCTTTCCAACTCCTATCCGCCGGATGAGGACCACCACTTACGGTGTTTATCACTAACCTCCCGCCCGTTCGGGCGGGTTCTTCCTGCCTTGGCTGATTTTGCCGATTGGACCAGTTCGTACGGGCACCGCAGTCATGGCTGATTTTGCCGATTGTTCTGGTTCGACGGACCCGCACTGCCAGACTGCGGCGCCCGTACGAACTGTTCCAACTTCCTTTCCCTGATCAACTTCTCAATTAAATCCTGCAAGTGTCTGCATTCGTTGGTATTGTGGCCGTAACTGTCGTGAAATCTGCAAAACTTGCCCGTTTGAATCTGCCTCTCCGACGACGGCTTCGGAGTAGGCTTGTTGTATTGCATGGCGTTACAAGTTTGTAGGTATACGTTCTCCAACGATGTATTCAGCGGAGTATAATTATCGAACATAGGGGCCCTACGCCTCGGCCCACGGTTCTGATCCCGCTTCCTGCTCTGATTCCCAATATCCTTTGGTTGTGATTGTTTGTTCTGGATATTTAGCTGTACTTTCCCGGAACTTTCTCCCGATTGTTTAACAGCCACATTACTTTGAATCCCCTCTCCACTGGGTCCTGCGTCGTCCTGTTTCCTAGACTGCTTCGCATCCTCACGCCTCAAGAACTGGACGGCTTTGGAGTAGAAGCGATCCAACGACGCAGGAGGTTTTCCTGCCAACCAATTTCCAAAATCCGAATCAGGGTCAATTCCTTTCATCAATGCCATCAGAATCGAGTTATCATTAGGATTGGTGATTTCCACACAGGCCTTATGGAATCTCTCCAAGTAGTGTCTAAGAGTTTCTCCTGGAGCTTGGGTAACACTAGACAAAGTGTTGACGTCCCTAGGCCTCGCAACATGCATGCGGAATTGTTCCACGAACTTCCTGGCCAGCTGATTGAACGAGGAGATAGAACGGGGTGGCAATCGCGTGAACCACATCGTAGCAATGCCCCCCAAAGAGATAGGAAAGCTCCTACACTTGACCGCATCATCTGCCCTAGCGGCGCTCATGGACCATTCATACTTCAATATGTGTTGATTAGGGTCCGAGTTTCCCTCGTACATCGGTAGCGTGGGCATCCTAAATCGCCGAGGGGGTTTGGCATACAGGATCTCGTTTGTGAATGGGGTGTGACTCCGGGAGATTCCCCTGTCGTCGTTGGTAAACACCTGACTTTCACGGATCATCCGCCTGATCATTTCTGGAAGATCCGTTACAGCTGCGTTCTGGGCATGTCGAGCCAAGGTGTGGTCGGGCTCCACAATGCGGGACTGGACCGGATGCTGTCGACGGTCCGGATCTCGCCTCCTTGGTTCGGCATCTTTCGGTACATACGGCTCAGGAGATTGCCGTCGTCGGTGGTGGTTCTGATCTGACAACGTACGGATGTCAACCCCTGGCTCCATGGCAATAGTTGCAGGACGGTTGTCGGTAGTGTGTTGAGGAGCAGTGCCTCCCCGAGAAGAAGGCCCTGTATGGAAGCTCGCAGAAGGACCGACTCGTAGTTGCCCAACCGTCAATGCAGGAAGGTCTCCGGTGGCCTGCGCATGATTCCCATCCATTCGGGGTCGTGAAGGTCGGTGATGATAATCGGTGGAGGTCGAACTCTCCGTGGAAGACTGGGATGCATAATCCCTCCTAGACCGCCTTCGCTTATGACTGTGTAGCTGGCGAGTTAATTCAACGTTAGCACATAGTTGCTCCGTCAACTGCTGCCGACTTTGGGTCAGCTCTTGGAGCAATGCTTGAAACTCTTGTCTTGTTACCGGTCCGGATGACTCCGAAGGTCCGGCGACGTCCTGAGTAGACGGTAACTGCGCAGGATCTGGCCTATCCTGGCCCTCTTGGTTACCAAGGTTAGAGGTGGTTCTAGTACTCACCATTGTGAATAGCGAGATTCTTTCCTAGACCTTTATCAAGTCTTAATAGAACGGAAGAAACCTAAGCTTGAAATCCGGATCTCTCTCTTAGATTTATGCAATCCGGTATTGATGACAGATCCGTGGAGCGAGAGAAAATCTGGGTTTTCTCAGTGAAAGCACCAAAGTGTTTGCACCAGAATTGGGCACAACACTCGTAGGAAGTTATTGAAGATATAATAAATGAAGAGTGCAAATTAAAACTGAGGATTATCTAACAACAACTCCAAATAACATGTAAATAAGCGCGTAGACAAGCAATTTATAGTGGTTCGGCGTATTGCCTACGTCCACTGTGAAGTTTTTATACTTTTATTGACTCTCTTTTGATGATTACAACTCGGTACAGCAATCAACAGTAAATTACAACTGGAAATTCGAAATCAACAATCAAATTATGATATAGGATGATGGAGATCTCAATCCGGCAGAGTCTGGGTGCTTCAGAATCAAAAGTCCCTTTTCTGTTGGCCCTGGGGCTCTATTTATAGGCGTAGGCTGCTGATATTCCGCTGAAAACTCGGGAGACCACTTCTTGCACGTGAGGGGGCCTACACGCACGGTCTCAGGAAGTTTGGGCCCACTTTGGCATCGGTTCGAACTCCATTCGAACCGATCAAGAATTCATCCAATCGAGGTGAAATTTGGCGTTGACATTCTTCAACATATATGCAAGCTTCTGTGAAAATTTCATGGCATTTGGATCAGTAGATTGGGAGATATGATGGATTCGAAATGGAGTTCATTGCCTGGCTGTTTGGTTCGAAACCATGCTTTCGAACCGATGGTTTCGAACCCATCATGGCACGTGACTTCGTGGCGACGTGGAGCGCAAACTTCGAACCAACCCGGTCTTTACTCCAAATTGACCGCTTCGACTCCATGGATCTCGACGAATTCGAATCGAAGGGAGACACGTCATCGTGGTTGGTTGACCCAGTGGATTCGAATGAGGCTACACGGGTGGATTCGAACTTGGCATCATGGATGGTTTCGAGCATGACCTTATGGATGGGTTCGAACTAGGCTCCATGTTTGGGTTCGAGCTGTGATTCTTGCTTGGAGTCGAACTAGGCTTTGTGGTGGGTTCGAAGTGTGACTCTTGTGATGGATACGAACTATGTCACTTCTCCATGGACACGAGGCCCATCGGTTCGAACACGATGGGTTCGAACACGATGGATTCGAAGGTGACGTAGGCGAACCCAAGATGGACCTGTGGATTCGAAGCTCATGGATTCGAGCTTGATGGTTTCGAAACATTGGTTTGTGATGGCTTCGAGACCCAAGCTTTCCCCTTCAAATTGAATCGATCATAACCCGAGCGTATGAACTCGGATTGACTTGGAACTTGAGATGTTGACTCCTATGGTCTTTCTTGCCGTGTCCTATCGATTGTAGCTCAATCTGGACTTGGACAAATTCAGTGATATCCATAGCGAAACGAAGCATGACCGACCTCTGAGACGGACTGTTCTCCGTTTCTAATCGATCTTTTGGTATCGCAGCTTTGCCAAAAAGCGGGATAACAATATAAATATATATATATATATATATATATATATATATATTAATTATATAAGGTTAAAATAAGAAAATAGCACAAAATTGCAAACTAGACTAAAAAATTTGAAAATGAACAGAATGAACTTTGGAAAATTTATATGGACTTGTAAAAATATTTATAACAAAGATAATAACATAAAAATAAAAATTCATTCACAAAATAAATATATAAATTTTAAGTAAATATAATTTAAATGAAGAAAATAGCAGAAAAATAGAAAACAGCCTTTAAAAATACGAAATAAATACAGTAAATTTTGAAAAAAATTTATTATCACTTTAAAAATATTAAAAGATAAAATATACATAAAATAGCATATTAACACATATTAAAATAAAATATAACATAGAAAATATGATTTATATAATTTAAAATAGACAAAATTTCAAAATAAAACAAATTATACTCAAAATTGAAATGTACATAACTTTCACAAATTAAATCCGTATTCAACAAAACGAAAAGCAGTATTCAAGTTATTAAATATATTTTAATAATAAAAGATAAAATTTAAGAATTTAAATATTTAAATTTGAAATTTAGAAGTCAAGGTTTGACTAGTTTGAACAGAAATTCATCTTTCAGTAAAATATCCAATTTATATCGGTTTGAAATTATAATTCACATAATAATCAACACCTACATTTAAAAATGAAATGTTTGAAATAAAATAAGTTTAAAATAATTTCAAAATAAAACAAAGTCAAATATTAAAATATATGAAAAATCTAGGGTTGTTACACTCTCCCCCACTCAAATCTTTTCGTCCTCGAAAAGGAAGGAAGCGGAGAAACAACAAGAAAGAACAATAGGTTGGAAGACATCCTGAAAGAAGTAGGTAAAAAGTAGCTAGGAGGGAAAGCAGGTTGAAAGACATTGATGAACCATTATTTTAAAAAAAAAAATTGACATGTTAAACATTTAATATGATAATTAGTTATTTGATTCAAATTTGGTAGTTCGAAGTAAACAATATTTAAGACATTTTATATCATGATTAGAATATCCTTTATACAGTACTTTACCAAAATACTTTTACAACTCGATGTCTTAACAAGTTTACTTTCGTTCCTGCGGACTCTGGCTATGCGTTGATTAGGAGCAAAGCTAGAATTCTCCAAGTACTTAGTAGACCTGTTTCAACACCCAGTGAAAATACTAAAAAAATAAGTATGAGAAATTCCACTCAAAATCCAATGTCAAATGATGATAATATGATAGCAGTGGCCTGCGGCTGATCCAGTATTTACGAAATGGACACAACACTTTCCAGAAGATCCTTCTACCTTCGGGATTCCAGAAAAATATCGTAGCTAGTTCGTAAACAAGGGACCATCGATCCCTGCTGCAGTGGTACGCTGCTGATTCAATGATTTACGCAATGGATGCACTTCCTTCCCGGAAGATCCATAAAAAACAGATCCCAGGAACGAAAGCGCCTCCATTGGGTAAACTAAAGAACCATCTACCCTAGAAAAAAATTCGAGGAACTCATGAGTTTAAGTCCGGACCACCATATCAGTTCGAATCCATTTCTGAATTCACCCAAGTCCATTAGCGTTTATCGGTCGAATCCATTCCTGGATTCCCCAAGTCCATCTGGGTCGAAGCATATCACTATACTTCTTCCGAAGGGTACTTCCCATACCTCTTACATCAAAATATAATATACCATATATAGTAGCCCTTCAAAATCATAGCTTCAAATATCGCACTTATATAAATTCCATTATATATAAGATTTCATTTCAAATCGAATACTTTCCAAAATCAATAGTATATCAAATCATACTTATATAAACTTCGATTACATAAGATTTTAATTTACAAATTGAGTACCTTTTCAATTCAACATTTTCAAATCAACTTCATACTTATACAAATCCATTTTATATAAGTTCGATAACTCCCAAATCAAGTATTTAGTAAAACAAGGTTCTCAATTTTAATTTATTTCAATAACATTTCAGTTTCAAAATCATATATGATTTTGCCAAATCATTTCTTCTGAATTACATATACTCGGTTTCAAAGTTTCTTAAAACAATAGATTTAGAAAATAATCCATATTTCCATATCAACAAAAATTTAGGTCAAACAAATTCATTTCCATTTCAAACATGTATTCACTTTCAAAAATCATAATACTTTCAAAGTTATAAATCTTTCGAAACCAAAATACTTGAAATCAATACACTTTGGAAATCATAACTTTTCTAAATCATACATTTGAAATCATAAAACATCCCTTTAATTCTTTACATTTCATGAATTTATTCAACTTAAACCCAAGTCTACAAGTTCCAGCTTTAATTCAATTCAAACCATCAGTTTCAATTCAATTTAGTTTTCCAACAAAACCATTTCAAATATTATCAAATTTTAAATAAAGATTTGATCCGCAAACTAAACTATTCAATCTTTAATATATTTCAAAGCTTAAATGTACCGTATTCCAAAACTAAATTTTATATTTTCATATATCTCAAATTTTACTTCATTATTACTTAGTTTTGACATATTAATTTCATAAATCCATCATTTTTAATTAAACTCAAATTACAAGTAAACCAAATATCCTTTCATACAAATATAAACTTTAAATTTCATTTATCAAAATCGGTTATCATTCCTGATTCACATTCTTTATCAAATAAAGATTATATCATTCAAAGCCTCATTATCAAATCATTATTTGAATTCAATTTCAAATATTTAAATTTAAATATCATTTTAAAAAAATCAAATATGTCGTTCAATTATTATTTCAAATATCATTACAAAATACATTTCAAAATTCCATTCAAAAATTCATTTATCTCATTACATTTCATTCCATTTAACACATAACCAAGTAAATCTTATTTAAATTCAAATTCAATTTAAATTCCTTAAAATTCAAATTTAAATATTAAATTATATTCAAAACTCCTTAAATTTCACAAATAATCAATTCTAAAATTAAATCATTTAACTTTTTAAAACATAACTCAACAGTGTTAAAATCTATAACATTACGAAACATTGTCAAATTATAACAATGACATCATTTAAAAGTGCTATCGTAACTTATAGTTTCCAAAATAGTTTAGTTCAAGAATAACGGCATTTATAATATGCCATAACGGATATTTTGTTAATTCAAACAAAGTTAAATTAAAAACAACAGCATTTTAAAGTGTTGTCATAAAACTATAGCATTTTAGAAATGCTATTAATAAAATTCCAGATTTTATTATAACTTTTAAAAAAACAATACAACTTCAATTTTAGAAAATTTTAAACTTATAAATCATATTTCTAGACTTCAAAATTTCACATTTAAATAATTTTTAACATATGATTTATCACGACAAAATTTTAAATCAAATATTCAATTTAAAACTCACTTTCATTTGTTAAGTCAAAATTCAATGTTTTTCTTAACTTATAAATTTAACAAAAACTCAACATTTTACTTCAAATATCTTTTCAAAACTATATTTCATACCAGTATAATTCAAAATAGTCTTATTTATTTCACTCCACAACAGTTTCAAATTTATATAAATCATATTACTTTATACATTTATCATACCAAACTAAACTTATACTTTATCAAATACCTTATACCATTCAAAATTTCTTAGCTTTGAAAAGTTAACCTTGATTTGGAAGTGCTCGAACCTTCAAAATAGTCGAAGAAATCATATTTTCAATCCAAGAGTTGGAAATCACCAACAAATTAGTAAATCAATTCCAATAGGTAAGGTTATACCAAAACAAATCTGAATCTCGAGGATTGAACACCGGCTTATTTTAAATCATTTCAATTATATATATGTACACATATCTTTCGAATATCAAACCACACTTCGAAATCGGAAATCAAAATTTGGTTTCATAAAATCACTCGCATAGAAAAGCTACTAGAGTGGCCTCTACCCCACTTAGTAACTCAAAAATCAATGTCGATGATGCATGTATTCATCACCGAAATTATTTTTCAGCGACATAAGTGGGTTCTGGACTTTTATTTCTTGAAACTTCTTTGAAATCTCTTTGACATCATTGGAATTCATTCGAATACATTTGAAACATTTCTTATTTGGAAAAATATCTTTAAATCATATTATTATTATATATCTTCCAAAATCTTAAAAACCCATTTCAAAACACCGGAGTTCGATTCCTCGAAATTCAAATTCAAAACCATTCATTTATAAATCATTTTTATATAAATCACATTTTCTAATAAATTTCCAAAATTTCAAATCCTTTCAAAGCTTCAAATTTTCATTTTCCAAAGGTAAAAATCCTTATTGAAAACATTTCACTTTTATATACAAAATAGGGTCATCCTTGTCAAAATAATAATTTCTATGTATGCACAATTCAAAAAACAATCAAACACAAATTTCCAAAGAATGATTCAAGGTTAGATTTCAAGCAATACGGAGATTCGAATTTAGAGGAACTCTAATCAAACAGAATTCTGTTTCGAAGATAAGCTCGGACGAAGATAAGATAATTTATTACCAAATAGAAGATGATAAGCCTATATAAATCGCGGGCGACCTTAACCGGCCAACCGTGACTTCGGTAATATAATCAGTTCGGAAATTTAGGGCAAATCGACATTCGATCGCCAGAGATAGAATCCGGGTAGATTAGGTGTAACGATTTCGTATCGTGATTTTAGGCGTAATTTTAGGGAGGTAACGTGCTGATGTGATAAGCCCTTTTTTATTTTAATTAAAATTCAATTTGTTTCGATACAAATTTCAACGCGTTTACTTACCGTGTGCTCACATAACAACTCTGAATAATACGAAATTTGAAATCCGATAATAATACAATATTCCGGATCCATTGGAACTAGTTTCGTCGAATTTCGAGACTGTGCCTCGGAAGGCTATTTTTAAATATCGATTTAAATGATAAAATTTCAAAACTGATCAAATCACTTCAAATCCAATTCTGAAGCTTCTATTATCTTCAGTATTATCAATATGAATTTTTACAAGCCTTAGAAATATTTTTAATCAGCTTAAAATTGAAGATTCAAATTATTATTCAACTTTCAATAGATTAAATTTTATAATTTAATCGTCAATTTCATAATTATATTGGGAATCCAAGCTAAACCACCATTCGAATATTTAAAATTAATTAAATATTTTCAATTTAAATTGTTCAAAATTCTGGGCCGTTACAACCTTCCCCCCTTAAAAGAATTTCGTCCCGAAATTACAAGTTAGGAAAAACGATTCTTAACTCGTTTATTATTTTTCACAATCCAAATAGTTTTATCAACTTTCTAAAACAATTTTTTTTTATTAAAGATCCAGTTTCATTTCAACTAACTTTCGAACTCCAATTATAAGTTCCAACCAACATTGTTCTCATAACAATTCAAACTTAAATTTAAATTTAAATTTCAAACTTTCAAAATTTTCTCAAAAATTTTCTAACACCCTAAATTTTCGAAAAATTTCGCCAGCGTCTCCTTTGCGCGGCTAGCTCGGTACGACTACAAAATGGCACCACGGCCCCTTAGATTCAAAAAGAAAACGAAAAGCCAAGCGGCTGGATAAGAAAATCACCAAATTTCATACTGAAACTGAAATACATACCTTTTTGTCGAGCTATTCAATTTTATCTTTGAAATCAAAATCTCAATTCCATTTCCTTTAATACACCTGTATATCCTGCTAGCCATAATATCCAATTACAATATTCAAATATCATTTTGCATATTCCATTACAAAATTTCGATACTTACTTCTTATATCATCTTTAGTTTACTATTGAAGTTATATATTCATTTTCATTCAATCTTACATTTCCAATTTCAATTGAATTCAATTTACAATTTCAATTTAATTTTGATTAAGTTTATTTTCTAAATATTGAATTTTATCAACTATCATTTATTCACAACTGATTCATAGCATTGTTTTAAATTAGTTTCATTCACTACTTCATTACAAATTCCAATTAATTTTATTCAAATTTGTTTTCAACATTCAGTTCCAATTCCAGTTTTATTCTTTTGTTCATTCCCAAAATTTATTTTCAATTCATTATTTTGGTTTATAACCACTTAGCTTTAAACTGGATTTCAAATTCCATACGAATTTTAATTCATCTTTCATTTAATTGCAATTGTAAATTTATTCATTCATTCACAATTTATTTTCATAATTCAAATTCAATTCCAATTCTAAAATAAATTCTATTTAACTTTTACCCAAGTCAAATTTATTATCCCATATTATAAGTTCAAAACTCATTCTGCTTATATTCATCAATTACAGCTTGGATTTTAATTTCAAATTTGTTTATCACAACCAAACTTCAATTTTCAATTTATTTCTACTTGAATTTTCCTGCAAATTTAAATCATTTTTTTATTTAACTAATTCAACTTGATCCTCAATCAAATCTCATTTGTATTTTTTTTCTTAGCTTTTGGTTTTGATTTCAATTTCTTATTTAACAACCAACGATAATTTAATATTATCATCTCCTAGAAACCAAGCAATCATATACCATAACAATTTATAGAAAATCATTTCCTTTATACACAAAAATTGCTTTGGGTTAAATTATTTCATTTACCATATTTTAAAATAATACTGTGTCGGTTTATCTTGTTTAAGAGTTTAGAAACCTCTATCGAAACAGTTGCCCAGACTGCACCGACCAGAATCTATAAATAATCAACCGATAAGTCAACACATTACAAAACAATTTTATATTCACTAACAAATACGCGCTCATATCTATTATTACACTCAAACTCGTTCTAGAGTACTGCTGACTCTATCTCTAACGAGTAACACCCAACAGAGCCATGGTTGTCGCTTAACCATATGCTCTGATACCAAACGTAACGATTTTGTATCGTGATTTTAGGCGTAATTTTAGGGAGGTAACGTGCTGATGTGATAAGCCCCTTTTTTATTTTGATTAAAATTCAATTTGTTTCGATACAAATTTCAATGCGTTTACTTACCGTGTGGCTCACATAACAACTCTGAATAATACGAAATTTGAAATCCGATAATAATACAATATTTCAGATCCAATGGAACAAGTTTCGTCGAATTCCGAGATTTTGCCTCGGAAGGCTCTTTTTAAACATCGATTTAAACGATAAAATTTCAAAACTGATCAAATCACTTTCAAATCCAATTCTGAAGCTTCTATTATTTTTAGTATTATCAATATGAATTTTTACAAGCCTTAGAAATATCTTTAATCAGCTTAAAACTGAAGATTCAAATTATTATTCAACTTTCAATAGATTAAATTTTATAATTTAATCGCCAATTTCATAATTATATTGGGAATCCAAGCTAAACCGTCATTCAAATATTTAAAATTAATTAAATATTTTCAATTTAAATAGTTTAAAATTCTGGGTCGTTATAGTAGGAGATAGATAGCATCGAAAACCGAGGATACAGGAATCTCCGGTGAATCAATGCCAATTATAAAGGATTTTCACCCCTTTACAAATCATTCAAAGATTTGCGGAATCACCGATCTTTATAGAGGTCATTCCAAAGTGGAGTTATGAAATGCTCCAAAATCAAAGTGGATAGAATAGGGAAGACAAGACTGGATTTCAAAACAAGTGGTGGCGTTCCAAAGTTCAAGGAATCCTAATCGGTAAGAATCCTAACCAAGAGATTTCTAATAGGATGGATACTGAAGGGATGAAGTTTTGAAAATCTTGGTTTCAAAATAAGGAATTTTTTATACCAAAATAATCTTTGAAAATCCTTTAAAAATTATGTGGAAATTATTTTATACTTTGAAAATACGTTCTCTCACAAGAAAGGATTCTGAGATTGATTTCACTCATTCTAGGGTATTTCTACCCTATCTCTAATGAGTTTTTGCTCCACAGGCAATGGCTTGCCTAAAACCAAAGCTTTGATACCAAATGTAACAACCCGGTATTTTCAGCCATTCGCAGCCGCACATGTCGGAGTTGAATTGCTCAAAATACCGTACTGTAAATAAATTTGGAGCAAATGAAATACAAATCACAGAATCACAGACACAGAACAAACAGAATACCTCGCAGTGGAATATAAAATACATAGTAGTTCATGAAGCTACTACAGCAGAGTCTCAAACCAAAAACATAGTACAGTCTGAAAACAACAAAATAAAAATCCCAAATACATAGAAGTTCACTAATACATGAGATAAACTAGAATAGCTGAAACAGAAAGTATATATAAATGTAGATAAGCAGAAACTCCAGCAAAGACCAGCTCCAGAAAGAGAATCCAAAGCTGTGAGTACTCAGGCTGACCCGAGATAAAGTAAAACACAAAACACTCGAGTCAGGACAATATATACTTATATAATGTAAATCAACTCAAGTGAACTGTAGTAGAAATACACCATAACTTAAAGGATGCTTGGGATCGTCCATCCTTTAAAGATCGGTTAAACCATAAATTAAATACATCCCGTGGTTAAAATTTCAAAATAATATTTATACTTCGAAATCAAATATCATTTAAAAATTCAATATCATTCAAAATCCATTTCAAAATATCAAAATATCATATCTTCCAAACCACATTCATTTTTATTTAATTTAAATACCATTTCAAAACACATTTCAAAATAGTTTATGTTTCGAAACAAATTGCTTCATTTAAATCATTAAAATGAAGATATTATATTTAATAATCAAATTATTAAATTTCCAAAATTTTAGTCTTTCAAAGTTCATTCATTCACTTAAATTTATTAAAACAATGAAAATTCAACTTTCGCAGTATTTAGAAAATGCTATGGAAAGTCACACTTAAAACAGTTCAATTTAACAAAAGACAACATTTAAAATGCTGTAATAGGGTTCCATTAGTTTCAAATAAACTTAGTTAAATTCAACCATTATAACATTCACAAAAAATGCTATAATAGCCTTTAACTAAAATGAGCCATTTGGTTCATTATTATCAACTACAGAATTTACAAATGCTCTATTATCCTTTACATTAGAATTAATAGCATTTTAGAAATGCAGTAAATTAACTTCAAATATTCAGTATAATTTCACAAACAATTATATTTTTATTTAAACCATTTTTAACTTATAAAATCATATAATTTCACTTTTAAAACAATCATTCAAATACCCTTATATTCATGATTTTATAAAGTTAAATCCCTATTCAAAAATCAAAATTTAATAGTAATTCACTTATTAAATTCCAACATTAAATTTAAATTCAGTAAATTAAATTTAACATAACACTTAATTTTAAATTTTCAAATATAACTTAATTTCATTTTTATTTACTAAACTTAAAATTCACTTTTAAGCCAAATTCACAAATTTCCAGTTTTAGTTATATTTCAAAATTTCAACTTAAATATTCATTCATTTCACATTTTAACTTAATTCAAAAATCATTAATATATTATAAAATTATTTTTAATTCATTTAATTCAAAATATCATAAATTTATCATATTTTCAAATTTAATTTAAATTCGATTTATCACACAATTATAATTTCCAAAAAACTTACATTTCAGATTTTCTAACTTTACCATTAATTTATTTCACTTATAAATTTTCAGAGAGTCAATAATTCTTTACAAAAATTATTTTAAATCAAAATATTATAATCTTTACATTTTTAAATATTTTAAAATTTTGACAAAAAACATATTTTAACAACGGTTTTGTATTTCATTTTCTAGCCTAGGTAAAGTGATACGGGTAATATATCATTTCAACCCGCAATTTACAAAGAAAACCCAGATTTGATTATTTCAAACCCACAATCTCAAGTAAATGAAAATAATTGAAAATCATTCAGGCCAATCATTTCAGCCCATAACGATTTTCTCCTATTCTAAAGTCCGTTCGGGTATGTATCATTTCAACCTATAGTGATTCTAATCTAAAAGGAACTTGCAGTGTGATAAACTGATAAAAATAATAGAACAGCATAATATAACAGTAACAAATGATATAATAGGTGTTTAAGCATAGGTGAACATCATTAAATCATAACATAGCGGGTGTAACATGATAATGTATTTTACAGATTCAAAAGGGGTCAATTTACTAGTTATAAATGTACATATTGTCTAGTGAGAATAACTCACTGGTTTGTGCTGGAGACACAACGACAAATGCACGAATGAGATCCAAACAAGAACAATAAAACGATACAAATATGAGTGGAGGAGCCAAAGTATCAAACCCCTTGAATACAAGTCACACAAAATAATAATAATAACATAAGTTTCAAATGCAAATATGATAAACAATGATAGAATAGACTGCACAAATCAAAGCGGAATTGTTTTGCGCTTGTCTCCAACACACATTGGGTTCGGCCATGAGTGTATTACAGGTCTAAAGCAATGTTTTTGGTTCAGGTCTGGGTTGCTAAGGGTCGGCCTAACATGCTAGAAGGTGGTGCGAAAGTGGGTGGTGGTGGAACTACACTAACAAATCAATATACAAGGGCATAAAGATCGTGGATATTTCAGGTGGGGTTAGTAGCTGGTGTGCAGAGGTGTCTCAGGTCTGGAACAGGGCTGGTGGTGGTGGTGTTTGGTCGGCCATGGGTGGTGGAAGTGGTGGATGATGTGTTCGATCTAGGCAAGTTTTATGGAGTTTTGTTGGATTTTGGTGATGGATCAATCCACAAGGAGGCATGGCTTGGGGTTTGGTCAGAGAAGGTGAAGATGGTGATGTTCTCAGGTGGTGGTGGAGGTGGCAGGGGCTGGAGAGGAGGTGACCGAACCTATGACATAAAAGAACAAGTGCAAATCAAATTCAAACAATAAGAAATAAACAAAAGAAGAAGAGAAAAAGAATTCTTTTACCAAACTTTCTCCTCAAGCAAGGCCAAAAATTTTTTGTTTCAGAAGTGGGAAATAAGTTTACATGAATGAAAATAAAAATATGCGGCTGAAAAATGTGTATAATAAAAGCTAATTTATGAATAGTTATGTTGAATGTGAAAGGGTGGAAGATAAATGGCCATTTGAAAACCAAAAGTCAAAACTCTTTCAAATTTCTTTTAATTTATTTATATAAGATTAAATTACTGAAAATGATAATTATTTCAGTTATACTTTCTAAAATTTAAAAAAAAAAAAAATATTTAAAAATATTTATTAGTTATATAAGGTTAAAATAAGAAAATAGCACAATATTGCAAACTAGACAAGAAAAATTGAAAATGAACATAATGAACTTTGGAAAATTTATATGGACTTGTAAAAGTATTTATAACAAAGATAATAACATAAAAATAAAAATTCATTCACAAAATGAATATATAAATTTTAATTAAATATAATTTAATGAAGAAAATAGAAGAAAAATAGAAAACAGCCTTTAAAAATAGGAAATAAATACAGTAAATTTTGAAAAAAAAATTATTATCACTTTACAAATATTAAAAAAATATACATAATATAACATATTAACACATATTAAAATAAAATATAACATAGAAAATTTGATTTATATAATTTAAAATAGAGAAAATTTCAAAATAAAACAAATTATACTCAAAATTGAAATGTACATAACTTTCACAAATTAAATCCGTTTTCAACGAAACGAAATGCAATATTCAAGTTATTAAATCTATGTTTATAATAAAAGATAAAATTTAAGAATTTAAATATTTAAATTTGAAATTTAAAAGTCAAGGTTTGACCATTTTGAACAGTAATTCATCTTTCAGTAAAATATCCAATTTATACCGGTTTGAAATTATAATTCACATAATAATCAACATCTACATTTACAAATGTAATGTTTGAAATAAAATAAGTTTAAAATAATTTCAAAATAAAACAAAGTTAAATATTAAAATATATGAAAAATCTAGGGTTGTTACTATCGCGGTGCCCTGTTGTCGAGGCCACGCTTCAATGCCATTGCGATGCAGTCGACTTCGATCCTTTTGCCTCCCTAATCTGCATGAATTGATCAAAATTTGGCTGATGTGATTTTATTCAAAATCAAGCCTATCTTGATTCAAAACAGAATCGATTTCGGAGCCTATGTCGATTAATTCGTTTAAGAAAAGCAGCCATGGATTCGAATCATTGAACGAAAAGTTTTTTTCCTTTTATTTAGATCGAAGAGGCTTCGGCCATTAAATCCTTGTTTGAAGCCATTGTTAATCCTTTTTGAGCGAGAAAAATATTTCATTTTGTTTATTTTTTTTCTTTCTGTTCGAGATACATTTATATTTTTCTTTCTGGCTTTGATTTTCAAAACGAACACGTGGTTGTAGAAAAACGAAGAAGGGTGCAAAGTATTTGAACGTTGAAATGTGTAGTTTATCTGGGGAAATAATATTATATTAAATACACAAATCTATATATAATTTAAATTCAAATTTAAATTTAAATCATTTAATTTCGCAATTCCAAATCTCGATCTCCAATCGAGGCATGCCTCCAGGCATTTATAATGTAATATGCTTATTCTGAATGCAATGGAAAAAGTTTCGAAACCAAATTCGGTCGTAAGGAGAAGATAGCTTTTTGAACCTAACTGTTAAATTAAATTTAGATATAATTTTCAACACGTTTGCTTATTGAACGGCCAAACGATCACGCCAAACACTATGAAAAATAAAATCCGATAATAACACATTATTACAATTCCAATGGAACTGGTTTCGTCGAATTCCGAGATTGTGCCTTGGAAGGCTATTTTTAAATATTGACTTAAACGATATAAATTCAAACAGAACAAAATAATTTCAAATTCAATTTTAAAAGTTATATTGCCTTCTGTATTATCAATATGAATTTTCCAAGACTTCAAATTATTTTAAACAAGATCAGAACTGAAGATACAATATTTTACCCAAATTTCTATAAGTAAATTCGATAATTAAATTGCTATATTCATAGTAATAATTGAAATTCAAGTTAAACTAATATTCAAATATTTAAAATCAATCAAATATTTCAATTTCAATTGACGAATTTTCTGGGTCGTCACACCTAGAAATAGTTGGAGATAAAATTTAAGAGATGGGAGGTGCTATAATTATAAGAAACCACGCCATTAGAAGAGAGATTTTTTGGATCTGAAGAGGAAGACTAAAGATGAATTTTCGTTGATTGAAATGGAAAAGGCTTTATTTGATGACGTGTTTACTATAGCAACATCAATGTATCAGACCACTGGGTGCTTATTTCAAGGGCATCATTCCACATGACATCAAATAGAGATTACTTTATATATTTTGTTAGAAAGGAGGGAAGTACAATTATAATGAGCAATAATGCTTTTATAGAGCCACGAGAGAGGGTATAATGCATATTCACATGTTTGATGGAGTTATTTGCACTTTGATGTATCTGCATGTTCACATCCTTCGTAAATTATTCAAATCTTTGAGTTAGTTGATATCCATGGAATGTAAGATGACTATAGAGAAGGATAGTCTTAAGGTTTCTTGGATGAGCTAGTTTTGATTAAAGGCGATGTGTTTTAGAATGTGCATGCTGAAAGGAATCACCGTGCTCGAAGAGTTTTGTGTTAGAGTTGATAGTTCTCATGTGTTGGATGCCACTAGACTTTGGCTTCTTAGATTTTGTCATATTTTAGAGCGGGGCATGGAGTTGCTTGCAAATGGAAGATCGTCAATGGAGAAAGCTTTGACAGATTAGATTTCTGCTAGGAGTATGTGTCAAGAAAGCAGACGTGAGTATTTTTTGGAGTTGGACTTCAAGCATGAAGTATTTTATTTTGTTCGTTGATGATTTTTCTTAGAAAATTTGATCATATGTGATGAAGGTCAAAGTATAAAGCTATTAGAAGTTTAAAGCTTGGAAGGTGCTAGTTGAGAACTAATACAACTACAAGTTGAAAGTGCTTAGATTTGATAATGGAGGCGAATTTACCTCTAAGGAGTTCCTCAATTATTATAAGCAACATGGTATTCAATGACAAATCACTACACCAAGTTAGCCTTAATATAGTGGAGATACACCTTTCTACCCCCTTTCCACCTTATTTATCCCCTTAAAAAACTATCTGAAGGGCTTTACAAATAAAGTGTAATGAATATGTGTGTTTTTTGGTTGATTTGCATATAGTTTAAGTTTACTAACCTTTTTCGGTTAAAAAATATATTTCAAAGAGAATATGATAGGGTTCTTCATTAGGAATGAAAGAAAAGAAAGAGTTATGATGTACGTATATAGCTTGATTCAAGGATAAAGGTTCCTCCTGTTAGGGCATTCCTCTATCTTCATCCTATGCCTCCTTTTCTTACCATAAAAGAATCCACACCCAACATATTGTCTTCTTCATCCCTATCCACACTAGATCGGCGCTTTAATGTTAAACTTTTAACAAATATGTGTGTTTACCTATCCTTAAAAAAATTAGGATACTTTAACTTATTTATTAATAATATATTTTTTCATCACATTATCGACTTTAATCTCCCATGCTAACGTATGTAAAAATATTTTAATACATTGTTTGTTAATATTAATCACATATAAGTACATTTGTACAAAACTCTGCAACCCATGTCATTAAAACTCATTGTTATTAAGATATTTTGTGGAAAGTCTTTATTTCTAATGTGTTTTCTAAATACAATTCTATACGCTTTCACCGGCACCAACTTTGGTAGATCTTTTTAATTTTAACATGCTAACATTTTGGATTTTCGGATAATTATTTCTAGTATAAAAATCACTCAATTTTCTAAAATCAAAAATTACAGAACTATGTTAACTTCGCTTCATACGATTTTGAACAATATTTATAAGTGATATGATAATAAGTAATATGTCTGAAATTCGGTGTAAAAGATGGGGTAATATGGGGAACTATAGCCAAAATGGTATGGCTGATCTCCTTTATAACTTTACCATTGTTAAAAGAACATTTCATAGTATCTACATGTTTTAGTTTTGTATTTCTTACTATGTGTGGTGGAATTTGGATGTATATACACTAAGATCTTGTGATTTATCCTCTGGTGTACCAAATACTACCATTTTTACTTTTCATATCAATTGCAATTTTATTGTCGTTTGTAATTGTACTACACAATAATGAAATTCCATCACACTCATTGAAAAAGTCTATACTTGAAAAACTAAAAAAATATTCATATGCTTAAGAGATCATACATACATCATTCTTAACTGATTCTATAAACTCCCAACATACTAGTAATAACATTAAATGCTTCCGTTTCTTGCATGTCTAATCAAGATATAAGAATCTTATTTATATTTGTAGAGTAATAATAAAATCATTATTAACTTGAAAGAAGTTAATATTTGAACAATTTCTCACAATCTTCCTCCACAGTGGATGTAACAAACCGGTATTTTCAGCCATTCGCATTCATACATGTCGGACTTGAATTGCTCAAAATACCACGTTGTAAATAAATTTGGAACAAATGAAAAACAATCACAGAATCACAGACACAGAAATATCAGAATAAATCGTAGCGGAAATTAAAATACTATAGTAGTTCATGAAGCTACTATAACAAAATCTTAAAACAAAATATGTAATATCAGTCTAAAACATATACAATAGAAATCCCAAATACATAGAAGTTTATAAATACAAGAGCTAAAATAGACAACTGAAACTGAAATGAATAGATAACTAGATAAGCAAAATCTCCAGCGATTTCTAGCTCCAGAAAAGAAATCCAAAGCTAAGCTGTAAATACTCAGGCTGACCGAGCATAAAGTAAAACAGAAAACACTCGAGTCAGGATATACGTACTTATATAACGTAAACCAACTCAAGTGAAATGTAGTAGTAATGCACCATAACTTAAAGGATGCCTGGGATCGTCCATCCTCTAAGGATCAGTTAAACCAAAAATTAAGTACATCCCATGGTCAAAATTCCAAAATGGTATTTTATACTTCTAAATCAAATATCATTTCAAAACTCAATATCATTTCAAATCCATTTCAAAATATTAAAATATCATATCCTTCCAAAACCTCATTCATTTTACTTAATTTAAACACCATTCCAAATCACATTTTAAAAAGGTTTATATTTCAAATCTAATATTCCATTTAAAACCAATGAAAATGAAGTTATTATGTTTAATAATCAAATATTAAATTCCTAAAAATTTAGCCTTTTCAGAATTCATTTATTCACTTAAATTTATTAAAATAGTGAAATTCAGCTTTCGCAGCATCTAGAAAAATGCTACGGTAAGTTACATTTGAAAACAATTCAATTTAACAAAGATAGCATTTAAAACTGCTGTAATAGGTTTTAGTTTCAAATAAAAGCTTTAGTTCAATTCTACAACTACAGCACAATAGCCTTAGTTCATTTTTGCCTTTTAGTTCATTTGTATCAACCAACAACACTTAGAATTGCTGTAATATCCTTTAATTCAGAAATATTATCATTTCTGAAATGCTGTTAATTAATTTCCAAATTTTCAATACAATTTCATAAACAATTAAAATTTAATTTAAATCATTTTTAACTTATAAAATCTAATAATTTCACTTTTAAAACAATCATTTAAATACCCTTTAATTTATGATTTTATAAAGTGCAATTTCATAAATAATTATCAAATTTTAATAATTCACTTATAAAAATCACTGTACAATTTTATAATATTTCATTTACTTTATATTTTAATTAAATTTACCATTCCATAAATTAAATTTTAAATTCCATTTTATTTCCTTAACTTTTATTTTTAAATACCCATTTCACATTTTCCAAATTAAGTTATATTTCAAATTTCAATTTTTAAACAATTATTTATTTAACTATTTTCAATTTATAGAAAAATCAATAACACTTTATAAACATCATTTTAAATTCAAATTTAAATCAAATTATCATATTTTCCTACTTAACTTAAATTATATTTATAAATAAAATCATAAATTCCAAATTTTACTTATATTTCAAATTCTACTTTACCATTTATTTATTTCACTTATTTAACTTGTAGAAAATCACTAATATTTTATAAAAATCATTTTTTAATTAAATTTAAATCAAAATATCATAATATTTACATTTTTTGTAATATTTTAAAAAATATTAGAAAAATATATATTAACCACGGTATGTATATAATTTTCTAACCTAAGTCAAATGATACGGATAATATATCATTTCAATCCGTAATTTACAAAGAAAATCCGGGTTCTATCATTTCAAACTCGCAATCCAAAGTTAATTAAAATAATTAAAAATCGCTCAGGCCTATCATTTCAGCCCATAACGATTTTTCTCTATTCTAAAGTCCGTTCGGGTATGTATCATTTCAACCCATAGTGATTCTAATCTATAGGGAACTTGGACTGTGATAAACTGATATAAATAAACAGAATAACATTATATAACAGTAACATATGATATGATAGGTGTATAAATAGGGATGAACATTATATGATCATATCACAGGAAGTTATAACATGATAATAACATCTACATATTCAAATGGTGTCAATTTAGTAATTATATAAGTGCAGAATGCCTTGTGAGAATTACTCACCTCTACCAGCTGGAGATAATAGATTCAAACACACAAACAAAGACCGGAAGCACAAAAGCATGACCACAATTCAAGTGAGGGGAGAGCCAAAATAGTTATCTTGTTACGTATTAAACAAAACAATATAAAGCACATGAATTTCAAAACCAAATATAACATTAAAAAGCTAGAAATTATGCACAACAAAGAATCAATCAACTTGGCCATGCTTTCACAAATCCTATGCTCGGCCTAGGGTTTGAAATGCACGGCTATAGTGGTGTATTTGGGTCAAGTATGGATCCTTATATGTCGGCCTAGCAAGGAATGAGGAAGTGAAGGAGAAATGGTTGTTATGCATGAACATACAACGCCAAGGCACAAAAGTGAATTTTTATGCAATTACAAGTCACGGCCATGGCTCCAAGTGGCACGGCCAGGCCTGGTGGAGGCTAGGAGATGGTGAAGCAATGGCTTAGGGTCAGGTAGAGGCTGAAGAAGGTGATGCAAGTGGTGGCGGAGAGGGGTATATGCCATATGGAGGGGTGATGCATGTAGAGGTCGGCTATGCTAGTTTTCAAGTGGTGCATGCATTTTTTTTGGTGAACTTTTGCAACTTTGGTGAGCACGGCCATTACTGCTCAGTGGCATTGGAAGGGTTTGCAGCCTAGTATGTGGTGGTGGAGGAGCTCAAGGCCGAGCATCATAGGTGAAAGCAAGGCAAACAAAATGAATAAAACAAGAAG
The DNA here is from genome assembly GCA_030765085.1 of Allium cepa. Lineage (NCBI taxonomy): Eukaryota > Viridiplantae > Streptophyta > Magnoliopsida > Asparagales > Amaryllidaceae > Allium > Allium cepa. The sequence continues at coordinate 189,604,342 of CM060929.1, read as the reverse complement.
AAAATGTAAGAAAAAGGAGAAGAATCATTACCAAAATTTGTTTCAGAGATGAAAGCCAAAAATTTTAGGATGAGAAACTTATTTTTTTTAGTGCATAATGAAGGTTGAGGGCTGAAGAAAGGATATGGTCCGCCAAATTGAACGCAAGTATTGATTTGCAAATGAAAAGGTAAAAGGAGATGAAAAGTCAATGGTATATGAAAAGTTTAAAACTCTTTATATTTCCTTTTTCTTTATTCATTTTAAACACATGAAAAATGTAAATAAATAAAATAAAAACAAAACAAAATAATGTATGAAAATAAATAAATAAATAAATTTTGGAAAAATATAAATTAATTAAGAAAATAGCTTAAAAATAGAAACTAGGTTTTAAAAACTGTAAATAAATACAATAAGCTTTGGAAAATTTTTAACATCACTTTAAAAATATTTTAAAACTAAATATATACCTAACATGTAATATTACACATATTAGAACATGATACGACTAACAAAAATATTATTTATATAAATTAAAACAAACAATTTTATTAAATAAATCAATTCACAAACAATATTGTAAAAAGCATAACTTTCACAATATAAATCGGATTTCAACGAAACGAAAAGCAACATACTTAAAATTTAATATATTTTCATAATAAAATTTAAATTTTAAATTAAAAGTCAAAGTTTGACCAAATTGACCAAAATCCACATTTTCTGAAAATATTCCATTTATTCAGGTCTGGAATTATAATTCACACAAAATCAAATTTTATTTTAAAATAACAAAAACCTATTCATTTTAAAAAAAATTAAATCAAGAATTTCAATTAAAATAATTAAAATATACAAATATAAATAATCACAAAATATAGGGTTGTTACGCTCTCCCCCACTCAAATCTTTTCGTCCTCGAAAAGAACGAACAAAGAAAATAAGGAAACAAGATAGAAAAACAAAATATTACCTGAAACGAACAATTCCGGATTCAAAGCACGAATGCTCTCCTCTGTCTTCCAGGTACAATCTCGATCATCAGTACTCCATTGTACTTTGATCAGACTAACAGATTTCCTTTTTAGCAGCTTCGTACCTCTGCTGACAATACAAAGTGGCTTACTCTCGACAGTCAGATTAAGCTCAATATCTAAAATATCAAGAGCGGAAGGATGAACAAAAGAAATGAATCATGAAAATGCCAGTGAAGATGAGAGACATGGAATACATCATGCACTCCAGAAAGTTTCTCGGGCAAATACAAACGATAAGCCAAAGAACCAACTCTTTCTATAATGCAGAAAGGACCATCAAAGAGGAAGAAGGTAGGAGAATAGGAATAGCTAGAAGGGAAAATAAATTGAAAGACAAGGATGAACCATTATTTTAAAACTATATACATTTCAATCTAAACATTTTATTTATAACCATTCAAACATTTTATAATATGATGAATAGTCATTTGATTCAAATTTGTTAGTTCGAAGTAAAAAATATTTAAAATACTTTAAATTATAAATGATCAAAATATCCTTTATATAATACTTTATAAAAATACTTTTATAACTCGATGTCTTAACAAGTTTACTTTCGTTCCTACAGACTCCGGCCATGCGTTGATCAAGCGCAAATCTAGAATTCTCTAGGTACTTGGTAGACTTGTTTCGACTCCCAGTGAAAATACTTGAAAAACTTTTAAAAACAGATGTGGAAAGTACAATCCAAACAAACAACCAAACCAAAACATGTCGATCATGGATCGCGGATACACAATGGTTACGCCTGGATCTCCCAGGAAATAACCGTACCAGTAGGCTGGCTACCGCAGCCCTGCGATTATGCCATGAAGAGTGGTAGTACCGCAGATACACAATGGTTACGCCTGGATCCCCTAGGAAACATCCGTACCCGTAGGCTCTCGCAGCCCCTGCGGATTACGCTACCAAATACGACCTACATAGATCGCAGATACACAATGGTTACGCCTGGATCCCCCAGGAAACATCTGTACCCGTAGGATTTCGCAGCCCCTACGAATTACGCTATGCAGTCGCGCTTGGAAGACCATGGAGATCGCCATGGAATTCGATGGACACTCGAGTATCATATCCGCAAAACCCAAATCAGATAGAATAATATCGATAGAATGAATCCACAATGTGGCCACAAAGCGGATATCAAGAAGAAGGCACTTTCCATATCTTTACTTTAAAAATATTTATCATATAGCATCTTTTCAAATTACTTTCAAATATCATACTTATACAAAGTCCATCATATATAAGATTCCATTTGCAAATCGAATACTTTCTAAATCAATAGTATATCAAATCACACTTATATAGACTTAGATTATATAAGATTTCTCTTTCCAAATTGAGTACCCTTTCCAAATCAAAAGTTTCAAATCAATTTCATACTTATACAAATCCATTTTATATAAGTTCGGTAACTCCCAAATTAAGTATTTAATAAAACAAGGTTCTCAGTTTCTATTCCTTTTCAATATCAATTCAGTTTCAAAATATATATGATTTCGCCGAATCATTTCTCCCAAATTACATATATTCAGTTTCAAAATTTCTTAAAACAATAGATTTAGAAAATAATCCTGGTTTCCAAGTAGACAAAATTTAGGTCAAACAAATTCATTTCAAAAACAATCATATAAATACTAGGTTTTACTATCCAATCTATTTTCAAAACCAAATATCTTTCTCAAATCAATTATACCCAAAGTGATTTCCAAGTTATAACTATCCCTTTAAAACCTTTAAACTATTTATTTCTATTCAAAAGATCAATTTACCTTTTTCAAACTATTTAAAATTAAATTTTATTCAAAACATTCCAAAACTAAATTCCATATTTGTATAATTCAAAATAGCCCTATTCATTTACTTAACAAAATAGTTTCAAACTCATTTACTTAATCAAATGATTTATATTTTTTTGGGATTACTTAGCTTTGAAAATTAACCTTGATTTGAAAGTGCTCGTACTTTAAAAATAGTCGAAGAAATCATATTTAAAATTCAAAAGTTGGAAATCGCTAACAAATCAGAAAATCAATTCCAATTAATAAAGTTATACCAAAACAAATCTGAAACTCGAGGACAGAACATTGGGTTACTTTAAATCATTTCATATATATATGTATATACACACATATCCTCCGAATATCAAATCATACTTCGAAATCTGAAATCAAAATTTGGTTTCACAAAATCACTCGCATAGCAAAGCTACTAAAGAGGCCACTCCCCCACTCAGAAACTCAAAAATCAATGTCGATAATGCATGCATTAATCACCAAAATTATTTTCCAGTGATAAAAATGGGTTCTGGACTTTTATTTTCTTGAAATTTTTTTGAAATCTCTTCGAAATCATTGGAATTCGTTCAAATACATTTGAAACATTTCCTATTTAGAAAATATCTATAAATTATATTAGTATTATATAATTTTTTATCAAAATCTTAAAATCGATTTCAAAACACCGGAGTTCGATTTCACTAAATTCAAATTCAAAAACCTTTCAATTATAAATCATTTTTTTATTAATCAAATTCTAATAAAATTTTAAATTTTCAAATCCTTTCAAAGCTTCAAATTTTCATTTTTAAAAGATTAAAATCCTTATCGAAAACTTTTCACTTTTATAAAAAAAATATGGTCATCCTTATCAAAATAATAATTTCGATGTATGCATAATTTCAACACACAACCAATCACAAATTTCCAAAGAATGATTCAAGATTAGATTTCAAATAAACAGAGATTTGAATTTAGAGGAACTCTAATCAAATAGAATTTTGGTTCGAAGAAAAGCTCGAACGAAGATAAGATAATTTAATTACTCAATAGAAGATGGATAAGCCTATATGAATCGCGAGCGACCTTAACCGGTCAACCGTGACTTCATGAATATAATCAATTCGAAAATCTAAGGCAAATCGACATTCGATCGCCAGGGATGGAATTCAGGTAGAGCAAGAGATAGATAGCATCATAAACCGAGGATATAGAAATCTCCGGTGAATCAATGCCAAATTATAAAGGAGTTTCACCACTTTACAAATCATTCAAAAATTTACGGAATCACCACTCTTTATAGAGGTCATTCAAAGTGAAGTTACGGAATGCCTCAAAATCAAAAGGATAAAAATAGGGAAGAAAGACTGGATTTCAGAACAAGTGGGATCGTTCCAAAGTTCAAGGAATCCTAATCGATAAGAATCCCAACCAAGAGATTTCTAACAAGGTGGATACCGAAGGGATGAAGTTTAGAAAATCTTGATTTCAAAATAAGGAAAATTGTATACCAATATAATCTTTGAAAATCCTTTAAAAATCATTTGGAAATCATTTTTACTTCGAAAATACGTTCTCTCACAAAGAAAGAATTCTGAGGTTGATTTCACTCATTCTAGGGTATTTCTACCCTATCTCTAATGAGTTTTCGCTCCACGTGCTAAGGTTTGCCTAAAACCAAAGCTTTGATACCAACTGTAACAAGCCGGTATTTTCAGCCATTTGCATCCTCAAATGTCGGACTTGAATTGCCCAAAGTACCGCGTTGTAAATATATTTAGAGCAAATGAAAAACAATCACAGAATCACAAACACAGAAATATCAGAATAACTCGCAACGGAAATTAAAATACCATAGTAGTTCATGAAGCTACTATAACAAAATTTCAAAACAAAATACATAATATCAGTCTAAAAAATATACAATATAAATCCCAAATACATAGAAGTTTATAAATACAAGAGCTAAAATAGACAACTGAAACTGAAATGAATAGATAACTAGATAAAAAAATCTCCAGCAACTCCTAGCTGTAGAAAAGAAATCCAAAGCTAAGCTATAAATACTCAGGCTGACCCAAGCGTAAAGTAAAACACAAAACACTCGGGTCAGGACATATCGTAAACCAACTCAAGTGAACTGTAGTAGTAATGCACCATAACCTAAAGGATGCTTGGATCGCCCATCCTCTAAGGATCAGTTAAACCATAAATTAAATACATCCCATGGTTAAAATTCCAAATGGTATTTTATACTTCCAAATCAAATATCATTTCAAAATTCAATATCATTTTAAATCCATTTCAAAATATTAAAATATCATATCCTTCCAAAACCTCATTCATTTTAGTTAATTTAAATACAATTCCAAATCACATTTTAAAATGGTTTATATTTCAAATCTAATATTCCATTTAAAACCAATTAAAATGAAGTTACTATGTTTAATAACCAAATATTAAATTCCCAAAAATTTAGCCCTTTCAGTATTCATTTATTCACTTAAATTTATTAAAACAGTGAAATTCAGCTTTTTGCAACATTTAGAAAAATTCTACGGTAAGTTACATTTGAAAACAATTCAATTTAACAAAGATAGCATTTAAAACTGCTGTAATAGGTTTTAGTCTCAAATAAAAGTTTAATTCAATTCTGCAACTACAACACTTACAAAGTGTTGTAATAGTCAATAGTTCTTTTTTGCCTTTTACTTCATTTGTATCAACTACAACACTTAGAATTGATGTAATATCCTTTGCTTCAGAAATGATAGCATTTCTGAAACGCTGTTAATTAAATTCTAAATTTTCAATATAATTTCATAAACAATTAAAATTTAATTTAAATCACTTTTAACTTATAAAATTTAATAATTTCACTTTAAAAACAATCATTTTAATACCCTTTAATTTATGATTTTATAAAGTGCAATTTCATAAATAATTATCAAATTTTAATAATTCACTTGTAAAAATCACCGTATAATTTTATAATATTTCATTTACTTTATATTTTAATCAAATTTACCATTTCATAAATTAAATTTTAAATTCCATTTTATTTCCTTAACTTTTATTTTAAAAACCCATTTCACATTTTCCAAGTTAAGTTGTATTTCAAATTTCAATTTTTAAACATTTATTTATTTAACTATTTTTAATTTATAGAAAAATCAATAACACTTTATAAAAATCATTTTAAATTCAAATTTAAATCAAATTATCATATTTTCCTACTTAACTTAAATTATATTTATAAAAAAAATCATAAATTCCAAAATTTACTTATATTTCAAATTCTACTTTACCATTTATTTATTTCACTTATTTAACTAGTAGAAAATCACTAATATTTTATAAAAAAAATAATTAAATTTAAATCAAAATATCATAATATTTACATTTTTGTAATATTTAAAAAAAATTAGAAAAAATATATTAACCATGGTCTGCATATAATTTTCTAACCTAAGTCAAATGATACGGATAATATATCATTTCCATCCGTAATTTACAAAGAATATCCAGTTCTATCATTTCAAACCCGCAATACCAAGTCAATTAAAATAATTAAAAATTGCTCAAGCCTATCATTTCAGCCCATAAAGATTTTTCCTTATTCTAAAGTCCGTTCGGGTATGTATCATTTCAACCTATAGTGATTCTAATCTACAGGGAACTTGAAGTGTGATAAACTGATATAAATAAACAGAATACCATTATATAATAGTAAAAGATGATATGATAGGTGTATAAACAGGGGTGAACATCATATGATCATATCATAGGCAGTTATAACATGATAATAAAATCTGCAGATTCAAATGGTGCCAATTTACTAATTATATAAGTACGGAATGCCTTGTGAGAATTACTCACCTCTACCAGCTGGAGATAACAGATTCAGACACACAAACAAAGACTGGAAAGCTTGAAAGCACAACTACAATTCAAGTGAGGGGAGAGCCAAAATAGTTGTCTTGTTACATATCAAACAAAACAATATAAAGCACATGAATTTCAACACCAAATATAACATTAAACAAGCTAGAAATTATGCACAACAAAGAATCAATCAACTTGCCCATGCTTTCACAAATCCTATGCTTGGACTAGAATTTGAAATGCACGGCCATAGTGGTGTATTTAGGTCAAGTATGGATCCATATAGGGTCGGCCTAGCAAGGAATGAGGAAGTGAAGGAGAAATGGTTGTTATGCACGAACATACAAAGCCAAGGCACAAAAGTGAATTTTTATGCAACTACAAGTCACGGCCATGGCTCAAATTGGCACAACCAGGCCTGGTGGAGGCTAGGGGATGGTGCAGTAGTGGCTTAGGGTAAGGTAGAGGCTGGGGAAGGTGATGCAAGTGGTGGCCGAGAGGGGTATATGGAGTGGTGATGCATGTAGAGGTCAGCTATGCTAGATTTAATGTGGTGCATGCATTTTTTTGTGAACTTTTGCAACTTTGGGGTGCACGACCATTACTAGTCAGTGGAGTTGAAGGGTTTGTAGCCTAGTATGTGGTGGTGGAGGAGCTATGGTGATGGAGGAGCTTAAGGTCGAGCATCATAGGTGAAAGCAAGGCAAACAAAATGAATAAAACAAGAAGAAAATGTAAGAAAAAGGTGAAGAATCATTGCCAAAATTTGTTTCAGAGATGATAAACGAAAATTTTAGGATGAGAAACTTATTTTTTTTCATGCAAAATGAAGGGTGATGGCTGAAGAAAGGATATGGTCAGCCAAATTGAATGCAAGTGTTGATTTGCAAATGGAAAGGTAAAAGGAGATGAAAAGTCAATGGTATATGAAAAGTTTAAAACTCTTTATATTTCCTTCTTCTTTGTTTATTTTAAACACATGAAAAATGTAAACAAATAAAATAAAAACACAACAAAATAATTTTTGAAAAGAAATAAATGAATAAATTTTGGACAAATATAAATTAATTAAGAAAATAGGTTAAAAATAGAAACTAGGTTTTAAAAATTGTAAATAAATACAATAAGCTTTGGAAAAAATTTAACATCACTTTAAAAATATTTTAAAACTAAAAATATACCTAACATGTCATATAACACATATTAGAACATGATATGACAAATAAAAATATTATTTATATAAATTAAAACAAACAATTTTATTAAATAAATCAATTTACATACAATATTGTAAAAAGCATAACATTCACAATATAAATCTGATTTCAACGAAACGAATAGCAGTATACTTAAAATTTAACATATTATCGTAATAAAATATAAAATTCAAAATTTTAAATTTCAAATTTAAAAGTCAAAATTTGACCAAATTGAGTAAAATCCACATTTTCTGAAAATATTCCATTTATTCAGGTTTGGAATTATAATTCACATAAAATCAAAATTTATTTTAAAATAACAAAAATTTATTCATTTTTTAAAAAAAAGTTTTTAAATCAAGAATTTCAATTAAAATAATTAAAATACACAAATAGAAATAATCATAAAATATAGGGTTGTTACCGTGGATGTTATGATAAAATAAGTAAAGAACTCAAATTCCCTTATTAGTTTATATACTTGGTTGATGTATATTCTCAACTCAAATGGTATAACCAGGCTTGCACAGCATAGGGAAAAATATATTCTCTCAATGAAAATTTTCACTAAATTCTTTTGCTAATTAATGACATTACTCACAATTTCATATCAATGGGTTTCAACTTTTGCTTATTATTAGATTGACCAAACTTTAGATTATATTTTTCACCATGTAATATATTTCAAGTAGAAGTAATTTATTAGCATTTCCAATATTAATCTTCTAAGACCGTATGGTTTTCTCGCTTATTTATTGCTTCTTTATAAATGTTTAATGTTAGTACCAAAATGTGACACCAATATCCAATAGATTAGGAAGAAAATAAAAGTGATGAAAATGAACTAAAATAAGTAAAAATGGAACAATGCACATTTATATTAGTTCGACTAATCGTTGCTTACATCCACTTGAGATTTTTATTAGTGACACTGCTATTTTACAGTTGTTGTTCTTATGGTTCGGCAACACTCGATAGCCAATTACAAGAAATTTGTGAAAGATTGCTAGAGAGCTAAAAGATCCCTGAAATGATGTCCCTTCATGCCTATTTGTAGTTGTAGGTCCATAGGAAATGCTCCTCCATGTTCTCCTCTATGATCTCCATGATACAGCAGCAATTTCACTCAAGAGAATGTAGCCAAATCAGCAATCAGCTATAGATCAGTACTGGTCTAGGCATGGGTCAGTACTGATCCATGAGATTGATTTACGGATGGTTCTAACCACTTTGGATTGAAGTGATATATCATTACCCTTGTGTTTTCAGACTTGTTTGTAGAGCAATGAGCTTTTCCCGAGTAAATTGGATGGATTGTTGGAGGATCAAACTGGTTGGCTTCCAATGCTAGGACTGTTACATAGGCCCTAATATGCGAATGACCTATAGATCAAAGAATAGGCTTTTGGCATCAAAGTTAAGTAGCATGAGAAAAATGATTTGATTTAGAGGAGATTATAAGGATCGGTACTAATCCATTGGCATGTATTAGTACCTATCCACCAAGTTAGTGGATCAAGTTGTTAAACTCTTGTATTGGCCTTTCTTTCGTCTTGTGATCTCAGTTGTATTTGGTTTTTGGACTTTATGGCTATCTCTTCAGGCCTTCTACCTCAATAGATTTCAAACTCTATTCTTTAAGTCGGTTTAAATATTGCCTAGTTTAAAAGGCTGGATAACACTCCCCCCCCCCCCCCCGAAGTGCATCTTGTTGCAAATACAATGTACATTGAGTCGAGACAAGTTGGAGCTACCATATCAGACTCCAATCTGCACTTCGAGTAGTTGTTATCCCTTTTTTGGATTTTTATTGGGAAATTTCATGTTTATAGCCATTGTTACAATACTTCATTAATATCCAATAGTACAAAACTAGAGTATGTTCGCATAATTCACCATTCCGAGCATGATAACTTTGAAATGATTCCTCCTTTATATTTTTCAAGTTTGAATCTGCTTTCATTTTGTTCAAGTTATTAAATGTTGAGTCTGCACATATATAGATGCTTTGATTTTCCATCGTATCTTGCTTCCATGTGCATATTGGTTCCTTTGAAACACTAGTTACACACACACACACACACACACACATATATATATATAATATGTAGATATGTATATATGTGTGTGTGTGTGTACATTTATCCTATTTTTCTAGATGTTGATCAATCGGTATCGATCCATAGGTATCGATCAGTACTGAACCATAGACTTAGAATATGGTGACCTTCTGCCTATTCTTTTGGATCATGACCTATATGCTCAAGCCTTCCCTTCTCTTTCTCTTCACTTCATTTGTAATTATGCCTAAGTTTTGAGACCATCCATTAAAGTATCTCATCTCCAAAACCAACTACCACCTCTTGCCTTGCCTTGCCTCACTGCAGTCCATCACCATATTTTCGAAATCTAAATGATCGCCATCTTGTTGCTGGACCTATCGCTGATCGAACACATATGACCAAGCTTGATCCATCATGTTGTTGAACACTACCTTAGATCCAAACGTCAATACTAGAATCCAGTAAATATTTTGAGCTCCAACACTTTTAAGCAGGGTGGTGACGGTGTGGATAAGGGCGGAGGTCATTGCGCGAGTAGCCTTGACTTAGAGTAAGAGATAAGATGAATTAGGAGACTAAATTTCTTTTCCTAGGGGTTAGGTCGGTACCAATCCAACTCTTGGTGAATTTTTGAGCTCCAAATTCACATGTGAACTTCGCCTCATAGTCCAATGATTTGTATCGAATTTTATCTCCTTAGTTTTAAAGTATCTCCAAAAGCTTGGTTGTCAATGCGATGTCCATCAAGACAATCAACAATGACAGCCACTTTGATGAATTCTAGACTTTAAAATAAATTGTTGCACAATATTGGAAATCAGCATAGCACGACACTTCACAACACTATGCTAGATTTTTACTTTGACAAGGGGAGTAACTTTTAATCTATTTTATATCAATTATGTGTTGAGTTTTGATAGCTATGGCATACAAACGTTTCGAGCATGTCTTTGCTCAAGCTATAGGTGTTCAAACCGGCCAATTTCCAATCAAATTAGAAAATAGCCGACCGAATTTATATTAAAAATATCTGTAAGTACACGACATACAATGCAAGTACGTGACGAGTATGGGTCGATCTATAGAAAATTGTTTAGATTTAAAATTTCTGTTCAATCAAAATATACCAATATTTGAAAGTGTGATTAGCTAAAAAATGAAAATAAACTAGCAAAAGAAAATTGATAAAAATATGAGAGTTTGAAGACAATTTAGAGAAAAGTCCACTCTCTTGATCACATAAATAAACACAACATGAAATTATGATCCTTTTTTTGGTCATTGATGAGTTTATTGATGTGTTTATTAACAATTTAGGAAGTGTGTCACCAAGTTATCATTAGCATGAGATAATCCTCCATTTAAATATGCATGAAACTTTAATGGCCCTTTAGGATGTGCATTAGCTTCTAATTGTACATCAAGGTAGGTGGGTAGGTGGGGTCCTCCATGTTCATGAGTTTGAATTATTTCCATCTTCATTTGCTTGTCTTCTCTTGTGCATGCATATTTTTTCATGAAACCACTTGTAATTTCCATCTTATTATCCTATAAATAAAAATAAAATGTGAAAATAATATTCTCAAATTAATATATGCACAAAAATGATAATTTTGCCTCTATATGAAGATGAATATACGACGATTTGAAAATAATTTAAATTTTGGTTTAAACATGTTAAAACACCCTATATGATCATTTATTTAATTAAATTAAATTAAATATGGAAGTAAAAATAAGCACATTTACGTGCACGTCGGATACCCTCACACTTATCTTTTTATTCGCCCTCGTATAAAGAAAAACTAAGATAAATCCGTTTTCGTAGGAAACACAATTGCATTGAGCATATGCAACAAGCCATTAAACCTCTAGGTGTCCTTAGTAGGACGAGTGTTGTCTGGTGAGGCTTTTCAGTGGATACTACCTACAAAATCCAAATGTAATGTGAAAAATTCCTAAATGCAAGATTTATTTACAAGATATGAATGCAAGTTTTTGAAAATATTTACAAATGAAGAATTTACTTTCAAATGAACACAAATAAGCTAAATATAAGTTCTGGCCATTATCTTGAAATTTTAAGTCGTTTACTCGTCAAAACTTCCAATATAAATAAAGTTATCATAACAAACAGACTATAGTTTGGCTAGTTGTTTCGATTGATAACATAGTGCAACTATGAAATAGATCCTTGGTTGATTTTCAAAGTTTATCAAAGTGGTATTTCTAATCCTTTTGAATAACAAATCAAATCAAATAAGTGAAAATAATGCTCGAATTTCAATTGCTTTCTCTCTATATTTTGAAAATTTTATTCATATTAACAATATTTACATATGCTTAACTTAGATAAGCTAAGCTCAGGTATATTACCCATGCACTGCCTTTTGGGCTTATGTGAGGGGAATATAGGGCGTGGCGAGTGGACACACAAGTGTGAACACCTATTGACTATAGGAGTTATTAATAAAAGAATATTTATTTATACATACACCTAACTCAGATAAACTAAGGCCAGATATATCGATCGTGCATTGCCTTTCGGGCTTACGTAACAAGGTTATAGAGCATGGCGAGTGAACACACAAGTGCGAACACATGACTCTAGGTGTTACTATAAACATATACAAATGTTTTTTATCTTTTGTTTTTTTGTTACATATATTTTTTTTATTTTTTTTGAAGAGATAATTTTGCAAAATCATCTTAGCCCCGTTTAACTAGAATATAAAAAATGTTATATCCTTTTTTTTAAATCCACCACTTTTTAAAACAAAGATTTCAATTTGAATATATTTCATAATTAACGCGTATGAACCTTATTATATATTAGTTAAACCTGCATTATTTGTAGTCAAACTTTATTTTTGTTTTTGTTGAGAAAAATAAATTATTAGAAATTTCAATTTTGATAACCAAAAACATATATTTATCCTATAATGTTTCTTAAAAAGTAATTAAAAAGAAAAAAAATTGGCATTTATTTTTTGCTTTGTTTTTTTAAAGTTTTGGAAAGAAAATGTAAAAATAAACCATGAAAAATCAAAAATGAAGATGAGACTCCCCCCACATTTGATTTTGATTGTGTCGCCACAGTCAACCCAAGTGGAAGGAGAAGAATAAAATTAAAAAATGACCTATATTTACATGAGAATGTAAAGATTATTATTTACAAGACGTCAGAAAATATGTTGTTAAGGAGTAAATGAAACGGTCTTCCAAAGACTAATTCATTTGTCTCGTCAAGTTTGCGAGACACAGCATAAGCTCGAAAAACCAAACCGTAAAGGATTTTGAAGTTGAATGTTGATTCAGAAAAACTGTAACAACCCGCATATTTTACGATTGTATATTTAAATATTTTATTTAAATATAGCATCATTAGTCGGATTAAAGTCTGAAATGTTACTTTTTGCAAACAGTCGAATTAGGACTTGAGACCACTTCCATTGAGTCCAAAATGCCATTTGCGACCTTTTGAGTATGAACATCGATATTTTTGGAGTTGAGTGGAATTTTGCTTTTTTCTATTAGGATTTGGGTTTGGGTTTCAACCCATTAACCCAACATAATATCCTAACTCCACCCCCTCTCCTCTTCATTCATTCTCATTTCCTAATACTCTTAAGCTAAAGGAAAGAATGTGGGAAGGAAGAGGAAATTAAAATTCCTAAGCCCTAGATTCTTAGGAAATTCCAATTCAAGCTTTAGAAATCAAAGAGAAGCTTTAGGTAAGCATCCTTCTTCATCTTCTCCATCTCAATCCCTCTTCCATTTTCAGAAATTCCTAAACCCTAACTTAGGAAATATTTTTCTTATGAGCTTAGACTGAAGCTTCTTGGGTTAAAATGAAGAGTGGTTGATCTTGCCTTGTTTTATAGCCTCTCACTTGTGTTTTTGGGTTTAAAGGTGAGTTCTTGAACTTACATCTATGTCTATAACTTTCTTTGTTGTTACGCATGAATTCCTAACATCTATTCATGTTCATTTGCTTTTAATTTGAATTAATTTTGTGAATTTTCCAATTTTTGATTTTGAAGTCAGATTTTATAAAAATCCTTCTATGGATGATTGGACATGTTATTGGGGTGTATCGAAGAGCCTATAAGGCTGGGTTGTCAATTGGCATAAATCCCTAATCTCCGTTGCTCGTCTGATAGCCTCCGACTCGTTTTGGCCATCAAGACCTAGGCAAACTGTTGCCCATACCAGGTGTTCAGATGTCTAAATATCAAATCCAAACGTCTGGTTATGCCTTCTGGAGAAAAAAATATACAGCAGAAAAATAAAAAATGGCAGAGACTAATTTCAGATGTTTGAATTTATGGTTCAGACATTTAAAATGGATTTCTGACTTCTACTTTGAAATTTCAGACATCTGGAAGGTTTTCTGGAATATTTCCAGAAATCAAATCCAGACCTCTGGATTAACCACTACCCCTCCCCCCTCCCCCCCCCCCCCCCCCTCGACGTCTGGAAATGTGCAGTTTTGCCTATTTGCCTTTTTTTGAATAAAATTTCCAAGGTTTATCAATTTTTGTTGATCCAGTTAGTTGTTATCACTTCTATCAACTTTGATGACTTCTTTTTCTGCATTTTTAGGAATAACCATTTTGATGGAATTGGTGTCGATTTCTTTGGATTTAATTCACGTCTTCGTATGTGAAGTTTTGGTGATTGATTGTTTCTACAATCATTTTTATGGTTTGTCACTTTAAAAAGCAAAGGTTTCTATAGTAGTAGTAAATATTCAAATTCTTTCATCAAAACGATTTCAACATTTACTTATCAAAATCGCTTTTAAAACCGTTTTCTAATCTATTAGTATATACAAACCTTTACCTCATTCGTTCGAGAAATCCAATTAAATGACTTAGCAAAACAAGTGGTATGAAATGCTTGCTTTTACTTTGTCGGTTAATTTTTAGACTTGTTCGATTGAAACTCTTGTGACAATTTTCGAGTGGAAATCTACAATTTGTTCATAAATATTTAAGTTAAGCCAGTGGTTATGGGACATGAAGCTAAACTCATTTATTTACTAGCTTAGTATAATTCACACTTTTTATTGATCAATAGTGATCATTTTATGGTTTAGACTAGCGATGTGCGATGTCTCTTTGTCCACGTGGGGGACTGTACCTCGTTTTATTGAGCTTTATCTCATTTCTTCTATAAGCTAACAACTTATGGGTTCTTCGAAGTTTCTTCACATTTTTATAGGCTAGAGACCCATGTTCTTTTATGGTGTTCGGTTCAACGGATGCACAGTTATTGTACTACGTCGATCTTCTGGCTTATCTGGATCAACGAATGTATCGTTATTGTACGACATCATTGTTTCGGCTTATCAAGTTCATCGGACACATCGTTATTGTACTACACCGTTGTTTCGAATTTTTGGAGTTTTAGGTCCATCGGTCGTACCATTACCGTACTACATCGATGTTATGAATTATTCAAGTTTCAGGTTCCTCGGGGGTACTGTTAATATACTATGTCGTTGCACCGACTCTATGGTTAGCGACCATGGGATAGCAACCCATTTGTGATGCACGTGTTGGTGAGTTTTCATGCTCCCTTTTGTGATAGGCCTCCCCCTTTGTGATTTCTGGATTTCTAATTGATGATTTCTAGAATTTGTGTTTCATCAAATTTTTGAGATTTGCATTGATATGTTTGTCAATATTTGCGGTTCGGTGAATAAAACAAAGAATATGACATTTTTTGGTGTTTGAGATTCTTGAGATATTGTATGATTTTTGTTGTTGTTGAATGTATACTTGTCATGGTATGACATTATTGTTATCATACGTTTTTGTCATATCTCTTATTCTATCTCATTTTATACGATAATTATAGCTAGACTGATCCGTTTATTATTATCTTTTTAAATAATACTCGGGTCAGACCGAGGTATTTCAGATGCTTCTGCTGACTTCTTATCATGATCCTACATCTGATGTTTGAGCTAACTACTTAGCTTAGTAGTATTTGTTGTATACATTTGAGATAGAGACTCATTTATGTATACATATTCTTTTGTCTAGCACTTGTACCTATTCTTTTGTGGTGTAGTGGATCTTACATGACCACTACTTTGATGTACACTTTTACATGTTATATTCATATTTGTTTCCACCTTTTGTGGTATGAATATCTGTGACTGATTTGTGTTATGCTTATTTTATATTAGTTTTCGAATACCACATTGTGTAGTAGCTTTGAGTTTGTATCGGTATGTCGGATTTCCTCTTGAAACGAAACCGATATTTTATTTGGCATATCGGTATTAGCACCAAGCAATTACACATATGGTCGCTCCTCAGCAGGCTTATTCTTCGTGCTAGTTGACGGCATTACTCCGTAGTGTCCTTGTCTAGTATGAGCATAGAGGTGGGGCATCACAGCTTGGTCTCAGAGCCGAACTTCGGAACAATATAGAATTTTATAACAAGGATCATTGTCCTAAGCCTCTCTTAGGAATCATGCCTTAGGATTTAATTCGAGTCATTGGACCTGTTCTATCCTATATTCTTTTATAATCCCTTATTTTATCAATCATGATTGTTTGATATTCATTCTGAGAATAACCTTTTTCTTCTTTCTTTCTTTCTTAAAGAAGAGAAATGGTTAGACCAGGCCGTCCTACCACCGGTCAATCCAGTGTTACTCCTCAGGATGGAATATTCATGTCTGCCCAGCAGCTTTTAGATCTTGTAAAGAATGCTCAAGC
Source organism: Allium cepa (assembly GCA_030765085.1). NCBI lineage: Eukaryota > Viridiplantae > Streptophyta > Magnoliopsida > Asparagales > Amaryllidaceae > Allium > Allium cepa. The sequence goes on along the minus strand of CM060929.1, from coordinate 189,587,656 downwards.
TGTCGGGCCCATTCCAGAGCCTACTCACCCTAGATCCGGGTTTGCACGCTTTGCAGAAACTATACCGATTTGGGTGGAAAGCCATTCAAGGAATCCGAAAGCGTTATGGAAATTCAAGCTTGGCTTAAATCCTGCAATTGCATCTTTTCTCGCACGAATCTTGTTGATATAAATCGAGTCCAAGTGGCTTCTAGCACGATCCAAGAAAGAGCATTAGATTGGTATGAGCTTTTGGTTTTTGAGATTATTGAAGCGGATCTTACTTGGGAGCCATTCCGAGAAAGGTTCGAGTTGAAATTTATGCTAGAAGCTGAAAAAGTAACTTTAGCTCGGCGCTTTATTGACCTTGTTTAAAGTGAATCTTCCGTGATAGATTAAGTCGCATCTTTTGAATCTCTCTCTAAATATGGGGTCAAGTATATTAATATCCCATTGAAGTAAAATCAGAGGTTTGTTTATGGGTTGATTAAGAACCTCAAAAAGCCTTTACTCCTAAAACTAGAAGTTTCTTTTGATCAGCTTGTTGATATCGCTCTTCGACTTGAAGAGGCCGATAAAGAAAGTGATGTTGAAGTTGTGGGTGCCAAACAGAATTTCAACAACAACAAGAAGAGGCCTATTAAGTTCAAGCCTAATCCCAACAAGAAAGGGAAACAAGCAACTTCAGTAGCAAAGACTTCTATCTCTAGTCGTGGGCAATGCTACAATTGTGGTTCTAAGGACCATTATGCTAATAGATGCGCGAAACCTCACTTTTGTCGTTATTGCAAAAGTTCGGGTCATCTTTTATATTCATGTCCCAAACTTCCAAGCAAGAGGGAGGGAAAGCTAAATGTTGTGCAAGCGCGTAGTAACACTTCTCCTGGTCAAGGTATTTCTCATTCTATCCTTGATAACATTATTATGTTTCGTGATTATCCAATTCGAGTTTTTTTTTGATACGGGTGCATCCCATTCTTTTATATCAAAAAAACGTGTTGATACTTTGTCTTTAAGTGTTATGGCTTTGATGACTTCACTGAGAATTCCAAATCCGGTTGGTGAATCCGCAACACTCAGTTTGCTTTGTAAATATGTCGAGATTATTTTATGTGGTTATTCTTTCCGAGCTGATTTACATGTTATGCGTTACTTAGGCTTCGGAATGATTTTGGAAATGGGTTGGCTTAACCGTTATGAAGCCCATAGACTATGTCATGAGAGGACTATTCATCTTCGATATCCTCAATCTATTAAATAGATTTCTATTGTTCTAAAGATTCAGATTCTAATTCGGTGGCATCCTTATATTCTCTAAACCCTCATGACGACGATAATGATGATGAGGAAGATGTCATTTCCCTCATTCACATTGTTCGTGAATTTTCCGACATATTTGAGCTCGTTTTAGGATTACCCCCTAAGCGAGCAATTGAGTTCAAAATTAATTTAATCCCTGGAGCTATATCTATCACTCGTCCTCTATATTCCAATAAGGTAAATGAGGAGATGCGTAAACAATTATCTGAATTGGAAACAAAACAATTTATTCGTTCTAGTTCTACTCCTTGGGGAGTTTCGGCTATTTTTGTGAAGAAATCCGATGGTACACTTTGACTTTGCGTTGACTACTGTAAGCTTAATGATCTCACCATTCAGAATAAATATCCCTTGCCTCGGATTGATGATCCAATTGATCAACTTAGCGGTGCTAGAGTCTATTCATAATTAGACTTAGCAACCGGTTTTCATCAGCTTCGTATTGCAGAGGATAGCATTCCTTTGACATCGTTCCGTACTCGTTATGGATCTTACGAATGGCTTGTTATGCCATTTGGTTTAACGAATGTTCTAGCTTATTTCGTTGACATTATGAACCGAGTTTTAAAGACTTCCTCGATCGATTTGTTCTCATCTTTATAGATGATATTCTTATTTATTCTAAAATCGAGGAAGAGCATGAAAAGCATCTTCGTATTGTGTTAGAAACTCTTAGGTGCAATAAATTGAAAGCAAAATTTTCTAAGTGCCATTTTGGCAATCCCATGTGAATTTCTTGGAGATAGTATTTCTGAGTTCGGATTTTTAATGGATCCTTCAAAGATTAAAGCGATTCAAAATTGGAAGAGACTAGAGAGTGTGACGGAAATTCGTAGCTTTCTTGGATTGGCAGGTTATTACCGTCGGTTCATAAAAGACATTTCAAACATTTACATGCCTCTTACTAGTTTGACAAATAAGGGAGTTAAGTACATGTGGTCAAACAAATGTGAAGCTTCTTTTTAGAGATTAAAAGAACTCCTTTCCGATGCTCCTATTCTTGTGATTCCCGAGGGGAACCAAGACTTTATTGTTTATACAAATGCTAGTCGTGTTGGTTTGGGTGCCATTCTCATGTAAAGGGAACGTGTTATTGCTTATGCTTCTAGGCAATTAAAGCCTGCCGAGACTAGATATGCCACTCATGATTTAGAGCTCGTGACTATTGTTTTCGCCCTTCGAATTTGGCATCATTATCTTTTGGGAGAGAAATTTGTTCTCTACACCAGTCATAAATCTTTGAAGTATTTATTTTCTCAAAAGGAACTTAATTTGCATCAACAATGTTGGCTCGAGTTCCTTGCATCTTATGATCTTGATATTCTTTATACCCCAGAAAAGGGAAATCGTGTTGCCGATGCCCTTGGCCGTGAGCAACAAGCGGTTGTATCCATGATGAGATCAAAATAGAATGATCTCGAGACTTTGTCTGCTTGTGGAATTCGAGATCTTGAATCCGATTCATGTTCATCTCTTGTTTTATGTAGCCTTGAGGTTCATCCTTCTCTTTTAGACCGCATTCTTAAAGCTCAAAACCATGATCCCGAATTGGATCATCTTAGCCAAAGTTGTAAGGATAGAAATATTAATGGGTTGAAAGACTTCGAAATCGATGCTCGTGGCGGTATTTGAAAATTTTGTAGAATTATCGTGCCAAATATAGGTAATCTTCGTAAAGACATTTTAGAAGATTCTCACCATTCTAAATTTTTCCATTCATCCCGGTAGTAGTAAAATGTACGTGGATATGAAGCGACTTTATTATTGAGATGGAATGAAATCTGATATTGCTAATTTTATTAAGCGTTTCCTGACTTGCCAACTCATAAAGGCCGAGCATCAAAGGCCCGGTGGGTTATTGCAACCTTAGGACATTCCAGTTTGAAAGTGGGATCAAGTCTCCATGGACTTTATTGACGGTATTCCATGTTCTCGTTCGGGCCATGATAGTTTATGGGTGATAGTTGATAGACTTACAAAATCCATCCATTTAATTCCCGTTCGGTCTAATCGGACCGTACCTCTCTTGGTCAAACTCTATGTTGGAGAAATTGTTAAATTGCATGGAGTTCCTACTTCTGCTATTAGCAGTCGTGATCCATTATTTATTAATGGATTTTGGAAGAGTCTTCAAAAAGCTTTGGGAATGAAGCTTAATTTTAGCACCGTTATTATCCTCAGTCCGATGGACAAACCGAGCGTGTGAATTAAACTCTTGAAGATCTTCTTCATGCATGTGTTCTTGATTTTGGTAGAAGTTGGAAAGATCATATTTCTCTTGTTGAGTTTTCCTATAATAATAGCTTCCAATCTATTATTGGTATAGTATCATTCGAGGCACTCTACGGAAGGCCATGCTGATCTCCTTCTTGTTGACTTGATGCCGGTGAGAAGCTGGTTTTAGATCCAGATTTTATTCATGATTCCACAAAAAAGATTGACCTTATTCTTCATAGGATGAAAGAAGCTCAAAGTAGACAAAAATCATATGCCGATAACCAAAGAAGGAAACTAGAATTTTCTATGGGAAATTTGATGTTTATTCGTGTATCACTTATGAAGAATGTTGTGTGTTTCAGTCGATCGGGAAAGTTATCAGCTCGATTTATAGGTCCATTTCCCATCACCGAACACATTGGTTCCGTGACTTATCGTCTTTTATTACCGGCTCAATTTTCTGCTATTCATGATGTTTTCCATGTCTCTCAACTACGGAAATGCATTAGAGATTCCGATTCTATTCTTGAGCCCGGTGTTATTGAAGAAGTTGAAGTTTCACCTAATTTGACTTATGAGCAACATCCTATTTGTATAATTACTACGGAGGTTAAGCGTCTTCATAACAAAGATGTCCCACTTGTGAAAGTTCAATAGCCCTCAAATCCTAAGGATTGTTCTTGGGAACCCAGAGAATTCATCAAGCGAACACATCCGGACTTATTCTCTCGTGCTATTTGAGGTGAACTTCTTATTTCAAATTTCTTTGTGTTAATATGCTTTAATGGTTGTTACTCTTTGTTTTCCTCTTAAGTATAGCGAGGATGCAATTTCTTTAAGGAGGTGAGTCTGTAACAACCTGCATATTTTATGATTGTATATTTAAATATTTTATTTAAATATAGCATCATTAGTCGGATTAAAGTCTGAAATGTTATTTTTTGCAAACAATCGAATTAGGACTCAAGACCACTTTCATTGAGTCCAAAATGCCGTTGCGACCTTTTAGACAATAAACATCGATATGTTTGGAGTTGAGTGGAATTTTGCTATTTTTCTATTGGGCTTTGGGTTTGGGTTTCATCTCATTAACCCAGCATAATATCCTAACTCCACCCCCTCTCCTCTTCATTCATTCTCATTTCCTAATACTCTCAAACTAAACGAAAGAATGGGGGAAGGAAGAGGAAATTAAAATTCCTAAGCCTTAGATTCTTAGGAAATTCCAATTCAAGCTCTAGAAATAAAAGAGAAGCTTTAGGTAAGCATCCTCTTCATCTTCTCCATCTTCTCCATCTCAATCCCTCTTCCATTTTCAGAAATTCCTATACTCTAACTTAGGAAATATTTTTCTTGTGAGCTTACATTGAAGCTTTTTGGGTTAAAATTGAAGAGTGGCTGATCTTGCCTTGTTATGTAGATTCTCACTTGTGTTTTTGGGTTTAAAGGTGAGCTCTTAAACTCACATCTATGTCTGTAACTTTCTTTGCTATTAGGTATGAATTCCTAACATTTATTCATGTTCATTTGCTTTTGATTTTATTTGATTTGGTGAAATTTTTTCAATTTTTGGCTTTGAAGTCCAATTTTATGAAAATAATTCTATAGATGTTTGGACATGTTATTTGAGGTGTATCGAAGAGCCTATAAGGCTGGATTGTCGACTGGCATAAATACCTAGTCTCCATTGCTCGTCCGATAACCTCCGATTCATTTTGGTCATCAAGGCCTAGGCAAACTGTTGCCCATACCAGGTGTTCAGACGTCTGGATATCAATTCCAAACATCTAGTTATGCCTTCTGGAGAAAAAAATATAAGGCAGAAAAATAAAAAATGGCAGAGACTAATTTCAGACATCTGAATTTATGGTTCAGACGTCTGAAAGGGGTTTAGACGTCTGCTTTGAAATTTCATACGTCTGGAAGGTTTTCTGGAATATTTCCAGAAACCAAATCCAGACATCTGGATTAACCCCCCAGACGTTTGGAAATGTGCAGTTCTGCGTATTTGCTTATTTTTGAGTAAATTTTCAAGGTTTATCGATTTTTGTTGATCCGATTAGTTGTTATCACTTTTATCGACTTTGATGACTTCTTTTTTTGGATATTTAGGAATATCTATTTTGATGGAAATGGTATCGATTTCTTTGGATTTAATTCACATCTTCGTATGTAAATTTTTGATGATTGATTGTTTCTACATTCATTTCTATGGTTTGTCACTTTAAAATGCAAAGGTTTCTATACTAGTAGTAAATATTCAAACTCTTTCATCAAAACAATTTCAATATTTACTTTCAATATCAAACTCGCTTTTAAAACCATTTTCTAATCTATTAGTATATACAAACCTTTATCTCATTCGTTCGAGAAATCCAATTAAACGACTTAGCAAAACAAGTGGCATGAAACGCTTGCATTTCCTTTGTCGGTTAATTCTTAGACTTGTTCGATTGAAACTCATGTGACAATTTTCGAGTGGAAATCTACAATTTGTTTGTAAATATTTAAGTCAAGTCAGTGGTTATGGGACATGAAGCTAAATTTATTTACCAGCTTAGTGTAATTCAAACTTTTTATTGATAAATAGTGATCATTTTATGGTTTAGACTAGCGGTGTGCGATGTCTCTTTGTCCACATGGGGAACTGTACCTCGTTTTATTGAGCTTCGTCTCATTTCTTTTATAGGCTAACGACCTATGGGTTCTTTGGAGTTTCGTCTCATTTTTATGGGCTAGCGACCCATGTTCTTTTATGGTATTCGGTTCATCGGATGTACCATTATTGTACTACGTCGATGTTCCATCTTATCTGGATCAATGGATGTACCGTTATTGTACAACATCATGTTTCGGTTTATCAGGTTCATAGGGTGAACCATTATTGTATTATGTTGTTGTTTCGAATTATTGGATTTTCTGGTCCATCGGGCCGAAGTTCTGAATTATTCGAGTTTCAGGTTCCTCAGGCATACTATTAATATACTACGTCGTTGCACCGGATCTATGGTTAGCGACCATAGGACAGCGATCCATTTGTGATGCACATGTTGGTGAGTTTTCATGCTCCCGTTTGTGATAGGCCTCCCCCTTTGTGATTTCTGGATTTCTAATTGATGATTTCTTGAATTTGCGCTTCATCAAATTTTTGAGATTTGCATTGATATATGTCTGTCAATATTTGTGGTTTGGTGAATAAAACAAAGAATATGACATTCTTTTTCTGTTTGATATTCTTGAGATATTATATGATTTTTGTTGCTGTTGAATATATACTTGTCACGGTATGGCATCATTGTTATCATACGTTTTTGTCATATCTCTTATTCTATCTCATTTTATATGATAATTATAGCTAGACTGATCCGTTTATTATTTTTCTTTTTAAATAATACTCGGGTCAGACCGAGGTATTTCAGGTGCTTCTGTTTGACTTCTTATCATGATTCTACATCTAACTTTTGGGCTAACTACTTAGCTTAGTAGTTTTTGTTGTATATATTCAAGATAGAGACTCATTTATGTATACATATTCTTTTGTCTAGCACTTGTACGTATTCTTTTGTGATGTAGTGGATCTTACATGACCACTACTTTGGTGTACACTTTTACGTATTATATTCATATATGTTTCCGCCTTTTGTGATATGAATATCTGTGACTGATTTTGTTATGCTTTTTTACATTTGTTTTCGATGACCACATAGCCATTACATAGTATCTTTGAGTTTGTATCGGAATGCCGAATTTCCTCTTGAAATGAAACTGATATTTTATCTGGCATATCGGTATTCGCACTAAGCAATTACACAGAGATGGTCGCTCTTCAGCAGCCTTATTCTTCGTGCTAATTGACGGCATTGTAGTGTCCTTGGCCAGTGTGAGCATAAAGGTGGGACGTCACAAAAACGAATGTCGTTTTATTAAAAATCACAAGAGTTGTTTTATTTTCGATGATTTTTAGGGTAGATATAACAACTGATTGAAGTTTAAGTTTATTTTCACTAAATTGAAATTCAAGCTCATCTTTGAAAAATTCTTCAGAATTATTGATTTCAAAATCAAAATAGTGGTTTAAATCTTCCCCTTCAAAATTCGACTACTCGTTTTCAAAATGTCCAAAGAAATCAGGTTCGTTAAATTCGCCTTCCTTTGTTAGATTATCAACAACCCCATTGCGTATATCATTTTCAAAATCCAAAGTTGTTGTATTCAAATATTCAAAATCGAAAAAAGGAAGATCAAAATTTAAATTGAGTTTCTCACCCTCAAAAGAATTGAAACCGAGTTCAATTACCTTGTTTTCAACAACTTCATCAAGATTGTGGTTTTTAATTTTAAAAATTGTTATTTGAAAATCGTCGATTGTGGTAAAAGATGGATTACTATTTGACTCATAGCACAATGGGATTTGGTTTTGTTTCTCACATTGTTTCGTATATGTTTCAAACAACAAATCTGTGTGACCATTGTAGATTTCGTCCATTCGCTCAACAAAATCAGATTTTTTATTGATTTGAGGATTTTCAATTTGAAACTATTAAGAACAAAAATTTTCACCATCGTTCAAACAAATCCCATTGCCAAATAAACAGTGATTCACATTTTTTTTGATTTTGAAAGTCATTTTGGAGTTCGAAGTTGAATTAGCATGGGTTATACTCGAAATCATTTGAATTTGAGAGTGAATTCAAATTTTGATTATTTTGAAATCCTTGACTTGAGTTATAACACAAATAAGAATTAAGCAATTCATTTATAATTTGATTTTGTTGTGCAGAGAGTTCAGTAAAGATGAAATCATTTCAATGCTATTTTCAAGAGTCGAGGGTTGCTCATCATTTTGAAAATTTTGTTGTTCGAAATTTGAATCGTTTACACAATAGTTGTTATTAAAATATCCTTAAGAATTTGGAGTGAAATTATATGGATTATATTTATTTTCACAACTATTATAAATTCTGGTAAGTAAGAAAATTCGGACATTTTCAAAAGTTTTTTTTTGGATTTTTTTAAAGGAAAAGTATTCGCAAAGGAGAATTTATTTTTCAAAAAAGGAAATTTGATTTGTTTTTTTTGGATTTTCAATTTTTTTGTTTTTTGAAAAGGTTTTATATTTTTTTTGGATTTGTTCTTTTTACAAAAAACTAACTCAATTCTTTTTTTATTTTTGATTGAAAAATTTCAAAAGAAAGGATTTAAAATAACTAAGTTAAGAAATATTTACAATTGTTTAGTTTTGGATTTTGAATTATTTTTTTCTTAAATATGCATGCACTAATACAACTAAATGAATGCAAGGGTTTAACTACAAATTATCTATCCTAAGTAGCTCCTAAGCCAAAATTATATAATCACGCTTTTTCTTAACCCAACAAAATACTTCTCAGACAGGTAACGGACATGATTTATCGGTGTACCATGAATCATCGTAGCAATGCAGCCAAAGGTTTAAGTACCTTCAGAGAAACGATCAGTATAATTTTTATGAATCCTCGTAATATTTATAACTGATGTTTGCTCTAGCATAGCCTAAACACTAAGAAATTAAATTGTCGAAAGAGGACAACTTGTCAATATACAATTAAGTATTATCGAAGTCTAAGCGTTATTATTAATCAAAATTCTAGGATGAAATGCAAAAGCGAATTAAACGTGTATTAACAATGCAACTACGTTGGATTTTTGTTTTGTTTTTGGTGTTTTTGAATTCTTTTTTAAAATGCAAGCAATCAACAATGCGAAGCAAATAAAACAAGAAATGAGGGGCAAGATATCAGAGCGTGTAGATTATTAGCAAATTTTAAAGCAGCAAATATATACAATTTTATTTTTAAGCAAGCAAGACAATTATTTTCAGCAAGCGGCTCCTTCCTTTGTCTGCTTTGACAACCTGAAAAATAGTTAAAAACAAAATATATACAAATTTTTTATTTCGGTTTTTCTTTTTAATTTTTGAAGAGTAGAAGGCAATGGCAAATAGATTTTTTTTAAAATATGTGTGGAGAAAGAAGGAAAAAAATATATGAAACAAACTAATTCAACCAAACAAAGCAAAACAACTTTCAAAATACTTCAACAAGACAATATTTTTTTTTCTTAGGCTTCACAGCCTGCCCATTTTGAAATCAAGTCCACTGCCCAAATCAAATTCAATTGGCTTTATCTAATCCCTAAGCTAGGAAAAAACTTTTGGTAAATCTAAAATTCTTTCTTTTCTACAAGAAAACTCAGATGAACTTGAAGCTAAAACTTTCTGTAAATCCAAGTCCACTACCTAAATTAAGTTCGACTGCGTTTGTTTTTTTGAAGCTATGATTTTGAAACTCGAGAGCTTTAGGATGAAGTTCATGGAAAAGCGATTAAAGGTTGGGCTCGAATTGGAGACCGCCGCTATTGGTCACGAGTTAGTCGATTGCTGAAGGCGCTGGGTTCGATTGGCCGGCGAGGCGGTTCTTCTGGTCGATGGCGATGGCTAGTGGTTGCAAAGTCGATGAAGGATGATGACTAGGCAGCGTTCGAAATTGAGGTTTGGTGATTGGTTGTGGTGTTAGAGGGTGTCGCAGAGGTCGAGGTCTAGGGTTATCAGGTGGTTCAAGCAATAAGGTGGTTGTTGAGTTTTGTGGAGGAGCAAGTGGAACTGTTGTGATGTGAATTTTGTAGTGGGTTTTTGGTATACAGCAGTGGTTTTGTATTGGGATGGTGGATGATGTAGTTATGAGAGTGGATGGTGATGGGCAATAGTGCAGCAGTTTAGATGTGAATGCAGGGGAGGAAGGTAATATGATATATCCTAATATAACCCATCATATCAATATTTGATATAGGGTTGTATTAGACATATTTGATATGACGGGTTGTACTAGGATATATTTGATATGGTGGGTTGTATTAGGATATATTTGATATGGTTGGTTATATTCCTAATATAGCTCACCATATCAAATATATCCTAATACAACATGTCATATCAAATATGTCCTAGTATAACCCATCATGTCAAATACATCCTATTAGAAGGAAAGTCTGGTAGTTTGATGAAGTGTTTGGAAAATTTGATGGTTGAGTTTGTGGAGTCGCAGTTAGGAGCACTGTCAGTTTTGTGAGGTATGGATGTATGAAGAGGTGATCGTGGAAGAGTTGAAGTTGCAGCAGTCTTGTGGTAGGTTATGTGACTGGGTTTGGTAACTGATACCTTTGTGGTGGTTTTGTGGTGCTGTAGTTAACAGAGGCAGGTGACGTGGACGGTGGAGCAAGATGTTCACTGATGCAACAGTAGTTAAGTAAGGATTTTGACGTGGTCGAGTTGGACCGTTGTAATGGCTGTTTCATTGATTTTTGGCGATGACTGTGACTTCAGGCAGTCAGAGAACTATGTAGCAGTAGGATTGAATGGGACAATGGTAAAAGAGGCTGTAGTAAGGCAATGCAAATTGCAGGTAGTGTTTTATGATGACAGAGATAATGATGAGCAGTTTTGGCTAGGTACAGGGTAGAAATGCTGGTGGGTGTAGTTGGAAGATGATTAATGGTATGATGATGGTAAGTGAAGTTTGTATGCAGCAATGAGATGGAGGCTGCAGTTTGTATGGGATGCATAGAAGTGAGTGTGTGCACAGTAAGGCAGTGGATGAATATGCACAGAATATTGTGATGGAGTAGAGGGAATTGGTGGCAGGGAAAATGTGCAGTCAGTGTTGTTGAGAGTTAGATTGTATGGAGATATTTGGTGGTTTGGAATGAAGCAGAGTTGTAGCACTAGCCAAAGTTGAAAGAATGTTTGGCTGTTGAAGGAAAATGCAGTTATGGTAATAGCATAGGGAAGTATGAAGGCGGTGAGTGTAACAGTGTTGTAAAATGTAAACAGTAAAATGAAAGTTGTAAAATAGCGAATAGTGAATGTAAAAAAAAAAGTTTTTTCTGTGTAATGCGTATGTTTTTTTATTTTTAAATAAATATGCAAATGCAAATAGAACTAGAACAACAACAAACACACAAATCAAATCACAAAACAAACATCCACAATTTTTTTTTAATGCAAGCAAACACGCACATTGAAATCAAACAACAATAATTCGAAGAACAGAAAATAAAAATAACCACACGCGCACGACGTATAATGCTAGTACGTGACGAGCATGGGTCAATCCGTAAAGAATTGTTCAGATTTAAAATTTCTATTCAATCAAATTAAACCAATATTTGAAAGCACGATTAGCTAAAAAAATGAAAATAAACTAGCAAAATAAAATTGATAAAAATATGAGAGTTTGTAGGCAATTTAAAGATAAATCCACTCTCTTTATCACATAAATCAACACAACATGAAATTATGATCTTCTTTTCGGTCATTAGTGAGTTTAATTGATGTGTTTATCATAAGCATAACATATATGTGCTATTAATTAGCCGAATATAAGCTATCAAATTATAACACTCATTAAATCACTTACTAACTCTCATGAAAATTGACAATTAATTTGAAAATAAAATCTATGCTAAGCATGACCTATGAACTATTGATTAGAAATATAGATCATCAAATTTTGATTTTAAACTTCATTACCAACATCATATGCAGATGAAGAGACAATTTTTGTTTGTTATTTGTTTAAGCATAGCCTATTAGGTGTCAACATCATAGGCTATCAAATTCAAAGCTAAAACAACAAGTTAATCCATTCAAACATTCCTATTAAGCACAACAAGAGATAAAAAATTATCAAAGTGTTGAATCTACATGATAAGATAACTTTATTACTCTTAAATTGAAGGAGTTTAGCCTCTCATATTTGTTATCATATAAACAAATACAGATTGCAACATGAAACAAAAACAAAAAGAAAATGTGAGCTAAATGAAATAAAAGCAAGGCTACTGCATAAAATAAAACTAACCGCTAACATGAAAGGAAAAGAGCATGTAAATAAAAAGAGTGAACTAAAATTGCATATAAAAAATTAAATGACAGGAAATGGCTAGCTAGCCATGAAAAGAAAGAAAAGAGAGCTTTTATTTTTGATCCTAAACTAAAAAGGCTAAGAGGAAAAGAGAGATCACATGAAACATAAGTGTATTTATACATGCATGAAACCCTAATCAATATTTTGAGAACTACCCATACTACCCTCTTAGAAAGTGTGGCCATCAAGTTATCATTAGCAAGAGATAATCCTCCATGCATGAAACTTTAATGGTCATTTAGCATGTGCATTAGCTCCTAATTGTACATCAAGGTAGGTGAGTAGGTAGGGTCCTTCATGTTCATGAGTTCGAATTATTTTCATCTTCATTTGCTTGTCTTTTCTTGTGCATGCATATTTCTTCATGAAACCACTTGTAATTTCCATCCAATTTTCCTACAAATAAAAATTAAATGTGGAAATAACTATTCTCAAATTAATTTATGCACAAAAATGATAATTTTGCCCATATATGAAGATGAATATATGACGATTTGAAAATAATTTGTATTTTGGTTTAAACATGTTAAAACACCCTATATGATCATTTATTTCATTAAATTCGATTAAATATGGAAGTATAAACATGTACATTTACATGTACATCAGCAAGTCCATCAACTATCGGACATGTCGAGTAAGATCCCGAGTCAAGATCAAACGTAGCTCATTCCACATAGCAAACGCTGATGCACTCTACACCTTAACCAGAATATTCGAAAGTAGAACAATACATTCTAGAAGTTCCAATAGAGAATGCAGAAGGATCACATATTGAACCTGCTCCTAAAACTTTTTAGGACGCAATTATATGAGATGGTCTAATGGACATCGTCGCTTCTATGACTGACGAATGATCTCTTAGGTGGAATTGTATTACACATGGTATTCAATTTGAGGATGTATTAGTTCCAACATGAAAGGGACAGCGGATTAAGGATCTTAAGGCTAATTTAATACTAGAGGGAGGGGTGAATAGTGTTTAATGGATTCTAAGACTTATATGAACTAACTTAACAATTATGACACAAACAAATGCAGAACTTAATCACAGAACAATCACAGAATCAAACATAGATATATAAAGTAAATAAAAAGCAGTAAGGGGAAAGAACACACCGAATTTTATACTGGTTTGAAGTTACCCTACATCCAGTCCTATACCAAGGCAAACCACCTCATACAGATTTTTATTATACAAAAATCGAGATTACAAAATTTCTAAAGGCCAAGAGGTACCCTCCTGTCTCATGAGTCCTTGGCAAACTCTCTTGATTACGGGACATAAGATTACCTAATTGATTTCTAGGCACAACCACACCTTATATAGAGACTCAATAAACTTTTGATTGCAATTGATCCTATAACTCTAAATAGCACTTTGATTTTCGAGAGAGGGAAAAGAATCAAAAAAGAATGAGATTCTAATTTGATTCACTTGAGAATTTGGCAGAATTTCGGCATGATCTTAAAAATATGAAAATTTTAGAATGTGGATTTGTGGAGAAGAAGTGAAGAAAATATAAAATTAGATGGCTAAAAAATTTGTTTGTGGAGGCTATTTATAAAGCACCAACGGTCATAACCATTCGTGAAAATATTTAAACGAATAGACAATTCTTTTGAAAATTGAAACTTTTGAATTCAACGGCCACCATGTCGACATGGGGTATCCCATGATGTCGACATCCCTATGAAAAAAACTATGTAAAATTTGTTTTTGAAAATGGAGTTTAAAACAAGAATTTATTTTTTAAAACAAAAAAAGAATATTTTAAGGCTAAAGTATCTTTTTGAAAATCATTCGAACGATAATTTTTTAAGGCTATAACATTTTGAGAAGTAAATTTGAAAATTATTTTGAAAAACCATTTTGAAGTAGTTTTGCAAGCTTCTTCCTGCAGAATATCTCATCACATCAAGACTCAAAAACTTGTACAGAACCAGGATGATTGTGGATTTGTAAGCCACTTGTCGTAGGTTTGTAAGCTATTTGTCGTGGGTTGTAAGCCACTAAGAAGGTAGAAATGGGTTCCATCCCGAATGAAATTCGGAATGAAGATTTCTGTGCTATTATGAAGAAAAAAAACTAGACACATATCTTGAAATCTTGATCTTGATACTCATGAGTGTTCAAACTTGATTTCTTCATTCTTGATCTTTATACTGTACATTCTTCAATAATCAGTACCTGCCTTATATATATCCTGCATAACAACATTCATATATATATATATATATATATATATATATATATATATCTAGGCAATAGTGTTAGTATATAAGTTATAATAAAATAGGTTACAAAGGTTGTTGTCATCAAAACCACTATCTCCAGTTCCTAACTCAACATGCCTTCAGAGAGCACACCATCGACCAGGCAGGAATACAGCATGTAATAGGTACACGCGCTTAGCAAGAGGCGTCCCACCATCTAATTAGTTCATTCGACAGGTTCTACATTTTTATGAGATTATCTCTCGCACAACTCCGTCTGAATAGTTATGCCTTCCTTCATTGTCTGCTCATTATATTTGCTCGCCACTTTGATCGAGTCCTTGGTAATCAAGAGATTCGTCGTTTGTTCAGTTTGAAGCATCGTAAGGGAATTCCTTCCCTCATCTTCTTAGAGCCATCCAGAGGTTGTCGAATTATAGTTGGAAGCTGGAATAAATTAAGCTACTTCAAAGAAGAATTCTTTTTTGTTTGTTGTCCTCCTAGGTTTGCATAGAGTCACCTTGTATAATTAGTTCTTGCTTTTGTCGTGTGATTCCGCGGTCGTGGTTTGGCTATTTTTGGAGGTCATTTTCACTTTTCGCAGATGTACCGTGCTGGACCATCAATGCCACCTTCACGGTGACTTTCTAACAACATCATTTAATCTCGAAGAAAGAGGGAGAAGCCAAGTCATTCCTCAAAGATGAAAATTTGTGTCGCTGTAATTTGTTAGAACTTGACTGCGGTGTTGTTGCTACTCCGGAGGCCATAGATAGTGATGGGGATGATTTGTCGTTCGAAGAAGATGGAGACCACTCACTAGTGCCCTCGGTCTAAAGTCCAATAATCGAGGCTGGCAACAATCAATAGCAATCCGAAGAGGGTGAGGTCAAAGGTCAAGGATGTTGAATGTGCAATTATATGATTTTTTGTTTGATGATAATAAACATATATATTCGTTTAAATGTATTTGTTAATGTACTATTTTATTTTTCAGAGGTTAAATAAATATTTGTTGAATAAAGTTAAATAACATAGAATTTGAATTCAAACAGAAATTTTATTCAAACAAATATTTATTACAATTTTTGAATAGTACAAATTCAAGCTCTCACTATTCACTATACAATTTGATTCTAATCACATCACAATTCAATTTACATAAATTCCTCACTACGAATCACTCACACTCGTAGTTCATCTTCAACTTCAATCCAGTTAGAATCCAGCATCTGAGCAATCTGCAAAAATATACACTAACGCAGTAAAAGTGAAAAAGAAATATTTTTTCAATATAAAATAAAATATGGATTTTTAAAATATTATTTACCTCGGTTATTTGGGTTGTTCGTCATCATTTACATTTGAATTCATCACACACGAACAATATGACATGCACAGTGTATCACTGTACATGCAACAAGGCCGTCACACCGATATACACTTGATAATGTTACAGGGATAGGTGAGCACAAGGTCAAACCCAAAATAAAAGGGCGGGTTCAACTCAGGTGCAATATAAATAAAATCTCGACACGAGCACAAGGTCAAACCCGAGCGTTTAAGCTGGATTCAACTCAATGTACAAATCATAATACAACAGTGCCAACAGACCAGAGAAGAAAATGAAATGGCACATGTATATACAGTGCATAGTCGCATTCAAGTCATAGAAACAAATGACACAATGCAATATGCATCAGGTTAAAGCATATGAGCAGCAACCTTAACAAGCAAAGACCACAAGCCAAAGCTAACGACAACTAGTAGAGCAAATCCAACCAACTCAAGTGCTAGCCAGAAGGAAATGCATTAGAAAAACCATGGAATGAACCAAGTTTAATCATAAAACTTTAAATTCAAATACTAGACAAAACAATGGAGCGACGGTATGAATGAAATACAAGGGTCAAACAAATGATACATGCACTCAAATACAATGTAGACTCGAAATGAAACATACAAGGCAAGACAAATAAAACAGAAGCATGGCACAGCAGTTCATACAACATATACAATGCAGAAGATCCAAGGACTCAACAAGCATGGACAACATGTATGAATGACTCAAGTGATACAAGTGACAATGCTCAATGCTCAATGCACAGTGCAAACAAATGCACCAAGTAAGTGACACAGCGAACATGACAGCAAACAACAGTGCACCGAACAACTCACACATATGCAACCTGACAGAGCTCGAGAATATACATGCGTGAAGAACAACAGCAGCCTCAACATATATGACCAAGTGGTTACACAGTATGAAGTGCACAACAAACTTCAAATGACTCAAGAGAAGATATCAAATACAACATGAATGAACTAGTTTAGCAACATACCCAAAATCTACATAAATAATGCCAACAATATGGATATACAGTGATGCATGAAACAAGTCAAAGACTGCAACACTACAGGCACTAAATCAGGTGAAGCAACCTGAGCACAATCCAATGTGTTATAAAGTCCAAATGCAACAATCACAAAAGATATCAAGCTAATGCCAAACATAGAAAGTAACAGGGTACAACCGAAGTCACGAAATCAACAACAAACTACAGCAGCTCATATATATATACAAAATAACCATGTCTTTTTTTATTATTTTGGAAGAAGTAGCAACTCTGATTAAGACTTGATGCTATCAAGTGATACAAATGCAAATACCACAAATCTAAGACCAGAAACTGCAAATACCCATATACAGGTCAGTGAACAAAATCAAGTGTATATACAATGAAGTTTCAACTCAGAGCCGTGAGCTACTGATAAATGATTCAAAACAAAGTAAAATTCGAGTCAGAGCCAAGGTGGTCAAGGAAGTTCGAAACAGAGAATACAAAGTCAACTAAAAACCAACATCGTTAGTTAAAGCCGGGTTTCAAATCAAAGTCAACAACGTGATTACCAAGTCAGAAATCAAGTATGTATAAAAATGGAAAAAGTCAAAAATCAAATCCAAATAAAATAGGAAAGTAGCTGCCGTAACGATCAAGGAACGATTGAACGGTTTCAAGCTAAAACCGTGACAATAAAGTAAGGGAAAGATTCGAATTGAACAAGTCAGTGAAATCTCATACGTTCAAGCATTATCAAGCGGCAGAGAAAAGGTTTTGACAAATTCAAAAAATCATCAGACGAATATATTCGAACGAATATTTAGGTATTCGACTCATATAAAAGGATAACATCATCGGCATTCAAAGATCATCGATAATGTCCAAACATTAAAACCCCAAAAGTCATCAACGGCATAATATAGAAATTCAATCAAGCATAACAGTATAGCATAAACGAAAAGCACATACCAAAATCATAGACGATCTCGATTCAAATTGAAGAGCCGTGAGCTAATCGGAGAAACAAGTGATCGACAAGGCAAATTATGAGCAATCAAAAGCGGCGACTTCAATTGAAAAGCCCTAATTTCTACAAGGGAACGAAGCCCTAATTTAGATCGAACAAAGAAAGCAACAGAGCTGCCATTTTCTTAATTAAGGAACGGGCCACAAATTTGTGAAAATATAAAAGGGGGCCGGCCTTTACCTTATTTTTGAGAGCTTTTTTTTTATTACAAAGGGCTTTTATTTTAAATTAAGGTTGTTTTTTATTTAAATTGTTTTCAATTTGTATCTTTGTTTATAAACCATTGTAATTTCTAGTCGTGTGACTAGGGGACAAACTACGTGGCGTAGTTTGAGAATTCACAACTCAGTGGTTGAGTTGTGGCAGGGTTTTGAGCGCAGAGTTAGGTTAGTCAGTAGCGGGTGTCGCGAGTTTACGTGTGTAAGCGTGTGAGTACTTAATTTTTAGTAGAAACCTTGGGGGCAGCACGTAGGCAGGGTTTTGCCGAAGCTGGGTAAATTCTATATTGTTCTATTTCTGCATTTTATTCTACTATTTATTTCTGTGCTGCTAATATTCTGTGATCTGTGTTGAAATTATTATATAAGCTTCCGCAATTAATTTTTATAATTAACACCATCAGCCTATTCACCCCCCTCCCCTCTAGGGTGAAATCGATCCTACAAGTGGCATCAGAGCTAGGAATAGAAGTCGATTTTTTGGTTTTAAAAGTTTGATTTTTTCAAAAATCAATTTTTTTAAAAAAAAAGTTGAATTTTTAAAATGGCTTTTAATAATGCTTTTACTGAAGGTCAGTCCATAGTTAGACCACCAAAGTTCAATGGTGAATACGCATACTGGAGAAATAGAATGAAATTTTTTCTGAAAACCATTGACGCTTGGAACATTGTTGAGACAGGTTATAGAACACCAACTATAATTGTAGATAATCAGGAAATAGATAAACCGATAGATCAATGGACAAAACTAGAAAATAAATTACAAAATGCTAATGCTAGAGCTATGAATTCTATTATCTGTTCATTGGTTCAATTTCAATTTAATCGTGTCTCACATTGTCTAACTGCGCAGGAAATATGGCACACAGTAGAAGTGACTCACGAAGGAACATCTTAAGTCAAAGAATCTCACCTTGCCATGCTAAGCAGCGAATACGAGAATTTCACAATGGAAAAAGAAGAAAATGTCAAAGAGATGCATGGACGACTTTCCAATATCGTATACAAATCAAAAGCTCTTGGAAAATCATATACAGAGTTGGAGATAGTCCGAAAAATCCTCAGAGTCCTTCCACGAAGTTTTGAAGCCAAAGTGACTGCCATTCAAGAATCAAAAGATTTGAAACAAATGAAAGTCGAAGAACTCATCGGAAATCTCACCGCTTATGAGCTAGAAATGAAATACAAGGAAGAACGTGAAGGAGGTGATACTCGAAAGAAATCAATAGCTCTTAAAGGAACAACAGAAAGTGATAGAGATGATAATGATGACGGAGCAACAGAATTGGAGCTGATAATAAAGAAAGTCAAAAGGTGGAATTACAAATACGGAAATCCAGCTCTAAATCGAAGATTGAAAAGCAGAATAAATAAAATATTAGACAGCCCAGAAGAACCAAAGATCATCTGTCATAAGTGCAACCAACCCGGACACATCAAGCCCAATTGTCCTCAAAATCGACGCGACTTTGAAAAGAAATTAAAAAGGAGAAGTTTTGTAGCCACACGGAATACAAGCGATGAAGATAATCAAAGTACTAGCAGTGAGAATGAAAAAGCGAACATGTGTCTTTATGGTGAAATAACTGACAGTGGAGCCAAGTGAGGTATCAAAACTTTCTCATTCAGAATTACTTATATATTTCCATGAAGTGAATGGCTATTTTGAAGGACTTAGGGAGAAGTATGCCAAGCTTGAATCACAAAAAGATACTTTGATAGACTTAAATAAACAACTTGACCAATTAGTTAAAACCTATCAAAGTAGGATGCCTAAGTGTGATAAGTGTCCAACATTCGAAGAAGAAATTAAAAAATCAGAAATTAATATAAAATCACTTGAAAATGAAATTCTGATTTTGAAAGAGAATGAAAATAATAGGAGAGAGAATTCTATTAAAAAGTGCACATAAATGTTAAACGAAAATGAATCTCTCAAAACACAAGTCCAAAAATTATCAACGACTTTAGACAAATTTTCAAAAAGTGAAAAATCGTTGAATATGCTACTAGGGAAGCAAACTGTTAATACGGTTAGACATGGACTTGGATATAATCAATATGAAAATGTTGAAAGCGATATTACTCAAGAAAATTCTATGTGCACAATTTGTAGAAAATATGGACACAATCCCAATAATTGTTGCTATAGACCCAAACATGTGAAAACTATATCAATTTGGGTTCCAAAAGGCACAAATATAAAATCTCTCAAAATTAAAAAAAATTGGGTGCCAAAAGGAACATATATAAACAGTTTTGGGTCTTCACAAAATTATTTTTCTAACTCTTCTACCACTGACAACCATGGACCTATAAAAACATATAGGTCACAAAAATCATTTTCCGTGTAGGCGTGGTGGCAGGCTAAGGAAAAACAACAGTGTTATCTGGAATCTGGCTGTTCCAGAAACACAATGGGCGACAAAGCAAAGTTCCTTAGCCTAGTATAAAGGTGACAGAATCACATTGGACAACAACGAAAAATATTGTAAAGGTAAAACAGGTAATGGTATATATGTTTGAACAATATATTAAATGTGATAATCTGCACCATATTCTGAATTAAATCAGCCAATATTGAGATGATGAAAAGATGATGATTTTGATTCTGACTTGTTTAAAATTGTTTGCCAATTATATTCTTATGCCAAAAACATTCTATATTCACGGTTTTTGATTATTTACACGGCTTCATTTCAAATTCAAGAAAATGTCATTTGAAAAGCTGTTAAAATTGATTGTGAGATATTTTGTTGCATACTTCATGGTCTGGTCTATCAAATTCAATTAATGATAATTTTGAGTGAAAGAGAAATTCAGATGCAGATAAAACTGGTAATCTAGTTGATAGAAAACCTACAAGTTGAACATGATTTTTAGGAACTGCATCGTTTCTTCAAAGAAAATATCTGCATATTTTTCAATTTAAATAATTTACAAATAGCAAAAAAAATTCTCATATAACCCCCGCGAGAAAATCATTTTTGACCATATTTTCAGATTAGTCATTTTGAAAAATTGATTTCATAATTAATTTTGTATTTGATTTTAAATGACAATTTTGACTAGTCTAACTCCCTAATAATTATTGAAAAGATAAATAGTGATTGAAAAAGTGACGAGTGTTGATATTTATCATACATTACTCATGACAGTATATATAAAAAATTTCTTTAGAAATTCAAACAAGAGTTATAAAAATTTTTGTTGGGTAAAGATTCCATGACCATTTCTATGTCTATCATATTTCTAACGACCATCCCTCATCAAAAATTCAATATAGTTTGTCGATGTGCGGTACTTTAAACAGGAATCATTCATTTTTCATTTTATAAAACAAAATAAATTCCAAAGTACTCTCATTTAAAAGTCCTCACGGTTATGCATGGGTGAATTACTTGGAATTTTTTATGTGCTTCCATGCTCATTTAAAAGTCCTCATGGTTATGCATGTATGGAACGCATATCAAAATTGGTTTATTAAATAAACAAGTTGATTCTAATCCCATTTAAAAGTCCTCACGGTTATGCATGATTAGAAGATACTTGAATTATTTTTTAAAATTAAATTGGAATACTGCTAATCTCATTTAAAAGTCCTAACGGTTATGCATGATTAGTAGATATTCAAATTCTTGATATAAATGTACCACAAATAGATACAACTGTATGGTTTTATATGATGACATCATTTCCGTTATTTCTAAAAGTGGAATATGCGCCTAACAAGGGTAGTTATGATTTTTGTTTGATTTTTTATTGAAATTTAATATTTATATTCAATTGAGTATGAATGTTGGATTAATATCGATCACTTTATCTCTATTTTCTCTAACACTATTTATTCTTTTGCTATGACAAAAGGGGGAGAGAAAAGTTAAGATTTTGTCAAATAACATCAAACAAAGGTCAAATAATTTTCTATTTGCATCTAGGCTCTTTTGCATATTTTTATTTGTATGCATATATGTAGGGGGAGCTTTATGTAGAGAGGAAACATTTAAATAGGGGGAGCAATTAGAGCATATCAATGATCAAATACATTTAACATATTCAAAATCTTAAATATATGTTTGTTATCATCAAAAGGGGGAGATTGTTGAATATGCGATTATATGATTTTTTTTGTTTGATGATAATAAATATATATATATTCGTTTAAATGTATTTGTTAATGTACTATTTTATTTTTCATAGGTTAAAAAAATATTTGCTGAATAAAATTAAATAACACAGAATTTGAATTCAAACATAAATTTTATTCAAACAAATATTTATTACAATTTTTGAATAGTACAAATTCAAGCTCTCACTATTCACTATACAATTTTGATTTTAATTACATCACAATTCAATTTACATAAATTCCTCACTACAAATCACTCACACTCGTAGTTCATCTTCAACTTCATTCCAGTTAGAATCCCGCATCTAAGCAATCTGCAAAAATATACACTAACGCAGTAAAATTAAAAAAGAAATATTTTTGCAATATAAAATAAAATATGGATTTTGAAAATATTATTTGCCTCGGTTGTTTGGTTTGTTTGTCATCATTTACATTTGAATTCATCACACACGAACAATGTGACATGCATAGTGTATCACTGTACATGCCACAAGGCCGTGCACACCGATATACACTTGATAATGTTACAGGGACAGGTGAGCATAAGGTCAAACCCAAAATAAAAGGACGGGTTCAGGTGCAATATAAATAAAATCTCGACATGAGCACAAGGTCAAACCCGAGCGTTTAAGCTGGATTCAACTCAATGAACGAAGCATAATACAACAGTGCCAACAGACCAGAGAAGAAAATGAAATGGCACATGTATATACAGTGCATAGTCGCATTCAAGTCATAAAAACAAATGACACAATGCAATATGCATCAGGTTAGAGCATAGAGCAGCAGCCTTAACAAGCAAAGACCACAAGCCAAAGCTAACAGCGACTAGTAGAGCAAATTCAAACAACTCAAGTGCTAGCCAGAAGGAAATGCATTAGAAGAACCATGGCATGAACCAAGTTTAATCAGAAAACTTTAAATTCAAATACTAGACAAAACAATGGAGCGACAGTATGAATGAAATACAAGGGTTAAGCAAATGATACATGCACTCAAATACAATGCAGACTTGAAATGAAACATACAAGGCAAGACAAATAAAACAGAAGCATGGCACGGCAGTTCATACAACATATACAATGCAGAAGATCCAAGGACTCAACAAGCATGGACAACATGTATGAATGACTCAAGTGATACAAGTGACAATGCTCAATGCTCAATGCATAGTGCAAACAAATGCACCAAGTAAGTGACACAGCGAACATGACAGCAAACAAAAGTGCACCGAACAACTCACACATATGCAACCTGACAGAGCTCGAGAATATACATGCGTGAAGAACAACAACAGCCTCAACATATATGACCAAGTGGTTACACAGTATGAAGTGCACAACAAACTTCAAATGACTCAAGAGAAGATATCAAATACAACATGAATGAACTAGTCTAGCAACATACCCAAAATCTACATAAATAATGCCAACAATATGGATATACAGTGATGCATGAAACAAGTCAAAGACTGCAACACTACAGGCACTAAATCAGGTGAAGCAACCTGAGCACAATCCAATGTGTTATAAAGTCCAAATGCAACAATCACAAAAGATATCAAGCTAATGCCAAACATAGAAAGTAACAGGGTGCAACCGAAGTCACGAAATCAACAACAAACTGCAGCAGCTCATATATATATACAAAATAACCATGTCTTTTTTTTATTATTTTGGAAGAAGTAGCAACTCTGATTAAGACTTGATGCTATCAAGTGATACAAATGCAAATACCACAAATCCAAGACCAGAAACTGCAAATACCCATATACAGGTCAGTGAACAAAATCAAGTGTATATATAATGAAGTTTCAACTCAGAGCCGTGAGCTACTGACAAATGATTCAAAACAAAGTAAAATTCGAGTCAGAGCCAAGGTGGTCAAGGAAGTTCGAAACAGAGAATACAAAGTCAACTAAAAACCAACATCGTTAGTTAAAGCCGGGTTTCAAATCAAAGTCAACAACGTGATTACCAAGTCAGAAATCAAGTATGTATAAAAATGGGAAAAGTCAAAAATCAAATCCAAATAAAATAGGAAAGTAGCTACCGTAACGATCAAGGAACGATTGAACGGTTTCAAGCTAAAACTGTGACAATAAAGTAAGGGAAAGATTCAAATTGAACAAGTCAGTGAAATCTCATACGTTCAAGCATTATCAAGCGGCAGAGAAAAGGTTTTGACAAATTCAAAAAATCATCAGACGAATATATTCGAACGAATATTTAGGTATTCGACTCATATAAAAGGATAACATCATCGGCATTCAAAGATCATCGATAATGTCCAAACATTAAAACCCCAAAAGTCATCAACGGCATAATATAGAAATTCAATCAAGCATAACAGTATAGCATAAACGAAAAGCACATACCAAAATCATAGACGATCTCGATTCAAATTGAAGAGCCGTGAGCTAATCGGAGAAACAAGCGATCGACAAGGCAAATTACGAGCAATCAAAAGCGGCGACTTCAATTGAAAAGCCCTAATTTCTACAAGGGAACGAAGCCCTAATTTAGATCGAACAAAGAAAGCAACAGAGCTGCCATTTTCTTAATTAAGGAACGGGCCACAAATTTGTGAAAATATAAAAGGGGGCTGGCCTTTACCTTATTTTTGAGAGCTTTTTTTTATTACAAAGGACTTTTATTTTAAATTAAGGTTGTTTTTTATTTAAATTGTTTTCAATTTGTATCTTTGTTTATAAACCATTGTAATTTCTAGTCGTGTGACTAGGGGACAAACTACGTGGCGTAGTTTGAGAATTCACAACTCAGTGGCTGAGTTGTGGCAGGGTTTTGAGCGCAGAGTTAGGTTAGTCAGTAGCGGGTGTCGCGAGTTTACGTGTGTAAGCGTGTGAGTACTTAATTTTTAGTAGAAACCTTGGGGGCAGCATGTAGGCAGGGTTTTGCCGAAGCTGGGTAAATTCTGTGTTGTTCTATTTCTTCATTTTATTCTACTATTTATTTCTGTGCTGCTAATATTCTGTGATCTGTGTTGAAATTATTATATAAGCTTCCGCAATTAATTTTTATAATTAACACCATCAGCCTATTCACCCCCCTCCCCTCTAGGGTGAAATCGATCCTACAAGTGGTATCAGAGCTAGGAATAGAAGTCGATTTTTTGGTTTTAAAAGTTTGACTTTTTCAAAAATCAATTTTTTTTAAAAAAAGTTGAATTTTTAAAATGGCTTTTAATAATGCTTTTACTGAAGGTCAGTCCATAGTTAGACCACCAAAGTTCAATGGTGAATACGCATACTGGAGAAATAGAATGAAAATTCTTCTGAAAACCATTGACGCTTGGAACATTGTTGAGACAGGTTATAGATGACCAACTATAATTGTAGATAATCAGGAAATAGATAAACCGATAGATCAATGGACAGAACTAGAAAATAAATTACAAAATGCTAATGCTAGAGCTATGAATTCTATTATCTGTTCATTGGATCAATTTCAATTTAATCGTGTCTCACATTGTCTAACTGCGCAGGAAATATGGCACACACTAGAAGTGACTCACGAAGGAACATCTTAAGTCAAAGAATCTCACCTTGCCATGCTAAGCAGCGAATACGAGAACTTCACAATGGAAAAAGAAGAAAATGTCAAAGAGATGCATGGATGACTTTCCAATATCGTATACAAATCAAAAGCTCTTGGAAAATCATATACAGAGTTGGAGATAGTCCGAAAAATCCTTAGAGTCCTTCCACGAAGTTTTGAAGCCAAAGTGACTGCCATTCAAGAATCAAAAGATTTGAAACAAATGAAAGTCGAAGAACTCATCGGAAATCTCACCGCTTATGAGCTAGAAATGAAATACAAGGAAGAACGTGAAGGAGGTGATACTCGAAAGGAATCAATAGCTCTTAAAGGAACAACAGAAAGTGATAGAGATGATAATGATGACGGAGCAACAGAATTGGAGCTGATAATAAAGAAAGTCAAAAGGTGGAATTACAAATACGGAAATCCAGCTCTAAATCGAAGATTGAAAAGCAGAATAAATAAAATATTAGACAGCCCAGAAGAACCAAAGATCATCTGTCATAAGTGCAACCAACCCGGACACATCAAGCCCAATTGTCCTCAAAATCGACGCGACTTTGAAAAGAAATTAAAAAGGAGAAGTTTTGTAGCCACACGGAATACAAGCGATGAAGATAATCAAAGTACTAACAGTGAGAATGAAAAAGCGAACATGTGTCTTTATGGTGAAATAACTGACAGTGGAGCCAAGTGAGGTATCAAAACTTTCTCATTCAGAATTACTTATATATTTCCATGAAGTGAATGGCTATTTTGAAGGACTTAGGGAGAAGTATGCCAAGCTTGAATCACAAAAAGATACTTTGATAGACTTAAATAAACAACTTGACCAATTAGTTAAAACCTATCAAAGTAGGATGCCTAAGTGTGATAAGTGTCCAACATTCGAAGAAGAAATTAAAAAATCAGAAATTAATATAAAATCACTTGAAAATGAAATTCTGATTTTGAAAGAGAATGAAAATAATAGGAGAGAGAATTCTATTAAAAAGTGCACATAAATGTTAAACGAAAATGAATCTCTCAAAATACAAGTCCAAAAATTATCAACGACTTTAGACAAATTTTCAAAAAGTGAAAAATCGTTGATTATGCTACTAGGGAAGCAAACTGTTAATACGGTTAGACATGGACTTGGATATAATCAATATGAAAATGTTGAAAGCGA
Source organism: Allium cepa (assembly GCA_030765085.1). NCBI lineage: Eukaryota > Viridiplantae > Streptophyta > Magnoliopsida > Asparagales > Amaryllidaceae > Allium > Allium cepa. The sequence goes on along the minus strand of CM060929.1, from coordinate 189,560,510 downwards.
TATTACTCAAGAAAATTCTATGTGCAAATTTGTAGAAAATATGGACACAATCCCAATAATTGTTGCTATAGACCCAAACATGTGAAAACTATATCAATTTGGGTTCCAAAAGGCACAAATATAAAATCTCTCAAAATTAAAAAAAATTGGGTGCCAAAAGGAACATATATAAACAGTTTTGGGTCTTCACAAAATTATTTTTCTAAATCTTCTACCACTGACAACCATGGACCTATAAAAACATATAGGTCACAAAAATCATTTTCCGTGTAGGCGTGGTGGCAGGCTAAGGAACAACAACAGTGTTATCTGGAATCTGGCTGTTCCAGAAACACAATGGGCGACAAAGCAAAGTTCCTTAGCCTAGTATAAAGGTGACAGAATCACATTAGACAACAACGAAAAATATTGTAAAGGTAAAACAGGTAATGGTATATCTGTTTGAACGATATATTAAGTGTGATAATCTGCACCATATTCTGAATTAAATCAGCCAATATTGAGATGATGAAAAGATGATGATTTTGATTCTGACTTGTTTAAAATTGTTTGCCAATTATATTCTTATGCCAAAAACATTCTATATTCACGGTTTTTGATTATGTACACGGCTTCATTTCAAATTCAAGAAAATGTCATTTGAAAAGCTGTTAAAATTGATTGTGAGATATTTTGTTGCATACTTCATGGTCTGGTCTATCAAATTCAATTAATGATAATTTTGAGTGAAAGAGAAATTCAGATGCAGATAAAACTGGTAATCTAGTTGATAGAAAACCTACAAGTTGAACATGATTTTTAGGAACTGCATCGTTTCTTCAAAGAAAATATCTGCATATTTTTCAATTTAAATAATTTACAAATAGCAAAAAAAATTCTCATATAACCCCCGCGAGAAAATCATTTTTGACCATATTTTTAGATTAGTCATTTTGAAAAATTGATTTCATAATTAATTTTGTATTTGATTTTAAATGACAATTTTGACTAGTCTAACTCCCTAATAATTATTGAAAAGATAAATAGTGATTGAAAAAGTGACGAGTGTTGATATTTATCATACATTACTCATGACAGTATATATAAAAAATTTCTTTAGAAATTCAAACAAGAGTTATAAAATTTTTTGTTGGGTAAAGATTCCATGACCATTTCTATGTCTATCATATTTCTAACGACCATCGCTCATCAAAAATTCAATATAGTTTGTCGATATGCGGTACTTTAAACAGGAATCATTCATTTTTCATTTTATAAAACAAAATAAAATCCAAAGTACTCTCATTTAAAAGTCCTCACGGTTATGCATGGGTGAATTACTTGGAATTTTTTATGTGCTTCCATGCTCATTTAAAAGTCCTCATGGTTATGCATGTATGGAACGCATATCAAAATTGGTTTATTAAATAAACAAGTTGATTCTAATCCCATTTAAAAGTCCTCACGGTTATGCATGATTAGAAGATACTTGAATTATTTTTTAAAATTAAATTGGAATACTGCTAATCTCATTTAAAAGTTCTAACGGTTATGCATGATTAGTAGATATTCAAATTCTTGTACCACAAACAGATACAACTGTATGGTTTTATATGATGACATCATTTCCGTTATTTCTAAAAATGGAATATGCGCCTAACAAGGGTAGTTATGATTTTTGTTTGATTTTTTATTGAAATTTAATATTTATATTCAATTGAGTATGAATGTTGGATTAATATCGATCACTTTATCTCTATTTTCTCTAACACTATTATTCTTTTGCTGATAACAAAAGGGGGAGAGAAAAGTTAAGATTTTGTCAAATAACATCAAGCAAATGTCAAATAATTTTCTATTTGCATCTAGGCTCATTTGCATATTTTTATTTGTATGCATATATGTAGGGGGAGCTTTATGTAGAGAGGAAACATTTAAATAGGGGGAGCAATTAGAGCATATCAATGATCAAATACATTTAACCTATTCAAAATCTTAAATATATGTTTGTTATCATCAAAAGGGGGAGATTGTTGAATATGCGATTATATGATTTTTTGTTTGATGATAATAAATATATATATATTCGTTTAAATGTATTTGTTAATGTACTATTTTATTTTTCATAGGTTAAAAAAATATTTGCTGAATAAAATTAAATAACACAGAATTTGAATTCAAACATAAATTTTATTCAAACAAATATTTATTACAATTTTTGAATAGTACAAATTCAAGCTCTCACTATTCACTATACAATTTTGATTTTAATTACATCACAATTCAATTTACATAAATTCCTCACTACAAATCACTCACACTCGTAGTTCATCTTCAACTTCATTCCAGTTAGAATCCCGCATCTGAGCAATCTGCAAAAATATACACTAACGCAGTAAAATTGAAAAAGAAATATTTTTGCAATATAAAATAAAATATGGATTTTGAAAATATTATTTGCCTCGGTTGTTTGGTTTGTTCGTCATCATATACATTTGAATTCATCACACACGAACAATGCGACATGCATAGTGTATCACTGTACATGCCACAAGGCCGTGCACACCGATATACACTTGATAATGTTACAGGGACAGGTGAGCATAAGGTCAAACCCAAAATAAAAGGACGGGTTCAGGTGCAATATAAATAAAATCTCGACATGAGCACAAGGTCAAACCCGAGCGTTTAAGCTGGATTCAACTCAATGTACAAAGCATAATACAACAGTGCCAACGGACCAGAGAAGAAAATGAAATGGCATATGTATATACAGTGCATAGTCGCATTCAAGTCATAGAAACAAATGACACAATGCAATATGCATCAGGTTAGAGCATAGAGCAGCAGCCTTAACAAGCAAAGACCACAAGCCAAAGCTAACAGCGACTAGTAGAGCAAATTCAAACAACTCAAGTGCTAGCCAGAAGGAAATGCATTAGAAGAACCATGGCATGAACCAAGTTTAATCAGAAAACTTTAAATTCAAATACTAGACAAAACAGTGGAGCGACAGTATGAATGAAATACAAGGGTCAAGCAAATGATACATGCACTCAAATACAATGCAGACTCGAAATGAAACATACAAGGCAAGACAAATAAAAAAGAAGCACAGCACAACAGTTCATACAACATATACAATGCAAAAGATCCAAGGACTCAATAAGGCATGGACAACATGTATGAATGACTCAAGTGATACAAGTGACAATGCTCAATGCACAGTGATAACAAATGCACCAAGTAAGTGACACAACGAACATGACAACAAACAACAGTGCACCGAACAACTCACACATATGCAACCTGACAGAGCTCGAGAATATACATGCGTGAAGAACAACAGCAGCCTCAACATATATGACCAAGTGGTTACACAGTATGAAGTGCACAACAAACTTCAAATGACTCAAGAGAATATATCAAATACAACATGAATGAACTAGTCTAGCACCATACCCAAAATCAACATAAATAATGCCAACAATATGGATATACAATGATGCATGAAACAAGTCAAAGACTGCAACACTACAGGCACTAAATCATGTGAAGCAACTTGAGCACAATCCAATACGTTATAAAGTCCAAATGCAACAATCACAAAAGATATCAAGCTGATGCCAAACAGAGAAAGTAACAGGGTATAACCGAAGTCACGAAATCAACAACAAACTGCAGCAGCTCATATATATATATATATGTATATATATATATATATATATATATATATATATATATATATATAGACACACACACACATACACACAATAACCCTGTCTTTTTTATCTTTGTGGAAGAAGTAGCAACTCTGATTAAGACTTGATGCTATCAAGTGATACAAATGCAAATACCACAAACCCAAGACCAGAAAAAAAAAACTGCAAATACCCATGTGCAGGTCAATGAACAAAATCAAGTGTATATATAATGAAGTTTCAACTCAGAGTCGTGAGCTACTGACAAATGATTCAAAACAAAGTCAAATTCGAGTCAGAGCCAAGGTGGTCAAGGAAGTTCGAAACAGAGAATACAAAGTCAACTAAAAACCAACATCGTTAGTTAAAGCCGGGTTTCAAATCAAAGTCAACAACGTGATTACCAAGTCAGAAATCAAGTATGTATAAAAATGGAAAAAGTCAAAAATCAAATCCAAATAAAATAGGAAAGTAGCTGCCGTAACGATCAAGGAATGATCGAACAGTTTCAAGCTAAAACCGTGACAGTAAAGTAAGGTAAAGAATCGAATTGAACAAGTCAGTGAAATCTCAAACGTTCAAGCATTATCAAGCAGCAGAGAAAAGGTTTTGACAATTCAAAAAATCATCAGACGAATATATTCGAACGAATATTTAGGTATTCGACTCATATAAAAGGATAACATCATAGGCATTCAAAGATCACCGATCGAGTTCAAGCATTAAAACCCCAAAAGTCATCATCGACGTAATATAGAAATTCAATCAAGCATAAAAAGTATAGCATAAACGAAAAGCACATATCGAAATCATAGACGAACTCGATTCAAATTGAAGAGCCGTGAGCTAATCAGAGAAACAAGCGATCGACAAGGCAAACTACGAGCAATCAAAAGTGGCGACTTCAATTGAAAAGCCCTAATTTCCATAAGGGAACGAAGCCCTAATTTAGATCGAACAAAGAAAGCAACAGAGCCGCCATTTTCTTAATTAAGGAACGGGCCACAAAATTGTGAAAATATAAAAGGTGGCCGGCCTTTACCTTATTTTTTAAGAGCTTTAAAGGGATTTTATTTTAAATTAGGGTTGTTTTTTATTTAAATTGTTTTCAATTTGTGTCTTTGTTTATAAACCGTTGTAATTTCCAGTCGTGTGACTAGGGGACAAACTACGTGGCGTAGTTTGAGAATTCACAACTCAGTGGCTGAGTTGTGGCAGGGTTTTGAGCGTAGAGTTAGTTTAGTCAGTAGAGGGTGTCGCGAGTTTACGTGTGTAAGCATGTGACTACTTAATTTCTAGTAGAAACCTTGGGGGCAGCACGTAGGCAGGGTTTTGTCGAAAGCCGGGTAAATTCTGTGTTGTTCTATTTTTGCATTTTATTCTGCTATTTATTTCTATGCTGCTAATATTCTATGATCTGTGTTGAAATTATTTTATAAGCTTCCGCAATTAATTTTTATAATTAACACCATCACACTATTCACCCCCCCCTCTAGAGTGAAATCGATCCTACAAAGGAGCAGGAGAATATAGTAAAGAAGGTGAAAGTACCAACGATCAAAAACGTATTCAAAGGAAAAGACTTAAGATTAAACTTCCTAAAAATAAAATTCCAATCCTACTTCTGCCAGCTATATCTAAATTTGAGTGGCCTATATGGAATTTAGAGGATCCTTTTGCTGGTTTTAGGACAATTCCAGATGTAATCAAGTCTGATGGCCTTACCAATGTGCACCTTGGGGATGTCGGATCCCCTTACATTTCATTGAAGACGTGCCTTCAACTAAACCTGGGGAGATTACCCTTGTTAAAAAAATTAGAGACCACATTCCATCAAGGGTACATTAGGACACTTGCACATACACGCACGCACTACACTTTGATCAGCTCGTATCGTGTTCAAATTCAGTCAAGGCTAATTAGTGTTTATTTCATTTGCAGATTCGATAAATCAATGTGGACTATTCGATGACTTCCCATATCAGATGTGATACCAACTGAGGTGCAATCAACCGTGTGACCCCATAAACCTGGTCGTGAATCTAATTCTAGCTGACGTTCAAGCCTCATGAATCATGCATGAGTTGTGAACACAAACATGATCGTGGTAGCAGAGAGAAAATTATATGCTCATGGTTCGTCTTTTAGGCACCGATCTAAGTTTAGGTCCCCCATCCAGAGGTTCGAAAAGATAGTCTAGTCATTTTGACAACGTCCTTCATGATGACCCTTCTGGTGCTTCCCTCTCAACTAAGTAGCCAACGTTATCTCATAACTCTTAGTAGTCTCAGCGTCCATCAATATCCACTACTTCTGACTCCTCACAATTTAGATCTGGTAAGGTGCCCATCGAGAAGCCGGTTGAATGGCCTGTCGTTGAAAAAGAACAACCGATCACTTCAAATCGTTATATTGTCGAACTACAATTTTCTAACGATTAATTTCAAAGGCACCAAGTTTTCCCAAATATGAAAGACATTCCTCTGCATATTAGGTAGAAGAAAGTATTCTATGTTGACGACATGCACGACCATACTTTATCTGGAAAAGGCTGATGGGGTAGATCCTGGAATATGCTGGGAGTTTCAAAATTGAGATTGCAAGAATGAAGCTCACAGCGGACCAGAATGACAAGATCAAAACCCATTTCTACTAAGAAGTTGCCAAGTAAAAGAAGGGTAATAAGGGTTTCAATCAAAATGTCAAGGTCTTAATGGCTAAGATCGAGCAACAAAGAAAGAATCATCTAATCAAGGTGGAGTCCATTCGCAACAGAAATCATGATTTGACCGAAGAAGTAAAAGCATTAAAAGCACAACTCGGAGAAGGAAAAAAAGAGAAAGATAAGGTTTTTTAGACTGCTCACAATTTCCATGAATAAATGCTTGACATATGCAAGAGAGAGATGATGCACATTAGGAAAAAGATGATGCACTAGACAAGTGGAAACAGTAGATGAGTTGGAGACATCTACATAAGCGGATTAAGTAGCTTCGATCCACTTATCACCAATTAGAACGACAATGTTATTAAGTTTCAAGATTCGGCATGGCTCGTTAAAGAATATCCACGCACATAGGCGATTGCATGGGAGAAGATAGTGCAGGATGAGAAAAAACATTCAGAAGGGGCCTAAATTGACTTACTGGAGCTGGCAGAAAAGATTTCAAGTGCAGAAGAGGCAGAGGTGCTCAAAGCAGGTGATATGCACGTAAATGTGCATATATTTACATCCATATTTTATCTCTTTTTATTTAAATAAACATCATATTTGGGCATTTTAACATGTTTAAAATAAAAATTAAATTATTTTCAAATCATCATATTTTCATCCTTATTCAGGTGCAAAATGGTCATTTTTGTGCATGTGTCAATTTGAGAATTTTTACTTAGACAATTTTTTGATTTTTATAGGATATTTTGATACATGTGGAAAAGAGATTCATGATGATATATGCATGCACAAGGAAATACATAGAAATGAAGAGAAAATAATTCAATTTCAAGATCTTGGAGGACCCGCCCTCTTACCTAAATACACAATTAAGTGCTAATGGACAACTAAGTGAAGCTTAAAAGCTTCATGCAAATTAAATGATTGATTAATTAGTGGTTAATGGTTACCTGGTGGCCACACTTTTTAAATGACATTTTAGGAAGCATCCTAAAAATTGAATTAGAGTCTTATGCATGTATAAATATTCCTCTTATGTACATGTAAATATCTTCTACTCTTTCACATTAGTTAGGAAATTAAGAAAGCAAGTTGTAATGACAATGTTTCATGAAATAAAAATAGCTTTCAAGCCTCTTCCTCTTTTCTTTTCCACATGCTTTTCTTTGCTTTTATGTTAATGTTTATTTTTATGCTCTCTTTCTTTTAATGTTCATAGCTTAGATTTACATTAATGCAAGTAGTGCAGCTTTTATTTTTATGCAAGTGGCTTAATAGTTAATCTCATTTCCTCCTTTGTTTAGTTTCTATTTCTTTTGCTTTTAATGTTGAAAATTACATGGTGTTGATATAATAACACAAATGAGTAGCTAAATACCTTCAATTTATAGGTAATGAAGCTCTCAAATATTATGTAATTTCAACATTTCTATGATTTATGATCTCTTTTGGTTTGTGCTTCATGAGAGTGAATTTTAATGCAATTTTATACAGGTGGGTTTGATAGCTTATATTGCTTTTGCAAATGAGCTATTCTTATTCAACATAAACAAAATTTGCATCATCATTTGCTAATCCATTTTTGATTTTGAAAAGAAAGTAAAAACAAAATTTGATGATCTATCTTGCTAATTACAATAGTAAATAGGTCACACTTAAAATAGCTTTTGCTTTGGCTTCATTTTCATGAGAATTTGAAAGTGAATAATTAATGTATTATAGTTTGATGATTTGAGTTATGTTAATTAATAACATAAACAAACATACTTATTATAAATACAACAATTATTTCACTTGATTTCATAAATAGAGATAATAAATTATTTGTTTGTTGATTTACAAAAATATGAGAGTGGATTTGCCTGTAAATTGTTTTCTAATCTCATAGTTTTTAATCTCATTTTAATTCTAGTTTTAGATTCATTTTGCTTCCAGTTAACAATTTCTCCTCCATTTTGTCTAATTTGATTGAATAGATTTTTAAACTCTAACAATTCCCTATGGATCGACCCGTACTCGTCACGTACTACGGTAGTGCGCCATGCGCTTGCGGTTAAAATTTATTTTAATTTTATCGACTATTTTCTAAACCGATAGAAAACTAGTCGTTGAACAAGTTTTTGGCGCCGTTGTCGGAGAATAGTTTTGATTTTGATTTTCTATTCTTTGAATTATTGTCATTTTATTTTGTGTGTTGAACTAAAAAAAAAATATTAGCATGTTGTGTGTTTGTGTGATTTTTGTATCATTTGTGTTTGTTGTTTTTCTTCTAGCATCTCTAGTATAAAAAAATAATATTATTATACACATAAAATATAAAAAAACAATTTTATTCCATTTCATTTTTTCTTTTACAAATTTGCATTTACAATGTATTATTACAATCTCATTTTCTTTTCTTTTTTATATACTTTTGCATTTACATTGTCAAAAGCTCTCTGGTTCAACTCTGTTCTCCAGTGCACTACACATATACAAACAATCACCATCATCCTATAACTGCCACAATTCATACTCCACTACTTCTCCACATCACTCCTATAAAACTGTCAACCTTCTCCATACACCTTCACTTCCACCTTCACCGAACACCCCTTCCATTAACAAACAGACTGTCCCTACTTCATCACAGTGCCATATTCCCCTTACCCAGTTCACTGCACATTTCTCAAACATTATTCAACAACACTACATACTCCTACACATAAACCAAATATCATCAATCCTGTGCACTGTGCACACTGTATCTCACACCCACCATTTACTGCCCTGATCAAACTGTAGTTGAACCACCATATATTCACAAACATTCACTTCTGCAACATATCAGCCCCACCCCTTCTTCTTGCTTTAACAGGTCAACAACAACGTCTTTGTTCACCACCATCTGTCGTCTTCATCACCCCTATATCTCCTCTTCCCTCTGTCTTCATACACATCAAAGCATTCCAGACGAACCACAAACAATCAAACTGCCTGCAGCATCACCTCATCAACTCTCCACTGCCAGTTTCAAACCGTGACTACCAAATTGCTCCCCCCTCATACGACAACAACCCCACATTCCTATACATCGCCTCTTCAAGATAACCAATTCACCTTCCTCACAAACCAAAACCCCAAACTCGAATTCCTTAATCAATTGCCAGCATCAATCCCCGCGATTCCTCGAACCACATCAACCCAGTCAAACAACAACCCCCTCTCTGCCTTGCATTCACCTGACCGAGCTTTGTTTTCTACCTGACTTCCATACCTCCAGCAAATAAATCGACCATCCACTTCGAACCCGCCAGCGGCCTGTCAACGACCACATCAACCAAGTCGCCGTCACTTCCCACAGCAACCTCAAACCCAAATTCTTCTAAGCACAATCGAATACCAAACGAATAACCATCCTCGAACCCATTGACTTTGAATCGCTAATTCATTAACCTTTGAATCCGCATCGCGACCTTTAAACTAATCGTATGGCGAATTCGAACGAGTTTTTTGGATGGAAATTTTGATTTAGAGATTTGTTGTGACAGTTGTTCGAGATTTTGATTTTGATTTGTTTGGCTAATTCAAGCTTTGTTCGTTTTGATTAAAGTGGGAGCAATATTTCTTAGATAACTCGAGTTTGGGCCAGGCCCTAAATCTATACAAAAAATTGTGATAAAGCTTTCTCTTTTTTTTTTAGTTTCTTTCAAACCTATTAAAAAAATTTCAATTGTTTGATTTTCAAATTGTGTTGTTTATTTTGTTTTCACTTTTTTTGTTTTGATTTAGTTTCTTCTTTGACATATGTATATATATATATGTGTGTGTGTATATATATATATATATATATATATATATATATATATATATATATATATATAACTGCATTTATATCTTGTTCTTCGTTTCAGGTTGCCAAAGCAGAAAATTGCAAGGAAAAATAATTGCTTTGCTTTACTAAAAATCGCCGCTAGAAAAATAATTTTGCTAATAATTTGCACGCTCTAGTATCATGCCATTTTCCCTTATTTTTATTTGAATTGTATTGTTGTTGCTTGCATTTGCATTTATATATAAAAAAAAATTCAAAATCCAAAAACAAAAACAAACTTCATTTTAGTTGCATTGTAAATTCATGTTTAATTTTTGTTTTGCATTCATCTCATACTGTTTTATTTTCTAAGGGCAATACCTCAATTCACATAAGGTGGGGGATTTTATCACCCTTTCCTTAGCCCACAAATCATATTTCTTTGTAGAATTTGACTAATAATAAAGGTTAGACATTCGACTTAAGGGTGTCACGAGCTCATCTTGGGCATAATTCTATCTTCACAATTGTTTTCTATAAACAATTTTATTTCTCGGTGTCTAGGCTGCAGCAGAATAATAACTACTTATAAATATTAAGGTGATTCATAAATATTATAGTGGTTGTTCCTTTGAAAGTACTTAAACCTTCGGTCGCATTGCTACGGTGATTCGCGGTGCACCTATAACCGCTGCCCATTACCTGGCTGAGAAATATTTTTGTTGATTTAAGACAAAGTGCGATTATACAATTTTTGGTTAGGAGCTACTAAGGACGGAAAATTGTAATTAAGTCCTTTGTATTCATTTAGTTGCATTAGTTCATGCATATTTTTTTACAAATTCCAAAATCCAAAACCCAAAAAAATTCAAATTTTACTTAATTTTTTCAAAAAAAAATCTTTTTAAATCCTTTCCTTTGAAAATTTTCAATCAAAAAAAAAATCTTTTCAAAAACAAAGATTTTTTTTTGAAAATTCAAAAACAAAAATCAAATTACAATTTTCTAAAAAAAAAATTAAAACAAAAAATCCTTTTGGTACATATTTGAAAATTCAAAAAAAAAAAAAACAAAAACAAAAAACATATAAAAATTTGAAAAGCCAAAAAAAATCAAACTTTACTTTGAAAATAAATTTCACTTTGTAAATAATTTTCTTCCTAAAAAAACAAAAAACAACTTTTCACGTCGTTTTTCAAATTTCTTTCATTCTCTAAACTCGATTCTAACTTCTTTCTCTTCTCGAATTTCACTTGTGCATGAGTACATGGACTCACGACACAACGACAAATCATTGAACCCGTGACTCAGCCACTAATCGTTTAACCCGAACAGACGATCCTTCCAAAATGGCGAACGAGAACGCCTCTCGAACTCTTATGGATAGAATTTTCCCGATAGAGTTTCTATTCCATCTTGCATCAAGTTGCCTGCCCCTACGGATAACCATTTTGAAATTCACTCGAACCATAGTGCCACACTTTCGAAATTTGACAGTTTCAAGCACGATGACCCATGCATCTTTTTGACTAAATTCGAACCAGTTTGCACAACCATTAAACTCCAACAACTTTCTGATGACGGAATCAAACTTCGATTAATCCCATTTGCTCTTACGGATTACGCTGAAAAATGGTTGTACAGCTTGCCATCGAACTCAATTAAAACATAGGAAGAATTTGTAAAAGCTTTCTTAAAATATTCTACCCCTTGGAAAAAACGAGTAGAATTCGAAATGAAATTGTAAATTTTCATCAATTCAAAGGAAACCATTCGGAAAATATTTTGAAAGATTCAAAGATCTTTTAATAAAATGTCCACACCATAACTTTGATAAATGGAGATTTGCCAAATCTTATACGATGAACTCGAAAATAGCTCATGAACCATAATCGAATCAATGTGCCAAGGCAACTTTCTTGCCCAACATCACAACGATGCTTGGCAATTTCTTGAAAACCTCGCCGAAAAATCATCCCAATGGGAACGTTCGAACGAAAAATCAATTTACTCACGATCGAGTGCACACTCAATAGGATCATCTTTTGCTTTGGAAGCTAAGATCGACACAATGATTAAACAATTCGATAACCTTTTCTCATCGATTCAAACGAACCAAGCTTCTCAACCGATGTGTTATAAACGCAACGATTCTAATCATATAGCTGATCAGTATCATAATTCTGTCAAACAAATCAATGCTTTCAATACAGCTAAAAAGACCCGTTTTCTCCAACATATAATCCTGGCGAGAGAAATCATACAAATTTTGCGTGGAACCAAAAAAATCCTAATACACATATGATTCGTCCCAATTTTCAAGCATGCTCGAATAATGCTTCGAATCCTCCCTATCATGCCAACAATTTTCAACCAAACTTTGCGAGTCCGTCTCTTAATCAACCGCAACAATCAAATTTTCAACCAACTCTACACCAAAACAGGCAAATTCTATCATTTATAAGTGTTACAAATAATTTCAGTAACACTTTTTAAGTGTTACTAATGGACTGTGAGGAATGGAGCGGCCAAATTTGTAACACTTATAAGTGTTACAAACATACGTATTACTAACGCTTATAAGTGTTAGTAACAAAATATAGGGTAACGCTTATAAGTGTTGGTAACGAAATATACAGTAATACTTATAAGTGTTGGTACAGAAATATACGGTAACGCTTATAAGTGTTAGTAACAAAATATAGGGTAACGCTTATAAGTATTGGTAACGAAATATATGGTAACACTTATAAGTGTTGGTACAGAAATATATGGTAACGCTTATAAGTGTTGTTAACGAAATATACGGTAACGCTTATAAGTGTTGGTAACGAAATATATGGTAACACATATAAGTGTTGGTACACAAATATATAGTAACACTTACAAGTGTAACACTTCCGTCGATTTCTCTTTTTACAAAAAAAAAATCACATTTCATTTGCTAGAACATCTCCTTTTATTTCATACTCTAGTTTTACATGTTGCAATCTGTTCACTTTTACATTGTTTGTTTACATATTTGCAACTTTACATTCTTTGTCACATATTTACTACACCGACCCACCACAAAATCGTAACCAGCATCCTTATCGCCGTTCACCATCACGACAATTGTGAAATTGCAGTTTATTATGTATGGACAAGTTCCTGCACGGAACTTGCAGCATAGTTTCGTTTTGAAGAACATTTTGCCTATGGCTTTCAATTTGCTATTGGAATCAGTTTGTGGTTGAGTCCTTGGTTTTTTAGTAGAAGGTTGCTCGGGAGTGGAGTCACTATTCCAGACTTAATAGTCATCTTTGGTTGGCCAAATTGATTGTTCGTTCGATGATTGACTCCAAGCATCGTTGCTAGCTGTATTGAAGGCTTCATGAACGATTTCTATTGCATTGGTATAGGAATATCGGCCTCTACCTCCATAGTCCATGATCTAAGACAATACATAATAGCGTTATCGATTCAATTATATCAATTACGAAGAACCATATTAGGAAAACATTGAGTTCGATTCAATTATTTATATCAAAGAAAGATCAGTTTGAACAGAAAATTCATTAGGAGCATCATCATGTCTTTTAAGTGATGGAAGTGAAGTAAGAGCACTTAAGTATGTCCAATAAATAAAGATATTTATTTCTTATATAATAAATATTTAATAGGGAAAAGAATTTCTGTATTTCAACATTAGCAGCAAATTGATGCTATATGTATTATACTGCACCTAAGAGAGCATAACTCAGTGATAAGTAAATGAATACATACTCGTATAAAGAAGAACTACATAATGAAAGAGCTGGGTCATTATTGTGATCTTATATTGTACTTCTTGCAAGAAGTCAGCTTCACCTTTCCTTTCTGGGCAGGAAAACCCACATGTCTCGAAGAATTCCAACACATGTTCTTTTGGGCCCTGGTAAACAATTATACCATCGGATAAAAGGATGATATCATCAAATAAATCAAAAGTTTCAGGTGCTGGTTGAAGAAGGGACATTAATATTGTGGTTCAAATGGGAAAGCATCCATATAATTTAATGGAACAAAAACACATAATGCACGGACCATTACAAATGTTTCAGCCCAGCATAACAAAAAGATAAGTAATTGAAATGCTCCGGAACACTTTCGAGTTCAGAAACTCATTCACAAACCAATTAAGACACAGTTTAACCATATATTACTGAAGTAATGAATAAAAAAAATGATAACTAATGTCCTAGATTCATTTTAAAGGCAACGTTCTACATTAAATATAGGAAGCATTAATACACACAGATAAAAAGTAATTTTATGCAGGAGAAATCAAACTCTCCCATAGAGAATGACCAGGCAACAACTGCAGCCAAAGACAAAGCACATAATCTCAATACAACAACTGTTAGCCAAGCAATGCAGCAATCCAAAAAATAGAGGCATAAGGAGGCTTTCTTTGAACTAACGATGATGCAATCAGCTAATGTGGTTGATAAAGTCTAAAGTGACTGCTCTCTCTCATATGATCATACGTAAGGGCCACTAAAAGTTGTAGTCCTACCAATTATGTACACTTTTTCATTAACATTTAGTTTCCATCATTGTATTTCAGTCTTTTGTATGATGTTTTATGTGCATATATGGTTATAATGCTAGTAAATGGCTTAAGAAAACTCAACATATTATACATCATATGGTAGAACAGTAAAAATATTATCAAATCATTTTTTAGTTCTGTCATTTTTTTCAATTTAAGTCTTTCCCATCTTAGAAATTCTCGTTTATTTCTCATCAATATTTTTATTAAGATCTAATCTTCTTCTTCTTCCTCTCTCTTTTTTGGAATCATGAATATTTTCACTAGTCTGTCATAGCCTCACGGTATTATCCATTCCAATATAATTTTCTCACTTATGTAATTCACATTATTGAAAAAGCAGTCCACTTATACAATTTTTTATATTTGGATCCATCCGTCAATTCTCCCAATTGATTTATCTTACATAAAGAACAAATTTGAAGTTTGTATAGATGAATTAGCCAATTAATAAATGTAACCAGTCAATGTTTATTTATTCTTTGAACCGGCATTAGAGGAGAAAAAAAGCTTTTTTGTATTTTTATTAATATTAACAAAAAATATATATAAAAGCACATGATAAGAATTAATCTTTTTTTATTTTATAAAATGTTGCAAGTTATTGTGTGCCACGGACGAGTTATACATTTGTCTAATATGTAAAATATATACTTCCAAATGTTTCTTTTTTTACATCCACCAAAATATATAAATAAAGTATTTTTGAAAATAAAATTCATAGTTAGTTAAACAAATGTTAGAAGTCTATAACGTATTATGTATCTTTTGTGCTTTCAAATTTGCAAATAACATGGTAACAATTTTTTAAATTGTAAAGAATTGATAATCTATTTTAAACTGTAACTAGAAACTTGTGCTAAAAGAAACACATGTTCAAATACATTTAAAATTGTAATATACTCACTGAAGCATTTAGAACTTTAGAACATATCCAAAAAAATGTAAGCATCCAATTAGTTACTCAAGAATGGTGATAAGAGCCAGCATAACAAGCAAAAGAATATATAACACGGCTTATAGTCCATAAAAGAGACAATAATTTCATAATCTACATGGTCATATTAGCCTCTATCAGTTTAGATATTATTGGTTCATTTTGCAAAGATAAATAAGTTTCCCTGTGTTTGATAACTGAAATGCATTAAGAAACCACATGTGTTATGGCAGGATATAAAACCTACCTGTTCGATATACAACATGTCAGATGTGAGTGAATAATGCCCTTCAAGCTTCAGCCGAGATATATACGCATGTAAAAGAACATATACTATTTCTATCTTCTTTTGAAAGCTAATGTTCATATCTTGGTTCAAAACATGAGGAAAAATTCATTGATTTTGATAACAAATACTATTCAGGTACTAGAGAATATTTAGAGGAGAGTTTTATTATGCAGTTGGATGTTTGATCGGGGCTAAAATGGCATGAGAACTGCAAAGTATTTCTTACCTTTCTTCTCTGTGTGTATTTTAGAAATTTGAGGGGATGTTATTGTCAAGCGAGTTAAACCAACAGCTCTGTAATAATGATTTTATATTTCCATTCTGCCTAGCAAGTTATGAGATAATGATTTCTATAAACATCTCAAGTTGGGTTAATGTGGTGCTCTCTTCAACACCAGCAGCAAGGTTGAGTACATTAATTTTTCTTAAGAAACGCATCCTCAATACTTATTTATTAGGTTGAACATAAATGATGATGATATTGGCAATGGTTTCATTGTGATCGCAAAAACCGTAATAATTCCATAGTGTAGCGGAATTATGTGGAATAAGAAATAAAGTCCAGCACCACTAGATTTGAAACGATGGACATATATTGTCACACGGTATCTTATAAACCACCTAAGACTTGCAGTACTTCTAAGTACTACCACCCAAGTACCCAATTTCTGAAAGAAAGAAAAAACAAAAAACAAAAACATGTGGAAGCATAAACCTACATATTACAATCAAGAATTGGAAATAGTGTAACACCTTGTATCTGGAGCTATATATAACATGCTCGATGGTAGTTGAAATTATAGCACCAAGTTGTCCCATGAAGAATTCGTTTGTGGGAATGACACTAGGAAAATTTATACCCCTAGGAAAAAATATACTCAATAGACGTGGCACTGTTCTAAAGCCGACACTACCTTCTTCAAATTCTATTTTCCCATAGGTACATGGCCCAGCTGAAAGGTCAATGACAACAAACCTCACATGGTAAATAAACACAGATACGACCTTGTGATATTTTACAGATATTTTACATTTTCAAATAAAATATCATGTGTTATGGGATATTAATTGATACCAACCATTTTTTAGAGATATAAGAACAATAAGTTGATTCTAATGCAAAAACTTATAAGAACAGGCATTAGAAATAACCCTAACCCAATTTCAAATAAACAAAAAATTCCACATATTTTTAAATTAAGATATGACAATTTCAAAAAAAAGGATGATGAAATATTGAGTTTTCTGTTGGGAAACGCTCTTCAGTTGTAGAGCATAATGATGGTTTTAAGGCATAAGGCTATCAGTGCATCATTGGTTATTCGACGAGATTAATATACAGATTCAGAAGCGGCATATTGTAAGGGAGTATTTTTCCCACCAAAAACCCACATTGAATTGCACTGATTATGACTTTCGATTTCTATTATATCTCAAGCCAATTTTCAATCCTCTCTGAGTTTTTTTCACTTTCGCACTGAATTGCACTGAAAACTCGATCTTTTTTTTTACTTTCCCACTTAGTTCTTCCCCTACCGATGTAAATTCAGTAGCATTTTGTAAAATCAGTAGCATTTTACCCTACTGAATTAACCATCTAGCTAGGAATTTTGTAAAATCAGTAGCATTTTACCCTACTGATGCAAATTCATTTACCACATAACAAACAAACAAAAAAGAGTGAGCATACACTAGATATTCGGTTCGTAGTCTGCTAACATTCTTGAGCTTAGGCATGGGAATGGATGCAGCTTCAGAATCAATAGTAACCAATGCCTTTGACAAATCACCATCTTGTATAGCCATGTTATTTGCCTTCATATATTCCTGCAAATCCTCCACGAACTCTTAACGATTAATCTAATTGTAGGAATTTCATCTGGATCATCATACAGAAATGCATCCTCGATGTCCTTTTCTAAAGATTCCAAGGATTCCGGCTCAGGAGATGCCGGTTCCTCGATGATCAGCTCACTGTTTCTGTAGATGTTTTAAATTTGTAGGCCTTGTGGGATTATGCCAGGTTCAAGTTGGGGCAAAGGAATCGGTGTGGGCACTTTTTCAGATGGGAGAGTGGATGAAGTCACTATTCTCTTCTCTTCAGGCCCTGGAAGAGCAAGTCTTGCATTGTACATATTTAGATTAAATGCATCAATGAACATTGGCATGTACAGACAGTTTATAGAGAAATAAAATATGGGTGTTGCTATTGATTATATCAATCTGACTACTTTCTGTAGTCCAGAATGAAAATAGACCCCTAAAAAATGGTGTAAGATGCAAAGAATTAGCAATTTAAAATGAATTAAAATGAATTAGCAATTTAAAATGAATTAGCAAAGCAACCTAAATATAATTTATAGTGCTATTATTTAGACAAGAAAGCATATTATTAAAGCCCCCGAGGATAAAATCAAGAAATACTGTAAGCAATAACAGAATGTTTTTTAAACTTGGATAAAACCCAATTCAGATCAGATCCCTCCATTTATGATTCGATTTACATTCTAATTCAAACTCGGTTAAAACCACAATTGAAAACACATTCAACTCATACTAAAATTTTTAATATACTTACTTAGATTCACAAATCATCATTTTAATGTTTTTAAAATAAAATAAAAATGGAATTAGAGAGAAAGTTATAAGTTTAATTGTAGAAGTTCAAACATCAAAATAAACTTCAAAGTGCATATAAACCTTAAAATATGGATATTTCAAATCTACGATTTAAATCCCGTTTCGATTTAAAGTTTTATGAGGAAAAAAAGGTAAATACATATCTTATATGTTGTTGTTATTGAATTCAAATACATAGGATGTATCATTAAAGAACGTATGTTAAAAAACGAAAAAAATAAAAAATAAAAAAATATGTTGGAAATGAAAAAATTAAAAAAAATGTGGAAAGTGGTTTCTAAAATGAAAGAAAGTAGAACAAATAAGTTTAAAAAAATGGATGATTGTTAATTTTCAAATATTAAAGTACATCTCGATTAAATAACCAATTATACCAACTATGCCTAAAGTTAAAAGATTGGATGCTAGTCAAAATATGTCAGAATCTGCGAGAGTGATATTACATGATTTTTGATTCATATAGAACAATTTTTGGTCAAATCTACCATTACCACCTATGCTCAATTCAAGGATTTCAATTTTCCATTAAAAACTGTATCTTATTATCATTAAGCCAAAGGTTGTACAATGACTACATGGTTAAGATATGACTAAAAAAAGAACGATATGGTTATAAAAATAAATAAATACCTCATTCGATCATTTTTTTTAAATAGAAAAATCCAAAGGGAACGGCAAAACCATGAAGGCATGTAAAGCTAGATTCAAGTTCACTTTCAAACATTTATTACTAATACTACATACTTCGCTAATACTAATAGGTTGCCGACTAAAGACAGGATCAGTCAATGGGCTACTATTACTAATGCAACATGTGTCGTGTGTGATTCAAAAATCAAGTCAATTAAACACCTCTTATTTAACTGTTGATATTCAGATGGAATTTGGAGCAGACAAAAATCATAGTTAAACTTACAGTTAAGTGATAACTCGTGCTTAGACCTACAATCGGTTCTCGAATTAGATGCAGAACAAAACACACAGCAACACTTCAAATTTTTTTTAAAGGAAATTATATTAACTACGATGGCGTGGTACATATGGAAAGAAAGAAATCACTGCTTACGTCAATCAAAAACACTTTCAAAGTCGATTAGATACTCAACGATTCTATTAGATGCAAGAATATTACTAGAAAAATTGAAATATGTGGAACAAGGTTCTCCCTTGGAGGCCTCAATCTGCGGCTTGTTCCACTGAGCTTTAGGAGCTACATCATCGGAAGCGACACCAGATCTAGGATAATGGAAGCAGTCTGGATGCAATTTGGCTAATCGCCTGAGCTATCAACAAAGTGGTTGAAGTCGATGTTGAAGTGATTGAAGTTGGTATGGATGTTGAACTGGTTGAAGTCAGCATTGATTTTGGGAAGTGGTTGAAGACACCGTTGATTTTGGGAAGTGCCTGGGACATTGTTTTTTTGGCGAGGAAAAGCAAACACTAAATTTAATTTAGGCGGCCAAAATTTGTTTAGGAATGGGTAAGCGTGGGAAAAGAGATCCTATTTACAAATTACAAAGAATCCTTTTGTTATTAAATTATTTACATTTTTACCGATTGTTGTAACACTTATATGCGTTGGCAAAATTAATGCAGAAGACTATTTATTTTTACCAACACTTTTTAGGTATCCTAACACTTTTTTACTGTCAGCAGTCTGTGACATTTATAAGTGTTAGCATTTGACAGATATAAAATATTGCAAAATCACTTATTTGGTGTAGTGCAAATGCTGCTCACTCATCCCAAGACGATAAATTGCTTGAGAAAACCCTTGAAATGTTGGCTAAAGCAACTACTCAAAGCCTTCAATTAAACAGCAATTTACAAAATTTATTGACCTTATATATGCAAAATACAAACCAAACAATTGCAAAAATCATAATGCAAATGAGTCAATTAGCCACGTCTGTAAGTGAACGCGAATGAGGAACATTCCCAAGCCAGCCCTTCCAAATCCCAAAAATAAAAATGTAAATTCAAATCAAGCCCATGTTGTTCAAGATAGCAATTTCGCCCAATTAAATGCTCTCATAAGTCTACGTTCTGGTAAGCAAATCGATAATCAAGTCGTTAACCCAAATGATTTATCGAAAATCTCTCTCAACACTTCTAAAACAACGAATAAATCTCAATAGAACGTGGAGCCAAACGTTGAATCGAATGCCCATCAAAATTCTTCTTCTACTCGAATAGACCCGCCTAACAAGTATCGGGTTCCATTTCCACATCGTCTTTGACCAAAGAAACACTCGGACCAAATGGAAAAGATGTTGGAAATTTTTAAACAAGTGAAAGTGAACATCCCACTACTTGACATTGTTCAGCAAGTCCCCACTTACACAAAATTTCTTAACGATTTGTGTACCCAAAAGCGGCATACCCAAGTGCCCAAAAAAGTCTTCTTAGCCGCTAGTTTGAATGAAGTCTTGGCCCAATCCATGCCCGTTAAACATAAAGATCATGGCTGCCCTACGATTTTGTGTATAATTGGAGACAAGACGATTAACAAATGTTCGATAGACTTAGGCGTGAGTGTCAACTTGATTCTATACTCCCTGTACGAACAATTAGGCTTAGGTGAGCTCAAACCCACAAAAGTTATGCTTCAATTCACTGATCGTTCCATTTAGAAGCCCGTGGGAGAAATCGAGGATGTGCTCATTCGAGTAGGGCCATAAGAAATCCCGCAAGTCAAATTCCATTGGTTTTAGACCGACCATTCTTAACCACCTCAAATGCCTTAATCAATTGTTGTAACGGATTGATGAAAATCTCTTTTGAAAACATGACTTTGGATCTTAATATTTTCAATCTTGAACGCCAATCGAACGAACCTCGTGACCGAACATTGGAAGTTAGTGTCGTTCATGAAAACATCGAAAACGAGACACATGACCTTAACGACGAACGCGAAGCTGAATATGAAAAATTATTTCATGAAATTCCTAGCAAAATTGAATACACTCTTACCTTTGAATCGCTTCCAATTGAGTCCAAATCTCAACCTAGTTCTTTAATCGAGAAACTCCCGAAGTTGGACCTTAAACCACTGTCATGACCCAACTTTTCGGACGATTTAAATCGATAATAAACCACACTTGTCTAATTCAAACCATTCAAAAGGGAGGATTGTTATTAGGTAAATAAGAAAATAATAGAAAAGAAGGAAAAAGAAAAACACAAAATCTCGCAATGGAATGACAAAATCTAATAATCAAATTAATAGTTCATGAAACTGTTTTACAAATGACATTTGATTATACTTTTACAATTCAAATCAGAGTTATACATACATCAAAAAATAAAAAAAATAATGCAGCGGGACAAAATAAGTAGTGGAATAATAATAATAAATTGCAATAATATACTGAATCTTCATCTTCGTCCTCCAGAAAATAAAATAGTCTTCAATACACTGAAAATCTCAGACTGGCCCAAGCATAATGAAAAACAATACATTCGAGTCAGAACTAAAAATTCCATTTTAAGTCAAATCAATCTCAAATAAAAATATTAGTGCAATGGCTTCAGAGATGTTATGAGATCTTTCATCTCCTACAGTTGTACAACGTGAGTGCAGTAATTTATGAGATTTCAAATAATTCAAAATACCAATTTTAACCACTTTATTTAAAATAAATCCAAGTTTAAATTAAAAACTTAAACTTTTTAAACAATTCAGTTTCAATAAATTATCACTCAAGAAATTTTATGGGTATATATCATTTTAATCATAATTTAAACGTCTTAATTATCCATTTCTAAAATGATTTAGAGTACCCCTTAAATGATGTCAATAATATACAAGGTGATAACTGGGACATATTAAAATAAATAAACAACCATACATCTAACATATCAATCATTAAGCATCCATTTCAAACAACATCCAAATCAACCAATATATTTTAACATATAATCGTTATCAATATCAGGGTTTAACTATCAATTAAATTCTAATATAAAAGTAAATGCCCATTCAGATCCACTATCAATTTAAATGTCAACTTAAACCAATAAATCGCAATAAAAAAATTATATATCAGATCATATATTTTATTTAACTTGCAATGGAATTTTTAGTATTGCATGAGTGGGTTGAATCACTCACATTTTTTGCTTTCCCTTTTGTAGCCAGATTTGGATCTGCAACTATTTTTCTCATTTTGTTTTGTTTCCTTGCTATCTTAATCTTTTTTTATAGAAAGTTTTAGAGAGAAGATTATATAGATCTAGATTTGAAGAAAAAGACATCGCAAGAAGAGAAGGTTTGAAAAAGAAGAAGAAATTAAAGAAGAAGACTTGAAAAAAAGAAAAGGAAGCTTTGAAAAAGAAGAAGAAGATTTGAAGAATAAGAAGAATAAAAGAGAAAAAAGCTTTGGAAAAAAGGAGGGAAAGGAGATTTGAAGAAGAAACATGAAAAAAAAGGAAGGAGGAAGGTGAAGAGAGATAAAAATTAAAGCTACAAAAGATGAGATTTAAAAAAAATGAAATGAAGCTACAAGAATGAAGATTGAAACTAGTGAAAAACTAATAAAGCTAAATATACACAAAGTAGGAATCGAAATAAAGTAATAATATTGAATAGCCTAAAAAAATGGTAGGTATTAAAAGAGGAGAAGGAAGAATTAAAAATATGAGAAGTAGGTAACGTTCATGAAATGAAAAGGCTTTAGACAATGCAAATGGAATGAGTGATGGAACAAATGAGAAAACAATGCAAAAAGTGTGATAATTATTAATTAGAAAGGGAATGAATGGACCAACTCTACTCTATAAACAAACTTTTGGAATTCAAATTTTAAACATTTGTTCACTCAATTAATTTTGTTAACCCCAAACATACAAAATTTGACATTCATTAAAGATTTAATTACCACAATATCACTAAATTTGAACACACCAATTTACATAACGGGCATTACCGCTACAAAAAAATAATATGAACCATGATTTAAAAATTCAAATTTAAAAAACAATATTTTTCTCGACAAGTGATTATGAATTCAAATATTTAATTTATTTCAAATTTCAAGGTTAGCAACAAAATCACTTCCGTGTAATCTATGCCTGCTATTTAACTACCCAAAAATATTGTTTTAAAAATTCAATTTTCTCTTTTTACAACGTCACATTTATATTCAGAATGGAAACATTCAATTTATTTTCCTCAAACATTCTTTTATTTTTCTTAAAATGTTTATTCATTACTTGAAATTCATAAATGTACACATTCTTATATTCTAAAATGATCAACTTATACAATATTAAATCATTCTTATATTTCAAATAATGTACATTCCAAATGAAAACATTCTTACATTAAATTTATTAATTGCACTTTGTTTCTTTTTCCTTTTTCAATTGAAAGATTTCAATAAATTTATCTCCAGTTAATTTTAATCTTCCACTTCAAAACAGACCCTAATTGATGAACTCAATTAAATAAATACGCGAACATTGTAATCCTTATTTATAATCATGCAAACACGTTTATAAAATTACAGTATCCAACAAGCATTAAATTACATACCAAATAAATGTTTTTCTCTATCAATCAATATTCATTTAACTCATCATTAATGTTCCATTCTTGTTATTAAATTATATTCTAATACGCGCTAGAACCTTCCACTTCATTGCTTCACTGTAGTTTATTGTTTTAGAATTTTATTTATGGTCCAAACTTATGATCTAATAACATTGTTAACATTTGTTTTACATTTCATTACGTTAATATACTCCCATTTCCATCCTTTATTTGTATTAAATACTATATTTTCATTTTATTGAATTTTAGTCAATTTCACACATTAATTATAATTAAAGTCTCAATTAATTTATTTACCATGGTTTCATTCTCTTATTAAATCAATTATTACCTTACATACATAGTCAACATTGTTATATCTTCCATTACATCAATATTTTACCATTTCATCTTACCTTTCATTTACGTAACCTTTTATCTCATTGATTGTAATAAATTCACTTATTAAAATTTTCAATTCCAATAAATTGTAATAAACTGATTTCCATCCTATTATTCAAATCAAAGGTCATTCTATGATAAAAATTTACATTGGTTACATTGTATAGAATCAATCTTTTTACTGATATCAATTAAACCTACATTAAGAGCCCAAATCAAGGGAATTAATTGCCTTTTATTTCCAATTAAATTTAATAGACCAAATAAATAGGTAATATATATAATAATTGTCATCATTAGTCTTTATTTATATTTATAAGTTTATTACTTATACCATTTCTTTCATAACAATAATTTTATTCAATTTCCATTAACATAATATTGTTTCATTAATGAATTTAATATTTAGATTCTTTTTCCTATGTTCACTTTATAACCAAGTATAACTTTACACTACTTCAATTAATCAAAATTTCATTCAAATTTTTAATAATTAGCTTTAATTAACATTGTTGCATTTCATTTTAGTATTATTCCAGTTATAAATCTTAAATTTTAATTTCTTTCAACATTTAATTACAAAAATATTATTAAATTTACTATTTTTTATTGTTGAAAATTATAGGTCGTTACACTCTCCCCCACTCAAAACTTTTCATCCCTAAGAGGAAAAAAAGGAAAAGTAGGAATTAAGTAATCAATACATCTTATTCAAAATATTAAATTAGTAAACAATTTATTTACATAATAAATAATTTAAATAAAATATATTAGTTTATAAACAATTAAATCCTTTTATATTCAAATTAACAAAATTTTGGAAAGCATTTCACAAAAAATTTCTAAGTCCAAAATTCATGAAAATTTCGGTAGGCTCGGGAGAAATCATAATATCAAAATTATAAAATATATCATAAATTTTCAAAATAATATATCCCAACAACGGGGAAACAATATAATATCGCTAGGAAACCGTAATCCAAGAACGTACCTATTTGTCGGGCAAATAACGTTTATCTTATGAAACCAAAAGTAGTAGCAATTGCTTCCATAACCTATATTCCACTTATATAATCCAAAAAGGTTAATAATTATATAGAAGTGAAATGATTATATTGTTTTGAATTAATAAAAAACAATCAACATAACATAACAACAATCACTTTCAACCAAAAGCATACCATCATCATATAAAATCAAAAATAAATCAATACAACATAACAACAATCTTTGCAAACAAGCATATAATCTTCACAAGGGATTAAATCAATCAACCATTTCTGAAGTTACAATCATTAAATTTAATATAGTTTACATTTAATTCTTTACTTTAATTATCAGTAGCTTCTAACACTAACATAAGTTCATAATTCTTTGCTTACAATATTCACTTTTTGTTTCATTTTATTAAGTAGCACTACAATTATAACTCAGGTTTATAACTATTTCATATCAAATTTCTAATTTATAAAAGTAAATTTCGTTGAGCACTTTCATTATTTAAGTTTTCTTGTATAATATTCCCTTACATATCCTTATTTAACATTATAACTTTTAATATTCTGGTAAGTTATACACACACACATTTCTAAGAATGTAATTGAAAATTACACAAGTTTATCTTGTTTCTTTTTAGTAAATAAACATTCAATAGTCATCATTTCTTATTTTTATATCCTTTTTGTTTACAAGTTATAAGTTTCAAATTCCCAGTGTATTTCATTCAAAACTTAGCATTTAATTTCTTACTTTCAACTTTAGAAGTTCCAATTATTAAATAGTTAAATTTTATTCCATTACAATAATTGAAATTCTAATTTACATTTACTTTAGTTTATTCTACTGGGTTTTTATTTCTTCTCGTTATTTACTTTTCCATTCATTTATTTATATAGAGATCAATCACTTACATAATTTGTTTTCCATTAAGGATTTAAGTCATTAACGAATCATTTCAAAAAATATCACTTAAGCTTCTACTGCCTTACTTAAGTTTATAACTTAATTCAGTTATTGAATAAAAATTTAAGTTTTTGATATTCGTCCTTGAAGAGAAAGGAAATATTTCATTATCTCTAAAAATTCAATTAAAACATTCAACCTTATTAACTTAGTAAAAATATAAGATATATTTAAAACATCCTCATAGCATTATGTAAAGGTTTTTCAAAAGTCTAAATCAATGTTAGAAATTTATATCAAAACATTATAATAAGATTTTAAAATAAAGTTCCTTAAATCCGAAGATTTATTAGACACATTATTTTTCAAATAAGTATAAACTCAAGATTATTAAACTGATATTAATAGTATACTCAAATCTTAAATTAAATTTCTAAATCAAAATATAAAATTTCATATCTTCATAATAAATCTTACATACTTGTTTTAAAAATGAGTATTTAAATCATGGAAAAACATTTATTATGGTTTAATACAAAAATTCAAACAATAAATAAATCAGTAAATTTATTTTAGTACTTTGAAATCAAGTAAACATTCCAAATTATACGTCCAAAATAGAGATTCACATTTATTTGTAAGTATATTGCTATAAATAAACTCCGCAAATCAATTTTTTTCCATTTATATAATATCTTTAAATTATACATTCAAAGAAACTTATATAAATTTTACTTGAAATATTCATTTGAAAACTTCATTTGCAAATCAACCATCTTTAATACTTTTCAAAAAAATTCTTTTGTAAAATTCCTTGCTTCATGTATAAATACCATTTAAATAGTTAAATAACATCTTTATAAATATAAGCAAACTATTTGAAAATAAGTATTTACGTTATTACTTATATTTACAAAAACGCTATTGAAAACCTTAAATCCATGATTTATAAATTTATTAGTTTTATCTCTAGATACTTTCAAAAATTATTAATAAATCAATAATCATTTACTTTAAATATGTTTTATTTAATAAATAACTTCTCAAATACTTACAACACTAATAATTTACTATTAAATCATGTTGTATATGAATAGTCAATATTTTAAACATTTCAAAGTATTTAGAATTGACAAAAATGATCGAGTTATCCTTTATATAATAATTTATCAAAATACTTTTATAACCGATGTGTTAACAAGTTTATCCTTGTTCTTACAGGCTCTGGCCATGCGTTGATCAGGCGCATGGCTAGAATTCTTCAAGTACTTAGTAGACCTGTTTCAGCACCCAGCGAAATATACTTAAAAAAATAGGTATAAGAAGTACCGCTCAAAATCCAATGTCAAATGATGATAATACGATAGCAGTGGCCCGCTTCTGATCTAGTATTTGCGCAAAGGACACAAAACTTTCCAAAAGATTCATCTACCTTCCGGATTCTAGAAAAATATCATAGCCAGTTCGTAAATAAGAGACCATCGACCCCTGCTGCAGTGGTGCGCTGCTGATTCAATGATTTACGCAATTGATGCACTTCCTTCCCGGAAAATCCATAAACAACAGATCCCATGATCGAAAGTGCCTCTATTAGGTAAACTAAAGAACCATCTACGCTAAAAAAAATCAAGGAACTCATGAGTTTATGTCCGGATAACCATATCAGTTCGTATCCATTTCTGAATTCACCCAATTCTATTAAGGTTTGTCAGTCGAATCCATTCCTGGGTTTCCCAAGTCCAACTGGGTCGAAGCATATCATACTATACTTCTTCACGGATGTTACTTCCTCATACCTCTTACTTCAAAATATATCATACCACATATAGTACCCTTTGAAAATCATAGCTTCAAATATCGCACTTATATAAATTCCATTATATATAAGATTTGATTTTCTGATAAAGTACTTTACAAAATCAATAATCTCAAATCTATCAAAACATTCTTATATAAATTCCGTTATATATAAGATTTATCTCTTCAGATCAAATACCTTCCAAAATCAACAGTTTCAAAATCACCTGTACTTATATAAAGTCCATCTTATACAAAAATCAAAATTTTCCAAAATTAGCTTCGCTATATGAAAAGCCATATGAGTTTGAACATCTTTGCTTTGTAAAAGGTTTTTAATTTAGAATGGTTTTGTATATAAAATCGTTTTGTGAAATAGTTTTGTATATAAATGGTTGTGTAAAATAATTTGTAAATAAAATAGTTTGTAAATAAAATAGTTTGCAGGTTAGTTTTTGTAAATAAGATAGTTTGTAAAATAGTTTTGAACAGAAGAAAATTCCAATTTAAATTAAAAAGATATCCAACCCAACAACTTTCAATTTTAGCATCAAAGCATATCAATAATATTAGAACATAAGATGTACATATGTCATCATTTTGCAAAATCTCGCTCGCTCGATCACACAAGTTCGCTTTCGAACTAGTGTTGTCCATTCAACTTCCCTGATGCGGACTTTGATATGGTTTCTTGACTCGAAACCATTATTCTCCTTGCATAGCCATATACTATGATGGAGAATTCTAGAATCAACCCAAAAATCCATATCAAATATTCGCCATCAAGAATCGAATGAAAAATCCTAACACGAAATGGTGTAATTCACCTCGAACTTATGTACTCAATTCCGGATCAAATTAATTATGCGAATAAAGTAATACACGCACAACTTACGTATTTATTCCAATTTGATTCATCACAATTACATTTCAATCAAATTCATTTATTTAATCTCATTGATTAACACAAATATCACTTCATACTTTAATATTTGTTTCATAGAATTTCTCCATTTAATATAAACCATTAATATATTCGTTATCATAATATTGCTTACATTTCTCTTCAATTTAAATTATACTCATTTCATATGTAATATTTCTCATTTAATACTACATTTATTTTCAAATCATTTCATAAGGAATTTTCTTAAGTTTATAACCGATTTGTAGAAGCTTAACTCCTTTTTATAAGGCATTGTCCGAGTTTATAGTTATCACAACTTTATTTGTAATCATTTACTGCATGTCCATATATTGTATAATAATTTATAACTCATGGCTTTATTTAAATCATTTCACTTTTAATTCATATTTTCTTATCCCATTTAGTTTCGCCTTTACCATTCAATTTACTTATGACCCATTTTGTAAATGTTAATTAATTTTATAAACATATTTTTTTCAATTTAATATTATTTACACATTTTCTTAATCACAATTTTAATTTAAACATCTCAAGGCTTAAAGTTCACACTTGTATATTATTACATTACATGCAAATAATGTATACAATAATTCTACTCAACATAACAAATTAGACCTTGTTTCACTGGCTTTGAAATTAAGGTTATCAAATTCAACTGCATAATTCAGCACAATTATTAAGTTTCAATTCATATATTAATTCAGAAGTTTGACTATGAAAATATCCAAATATTCCATTTTATTTTAATAGTTGAAACTACCAATCAACAAACCATAAGTTTCACAACAGAATATTTCAATTCCATAAACAAATATCCAAATTATTCATTTTATTAATACACCATTATTGAACTAGTGCTTAATCTATTAATTCAATCAACAATAATTAGCCAACGTTTATAATTTGATTAAACACAACTAGTCAACAATGATAATAAATAGATATTACCATTTCATAAAACAAATACATTACAAATATCTATATTAGTTATAGAAATTTATTCCTTTATATATAACATATAATATTAGGAAAAATAATTTCATTTCAAAACTTATATAAAACATTTTTACAACACTAAAATATACGCGCTTTCGTGTATATATACACTGAGATAACTCATTCTAGGGTATTACTACCCTATCTTTAACGAGTTAACCCCAACATGCTAGGTATTTCTAAACCAAGGCTATGATACCAACTGTGACGACCCACCTTTTTGGATGATTTAAATCAACAATAAACCACACATGTCTAATTCAAACCATTCAAAAGGGAGGATTGTTAATAGGTAAATAAGTAAATAATAGAAAAGGAGGGGAAAAAACCACAGAATCTCACAGCGGAATGACAAATATAATAATCAAATAAACAGTTCATGAAGCTGTTTAACAAATGACATTTGATTATACTTTTAAAATTCAAATCAGAGTTATACAAACATCACAAAATAAAAAATAATGCAGTGGAACACAATAAGCAGTCAAATAATAATAATAAATAGCAATAATATACTGAATCTTCGTCTTCATCCTCTAGAAGATAAAATAGTCTTCAATATACTGAAAAAGCTCAGACTGACCCGAGCATAATAAAAAACATTACACTCAAGTCAGAACTAAATTTTTTTATGTAAGCCAAATCAATCTCAAATAAAAATATGAGTGCAATAGCTTCAGAGATGTTATGGAATTTTTTCATCTCCTATCAAGTGTACAACATGAGTGTAGTAATTTATGAGATTTCAAATAATTCGAAATACCAATTTAACCACTTTATTTAAAATAAATCCAAAGTTTAAATTAAAAACTTAAACTTTTCAAATAATTTAGTTTCAATAAATAATCCAAATTCAAGAAATTGTATGGGTATATATCATTTCAACCCATAATTTAAATGTCTTAATTATCCATTTCTAAAATGATTCAGAGGACCCCTTAAATGTTGCCAATAATATACAAGGTGATAACATGGACTTATTCGAATAAATAAACAACCATATATCTAACATATCAATCAAAAATAAGCATCTGTTTCAAATAACATCCAAATCAACCAATATATTTCAATATATAATAGTTATCAATATCGGGTTTAACTATCAATTAAATTCCAATATAAAATAAAATGTCAATTCAGATACACTATCAATTCAAATGTCAACTTAAATCAACAAACATCAATAAAAAAATTATACATCACATCATATATTTTATTTAACTTGCAATGGAATTTTTAGTATTGCGTGAGTGGGTTGAATCACTCACCTTTTTATTTTCTCTTTTCTAGCTAGATTTGGATTTGCAACTACTTTCTCATTTTGTTTTTTTCCTTGCTATCTTAATCTTTTTTTATGGAAAGTTTTGGAGAGAAGATTATATAGATTTGGATTTGAATAAAAAGTCATGACAAGAAGAGAAGGTTTGAAAAAGAAAAAAATTAAAGAAGAAGTAGAATTGAAAAAAAGAAAAGGAAGCTTTGAACAAGAAGAAGAAGATTTGAAGAACAAGAAGAAGAAAAGAGAAAAAAAGCTTTAGAAAAAAAGGAGAGAAAGGAGATTTGAAGAAGAAACATGAAAAAATGAGGAGGAAGGTGAAGAGAGACAAAAAAACGAAGCTACAGAAGATGAGATTTAAAAAAAATGAAATGAAGCTACAAGAATGAAGATTGAAACTAGTGAAAAGCTAATAAAGCTAAATATAAATAAAGTAGGAACTAAAACAAAGTAAAAATATGAAGAACCATAAAAAAAATGATAGGTATTAAAAAGGTGAAGGAAAGAATTAAAAATATGAAAAGTATGTAATGTTCATGAAATGAAAAGGCTTTAGACAATGTAAATGAAAATAAGTAATGGAACAAATGAGGAAACAATGAAAAAAAAGTGTGACAATTATTAATTAGAAAGGGAATTAATGGACCAACTCTACTCTATAAACAATCTTTTGGAATACAAATTTCAAAACATTTATTCACTCAGTTAACTATGTTAATACGAAACATACAAAATTTGGCATTCATTAAAGATTTAATTACCACAACATAACTAAGTTTGAACACACCAATTTACATAACGAGGGCCGCTGCTACATAAAAAAAGTATGAACCATGATTTAAAAATTCAAATTTAAAAAACTATATTTCTCGACACATGATTACGAACTCAAATATTTAATTTATTTTAAATTCCAAGGTTAGCAATAAAATCACTTCCGTGCAACCTATGCCTGCTATTTAACTACAGTAAAATGTTGTTTTAAAAATTCAATTTTCTCTTTTTACAACGTTACATTTATATTCAAAATGGAAACGTTCACTTTATTTTCCTCAAACATTCTTTTATTTTCCTTAAAATGCTTATTTGTTACTTGTAATTCATAAATGTAAAGATTCTTATGTTCTAAAATGATCAACTTATACAATATTAAATCCATTCTTATATTTCTAAATAATGTACATTCCAAATGAAAACATTCTTATATTTCTAAATAATGTACATTCCAAATGAAAACATTCTTATATTAAATTTATCAATTGCACTTTGTTTCTTTTCCCTTTATCAATTGACATATTTCAATAAATTTATTTCCAATTAATTTTAATCTTCCACTTCAAAACAAACCCTAATTGATGAAATCAATTGAATAAATACGTGAACATGGTAATCTGTAGCGACACGACTTTCTAACACCAGAAAGACGCATCACTATTTAAGAAAGAAAGGGATAGAAGAAGAAAAGATAAGGAAAGAAAGAACAGCAACACATCAGAATCTCACAGCGGAACGAATGAAATATAATATATCACATAAAATATTACATAATATCATATTACATCAGAGTACACAACTTATTCAACACATATTAGACAGTTATAAACATCTATCTAACTATACAACTCAAGTACACAAGATACAGATACAACACAGACACAGCGGAACAATAATATATCTACACGTGGAAGCCTCCTGCTCCATATCTCCTTCAGAATTCGTCAAGCAGACCTGAATCCCTCGACTACTCATACATAATATGAGTACCCAAGAGTTAATAAAATAGAAAATAAACGCTCGGGTCAGACAGGGATCTGGTGTGAGTAAACGGGTTAAAATTGCTTAACTTTAGAAAATCCTTTGAAAAGAAAAGTTATCACGTAAGACTTCCCACACATAAACATGGAAAAGTTTTTACCTTACGCTAACCAAAACATTTGATAGGAAGTCAGTGATATTATAGTAATGTCTAGGGTTTTCAAGTAAATAAGAAATAGCCGAAATTGTTACATGATTAAATTCCAGCTACTAGCCAGAAAAGTGGGTAATAGAAACAAAACCGTTGGGTCTCGTAGGAAGAATGAGTTTTCATCAATGGCAGGGCTACCGGGGTACCGCCCATCACAGTACGTGGCCTAGAGCACTGTATCGAGGATTACTCCCAATCCCCTGCATCACAAACCCGGAACCATTCCTTACTGAACAGTCACGAGTAAGGTCACCCCGTGGTTGGCGCGACCAACCACCTACTAAGCCGAAATAAAAAGGACATCTAGACAGGAATGACCTCACCCTGAAATGGGTGCTACCCACCTAGCCTTGTTGTACCTCTCCTGTTTTAGCCATTCTCGGTTGATGAGGCTTGAGGCTGCGATTACCTTTATAGAACATATCTATCTTATAATGCTCATCGTCCACTTGACGACCTTCTGAAAGCATTCAATCCATACAAGTTCGTTCCGGGTTCGAACGAAACTGAAGGCACTATCTCGTTGCACTCATTTTGAAATCACCCTCAGAGTCAACGACCATGGCCCTTGCACTCTAAATCACCATCTCGAACCTATAAGTACTATTTCCGTCAAACTCATCACGGAATCAACCCCAGAGTTATACTGACGTATAGTTCTTACACCTCGAGTCTTTGCTAAGATCCAATTGGATTCACGACCTAACGTTTAATTTGGATCGATGTGGTTTTCGGATATCCAAATATAAAAACCCGATCCCGGTCTCACCGAAACCAAACGCCATTTTAATGTCCAAGTTGTTTAAGGGTTTAAATAGTTAAACTCATATTCAGGATGTATAACCAGATAGGTGAATCACATTATCACAATAGATAATTCATATCAACCATTCATCTCAAAAAACAGCATATCACATATCATAGATATCCAAATCATCCAGTATCAACCAATCACCCAATATAAATCAATCATCCAATATCAGTCAATCAATATTAACCAATCATCGAAAAGAAAAATTGATTAACTCTTAATCAATTGGATTACCTAAATCCTTCTTTATTAATTTATTCCAAATAAATAAATTAATCATCTCTTAGTGATCTTCCTTAAATAATCTTCCTCGATTAATAATCTTTTAATTACATTCAAACAATTATCCTTAACCATATACAGTAATTAACCTTTAATTACTATCATTAATTACATTAATTAATGATCCTACATTTGCTTCCATTAATTAATCAACTATGATTAATTACATTAAACCTCAATTAATTACAATTAATTAATCACACTTAAATTAATCACTTTAATAATCAACCCTGATCAATTCATTAATTATATTTACTAATAATCCTTATTAATTAATAATTTCTTTAACAATTTGCAATTAACCATCTTATTAATCATAAACAGTAATTAACAACTTGTAATTACTTATCTTAATTATCATCTTAATTAATTATATTAACCCTTTGATTAATTAATTTAATTAATTAATCTTTAATTACTTCAATAAGTAATTGTTAATTAATAATCCTTAATTAATTAATTACATTTTTAATTAATTACCCTTAGTAATAAATCTTAAATTAATCTCACTCTTTAATTAATTAATCACATTAATTAATTAACTAAAATTAACTAAGTAATTAACCTTTAATTACTTACAAAAGTAATTATCTTCTAATTACTTTCATTAGCTGATTATTCTTTTAATTAATTACTTAACAAATAATTAATTCCATCATTTAATGATCCTTAATTCTTTAATTAATTAATTACTCCATAATTAATTAACTTCAAAACAATTATATTAATTAATCCTTAGATTAATAACATTTAGTGATTAACCATTAATCACTTCAACTTTAATTACTCCCATGAATAATTTTCCACTAATTACTTTCATAAGTAATTTCCTCTTTCCTTAATTGCATTCAATAATTAACCATTAATTCCTTCATTAAGTAATTACACTTAATTAATTCATAATTAAGCGATTATTTAAAATTAAATAAATAATTAACTAATCATCTAAAATTAATTAAACAATTCATTAATTAACTTCTTATATTTAAAAAAACCCTTAATTAATTAAGAAAATCATTTATCTTAGTTAATCTTCACTTATTAATAAATCACATTAAGTATTCTTAAGTTCATATCAATAATTTAACCTTATTTATCATCACAATTTAATTATTTGAGTTAATCAAATCTAAATAACTTGAAGACAAATTATTCTATTTGGTTTTCAAAATTATAACATTAACCTAATTTTAAAATAAGGCATTTAGAAATCAAATTTAAATTTAAAATACTTTAATTATCTAATTTAAACTTATTCATTTGCAATATAATTTTGAAAACTTAGTTATTAAAACATTATTTTAAAAATTTACTTAAAACTTTGATTAAATTATTTAAATTCAAAACACTCTTTTAAATTGAAATTCAAAATTTAATTAAGATAATTACTTACAAAAGAAATCATCTTACACTTTTAAATTTAAAAATAAATTCAATTATCACTTTTAAAAGTTTGATTTACATTTATTTTTAAACAATTAAGTTTTAGCTTTGCATTTTGTTTCTTTTATAAAACTTGTTTATAGTTTAATGCTTGATTTCATTTATTCAAACTTAAGTTTAAATTTGCAACTAAATATCTACACAGTACTAATAGAAAAGCACCACCAAAAAAAACTCGTGTTAATCATCTAAATACCCCGTGCTTGCCTCAAGACACTCACCACCCTCAACTGCTTTGAGACGATACTGCGAAAATGCGAGAGCAAACCCGAGTTTCAACTCGTCTTCCCCAGTTTAGAAACCTTACCTGACCCAAACCGTGCACGGTGCACGTGCACCTGAAGCTCCGGCCAACCTAGGTCGTCGCGACAATCTTCGACGATCACACTATCACATGCGAGCATGATTTCAAACCCAGATCGAACAACCAACACGCGAAACAAAATTCAATCATCTGCTCGAAAACTGAAACCAATTCGCCAGCAAAAATCCCCCAATCGTCGGAAACTTCCACATCGATGATCTTCGCCAACCTCACCATCGAACACCTCGTCCACGAGCTTCATCTCCCCCAAATGCGAACACCTCCGGTCCACTATCCAAGTCGCGATGTTTCGACATCCAAGCCGAACAAAAAAACAAGCTAAAAGCCTAGATCGACCCAATCCAAACAATTCGATCATAGGAAAAATTCAACAATAATTTTCTCGACATTAACCATTCATTAGCTAGCTTCAATCAAGATTCCAACTCAAATCATTGAGTTGATCATCAGCAATCCACCCAAATGCCGAAACCCTTCAACACTAAATTCCCAATTGATTATCAAATTAAAAATTATGAATTGCATGTTAAAAATCATTATTTTTAACTACAAATCCATTTATATAATCCAAAGTAGAAATTAAAAATGTTGATTTTTGACATGAATCAAGATTTCACTGTATTATCCTATTTTAAACATTATTTGTGAATTGAAAATTTCAGAAACCATTTTTAAAATAACCATCATACAATAACAAACAACTTTTATTTAATCATCAAAGTCAAATCATGATGTTAGTATAAGATTTGAATTTTTGAAGAGAATTCTGGTCTTAAAAAAAACAGTAAACAGAGTTTCAAATGTGTACAGACCTATAAACATATATATATATATAGATCTTATATATAAATACTGAAAAGAATTTTCATGCAATCACTAAGATCAATCCACAGATTATCACATGCATTAGAGTCTAAATCAATTTAAACTGTTTTTAAAATAATTTACTCACCTATTTTATAAGCAGTGAACAAAGCTTGTTTCCAGGCTTTTAGATTTAATCTGACAAAATGCTTTGATTTGCTTGCTGTTGAAATTGAATGCATGCTTCAAATTGATGTTTTAAAAGGTTGAAACTGCTGTTGACTTGCTGAGTTGATCTTGGTCTCATTTGAATTGTAATAGATTTGATGTTGTAGCTTTGTAAAAATGCAGATTTCATTTTACTTTTCAGTTTTATCTTTGCCTTTGGGTTTTAATTTCAGATTTGAGAATAATTCTATTTTTGCCATTAATTTGAAAGAATGAAGGAAAAGAAAAGAAATGAGAAGAAGAAGGTTTGGAAATTGAAAGAGAAAACAAATTTTCTTTATATGTTTAAATTTTCAAATAAATGAAAATGAAGGCCACTTGTTTTTCATAAGAATTTACACTTGTCCCTTAATTCATAATTTTCCTACGCATGTCACTAACATGTGTTAATATGTTTACACATATTTCTTAAGTATTGTTAATTTTTATTTAATTTAAATGACAATATAAACTTACATACTTAATTTACTAAATTAATAAATAGATTTTACTTTCTAAAGAAAATATTATAAAACTAATTATAATACAAATAAATCTTTATACATGTATTTTTAAAATCTAAAACATTTATTTTTTTAGTGTTTAAGAAGTAACTTTTAAAAAGAAAGTTTATTAATAACTTTATACATATATATTTATAACCATTTTAAATTTAAGCACTTTAAAGAAAACAAAAATAAAACCTTGATTAAATCCTTTCTAAACTATCATATTTAAAAATAAACAATTATCTTATATTTTGAAAACAATTGAATTAATCTTAAATTATCTTTTGAAAAAATATTAATTCTAAAACAAAGCTTTAAATTATAATATTCATACATATATAAATTATCAATAGGTTAAATTAAATTTCAAAACAACCCAAATTATAACATATACATACATATATATTACAATTTGAAAATTCATCTTCTATTTAAAACAAAAGATCTTCCTATTCACAATATATATCAAATATATATATTGTAAATAGAATAAAATTTTATTAGCTTTGAAAAATAAATCTCATCAATTTTAAATTGTTAAAAAGATATCGATCAAAATTACCAGATTAAATATTTATTAACCTTTAAAAGATTAAATTTACCAATTTAAATTAAAATTATAAAGAAAAATTATCAAATGAATTTAATTATTAATACAGATTATTAAATTGATATTGCCTAAAATTCCGGGTTGTCACATTCCTCCCCCCTTAAAAGAATTTCGTCCCCGAAATTTAAAAGTAAAGATAATTTAATAACCCAGCCAAGATTTCAATTTTCAAACAGCAAAGCATACCTATCATCCAGTAACTAACGACCAAATCAACCAATCAAACAAGCAGCTCTAACTAATTATCCTCAAATCAGAATAAATCTTACTAACACTATCTAGAGTTTTCCCAAGTATAAATCACTGGGAGACTCGCTCTACAGAAGCTAACAATACCACTATGATCCATAACTCCTCTCATCTCTAGATCCACCAATCTGAACAAAACATCATACTATACCCAAGTCTAGCCAACTTCCAAATCCAACTGAACTACAGATTCCACAACCAATGATGAATCGTACACGTACTCCCTCAGAGATACGTGAAATACAATGAATCCCAGTTATCCAAACTGGCAATTCAATCTTATCCTATCAAAAACACAGATAAGAAATCTCAAATGCCTCAGAACTAGCCATCCAATCTTATCCAATTACCGTTCTATTAACTAGAGAAATCTTAACAATAATGAAGACTTCAACTTCGAATTCCAAACTCCTTATCTCATATCTGTGTCACTCAACAGACAATCCTGGGCTGCCAATCTTCTTCCTGATCAGCTCAATCTATGCTGATACTCCTAGAAACAACTAGACCAAAACAACCAGTTTCTGGATCCTATCCAATAGAAAAGTCTTTTAAGATCCGTCGAAATCCAGAACACAAGCTCTACTTCCCAAGCAATAGAAAACTGAACTTGCTTCGTTCCTTGTACAGCTGCCACCTCGCTTCCGCTGCACAACTCTAATTCTGAAATAGATAAGAATACTGTTGATGAACACGAGTACAAACTTATCTAATATATCCGGGAAACTTTGTTCATCAAATCTATAAAATCCGAGTGACCCATCTGACTCGGTCACACATCCTTCTAGAAGAATCCAACTCAAAAACTAGATCTAACCAATCCAAATTTCAAAAATTTCTGAACTGCTACACTAACTTCCTTCTCCAAGAACCATCCTACTACCAGGCTAATTACCGGTATCGCTTCTGGAACCAAAACAATATGGAACTTCACTCCAGATGCAGACAAAATTCTTATTACTTCAGTAGCTCCTACTTCCACATGAGAATCCTCAATCTCAAACAAAAGATTACCCAAGAAAAATTCCCAAACTAATCGCAAGTCACTTTTGCGATCCTACTTTGTTCGGATTCCAAAAAAACCGTCCTCTCTTTACCAATTAGAACAGCCTTAAGCTTTTCCAAACAAGGTTAACCCTTCAAGAAAACCTTCACCATCTGCCCGGACTGCTGATAGAAGAACCACTAAGATTCCCGAACCATCGGAGTAACGAGCCACACTGCTGCTTCCAAACTCTACCTTGATGATACTGCAAAGCTTAAAGACCTTCTCGTCAGCACACCGAACACTTCGAGTTGCACTGCTACCATAGCTAATCAAAGACTTCTAATCCAAAGGCTTCTCGAATCCCAAAATGATCAACAAACCACACAATGGACCTTCGAGATGGCAGATATCCTCTCAGGAAATTCGGGATCCAAACTAAGCATCAACAACTCGCTCTCCTTAAGGAATGACAAATGAGACCATGCCGAAGCGAAACAACTCATAGACCTTAGTCTCATATTCCAAAACAACCAACCTCCTTGCTAAAGATCTAGATAACTTCTACACAGACGAATCTTCCCTGCAACAGATAAAGACTGCTCCTCAACCACTTCTAAAACTGCTTCAAGAGAAAACATCTTTCAAAATATCCATGGATACTGCATCTCATCAAGCAGTTATCAAGATATCATCACTCACTTATGCACTTCCGACAGATCCAAAATTACACTTCCAAGATGGACTCCGTATCTTTAAAAGATTTCCTTCGGATATCAGAGAGATCCTTACTCCAAACTACAAATCTTACTCGAGACAGTACTAGGTCTACAGTCTCGACAAATATACTTCCAACCTCAAATATATGGACCTCTTCCATCAGTGGTAGTCGTGTTACTCACACACACCACTATTCTATCTACCTTTAAAACTTATGTTGGAAAATCCAAACAGATTACCCAACATATTAGGTATATATATATATATATATATATATATATAGTTATGTATAAAAATTACAAGTACGCTCTCTCAGGAAAGACACCACTCCAGAGCCTAGATATTCACTCAACCTAATGCTCTGATACCAGCTGTAGCGACCCGACTTTCTAACACCAGAAAGATGCATCACTATTTAAGAAAGAAAGGGATAGAAGAAGAAAAGATAAGGAAAGAAAGAACAACAACACATCAGAATCTCACTGCGGAACGAATGAAATATAATATATCACATAAAATATTACATAGTATCATATTACATCAGAGTACACAACTTATTCAACACATATTAGACAGTTATAAACATCTGTTTAACTATACAACTCAAGTACACAAGATACAGATACAACAAAAACATAGCGGAACCATAATATATCTACACGTGGAAGCCTCCTGCTCCATATCTCCTCCAGAATTCGTCAAGCAGATCTGAATCCCTCGACTACTCATACATAATACGAGTACCCAAGAGTTTAATAAAAAAAAAAAATCACTCGGGTCAGACAAGGGTCTGGTGTGAGTAAATGGGTTAAAATAGCCTAACTTTAGAAAATCCTTTGAAAAGAAAAGGTATCACGTAAGACTTCCCACACATAAATATGGAAAAGTTTTTATCTTACTCTAACCAAAACATCTGATAGGAAATCCAGTGATATTGTAGTAGTGTCTAGGGTTTTCAAGTAAATAAGAAATAGCCGAAAATGTTACATGATTAAATTCCAGCTACTAGCCACAAAAATGGGTAATACAAACAAAACCGTAGGGTCTCGTAGGAAGAATGAGTTTCCATCAATGGCAGGGATACCGGGGTACCGCCCGTCACAGAACATGGCCTAGATCACTGTACCAAGTATTACTCCCAATCCCCTACATCATAAATCCTGAACCATTCCTTACTGAAAAGTCCCGAGTAAGATCACCTCGTGGTTGGCGCGACCAACCACCCACTAAGCCGAAATAAAAGATACATCTAGACAGGAATGGCCTCACCCTGAAATGGGTGCTACCCACTTAGTCTTGCTGCACCTCCCCTGTTTTAGCCGTTCCCGGTTGATGAGGTTTAAGGCTGCGATTACCTTTATAGAACACATCTATCTTAGAATGCTCATCGTCCACTTGATGATGTTCTGAAAGCATTCAATCCATACAAGTTCGTTCCGGGTTCGAACGAAACCGAAGGCACTATCTCGTTGTACTCATTTTGGAATCACCCTCAGAGTCAACGACCATAGCCCTTGCACTCTAAATCACCATCTCGAACCTATAAGTACTATTTCCGTCAAACTCATCACGGAATCACCCCCAGAGTTATACTGACGTATAGTTCTTACACCTCGAGTCTTCACTAAGATCCACTTGGATTCACGACCTAACGTTTAATTTGGATCGATGTGGTTTTCGGATATCCAAATATGGAAACCCGATCCCGGTCTCACCGAAACCAAATGCCATTTTAATGTCCAAGTTGTTTAAGGGTTTAAACAGTTAAACTCATATTCAGGATGATATAACTAGATAGATGAATCACATTATCACAATAGATAATTCATATCAACCATTCATCTCACAATGCAGCATATCACATATCATAGATATCCAAATCATCCAGTATCAACCAATCACCCAATATAAATCAATCATCCAATATCAGTCAATCAATATTAACCAATCATCCAAAAGCAAAATTGATTAACTCTTAATCAATTGGATTACCTAAATCCTTCTTTATTAATTTATTCCAAATAAATAAATTAATCATCTCTTAATGATCTTCCTTTATTAATCTTCCTTAATTAATCATCTTTTAATTACATTCAAACAATTATCCTTAACCATATACAGTAATTAACCTTTAATTACTATCATTAATTACATTAATTAATGATCCTACATTTGCCTCCATTAATTAATCAACTATGATTAATTACATTAAACCTTAATTAATTACAATTAATTAATCACACTTAAATTAATCACTTTAATAATCAACCCTGATTAATTCATTAATTATATTAACTAATAATCCTTATTAATTAATAATTTCTTTAATAATTTGCAATTAACCATCTTATTAATAATAAACAGTAATTAAAAACTTGTAATTACTTATCTTAATTAACATCTTAATTAATTATATTAACCCTTTGATTAATTAATCTAATTAATTAATCTTTAATTACTTCATTAAGTAATTGTTAATTAATAATCCTTAATTAATTACATTATTAATCAATTACATTTTTAATTAATTACCCTTAGTAATAAATCTTAAATTAATCTCACTCATTAATTAATTAATTAGCTAAAATTAACTAAGTAATTAACCCTTAATTACTTACAAAATAATTGTCTTCTAATTACTTTCATTAGCTGATTATTCTTTTAAATAATTACTTAAAAAATAATTGATTCCATCATTTAATGATCCTTAATTCTTTAATTAATTAATTACTCCATAATTAATTAACTTCAAAACAATTATATTAATTAATCCTTAGATTAATAACATTTAGTGATTAACCATTAATCACTTCAACTTTAATTACTCCCATGAGTAATTTTCCACTAATTACTTCCATATTCCTCTTTCCTTAATTGCATTCAATAATTAACCCTTAATTACTTCATTAAGTAATTACACTTAATTAATTCATAATTAAGTGATTGTTTAAAATTAAATAAATAACTAACTAATCATCTAAAATTAATTAAATAATTAATCATTTAACTTCTTATATTTAAAAAAACCCTTAATTAATTAAGAAAATCATTTATCTTAATTAATTCTTTACTTATTAATAAATCACGTTAAGTATTCTTAAGTTCATATCAATAATTTAATCTTATTTATCATTACAATTTAATTATTTGAGTTAATCAAATCTAAATAACTTGAAGACAAATTATTCTATTTGGTTTTAAAAATTATAACATTAACCTTATTTGAAAATAAGGCATTTAGAAATCAAATTTAAAATTTAAAATACTTTAATTATCTAATTTATACTTATTCATTTGCTATATAAATTTGAAAACTTAGTTATTAAAACATTACTTTAAAAATTTACTTAAAACTTTGATTAAATTATTTAAATTCAAAACACTCTTTTAAATTGAAATTCAAAATTTAATTAAGATAATTACTTACAAAAGAAATCATCTTAAACTTCTAAATTTAAAAATAAATTCAATTATCACTTTTAAAAGTATAATTTACATTTATTTTTAAACAACAAGTTTTAGCTTTGTATTTTGTTTCTTTTATAAAACTTGTTTATAGTTTAATGCTTGATTTCATTTATTCAAATTCAAGTTTAAATTTGCAACTAAATATCTACACAGTACTAACAGAAAAGCACCACCCAAAAAAACTCGAGTTAATCATCTAAATACCCCGTGCTTGCCTCGAGACACTCACCACCCTCAACCGCTTAGAGACGATACTACAAAAATGCGAGAGCAAACCCGAGTTTCAACTCGTCTTCCCCAATTCAAAAACCTTACCTGACCCAAACCGTGCATGATGCACGTGTACCTGAAGCTCCGGCCAACCTAGG
The DNA here is from genome assembly GCA_030765085.1 of Allium cepa. NCBI lineage: Eukaryota > Viridiplantae > Streptophyta > Magnoliopsida > Asparagales > Amaryllidaceae > Allium > Allium cepa. The sequence goes on along the minus strand of CM060929.1, from coordinate 189,516,343 downwards.
TCGTCGCGACCATCGTCGACGATCACACTATCACACGCGAGCATGATTTCGAACCTAGATCGAACAACCAACGCGCGAAATAAAATTCGATCATCTGCTCGAAAACTGAAACCAATTCGCCAACAAATATCCCCCAATCGCCGACAACTTCCACACCGATGATCTTCGCCGACCTCACCATCGAACACCTCTTACACGAGCTTCATCTCCCCCAAATGCGAACACCTCCGGTCCACTATCCAAGTCGCGATGTTTCGACATCCAAGCTGAACAAAAAAACAAGCTAAAACCCTAAATTGACCCAATCCAAACAATTTGATCATAGGAAAAATCCAACAACAATTTTCCCTACATCAACCATTCATTAGCTAGCTTCAATCAATATTCCAACTCAAATCATTGAGTTGATCGTCGACAATCCACCCAAATGCCGAAACCCTTCAACACTAAATTCCCAATTGATTATCAAATTAAAATTATGAATTGCATGTTAAAAATCATTATTTTTAACTACAAATCCATTTATATAATCCAAAGCAGAAATTAAAAATGTTGATTTTTGACATGAATCAAGATTTCACTGTATTATCCTATTTTAAACATTATTTGTGAATTGAAAATTTCAGAAACCATTTTTAAAATAACCGTCATACAATAACAAACAACTTTTATTTAATCATCAAAGTCAAATCATGATGTTTGTAGAAGATATGAATTTTTGAAGAGAATTCTGATCTTAAAAAAAACAGTAAACAGAGTTTCATATGTATACAGACCTATACACACACACATATATATATACAGATCTTACAAATTCAATAATATAAATACTGAAAAGAATTTTCATGCAATCACCAAGATCAATCCACGGATTATCACATGCATTAGAGTCTAAATCAATTTAAACTGTTTTTAAAATAATTTACTCATCTATTTTATAAGCAGTGAACAAAGCTTGTTTCCAGGCTTTTAGATTTAATCTGAAAAAAGCTTTGATTTGCTTGCTGTTGAAATTGAATGCATGCTTCAAATTGATGTTTTAAAAGGTTGAAACTACTATTGACTTGCTGAGTTGATCTTGGTCTCATTTGAATTGCAATAGATTTGATGTTGCAGCTTTGTAAAAATGCAGATTTCATTTTACTTTTCAGTTTTATCTTTGCCTTTGGGTTTTAATTTCAGATTTGAGAATAATTCTATTTTTGCCATTAATTTGAAAGAATGAAGGAAAAGAAAAGAAATGATAAGAAGAAGGTTTGGAAATTGAAAGAGAAAACAAATTTTCTTTATATGCTTAAATTTTCAAATAGATGAAAATGAAGGCCACTTGTTTTTCTTAAGAATTTACACTTGTCCCTTAATTCATAATTTTCCTACAATGTAACTAACATGTGTTAATATGTTTACACATATTTCTTAAGTATTGTTAATTTTTATTTAATTTAAATGATAATATAAATTACATACTTAATTTACTAAATTAATAAATAGATTTTACTTTCTAAAGAAAATATTATAAAACTAATTATAACACAAATAAATCTTTACACATGTATTTTTAAAATCTAAAACATTTATTTTTTTGGTGTTTAAGAAATAACTTTTAAAAAGAAAGTTTATTAATAACTTTATACATATATATTTATAACCATTTTAAATTTAAGCACTTTAAAGAAAACAAAAATAAAACCTTGATTAAATCCTTTCTAGACTATCATATTTAAAAATAAACAATTATCTTATATTTTGAAAACAATTGAATTAATCTTAAATTATCTTTTGAAAAAATATTAACTCTAAAACAAAGCTTTAAATTACAATATTCACACATATATAAATTATCAATAGATTAAATTAAATTTCAAAACAACCCAAATTATAACATATACATACATATATATTACAATTTGAAAATTCATCTTCTATTTAAAACAAAAGATCCTCCTATTCATAATATATATCAAATATATATATATTATAAATAGAATAAAATTTTATTAGCTTTGATCTCATCAATTTTAAATTGTTAAAAAGACATTGATCAAAATTACCAGATTAAATATTTATTAACCTTTAAAAGATTAAATTTACCAATTTATATTAAAATTATAAAGAAAAATTGTCAAATCAATTTAATTATTAATACAAATTATTAAATTTACATTGCCTAAAATTCTGGGTCGTCACATAATCCTTATTTATAGTCATGCAAACACGTTTATAAAATTATAGTATCTAACAAGCATTAGATTACATACTAATAAATGATTTTCTCTATCAATCAATATTCATTTAACTCATCATTAAAACTGAAATTTATTATTCCAATTCCTGTTATTAAATTATATTCTAATACACGTTAGATCCTTCCACTTCATTGCTTCATTATAGTTTATTGTTTTATAATTTTATTTATGGTCCAAACTTATAATGCAATTACACAGTTAACATTTGTTTTACATTTCATTACATTAATATACTCCAATTTCCATCCTTTATTTGTATTAACTACTATATTTCCATTTTATTGAACTTTGGTCAATTTCACACATTAATTATAATTAAAGTCTTAATAATTTATTTACCTTGGTTTCATTCTCTTATTAAATCAATTATTACCTTACGTACATAGTCAACATTGTTTTATCTTCCGTTACATCAATATTTTACCATTTCATCTTACCTTTCATTTATATGACCTTTTATTTCATTGATTGTAATAAATTCACTTATTAAAATTTTCAATTTCAATAAATTTGAGTGAACTAATTTCCGTCTGTTTATTTAAATCAAATGTCATACTATGATTAAAATTTATATTGATTACATTGTATAGAATCAATCTTTTACCATTATCAACTAAACCTACATTAACTGTACTAATTAAGAGAATTATTGCCATTTATTTTCAATTAAATTTAATAGACCAAATAAATAAGCAATATATATAATAATTGTCACCATTAGCCTTTAATTACATTTATAAGTTTATTACTTATAAACAAACGTTACCATTTCTTTCATAACACTAATTTTATTCAATTTCCATTAAAATAATATTATTTCATTAATGAATTCAATATTTACATTCTTTTTCCTATGTTCACTTTATAACCAAGTATAACCTTATACTATTTCAATTAATTGGAATTCCATTCAAATTGTTAATAATTAGCTTTATTTAACATTGTTTCATTTCATTTTAGTATTATTCCAGTAATAAATCTTAAATTTTAATTTCTTCTAACATTTAATTACAAAAATCTTATTAAATATACTATTTTTAATTATCGAAAATTATGGGTCGTTACAACCACTTCCCGATCACCTTAAGTACGCATAGTTAGGTGATAATGAAACATTGCCTATCATAGTTTCCGCAACTTTCTCTCTTGATCAGGAAACCTCCTTACTTTCTATTCTTTTGAAAAACAAGGAAGCGATGGGATGGTCGATATCCGATATTAAGGGAATCAGCCTTGCTATTGTTCAACATCGCATCCATTTAATTGACGATGCCAAGCCTGTTCATGATGCACAATGAAGCCTTAATTCACAAATGAAAGATGCAGTGCATGATGAAATTCTTAAACTTCTCGACAACAAAATCATTTACCTAACCTCTAATAGTTTATGGGTTAGCCCAATTCACGTTGTATCGAAAAAGTCTGGGCTAACCGTTGTCAAGAACGATTCAAACGAACTTATTTCAACTCGTACTCAAATGGGTTGGCGTATTTGCATTGACTATCGAAAACTAAATGCCGCAACACGTAAGGATCACTTCCCTCTTTCATTTATCGACCAAATGCTCGAACGTTTAGCCGGCCACGAATTCTACTGCTTCCTTGATGGTTATTCCGACTATAACAAAATTCCAATCGCTCCCGAAGATCAAGAGAAAATGACTTCACTTGTCCATTCAGTACCTTTGCTTATCGAGGTATGCCATTCGGACTTTGTAACATTCCTTCCACTTTCCAATGATGCATGGTTGGCATTTTCTACAACATGATTGAATGCTTTCTAGAAGTTTTTATGGACGATTTATCTATCTTTGACGATTCTTTTTTCCCAATGTTTATATCATCTCTAGTTGATTCTAAATCAATGTAAAGAAAAACATTTGACTTTGAATTGGGAAAAATGCCACTTTATGGTTAAACAAGGCATAGTCCTTGGACATATAATCTCAAATAAAGGCATTGAGGTAGACAAAGCGAAAATCGACGTAATTACAAACCTATCCATTACCAAATATGGAAGGACATTCGATCATTTTTAGGATATGCTGGCTTTTACCGACGCTTTGTGAAAGACTGTAGCAAAATCGCTCGTCCTTTGACGACTCTCCTCGAAAAAGACGTTTCGTACGATTTCAACTCTAAGTGTATCTCTTCTTTTGAACGTCTAAAAAACGATCACATTTCTGCTCCAATCATTTGCGCACCTAACTGGGATCTTCCGTTCGAAATAATGTGTGATGCTTCTAACTTTGCTTTTGGTGCTGTCTTAGGGCAATGCATCAAAAAATCCTTCATGTCATCTACTACGTGAGTATGACTTTGAGCGACGCTCAACTCAACTACCCCACAACCGAAAAGAGCTTCTAGCTGTCGTTTTTGCACTCGAAAAGTTTCGACCTTACTTGATAGGTTCACACATTGCTGTGTACATGGACCACTCTGCGCTACGATATCTCTTCAGTAAAAAGGGTACTAAATCCCGTTTGATTCATTGGATACTTTTACTTGAAGAATTTGACTTTACAATCAAAGACAAAAAAGGATCTGATAATGTCATAGCCGATCAGTTGTCTCGTCTTTCGAACGCACCAACTTCTTTGCCAATCAATGAAAACTTCCCCAATGAACAACTTCTTTCAATCTCCATCGATCCATGGTACGCTGATATAGTGAACTACTTAGTCACTAATGAAACTCCCTCATCTTTGTCCAAACTGGAAAAACACAAATTCATGTGCCAAGTGAAATATTTATTGGGATGATCCATACTTGGTCAAATATTGTTCCGACCAAATCATCCGACATTGCATTCCCGATAATAAGACTAGGAATGTTCTTTCGTTTTTCCACGATCAAGAATGCAGTAGACATTTCTGTCCTAGAAAAATAGCAGAAAAGGTGCTCTAGTGTGGTTTCTATTGGCCTTCTCTTTGCAAAGACTCGTTTGAATTTAGTAAAACTTGTGATCGATGTCAAATGCTTGGACGAATTTCTCGACGAGATATGATGCCTCTAAACCCTATCCTTACGATCGAAATCGTTGATGTTTAGGGTGTCGACTTTATGGGACCTTTTTCTAAGTCTTTTGGAAATTTGTATATCCTTCTCGCCGTCAATTACGTCTCAAAATGGGTCGAAGCCGTTCCTTGCAAAACCAACGACCATAGAATTATTGTGAAATTTCTCAAAGTAAACATCTTTTCGAGGTTCGACACACCTCGCATAATAATCAGTGATAACAGGACCTTTTTTTCAACCGTTCTTTTGAAATTTAATAAAAAAAATACTCGATAACCCGCAAGTTATCCACTCCGTATCATCCTCAAACTTGTGGTCAAGTTCAAATCATCACATAAAACAAATTTTGGAGAAAACTGCTAACAAGAATAGAAAAGATTGGTCTCAAAAACTGACCGATGGGCTTTGGGCTTGCCGTACTCCTTTTAATACTAACCTTGGGACGTCCACATTTCATTTAAGTTATGGTAAAACTTTTCATTTACCCATCAAAATCGAACACAAAGCGTTGTGGGCAATAAAGAACTTAAACTTTGATCTTGAGAAAGTTGGCGAAAACCAAAAACTACAACACAATGAACTAGAAGAACTTAGGAACGATGTTCATGTAAACGAAAAAATTTACAAAGAAAGAACAATTTTTTTCATGAAAAGTCAATCCAAAGGAAAACGTTTTCGCCTAACAGAAAGTTCTTTTATATGACTCAAGCCTTCATTTGTTCCCTGGGAAACTTAAATCAAGATGGACCGGACCATTTGTAGTATGAACGATTTTTCCACATGGTGCCGTAGAAATAGAAAACCTCAGGGATGGATCGATTTTCAAAGTCAATGGTCAACGTTTGAAACCTTTCTTGGAATTGCCAAATAACCAAAAGGAGGAGCTCATGATTCTTCATGAGCCAAGCTGCGTCTAGTAAGAATGTTAACCCTCTTTTGTAAATATGTACATATTTTGCCTCGTTACACTCATTATATCGTGCATTGACTGTGGGGACACAGTCAAAATTAAGTGTGGAGGGGAGCCTCATTTTCATTTCATTTTTTTAGTTTCATGGCTTCTGAATTTTCATTTTCTTTTAACTTAAAAAAATTCTCTAAATTTCTAAATCTCAAAAACATTTAAGCATTTTGATTTATTTTTGAAGAAACACTATGGGATAATTATAAATTTGGGTTAATAAATTGAATTTTTTAAAAATTTATTTGTCTTAACAAAAATAAAAATGTAGTTTGATTATAAATAAGTTTAACTAGTATATAGGAAGGTTCATGTGTGTTAACTACGAAGTATGTTCTAATTGAAAATCTTTGTTTAAAAAAGTGGTAAATTTAAAGTAAAGGATATAACAATTTTACTTCTAAGTTAAATGGTGCTAAGATGATTTTTTTAAACTCTCTCTTTCAACATATATATATGTATAAGAAAAAAAAACATTTGTATATATGTATATATTTTTAACACCTAGAGTCATGTGTTCAAACTTATGTGTTCACTCGCCATGCTCTGTACTCTTCTCAAGTAAGCCCGAAAGGCAGTGCACGATCGATATATTTGACCTCAGTTTATCTAAATTAGGTGCATGTATATAAAAATTCTTTTTAATAACGCCTACAGTTGATAAGTGTTCACACTTGTGTGTTCACTCGTCATGCTCTGTATTCCTCTCACATCAATCCGCAAGGCAGTGCACGGGTAATATATCGAGCCTTAGTTTACCTGAGTTAGGCATATGTAAATATTATTAATATCAATAAAATTTTCAAATAAGAGAGAGTAAGCAATTGAAATATAAGAATTATTTTTATTTGTTTGATTTTACTTGTTGTTGAAAAGAAATTAGAATACCACTTTGAAAAACTTTGATAATCAACTAAGGATCCATTTCATAATTACATTGTGTTATCAATCGAAACAACTAGCTAAACTATAGTCTATCTGCTATGACAACTAAATTTTTGTTGGAAATTTTGACCAGTCAATGACTTAAATTTTCAAGATAATGACCAAAGCTTATATTTAACTTAGTTGAGTCTATTTCAAAGTAAATCTTTCATTTGTAAATACTTTCAAAAACTTGCATTCACCCATTGTAAATAATCTTGCACTTGTAAATATTTTCACTTTGCATTTGGATTTTGTGGGTAGTATCTGTTGAAAACCCTCACGAGACAACACTCGTCCTACTGGGGACACCCAGAGGTTTAACGGCTTGTTGCATATGCTTAACGCAATCGTGCTCCCTATGAAAACGGATTTATCTTAGTTTTCCTTTATTCGAGGACGAATAAAAAGATAATTATGGGGGTGTTTGATGTACACGCAAATGTGCATATATTTACATCCATATTTTATCTCTTTTCATTTAAATCAACATCATATTTGGGCATTTTAACATGTTTAAAACCAAATTAAATTATTTTCAAATCATCATATTTTCATCTTCATTTAGGGGCAAAATGGTCATTTTTATGCACGTGCCAATTTGAGAATTTTTATTTGGATAATTTTTATGATTTTCATAGGATATTTTGATGCATATGGAAGAGTGATTCATGATGATATATGCATGCACAAGGAAATACAATCGAATGAAGTGTAAATAATTCGAGTTCAAAATCATTATGGACCAAATCCACTTACCTAAATGTACAATTAGGAGCTAATGGACAACTAAGTGGAGGTTAAAGCTTCTTGCACATTAAATGATGGATTAATTAGTGGCTAATGTTTACTTGGTGCCCACACTTTCTAAAGGGAATTCTAGGAAGCACCCTAAAAATTGAATTAGGATTTTATGCATATATAAGTATCCCTCTTATGTACACGTAAATATCTTCTACTCTTTCACTATAGTTAGAAAATTAAGAAAGCAAGTTGTAATGGCAATGTTTCATGAAATAAAAATGGCTTCCAAGCCTCTTCCTCTTTTCTTTTCTACATGCTTTTCTTTGCTTTTATGTTAATGTTTATTTTTATGCTCTCTTTCTTTTAATGTTCATAGCTTAGATTTACATTAATGCAAGCAGTGTAGCTTTAATTTTTATGCAAGTGGCTTAATAGTTAATCTCATTTCCTCCTTTGTTTAGTTTCTATTTCTTTTGTTTTTAATGTTTAAAATTACACGTGTTGATATGATAACACAAATGAGTATCTAAACCGCTTCTATTTAGGGCCAATGAAGCTCTTAATATTATGTAATTTCAACATTTCTATGATTTATGATCTCTTTTGGCTTGTGCTTCATGAGAGTGAATTTTGATGCAAGTTTATACTAGTGGGTTTGATAGCTTATGTTGCTTTTGCAAATGAACTATTCTTATTCAACATAAACAAAATTTGCATCATCATTTGCTATTCCATTTTTGATTTTGAAAAGAAAGTAAAAAAAAATGATGATCTATCTTACTAATTACAATAGTAAATAGATAATACTTAAAATAGCTTTTACTTTGGTCATTTTCATGAGAATTTGTATGTGAATAATTGTTGAATTATAGTTTGATTGTTTGAGTTATGTTAATTAGTAACATAAACAAACCATACTTATGATAAATGCAACAATTATTTCACTTGATCTCATAACTAGAGATCATAAATTATTTGTTTGTTGATTTACAAAAATATGAGAGTGGATTTTCCTCTAAATTGTTTTCTAATCTCGTATTTTTAATCTCATTTTAATTTTAGTTTTAGATTCATTTTGCTTCTAGTTAACAATTTCTCCTCTATTTGGTCCAATTTGATTGAATAGATTGTTAAACTCTAAAAATTCCCTACGGATCGACCCGTATTCGCCACGTACTATGATTGTACGTCGTGCGCTTACGGTTAAAATTTAATTGAAATTTCTCGACTACTTTCTAAACCGATAGAAAATTTGTCGTTGAACAAGTTTTTGGTCTCAGTTTCATTTTCATTTTTTACTTTCACTGATTTTTTGAATTTTCATTTTCTTTTAACTTTAAAAAAGATTCTCTAAATTTCTAAATCTCAAAAACCTTTTTATCATTTTGATTTATTTTTGAAGAAACACTATGGGATAAGCATAAGTTTTGGTTAATAAATTGAAAATTTTAAAAATTTATTTATCTTAACAAAAATAAAAATGAAGCGAGGGGTGGCTCTAGGGAGCATGGGTTGGTTTTGGGTTTAGGGTAGATAACAATGGTTTAACTAGAATATAGGAAGGTTCATAGGTGTTAATTATGAAGTATGTTCTAATTGAAAATCTTTGTTAAAAAAGCGATAAATTTAAAGTAAAGGATATAACAATTTTATCTTCTAAGTTAAATGGTGCAAAGAAGATTTTGCAAAACTTATTCTTTCAATATATATATATATATATATATATATTATGTATATGTATATGTATAAGCGAAAAACATTTGTATATATGTTTATATTTTTAACACCTAGAGTTATGTGTTCACTCGCGATGCTTTGTACTCTTCTCACGTATGCCCGAAAGGCAGTGCATGATCGACATATCTGGCCTCAGTTTATCCGAGTTAGGTGTATGTATATAAAAATTCTTTTTAATAACGTCTATAGTTATAAGTGTTCACACTCAAGTGTTCACTTTCCATGCTCTGTATTCCCCTCACATCACTCCGTAAGGCAGTGCACGGGTAATATATCTGGCCATTTATTTTAATAATAAGTAAATTTACAAATCGTTTTATTTTCAGACCATTTAAACTCCATTTTATAATATCAATTTCTAAAACATCCATTTTATTTAAAAGATTATTCACTGTCCAAAATCGTAATATAATTCTCTAAGCAAATTCATTACTTCTACACAATTAATTTAAAGGATTATCCACTGTCCGAAATCGTGAATATAATACCTTCAATAAAATTTCATATTTAACTTATCAAATTAAATTGATTTCAGATTTATAAAACAATGTTTATAAATTACATTTATATTTTATAAACTTCCATATACAAAATTGCTTTACTCAAATTCCATTTATTTCTCATATTTATGTAAAAATCCAATTATAAGTTAATTTACTTATAAATCTCTTATTTACAAATTCATTTCTTTTTAAATCTTATTATTTATAAAATTCATTTCTTAATTTCAATTGCAAATCCATATACAAATTTGAATACAATTTCATTTCTAATATTTATAAAACACTTTATTATTCCATTACTTTTATTTATAAAATATCAATTTTATATATCTTATATATATACCATTTATAATAAGTCCAACAATCTCATATTAACTTATTTTACAAAATAGTTAACTCCATATTTCAAAAATCATATTTTGCTTATATTTCACAAGAACCGTAATTTTTATAACATAAAAATTATAACTTTTATTTATTTAAAATAAATCCATTTCTTTAACAATTCAAAAATTATTATTAAAAACACATATACTTTCCAAAATCACTTTGAAATCCTTTTCAAATTGAAACAACCATTTTAATGTTTTAAGTTTCCAAAATATGGTCCAATGCCGCAAAAGCGCTAAATAAAGGGATTCACATCAATCATGGCATCCAAACGTCATATATCACATGATAACAATATATTTAACAATATTTGTAAATAAAAATCAACAAGGTGAGGAATCCAGTTGGATCCCTCCAACCTATCACCTACAACATATATACATATAAGAAATTATGTATAATGTCTGCTTCTAGGCAGATGCGCGTACAAAGGGGCATCCGCTCAGGAATGTTTAGATCCTCATCCACTAAAATATGCAAGAATGTATCTGAACCAACCAATACACACACACACACACATCATATATCACCCAAAAAATCATCAATCATCATAAATAAAATTTATTCTCACTTATTTAAAAATATAAGCGAGACAGAGATTGTAAGTTTTTACTCACTTTGGTTGCAGTCATCGCGATAGCAATTTATTACAATTAAACGAGCATTTAATTATAAAGAAAAATTTCACTAGCTCGAATAAATCCCAATCCAGCTCCACAATGTAGTGCTCATCAATACGAACCCAATGCAATTTGTTTCATTTGATTTCGACCTCGTACGAACAAGTTATGACATTTTAATGATTTAATATAAATAATATAATTAATTTTTTAATTTTATTTTAAAACCTACATCAAATCAGGGCATTTGATTTAGGAAATGAGATCTAGACCGCATGATTCCTTCTTCTCACTCATGCGTTCAAGTTTCGAGTATTGAATGTAAAGAGACCCACTAACACGTTCGACTTTGACCATATGCCACACCCACTTCGTTGATCAAGACGACGATCAGACACCTTCATACGAACGACCATTCCATGCAGCACCTCTACCCCCAATCTGGTAGAGCTCGGCTGTCCTTAGGTCTCGATAAACGTGTATAAACGCAAGCCTTTAAACCCTAATTTCGACCACCACGAAGCTCTGATGACGATCATAGCCGTATGGATGTGAAGATCTCGCCTAGCTCCACTAGTTTCGTTTAGGAACTGTGTCCTAAAAGTCGATGGATGAGGAGATAATATGGGAGAAATTCGAAAATTTCTAGCCATGCATTTCGAGGGGGGGGGGGTTGGGGGGGTGGGGTAGGGTTGAAATCCTAAGGGTTTAGTAATTTCCAAAAAATGTTTTCCTTTTATAGAAAATTTTCGCACACTATTCATCCAAAAAAATTTCGAACTCCAAATGAAGCATGTCGCCTGGCTTCATAATGTTTTACCCCTATTCCGAACACAATGGAATATATGTCGGAGGCTAATTCCACCATGTTTGAATGATAGGTTTTCGAATCTGATTATTTTAATTAAAATTTACTTAAATAAATTTCTACACGTTTCAGCTTCGCACGACCAAACCGTAAGTCCGATTAATATGCAATTTGAAATCCTATAATAATTCACTATTACGGATCCAATGAAACTGGTTTTATCAAAATCCAAGACAGTGCCAAAAATGGCTATTTTACATGTTAATTAAATATTTAAATTTCCAATTTCCGCCAAATCGCTTTTAATTTAATTTTAAAAGTTTACTAATTATACTCCAATTGAAATAGGATTTAAAACAACTTTGTAAATCATTTTTACTCATATTAGATTCCAAAATGAATTAACCAACTGATTTAACTTATAATATTCAATTTCTAATATTTAAATTTAAATAAATATTCTAAATTCAGACGACTAAAAAACTGGGTCATTACATTATTTCCTCCTTAAAGAATTTCATCCCTGAAATTACTAAGTAAGAAAAGATGCTACAACTCCATTAACTTTCAAAGCAATTAGTTGAAGTAGATGATCAATTCTTTTAAGTGCTTAACTTTTCCAAAATAAATCGATTAGTTATAAATTTTTATAAAAAATTTTCTTAAGTTTCTAAATTCATATTTAGTTATTTACTAATACCATTCCATAAATCAACTTACATCATTTCAAAAACCAACAAATCTCGTTTCAAATTATAACTCAAAAATCAAAATTTTAGCTTTCAAAGATTTTCCAAAAGTTTCAAATTTTTCTAACGCCTTAAATTTTCAAAAAAAATTCACCATAGCCTCCTTTGCACGGTTCGATCCAAAAAAATCCCAATATGTATAATATCACAAATATACATCTCATCTTCGAGGATGAGGCATCCCATAGGGAAAAAAGTGTAAAAGTACGATTTGTAATCCTAGATATATACCTTATCTATTATTAGCGAGCATATATGGTTAATAAAGCGTGTAAGTGAGCTCCAAGCGTAAGCAAACGCCATCTGCACCTGCTAAACACTCAACAAACATATAAGAAACATGTATACAGAAAGTAAAATCAATATACGACATATACCACTACAACAGCTATATGTTCCAATATAGCAAATGCAATCAAAAGCAACAAATTCAACCATCAAACCACTATCATCCAACTAACATCCAACAAACCTATACTATCCAATCCATAACCAAATTAATATACATTCATTTCTCATTAATATTCATTGAATTGGTCTTCAAATTAATCACTTTTGATTCATTAAGGTTGGATTTTACTAACATTCGTTTATTCATATTCAATTAGTTTGCATTCAACCAATTTACATTCCTTTAGTTTACATCCAACATTCATTACTTAGTATATTTCTTATAATACTATATCAACCTAATAATGGTTACACAGATTCTTTCATAAGTTCATTACTACATTTATATACAACACTTCTTTATGTCCATTATTAATTCACGACTTAAGTTTATTTCCATTTTTATCAAACAACATTTCAACTTATACCCAATTCATATATATATACACTTAAGATGAAATTCATTATTAACTCAAGTTTATATTCATTTTAATTTATTCACTTAGTTCATTAAATTCATTTCATTTAATTTAAGTTAATCTTAATTTATTTAGACTTCTAGTTAAATTCTAATACAAAATCATCCCATTAAAGTTATCTTAAGTTTATTCACATTTCATAATTCCAATCAGTTATATGATCGCTTACGATTTATGTTTACACACATTTCATTTACTTAGCTCATTATCTTATTCTAATTAACCTCTTTCCTTAAGTTAATTTTAATTTCATTCTACATTACTTAAGTCAAATTCCTTTACAAATTCCATTTATTCAAATTCATTTTATACTACTTAAGATTAGACTCAACTTATAATTCAAATTAAGATTCTCATGGTTTTTACCACTCTTATTCAATCAAATAGATTTTTTTTTACTTACTATCTCCCAAATTATAAGTTATAAAACTTGTTTACTTAAGGTTCATGAATATTTACATAAGTCTGCCTCCATTCACACTTTATAATTTCAAATCATGGTTATATAATCACTTGCCACTCAATTTTATATTTAATTATATTTGATTCATTTCAAAAATCTATCTTATTTTTTCCAAATCCAATATTTCATTTATTTAAGTTTTCTTAAATTAAACTTCAATTCATAAAATTCATTTTACTAATTCAATATATTTAACCTTACTTAAGTTAAAATTTCAATTTCATATCTCAAATTAAATTTTCTTATTTATACTAATTCCAATTATTAGTTCAAAACTTATTTTTCTTAAAAATCCAATCATACTTGGATTTTAAATTCAAACTTGTTTATTGCAACAAACTTAAACTTTCAGTTTACTAAGGGTAGAAAATCCATCATCCAGAAACTCAAAAATGATACTGATGATGCTGCAGTCATCACCCTTATTATTTTCCAACAATGGTAGTGAATTTAGTGCTTTTATATTTATTTTTTTAAAATCCATTTTTATATTTATAAATCACATTTGTAAACTTTTACTTGTATAATTTCTCTTATTTCACTTTGCTTATATCTCCCTTTAGATTCATAATATTATTTAAACACAACAAATAATAGATGATAATAAACAAATATTACCATTCATTTACAATCAATTAATTTATATTCTAGTATATAAAATATAATCAAGGTAAAATTATTTCGTTTACCCAATTTCTAAAACAATATTGTATCCAATCTCCATGTTCCAGTGCTTAGAGATCCCTATCGATAACGATAGCCAGACGCAACGATCAGAATCCATAAGCCACTCAACAACTAATCAACACAATATAAACCATTTTTATATCACTAAGAAATACGCACTCATATATACAATACACTAAAACTGAATATAGGGCACTACTGACCCTAACTATACTAAGTACACATCAAAGCCTAGGAATATACTACACCTATGCTCGATACCACGCAATGACGAACCACACTCGACACCCTCTGAATCCGACACCAAATCACGTGTGACCGACCCAAAGCACGTCGATTGCAGATGATCAAGTGAAAGAAAAGAGTGGGTGAAAAGAAAGAGATAAGAAAGAAGAAGGGAAAAGAAGAAGAAGAGAGAAGTAGAACCAAAATAGTACAGAATCTTACATCGCAGTGGAATAACATATAATATAGATCAATAATCTTTACAAAGAGAAATTGTAACATACGTAAATCAGTATCAGAATAAACAGTAAGTAATCAGCTTGGACAGTTATAATAACTTGTCCTTACAAATGCTGGTAATTTACAACAACATTAATGTGATGCAGCGGAAAAATAAAAAGATACGTGCATACGACATGAAAATCTCTAGCTCGTCTGCTGAAGCTCCAAAAGCACCAAATCTGAACCTGTAAATATACTCGGTTTGACCCAAGCGTTGAAAGGGAAAAATGCCTGGATCAGTATGGTAAACCAGCGTGAGAAAACACACTCAACTGAATCTATATAGTTATCAAAAAATTTCTTTTAACAAAACAAAAGGTATCTCGTAAGTCCAAAGTCCCCACATAAACACAGATGGATTTTCCCCTTACGATAACCAAAACCTTTTCATATCAAATCACGTATATTATAATAGTTTTTGTTATACAAATGATAAATTAAATAGCTGAAATTGTTACCATTATTAAATTCCAGCAATACTAGGCTCCACAAAACAAAATGGCAGGCAGGTGGTGGATTTTGGATTCCATATAAATGACTAGATAAAGGGACCACCTTTCCAATCCAAATCTCGATACACCTCTAGAGCGAAACACCTAAGATCGAGATACCCAACGCCTAAACCAACACAAGACCGGCCAACCCATCCCTAGATAGTACCGAATATATCATCACTTCGATCGTTACCGACCTAGAATCTCTAGCTAAAAGCATACATCAACAATAATCAGATACACGACGTCATAGCGTTTAAAGATATATCTAGAAGAGTGATGACATCACTTGATGGGAGCGACCCACTTAGCCTAACTGCTTCTATCCCCATTTCAGTCATTTTCCAAGGAGTGAGGCCAAAAGAGGTATCGATTACCTTTCACATATCACATCACCTTTAAATGCCTCATTGCCATATCCGTTGACTACTAATTTCCTTTCACAAAAATATAACCCTTGAGCCCGTACATCTCAAGGAAGGGTGTTAAGCTAAGAGAAGTTGCCTTCTCCGCCACCAAACAGATGTACATTTGTAAAAAGCAATATACGTAATCATAGAAATGCAATGTCAAACACTCGTTCATACAAGTTGTTCAGGAACAGGACAATCTGAAGGTACTTTCCTAGCACATCCTATCAGGAAATCCCTAGGATTAGTAGCGAATAGTACTTGCATTGGATATTTCATAACAAAGAGACTATTGCTGCTATATGTGTATTGATATTTTAACCCCAAATGATCATGAAACCTCCCGCCCTTTCGCATGCTTTAAATCGACGATAAACCACACACGTCAGACTTAAACCATACAGAAGGGCGGATTGTTATGGGGTAAATAAGAAAAACAGAGAAAGGAAGAAAAACCAAAAATAGAATCTTGCAGCGGAACGATAAAATATAATAATCAAATAAACAGTTCATGAAGCTACTTTACAAAACATTTGATTATGCTTATACAATACATATCAGAGTTACATATACCAGAGAATAATAATTAATGCAGCGGAAACAATATGAATGTGGTGGAATACTATAATAGATAATAATATTATAAATCTTCATCTTCGTCCTCTAGAGCTAAAGTCTTCGAATCCTGAAATGTTCAGGCTGACCCGAGCAAATTGAAAAGACAAAATACTCGAGTCAGAACTAAAAGAACTTATGTGGGTTAAATCAACAGAAATAAATATGAGTGCAGTAACTTAAGAGACGCTCGGGATTCACATCTCTAAGGATCCGTTAAACTATTTACTATGCAGTAATACTTCGCTATTATAATAGTGTCTATTAATAAAATAAACTTACTTTAAAATAGCGTTAAGGAGTGACCCAATATTCCCCTTAACACATAATATATTCCCATAGTCTATACAGTACCGTAATCTCCCTCGTACAGGGCGTCGTTAGAGGGCACTCCATAGGTATGGTACAAAACAAAATCGTATAAGGCGTGCTAGGGTAGGTGACACGGCACAACTAAGCAATGCTAGGGTAGATATATCAATTGCTTTCCGGGCTGGTGGTAATGCATACCCGCAGCTACCGCCCACCTCGAGCCACACCCCCAAATAAAAAAAATCAAAAGTGGCCACCGAATCAATCCAAAGTCAAAGTATAATATCGAAGAGATGTGTCCGATCAAAGGTGCTACCTCATTGGCCCGAGAATCGCTCCAGTTTTAGCCACCTTATGCCAACTCAGGGAGTCGGGTCCAGGTATTTACCTCAAAGGAAACGCCACCACCATCCTACTTCATTCTGGAATCTCCACCACGTACACGGTTATTAAAGTGGTTTTCGGAGTTGGCAGAGAGTATGACAACTTCCGATCCCGATCTCTTCAACAACCAAACGTTATTATAAAACTGCGGTTATTTCAAAATAATTTATACTTTAAAACCAGAATATAATATCCATTTCAAACTATATAAATACGATATTATTTCCATTTCAAAAACCCAAATCAATATGATATCATTTTTGTCTCAAAATATTTTTTTCCAAAATCATAGTACTTCAAACCTATATACCTTAAAACCCATAGCTTTGAGACATAACTTTAAATACTTAAATGGTTTAAATGTTAAATTACGTTATATAGTAAAATAGCTTCTTTAATTTCATAAATAAATTCCAAATTCCGATTTGAAACCTTCAAATAAACCATTTAAAATTTCCATATATTTCAAAGCTTTAAATATTCCACGATTTCAAATTAATTCTTTGATAATTCCACACATATCAATTTCAATTACTATTATTTAGATTTGAAATGTTTACTTAATAAACCCAATATCATTTAAGTAAAACCTTTAACTTCAAACAATTGGATATTCTTTAAATTTTATTAACTTGTTATATTCATTTAAATCAACTTTATATTCATTTAAATCCCTCTAAACCAAATCAAGTTATAAGAATCATATCCTTTAAAATCTTAATTTATTTTAAATTTCAAATCAAATTTTTCGAGTATAATTCTTAATAATTCAATTCAACCAAATTTCATATTTATTTTCCAACTTAATTTTTTATTTAAGTCATTAAAAACTCTATATATACCATATCTTAATCAGGTACTTAACCATATGATATAAAACAATCAAATTCCATTATTAAACTTATTTTTATTAAACAAACTTATACATAGCTTAAATTCAATAATTTAACTATATATATATATGTAAAATTAATATTTATTAAACCGTATATTTCTTTCCAAACCATAAAAAACACTTCAAAATATCTTTATATATAGACCGTGGTGCATGTATATAATTTTCTATCCTATGGTCAAGCGATACGGATATTTATCATTTCAATCCGTAATTTAAAATAAAATTACGGTTATATATCATTTCAAACAAGAATCTCGAATGAAATAAAATGCATAACAATTTGCAGTTTAAAATAATATTTAATACACATCCATTCATCCATCAACAGATCACGCATTCATCACAATCATCATCCAAAACAATCAATCAATACCAATAGATAACTGATAATATATATGACAGGTATTTAACTGGCAGTTATATTCAATAATAAATTAAATAACGATTTAATTTAAATAAATGCAATAACTGAGATGATGATTAAAAAATATACGAAAGTCATAAATAAATGCATAATCACAACAAAATTTAATTTAACAAACATAAGAAATTTTAGAAGTTGTGAGTGGGTTAAAACACTCACCTTTTGAATTTAAATTGTATTTAAATCCAATTTAAACCCAAAAATTGACCAGTCTCCAAATCCATCCAAACAAGCGTCAAAGTGTTCGGAATCCTAATACGAACCTAACAAAAGAAACCGCGCGTAAAACAGATATAGTATGCGAGAGTTACGACGATTAGTGGGTTTGAATTTCAATATTAAAAAAAGAACACTTTTACTCACCCTAAACAAATCGCCACGTCACCATCATTTACACGCAACAGAACCAAAACCCTCACGTTGCCTCAGAAATCAACGCACGCAAACTACAACTTGCCGTCGCTCTCTCTGTCCATAACTGCGCCACCACGATCAACTAGAGCCTGATCCACCACCGCCGTCGCGCTCCCCACCGTAGGCCGACCCCCACCTAGCCGCGCGCAAAGCCCAGATGGCCCAGAACAGGTGCGTCACCGCCAACTATAGCATGCCGTTTCTGGCGAATCCCCTCCATTTCTAGACGATCGAACCGTATGGATCGACTCCATACGTCGTGCTCCACGCTCTAGTACCTTCTGATCATCACCGAGTCGAAGATCTGCCATTGATCATGCATATGGTCTACGAACGGTCGAGGTTCATTCTGAAATTCCGGAAAAACGATGCGTCAAATCGAAAAAAAGAGTTGTAGATGTGAGTTGCGTACATCGAGAGCTTCGATATACAATTTTTCTGGATTTTTTTGAGGAGTTTCAAATTTCAGCTTTGGATTTGATTTGGGATTGCAATCGGATTAGGGTTTGTCTGCCATTGAAGTGAGGAGGTGAATAAAACGTATAGAAATCAGGAACAGAGGTTGCTAGGGTTTATAGCAGGATATATATAGGCATGATTGACATTTGAATGGATGGATAAGATAGATTTACGTGCTAGCGCCAAAGTGGCTCAAAAAGCCCGTTTCGACTCCGGAATGAAATTGGATCAATACATATATCAAAATAGATGTTTTTAAATATTTTAAACGCGATGGAACAATTTTCAAGTCCAAATCCCATCGCATGAAGAAGTTATACTAAAATCAATATTTTTCCAATTGATTTCAGTTGATTTCAAGGCGTTTCGAGTCCATACGATCAAACGACAAGTTCAATCGCTACGAAACTTGAAATCCTACAAAAATTCACCGTTACGGATCCGTTGAAACTGGTTTCGTCGAAATCCAAGTCTGTGGCCAAAATGGCTATTTTTATATTAATTAAATAAATTTAAAATTAATTAATTAAATCACCTTTTCAATTTGACTTCCAAAATTTACAAATCCTATCAGTTTAGTTTTGTTAAACAATTTCAGTAATTAAAACAAATTTGGATGTCAATTAAATGTTGATTCAACCATTAATTTCAGCGTAAATTCAAATTTCACTATATTCATCATCACAAAATAAATTTTCAATAATTTCATTGAATTCACTATTCATTCCTATTTAAAAGTAGCCACCGAATCAATCCAAAAATCAAAGTATAATATCGAAGGGATGTGTCCGATCAAAGGTGCTACCTCATTGGCCCGAGAATCGCTCCTGTTTTAGCCCCTTATGCCAACTCACGGGAGTCGGGTCCACGTATTTACCTCAAAGGAAATGCCTCCATCATCCTACTTCATTCTGGAATCTCCACTGCGTACACGGTTGTTAAAGTGGTTTTTGGAGTTGGCAGAGAGTATGACAACTTCCGATCCCAGTCTCTTCAACAACCAAACGTTATTATAACACCGCGGTTATTTCAAAATAATTTATACTTTAAAACCAGAATATAATATCCATTTCAAACTATATAAATATGATATTATTTCCGTTTAAAAAACCCAAATCAATATGATATCATTTTTATTTCAAAATATTTTTTTTCCAAAATCATAGTACTTCAAATCTATATACCTTGAAACCTATAGCTTTGAGACATAACTTTAAATACTTAAATGGTTTAAATGTTAAATTACTTTATATAGTAAAATAGCTTCTTTAATTTCAGAAATAAATTCCAAATTTCAATTTGAAACCTTCAAATAAACCATTTCAAATTTCCATATATTTCAAAGCTTTAAATATTCCACCATTTCAGACTAATTCTTTGATAATTCCACACATATCAATTTCAATTACTACTATTTAGATTTGAAATGTTTACTTAATAAACCCAATACCATTTAAGTAAAACCTTTAACTTCAAACAACCGGATATTCTTTAAATTTTATTAACTTGTTATATTCATTTAAATCAACTTTATATTCATTTAAATCCCTCTAAACCAAATCAAGTTATAAGAATCATACCCTTTAAAATCTCAATTTACTTTAAATTTCAAATCAAATTTTTCGAGTATAATTCTTAAATAATTCCATTGACACAAATTTCATATTTATTTTCCAACTTAATTTTTTATTTAAGTCATTAAAAACTCTATATATACCATATCTTAATCAGGTACTTAGCCATATGATATAAAACAATCAAATTCCATTATTAAACTTATTTTTATTAAACAAACTTATGCATAGCTTAAATTCAATAATTTAACTATATATATATATATAATTAATATTTATTAAACCGTATATTTCTTTCCAAACCATAAAAAACACTTCAAAATATCTTTATATATAGACTGCGATGCCTGTATACAATTTTCTATCCTATGGTCAAGTGATACGGATATTTATCATTTCAATCCGTAATTTAAAATAAAATTACGGTTATATATCATTTCAAACCGCAATCCCGAATGAAATAAAATGCATAACAATTTGCAGTTTAAAATAATATTTAATACGTATCCATTCATCCATCAACAGATCACACATCCATCACGATCATCATCCAAAACAATCAATCAATACCAGTAGATAACTGATAATATATATGACAAGTATTTAACTGGTAGTTATATTCAATAATAAATTAAATAACGACTTAATTTAAATAAATGCAATAATTGAGATGATGATTAAAAAATATACGAAAAGTCATAAACAAATGCATAATCGTAACAAAATTTAATTTAACAAACATAAGAAATTTTAGAAGTTGTGAGTGAGTTAAAACACTCACTTTTTGAATTTAAATTGCATTTAAATCCAATTTAAACCTAAAATTTGAACAGTCTCTAAATCCATCCAAACCAACGTCAAAGTGCCCGAATCCCAATACGAACCTAACAAAAGAAACCGCACGTAAAACGGATATAGAATGCGAGAGTTATGATGATTAGTGGGTTTGAATTTCAATATTCAAAAAAAGAACACTTTTACTTACCCTAAACAAATCGCCACGTCACCATCATTTACACGCAACAGAACCGAAACCCTCACATTGCCTCAGAAATCAACGCACACAAACTACAACCTGCCCTTGCTCTCTCTCTCCACAACCGCGCCGCCATGATCAACTAGAGCCTAATCCACCTCTGCCGCCGCGCTCCCCACCCTAGGCCGACCCCCACCTGGCCGCGCGCAAAGCCCAGGTGGCCGAGAACAGGTGCGCCGCCGCCAACTTTAACACGCCTTTCTGGAGAATCCCCTCCACTTCGAGATCAACGAACCGTATGGATCGAATCCATATGTCATGCTCTACGCTCCAGTACCCTCTGATCATCACCGAGTCGAAGATCTGTCGTGATCAAGCATATGGCCTACGAACGGGTGAGGTTCATTCTGAAATTTTGAACAAACGATGCGTTGAATCGAAATTGCAGATCTGAGTTGCGTACATCAAGAGCTTCGATATACAATTTTTTTGGATTTTTTGAGGAGTTTGAAATTTCAGCTTTGGATCTGATTTGGGATTACAATCGGAATTAGGGTTTGTCTGCCATTGAAGTGAGAAGGCGAATTTAACATATAGAAATGAGGAACAGAGGCTGTTGGGGTTTAAAGAAGGATATATATAGGCAGGGTTGACATTTGAATGGATGGATAAGATAGATTTATGCGCTAACGCCAAAGTGGCCCAAAAAGCCCGTTTCGACACCGGAATGAAATTGGGTCAACCCATATATCAAAATAGATGTTTTAAATATTTTAAACGCGATGGAACAAGTTTCAAGTCCAAATCCCATCATATGAAGAAGTTATGCTAAAATCAATATTTTTCAAATTGATTTCAATAGATTTCAATTTCATTGATTTTAAGGCGTTCCGAGTCCGTACGATCAAACGACAAGTCCGATCGCTACGAAACTTGAAATCTTACAAAAATTCACCGTTACGGATCTGATGAAACTGGTTTCATCGAAATCCGAGTCAGTGGCCAAAATGGCTATTTTTATATTAATTAAATAAATTAAAAATTAATTAATTAAATCACGTTTTCAATTTCACTTCCAAAATCGACAAATCTTGTCTGCTTATTTTTCTTAAACAATTTCAATAATTAAAACAAATTTAGATGTCAATTAAATGTTGATTCAATCATTAATTTCAGCGTAAATTCAAATTTCATTATTTTCATCAATTATAAATTAAATTTTCAATAATTTCATTGAATTCACTATTCATTCCTATTACTTAATTCATTATGGTCAAATAGATGAAATTAACATTGGGTTCAAAGCTATTACATTAATATTCTCCAATTTCAACTTAATTTTCAATTAACGTAAATATTAAATGTTTAATTTCATTCATTTGCAATCAATCCAATTATTATAAATTAAATAAATTAAATCACTATTTAAATTCAAATTCTATAATTCATAAATTTTATCTTCTTATATTATTTATTAATTTATAATTCTTTAAAACCAATTCCCATCTCAGTTTAAAGTAAATCAATTCACCAATTATAGTATTTATTTCATTTGCTTAAAATAATCCCTTTATTATAAATTGAATCCAATTAATTTTAATTAATTCCAATTTAACTGATTAGATTCAATTCCAACCCTTTAGTTGAGTCTATTATTACTTTGTAATGCAGTTATACTTGTCTCACATTTCATTCTTTTATATTAACTTATGAATAAAATATGCATTTCCGTTGCTTATTACATATACACTTTACAATTACAATTCTTACCCACATAAACGAGACATTTATTTTCATTTAAATGTAATTGTTTTACAATTAATTTGGTAGACTAGATATATTCTGGTAGTTTATGATGATTGTTACCACAGCCTTAAAATATCACTTAGGCTTATTATTTCAACTATTTATAAAATTACTTAAATCATACGAATTCATTCTATTACCATAAATCATACATTAATTCATATATTCATACAATACTTACCTTTATTTACTTATAATAAAATCTCATTCCCAAACTTAACAGTTACAACAAATTAATAGAACAATTAAATAGTAACTTACGACCGTTACTATTTCTTTGATTCATTAATTACAATTAATATTCTCTAAACAAATTTATTTACTTGGTCCCATGCTTTCTATTACATCAATTACTACCTTATAAATAAATTTTACGTTTCCTTTTAAATTTACATTCATACTTTCCGCTATAATATTAATTATAATTAAAATACATTTAGTTATCTTTATTCTTCCCAACCAATTTCCATATGTTATTATAACTTTACAATTTAATAAATTCATTAATTGACATTTCATTCAACCTATTAATTATTAACCTAAATTAGCGCTGTTGCGTTTTAAATTTACTTAATTAGCTCACAACAAGTGCTACCATTAGTTCATACACTAATTTATTCCATTTCCATTCCTTATACATTATTTTATTGGTAAGTTAATATTTTTAAATTATTAATTTACCTCTTATATCCTATTATAAATTAACGCGCACATTAATTAAGATTTTAAATCAATTTAATCATTTCATTTTGGAACATTCTCTTATTAAAATAAGAATAGATTAACATTTACATTGTTTCACTTATTGGAATTACATCCAAGTTATTAACAATTAACTTACATTTGTACTGTTACATTCAAGTTATTAAAAATTTACTTACCAATCTTATCCAAGTTATTATTTCCATTAATAATTCACTAAATTTTTATTTCCTTCAACATTAAGTTACCAAAATCTTCTTAAATTAAGAAATTTAATTACCGAATTTTATGGGTCGTTACAGATCAAGAAGCTATCCTTCATTATGAAAATTTTAAATATCAATATCATTGACCAACCTGCGCAATCGTCGCATAAATGCTAGTCCGAAGTTGTTCTCAGATAAATCTGATCCTGGTCTTTTCACATCAACAATGCAAAAGCATTCCTCAACCTCACACAAAAACTAAGCTCATAGACTTATCACATCTCCAACTTTCAACTTGCTATCCGTCGGCCAAGAAGGAAGCTCGATAGATTGGAGTAATCACTCTGCACTATATGAATCAACATTCTTAACACAAACAATGATTAAGCCTACACAGTTTTTTACGTAGTACGTGTACGACTAATTAGTTTCTACATCAAGTTGAGAAACCAAAATGGCCAAATTTGATAGTCGATTATTTAACTATCAAAGCAACAAACCAAATCTAGCACATAAGTAATCACAGGGCCTGCTGTTATTAATCGTTTATTAATCAAACCACTCTCCAATTATTCACTTCAAAGTATACTTAAAAAGATAATATTAAAAACCATTTCATCTATTGGATATTTGAAAAACATTTTCATTACTTATTTTAATAATAAATAAATTTACGAATCGTTTTACTTTCAAACCATTTAAACTTCATTTTATAATATCACTTTCAAAAACACCCATTTTATTTAAAAGATTATTCGCTGTCCAAAATCGTGAATATAATTCTCTTAACAAATTCGTATCTCTACATATTTAATTTAAAGGATTATTCACTGTCCAAAATCATGAATATAATACTTTTACCCAATTCATTACTTCTACCATTTAATTTAAAGGATTATTCACTATCCAAAATCATGAATATAATTCCTTTAGTAAACTTTCATATTTAACTTATCAAATTAAATTGATTTCATATTTATAAAACAATGTTTATAAATTACATTTATATTTTATAAACTTCCATATAAAATATTCCTTTACTAACAAATTCCATTTATTTCTCATATTTATGTCAAAATCCAATTATAAGTTAATTTACTTATAAATCTCTTATTTACAAATTCATTTCTTTTTAAATCTTGCTATTAATAAAATTCATTTCCAAATTTCAAATGAAAATCCATATATAAATTTAATTACAATTCCATTTCTAATATTTATAAAACACTTTTATAATTCCATTACTTTTATTTATAAAATATCAATTTTATAAATCTTATATATAAACCATTTACAATAAGTCCAAAAATCTCATTTTAACTTATTTTACAAAATAGTTATTCATAAATCATATTTTGCTTATATTTCACAAGAGCCATAATTTCTATAACATAAAAATTATAACTTCTATTTATTTAAAATAAATCCATTTCTTAAAAAATCAAAAATTATTACTAAAAACACATATATTTCCCAAAATCACTTTGAAATCATTTTTAAATTGGAATCACCATTTTAATATTTTAAATTTCCAAAATATGGCCTGATCTGTAAAACGCAAAATAAGGGGATTCACATCAATCATATCAACCTGGCACTCAAACATCTAATATCACATGATAATAGTATATATAACAATATCTATAAATAAAAATCAAACGGTGAGAAATCCAGTTGGATCACTCCAACCTGCCATCTGCAACAAATATGCATATAAGAAAATTTGTACAGTGTCTTCTTCGAGGCAGGCACGCGTACAAAGGGGCATCCGCTCGTATGCGGGAACGTATAGAGTCTCATCCGCTAAAGTATGCGAGAATATATCTAAACTAACCTACATATATAATTTCACATATCACCCAAGCAATCATCAGTCACAATAAATAAAATTTATTCTCAATTATATAAAAATATAAGCGAGACAGAGATTGTAAGTTTTACTCACTTTAGTTGCAGTCATCGCATTAGCAATTGATTAAAATTAAATGAGCATTTAATTTTAACCAAAATTTTTACTAGCTCCAATAAATCCCAATCTAGCTCCAAAAAGTGCTCGTCAATATGAACCCATTACAATTTGTTTCGTTCGATTTCGACCTCGTACGAACAAGTTATGGCATTTTAAAGATTTGAATATAAACATATAATCATTATTTTTTATTTTAAAACCTACATCAAATCAGGGCCGTTCGATTTAGGAAATGAGATCAGGGCTGTGTTATTCCTTCGTCTCACTATCATGTTCAAGTTCTAGGTATTTAATGCAAAGAAACCCATTGACACGTTCGACTTTGACCATATGTCATGCCCACTTCATTGATCGAAACGATAACCGGAAACCTTCATACGAACAGTCGTTCCATGTAGCACCTCGGCCCCAACCTGGTAGAGCTGGGCGGTCCCTGGCTCTCGATAAACATGTGCGAACGTAGGCCTTCAAAACTCGATTTTAACCACCACGAAACTCCGATGATGATAACAACCATATGGATGTGAAGATCTCACCTAGCTATACAAGTTTCATTTAGGAGTTGTGTCCTAAAAGTCGATGCATGAGGAGATAATATAGGAGAAAATCGTCAATTTTTGGCCATTCATTTCAAGGGTGGAGGCTGGGGTTGAAACCCTAGGAGTTTAGTAATTTCCGGAAAATGATGTCCTTTTATAGAAAATTTTCGCACACTATTCATCCGAAAATTTTTCGAATTCCAAATGAAGCGTGCCGCCTAGCGTTATAATATTTTACCCCTATTCCAAACACAATGGAATATATGTCGAAGGCTGATTCCATCATATTTGGATGATAGGTTTTCGAGTCGAATTATTTTAATTAAAATTTAATTAAATGAATTTCTACGCGTTTCAGCTTCGCACAAGCAAACCGTAAGTCCAGCTGACCCAAAATTCGAAATCCTATAATAATTCCCTATTAAGAATCCAATGAAACTAGTTTCGTCGAAATCCGAGACAGTGTTAAAAATGGCTATTTTTACACGTTAATTAGATATTAAAATTTCCAACTTCTGCCAAATCGTTTTTAATTTAATTTTAAAAGTTTACTAATTATATTCTAATTAGGATTTAAAAGAACTTTGTAAATCATTTTTACTCATATTAGATTCCAAAATCAATTAATTAACTGATTTAACTTATAATATTCATTTTCTAATATTTAAATTCAAATAAATATTCTAAATTCAAACGACTGAAAAATTGGGTTGTTACAAGAAGGTACTTCAAGTTCAAAGGAAATCATAACCTCTGACCCATAAGTGAGGGAAAATGGAGAGTGGTTGGTTACGGACTCGTGGGTTGTTTAATATGGTCAGTGCTAATGAAAGTTCATCGACCCATTTTCCATTGGGCTTCTCCAATCGCTTCTTAAGAATGAAATTAATAATATTATTCACTACTTTAATCTGTCCATTCGCCTTGAGGTGTGCCACTGCTGCAAATCTTTTCTTTATTTGATGCTTGCGGTAGAAATTTTTGAACCCGATGCTGTCGAATTAAATTTCATTATGAAAAATAATCGTGTGTGGAACTCCAAAATGACAGATGATGTTTTTAATTGCGAAGTTAATTACTTTCTTTGAAGTGATCATGGCTAACAGCTCTGCCTTTGTTTATTTGGTGAAGTAATCAACTGCGACAATGGCATACATCGCGCCACCTTTAGTATTGGTAGCACCCGACTAATATTAATTCCACAAACATAAAACCACAAGGGACTGACCATCTGCGTAATCTCCATCGATGAGGCTCTAGGTACCTTGGCGAACATTTGGCACTTCTCATATTTTTAGGTGTAATCAGCTACCTCTCGATTGACAGTTGGCTAGAAATAACCGTAATGAAGGATCTTCTTTGCCAAACCCTCAGTGTGGTTGCTATAAGCATCTTCATGAACTTCTCTCAGAGCTTGCTTGGCCTTATAGTTGGCAACATGCCGAAACCTAGAAATCAAGAATCCTTTTTTGTATAGTACTTCCTCTTGCATGAAGAATCTTGAAGCTTTACAAAGTAGCTAACAACGTTTGTTTTCATTGTTTGGAAGGATTCCTCTTTGTAGATAGTTCTTTATCAAAGTCATCAATGACTCCTTCTTAGGTTCAGCCTTCAAGATCCAATTGACATCCCCCTGGTCGATGCTCAGAGCTAACAGTACTTTTGTCGAAAGCAAGCCCATGAGCCGTGCATCTTTGAAATTGGCTAACAAGCCAGACTTTGCATTTTTCTCTCTAGGAATATGTTTTATGTGTAAAATTCAATAAGTAGCTCAAGGGCTTGTTGCGATATGGCGCTAGCCTTGCTCCTTTTACCTGAAACTCCTTCAACACTTGACATACCACTAGTCGCAAATCACAGAAGATATGCAAAGTTTTAACTCTTAGTTCACTGGATATCCTAAGTCCTACCATCAAGACCTCATATTCGGCTTCATTATCTGATGCGATAAAGTCGGGTTTCAGGGCATAACAAATTGGGTGTTCCTCAGGAGTCACTATCGTGACTCTGGTGTTGGAACAACGTTCATTAGATGCACCATCTGTGTACATCTTTCACCTGGCGTTTTGCTCTCCGCTGCTCTCTAGAGTGTCATCTCATGCAAAGTATTCAATAGCAAAATCCACCAAAGCTTGACCTTGGATTGCACTCCGAGGATGATAGTTTATATCATATTTGCTCAATTCAACGTTTCATTTCAATAGACTTCACAAGGTCTTAGGTCGTCACTGGACCAGCTCAATGGCTGGTCGGTTAGAACTTTCATTGAACGAGCCTAAAACGAAGGATGGAGTTTCCTTGAAGCAACATTAGGCAGTATGCAAGCTTTTCTAGATTTGAATAATTTCATTCTGCTTTTGTCAATAGCTACTGATATAGTGCACCGATCTTTGGATTTGAGACTCCTCGCGCATGAATGTGGTGCTTAAAGCATGCACCAACAATCCTAGATAAATAAATAAGTTCTCGTCATTCAATGGCTTCGATAGAATGGGAGGTCTACTTAAGTGATCCACCAAAGCCTGGAATGCATTTATATAGTCTTCGATCCAAGAAAAATTTCTTTTCCCTTTCTTAGCGACAATGAAGAATGGATGCATTTGAAAGTGGCTCTAGAGATGAATCAACTCAGGAACGCAACCGTCCCATCTAGGCTTTGCATGCTTTGATCATCTTAGGGATTAGATCTTCCTCAATGCTTCGATCTTTTCTCCAGATTAGCTTCGATCCTATAAAAATTCAAGATGAAGCCAAAGAATTTCCCCGATGCAACGTCGAATGAGCATTTGAAAGGGTTAAGCTTCCTTAATTTCAAAGAACATTGAACATCTCTCCCAAATCATCAATATGGTTCCTTGATTACGGTGACTTCATGAGCATATCCTCCATAGTTGACTCATGTCTTCCACTTCCCATTTGACTTTCTTACCAAGACCAAATTTGATACCCACTCTGGGTATAGGGCGTTGCGGATGAAGCCTTTATCTTTCAACTTCTCCACATCTTCTTTAAGTGTAATGGATCTCTTCGAACCCATTTCTATTTCACATGAACACATTAAGGATTTATGTTCAATTCATTGCTCTTTATCTTCGACGATATTCCATACATGTCAGAATGAGTCTAGGGGAATACATCTAGGTTCGCCAGGAGAAAACAAACTAACTCCCATGTCAACCTCATGCCGAGATATGATCCAACTTTCAAGATCACTCCTGACTGATTCAAACGTTGGTTGATAACTTGTCTGGTGCAGCTCTTCCACCTTTAACTGGACCAACTCTTCTTCAATGGGGTATCGACCAAGCTAGTTCAAAATCATAATCAAACCTCCTCTCATACAGAGCATGTCATATCACCCAACCACCAATCCAAAAAACTACAAGGCAACCCCTCTATTGTAAATTTATCCATGAACCTCATTGAACCATGCTCCACTAATACTGTAACAACCCCCAATTTCGTACCATTCAAATCGACAATAATCCACACATGTCAGACTTGAATGATGCGAAATAACAGATTGTAAATAAATTTGGAGCAAATAAAATCAAATATACAGAATCATAGACACAGAACAATTGGAATAACTCGCAGCGGAATATAAAATAAGATAGTAATTCATGAAGCTACTATAACAGAGTCTCAAACCAAATACATAGTATAGTCTGAAAACAACAGAATAGAAATCCCAAATACATAGAAGTTCACTAATACATGAGATAAACTAATACAACTGAAACAGTAATAGAAATATATGCAGATAAGCAGAAACTCCAGTGAAAGACCATCTCCAGGAAGAGAATCCAAAGCTGTGAATACTCAGGCTGACCCGAGCGTAAAGCAAAACACAAAACACTCGAGTCAGGACAATATATACTTATATAATGTAAATCAACTCAAGTGAACTGTAATAAAGATACAAGTAACTTAAAGGATGCCTGGGACCGCCCATCCTCTATGGATCCATTAAACTATTTACTATATAGTAATATTTCGCTATAATAATAATGACTATAGTAAAATAAACATACTTTTAAATAGCGTTCCGGGCTACCCATATCACCCTTCACACATAATAGTCCCAGTAGTCCATCCAATATCACGCCATCTCCACTCCAGGCGACTGTCAGAGGATACCACACGGGCTACGGGTGAAAAACAAACTCGTAGTAAAGGCTCGGTATGATAGGTGACACGACACACAAGGCAATGCCAGGGCAGATATACCAATTACGCACACGGGCTGGTGGTAACGCAGCAGCCACATACGCCCATCCTGAACAACACTCCAAAATCAAAGGGTGCACCCAATCGACACAACAATAATAGAATGGTATCGAAGAAGTGTATTCAGGCAGAGGTGCTACCTCCTTTGGCCCGGGATCGCTCCTGTTTTAGCCACCTTACGCTAACTCACGGGAGTTAGGTCCACAAAATGTACCTTAGGAACGTCGTCACCATCCTACTTCATTCTGGAATCTCCACCGCGCATACAGTTGTTAAAGTGGTTTTCGGTATCGACAGAGAGTAAGTCCATATCCGATCCCGGACTCTTCAACAACCAATCGTTATTATAACCCGTAGTTATAATTTCAAAATGGTATTTATTTCTCAAAATCCAATATCATTTCAAATCCATTTCAAAATATCAAACTTGTCATTTCATTTGAAAAACATATTCATTTTATTCAATTTAAAAATACCATTTCAATTCACATTTCAAAATAGTTCAATTCCAAACAAATTACTTCATTTAAATCATAAAAAAAATTTGAAGTTATTACATTTAATAATTAAATTATTAAATTTTCAAAATTTTCAACTTTCACAGTTCATTCATTCACTTAATTATATCAAAACAGTGAAAATTCAACTTTCGCAGCATTTGGAAAATGCTACAGAAAGTTATATTCAAAACAGTTCAATTTAAAAAAAGACAGCGTTTTAAAATGCTGTAATATAGTTAAATTAGTTTTAAAGAAAACTTAGTTTAAATCCAATAATTATAGCATTAAAAATAAAATGCTATAATAGCCTTTAATTCAATTTAGCTATTTAGTTCACTTATCGACTACAACATTTACAAATGTTGTATTATCATTTATATTAGATAAAATAGCATTTCAAAAATGCAGTCAATTAACTTCAAAATTTCAATATAATTTCACAACAATTATATTTTCTATGAATCACTTTTAACTTATAAAATCACATATTCTTGCTCTTATAACCATCTTTTAATTTTCTTTAATTACATGATTTCATAAAGTTAAATTTCCATTTAAAAGTTCATATTTAACACTAATTCACTTATTAAATTGCAATGTTCAATTTTAAATTCCTTACATTAAATTTCAACCTAACACTTAAGTTCAAATTCTCAAATATAACTTAGTTTTAATTCATTTACTTAACTAAAAATTCACTTTTAAGTCAATTCCATGAATTTCCAATTTTAGTTATATTTCAAAATTTCAACTTAAATATTCATTCATTTCACATTTCAACTTTATTAAAAATCATTAATATGATATAAAATCACTTTAAATACATTTAAATTCAAATTATCATAAATTTATCATGATTTTATATTCAACTTAATTTCCAATTATAATTAAATCAAATTTTCCAAAATAACTTACATTCAAAATTTTCTAACTTTTTCATTAATTTATTTCACTTATAATTATTCAGAAAATCAATAATATTTTACAAAAATCATTTTTAATTAGATTTAAATCAAAATATTTTAATATTTACATTTCTAAAATAATTTTAATTTTTTTAGAAAAACATATATTAACTACGGGTCTGTATATAATTTTCTACACTAGGAAAAGTGATACGGGTAATATATCATTTCAACCCGTAATTTACAAAGAAAATCCGGGTTTTATCATTTCGAACCCGCGGTCCCAAGTAAATGAAATAAATTGAAAATCATTCAGGCCTATCATTTCAGCCCATAACGATTTTCCCTTATTCTAAAGTCCGTTCGGGTATGTATCATTTCAACCCATAGTGATTCTAATCTAAAGGGAACTTGCAGTGTGATAAACTGATAAAAATAACAGAACAACATAATATAACAGTAACAAATGTAATAACAGGTGTTTAAGCATGGGTGAACATCATATAATCATAACATAGCAAATATAACATGATAATGCATTTTACAAATTCACAAGGGGTCAATTCACTAGTTATATATGTGTATATTGTCTGGTGAGAATAACTCACTGGTTTGAGCTGATGACCCAACGACGAATTTCACAAACAGGATCTGCACAAGCAAAAAAGCACGACATAGATTCGAATGGAGGAGCCAAGTGTCAAATTCCTTGGATACACATCAAACAAAAACAATATAACAACGATGAGTTTCAAATCAACTACGATCAAAACTACACTAGAATAGACTACACAGAATCAAATAGAAATACTTGCACTTGCTTTTAACCTTTACTAGGCTCAGCCATAAGGGGAAATACAACAAGGTGTTTGGGTCTGGTTTGGGTGAGTATGGGTTCGGCCTACATGTTGGAATGATGGTGTAAAGGTGGG
Source organism: Allium cepa (assembly GCA_030765085.1). Classification (NCBI taxonomy): domain Eukaryota; kingdom Viridiplantae; phylum Streptophyta; class Magnoliopsida; order Asparagales; family Amaryllidaceae; genus Allium; species Allium cepa. Next base: position 189,482,368 of record CM060929.1, on the reverse strand, counting down.
TGAAGGCAATAACACACATAAGCATGCATACATGAATTTGGTCAAGGATTTGGGCTCGGCCAAGGCCCTAGGTGTCATGGCCAGAGGAGTGGGGTCCACTATGGTGGTGTGGCTGTGGGTGCTGGAGGTGGTGGTGGTGTGGTAGGTGGCGGCTAGAGGGGTGGTGAGGTGATGGAATGAGAGTGGTGCTCGATTAGGCTAGTATGAAGGGTGTTTTGAAACTTTTGTGGATATGCGTCGCCGAGGAGGTTCATGGCTTAGGTGGCTGGTGAGGAGGAGGTGCTGGTGGTGTGTCATCAGGTGCTGGAGGTGGCTAGGCAGCAAGGGAGGCATGGCCGATCCTAAAAGAGGTGAAAGCATGTGCAAAATCAAGCTAGAAATAAACGATGTAAATAGAAAAAGAGATAAAAGAAATAAAGTTTTACCAAAATTTTCAAGCAAGGATGGCCGAATTTTTTTCTCAGGAAGGAGGAAAGAAATATACGTGAATTGAAAATGAGATAATCGGCTGAAATGTGGGGAGTTATGGCAAGAGAAATGAAGAGTTGTGAGGAAAATGAAGAGATGGAATTCAAAAAGGCAAAAGGCAATTCAAAAGTCAAAACCCTTTCATATTTCTTTATTTTAATTATATAACTTCATATTTCTGGAAATAATAATAATCCCAGATAAAATTTCGAAAATTTATCAAAATATAAAAATTTATATATTATTTATTAATCATATAAAGTTAAATTAAGAAAAATAGCTAAAAATAGTGAACTAGACTAGAAAATTTGAAATCAAATAGAATAATTTTTAGAAAATTCATATGAGCTTGTAAAATATTTTTAAACATAAATAATAACATAAAATAAAAATATATTCACAAAATAAATATTTAAAATTTCATTTAAAGATAGTTTTAATGAAGAAAATAGCAGAAAATAGGAAAACAACCCTTAAAAATAGGAAATAAATACAGTAAATTTTGGAAAAATTCTATTATTATTTTAAAAATATTTAGAGATGAAATTTAACAAATAAAAAAAAATTAAAATAAACTAAAGAAATTTACAGTCGAAAATCTAGGGTTGTGTAACGACCCGTAAATTTTCGATAATTAAAATAGCTAATTTGATAAGATTTCGTGATTTAGTGTTAGAAAAAAAAATGTAATTCGTTTGGAATAATAATAACTGGAATGAATTGCAACAATAATTATCCAAGTAATGAAAAATAAAAGCTACTTAGTGAATGCCTTTGCAATCGATAGTTGAATAGGATAATAAATGTTGAATTCATTGGGTATAATAGAGTAATTGATTGATAAGTAAAATCTATTAAAAATCAAATGTAACAACCCGCATATTTGTCGATTTTATATTTAAATATTTTATTTAAATATTTTATCGTTAGTCGGATTTTAGTCCGAAAAGCTACTTTTTGCATACGGTCGAATTAGGGCTCGGGACCACTCCCATTGAGTTTAAAATGCCGTTTGCGACCTTTTTGAGTATAAGCTTCGATATGTTTGGAGAAAGTTGATTTCTGCTACTTTTTACTTTGGGTTTGGTTTTTTGGGCTCAACCCTATGTTAACTTATACTCAAATCTGAGCCACTCTTCCCCACTCACCCTCATTCTCTTCTCATTTCAGGTTTTAGAGTGTTAATGGTGGGAGAGATTGGAAATTAAAATTCCAAAACCCTAGTTTCTCTTGCAAATCAAATTCCTTGCTCCAAACTCAAGAAGAACCCATTGGTAAGCTTCTCTTCTTCTTCTCCAACTTATTCTCTTACCAATTTCAGAAATTCCTAAACCTAATCTTGGGAATGTTCTTGTTTTTGAGCTTAGATTCAAGCTCATTTGGGTTGTGTTGAAGAGAGGTTGACTCTCCATTTGCTTTCAAGCTTCTTCTTGTTCGATTTTGTGAAAAGGTGGGATTTTTATCTCACATCTATGACTATAATTATCTTTGTTTGTTAGGTATGAATTCCTAACACTTCTTCATGAGAATTTGCTCTTGATTTGGATTGGTTTTGTAAATATTCCAATTTTTGGGTTTTTAAGTCAAATTTGTGTAAAATCCTTTTATGGATGTTTGATCATGCTTTTGGTGATGCATCGAGGAGCATATAGGGCCGGGTTGCCGATTGGCATAAACCCTTAGAGCCAATGTTCGTCCGATTGCATTTTGGAAGAGTTTGCTCTTCATTTGTATAAGGCTGAAAAACAGCCCAGGCATGATTCAGTCGACTAAAATCTTTGTTCAGTCGACTGAACCTGAAACCCGAGAGTTTCCAGGCATGATTCAGTCGACTAAAAAACTCTGCACAGTCGAATGAAACTGGAAACAGATAGTTTCCTGAACCTGGAAAATTTCCATGTACAGGGTCAGTCGACTGAAAAACTCTGTTCAGTCGACTGAACCTGCTGTTTGAGTCCAATTTGCCTTTTTGGATTGAAATTCCAATTTAAATCGATTCGTGATAATCCTATTTGTTGTTATCATCTATTATGACTTTGATGACTCTTTTTAGGGATTTTTGAATATCCATTTCGATGGATCCTTTATCGATTTCGTTGGATTTTATTCACGTCTTCGTATGTGAATTTTTGTGATTTGATTGTTCTTACAATCTTCTTCGTGATTTGTCACTTTAAAAATATAAAGGTTTTCTATACTAGTAGTAAATATCAAAACTCTTTCCTCAAACGATTTCAATACTATTTTAATACCAAATTCGTTTATAAAACCGTTTTCCAATCTATTAGTATATACAAACCTTTACCTCACTCGTATGAGAAATCTAATTAAACGACATAGTAAAACAAGTGGTATGAAACGCTTGCGTTCACTTTGTCGGTTAATTCTTGGACTTGTTCGATTGAATCTCTTGTGACAATTTTCTAGTGGAGATTTACAGTTTGTTCGTAAATATTTAAGTTAAGCAAGTGGTTATGGGACATGAAGCTAAACTCATATATTTACTAGCTTAGTGTAATTGACACTTCTCGATGATCATGACGATCATTTTTGTGATTTAGACTAGCAATGTGCGATGTCTCTTTGTCTGCGTGGGAGACTAAACCCCGTTCGTGTGTCAAATTTGTGGGGGTAGCAACCCACGGTCTTCGGGCCATTCGTGTGTCAGGTCTTCGGACCATTCGTGTGTCAAATTAGTGGTTAGCTACCATGAGATAGCTTCTCGTTCATGTGTTACAGCTGTTGGTGAGTATTCATGCTCCCGTTCATGTGATAGGCCTCTCCCCCCTTTATTTTGTGTGATTTTTGGATTTCGTGTGTCGAATTCTGGAATTTTCTTCTTCACCTATTTTTTGTGATTTCTATTGATATGATTTATCAATTCTTGTGCATAGGTGATTTCGTGTGTCATTAACTTGTTGTGAATACAAGTTTTGGGTATGATACCCTTTTTGGATCTTTGAGAAGATTCTTTGATATTGATTAATCGTTTGTTGATTATCATTTGCATACTTATAGTAGTATGCCATTATGGATATTATACGCCTATGCCATATCTTATATGTCATTTATTATGGCTTGGTGAATGAAATTAGGAGTATGACATTCCTTTTTATCTTGAGTAGATTATCGTGATATTGATTAATCTCTTGTTGATTTTCAATTACTTATATATATCACAGCTTGGCATTGTGATTATTATGTGTTTAGTCATATCTCCTATCCTATATCATGTTATCTGATATTTATAGTTAGACTGATCCATTTATTATTTTCTTATAAATAATACTCGGGTCAGACCGAGATGTTACAGGTGCTTCTGCTTGACTTCTCATCCGGGATTAACTCCTTGACTTTTGGATTAACTACTTAGATTAGTAGTTATTTTGTTGTATACATTTGAGATATAGACTCCTTAATGTATACTTATTCTTTTGTGTAGTTCGTGTAACTATTCTTTTGTGATATTGTGGATCTTTTTAGACCACTACTCTGATGTACACTTTCTAGTGTAGTATTCATATCTTATTCCGCCTTTGTGATATGAATTGTCTGTGACTGATTTATGTTATGTTTATTTCTATATTTGTTTTCCGAAGGATTTATATAGCCACCGTGTAGTAGCTTTGAGTTTGTGTCGGTATGTCGGATTTCCTCTTGAAAAAGAATGCATGTTATATTATCTGACATATCGGTGCTCGCGCAAAGAAATTACATGGATGGTCGCTCCTCAACAGCCTTATTCTCCGTGCTAGTCGACAGCATTCACCGTAATGTTCTTGGCTAGCGTGGGTATAGAGGTGGGGCGTTACATCAAATATTGAATATTGAACAGGTAAATTGTTTAAATTAAATATTTAAACTTATTGAATAATTGAATAACTGTAAAATGAAATAGTGTCTAAATTATGAATTGGTTTTGAAAGTTGAATTTTATAAGTTCAATTTCAATATTTCAAAAGATAATGAATTATTGGATAAGCGAAATTGTTTAATTTAATATTTGGAATTTATTGAATAATTTAATAATGGGAATTGAATAACTGTTTAATGAAAATGGTTGTTTTATATCTGCATTGGTTAAATTTTATAAGTTCGTTTTGATTATTTCAAAGGATAGTGATTCAAGGATAATCAAATTTGTTTAAATTTAATAATACAAATGTTTGAATAATAAAATTCCGAATTTGATATGATTAAATTGATATTGAAATTTATATCTGAAAATAGAGTGAATAATTGAAATTTGATTTAATATGATTCAGATTGGTTTCCAAAGTGAATATAAGTTATACTGGAATTATAATGGAGTTAATAAGATTTTAAAATTGGAATTTATTGGATAAATTAAATAACGGGTTTAATATGATTAAAAATGATTTGTAAATTTTATTTTATCATATTAAAGTTAGAGTGATGTTGTAGAACTTTTAAAATCGAATTAAAAGTAAATTTGTGAAAATTGAATATTTTAATATTTAATTATCGATTGAAAAATAGCCAATTTTCGAACAATCTCAGAATTGGACGAAACCTGTTCCATTGGATCCGTAATAGTTAGTTATTATCAGATTTCAATTTTCGTAGCAATCGGAGTTGTTGTTTGACCGTGGCAGCTCGAAACGCATCGAAATGGTTTTAATATTAATTTGGTGTGTTAAAATAGTCATTTTTCAAACAGTCTCGGATTTCGACAAAACCAGTTTCATCGGATCCGTAATGTGGTATTATTGTAAGATTTCAAATTTCATGTCAATCGGATTTACCGTTTGTCCGGAGCAAGCCAAAACGCCTAGAAAATCGTTCAATCGATTTAATTTAAAATCGACTGTTTATTACCGTAACTCGCACAAACGATCGAATTAGCTTCCGAAACCTTTTCCATTGTGTCCGGAACGTGTGATAAACCCTAGAAACGCCGGTCATCGCGCGTAAATCGGAGTTTGGAAATTCCGAAATGAATAGTGTTCGATATTTCCTATAAATAGCCCCCACCTTTTATCACAAAAATAAAAAAATAATAATAATTAGGGTTTAAACCCTAGCCGCCGGCCTCTAAACCGAAGGCCAGAATTTGTTCTCATTTCTTCCTCAATCTCTGCAAATTCACTATCAATTACAGAAAATCGTTAACTACAATCTTGTAGGGCATAGGAAGAGCTTTCGATCCATATGGAGTTGATCGAATATGGAGCGACGTGGAGGGAGATTAAGGGCCGCGTTCGTTCGTCATTCATGCACGAATTTCGAAGCTCATGTGTAACCGAGCTGGGCGAGGTTACGACCGGAGGAAGAGCTCATGGAGGCGCATCGCGTGGCGCTTGCTGATCGACTTGGAGACGCTAGTATTGGGTGCGAGATTCTAGGGTTTGAACGAACGATGGGTTCGGTTATCTCGACCTGGAAACGAAGAAGATGGATTAAGGGTGCGGCCTGATGCGTTGGATGCAAGGATCTACCGGCTAGGATTGGCTAGGGTATATAAATATAAAAGAAATTGTTGATTTAGTTTATTTTAAATTCGTGTAATGTTTAAAAATTCATATCTTTTTCATACGAGGTCGAAAACGCACGAAACCAGTTGCGTTAGGTTCGTATGGACGAGCGCTACGCTATGCAGCTGGACTGGAATCGTTTGGAGCTAGAGAAATTTTGGATTAAATCGAACGTCGTTCGATTTGATTTAAAATCGGAAAAAATCAATGTGAGTGTTTTATAACGATCACAACGTACTAAATATCTTTATGCTAGTTAAATTTGACATTATGAAGTGTTATGATTTTATTTGTCGTTGTTTGATAAAAATTTTATTGTCATATAGCTTGTCATTTGAATAAACCGTTAAAATTAAATTGTCAGTTAAATTTGAAATTAAAATTGAAATTGAATTGCGATTTAATTACCTGACATGGATAACTATGAAATTGCCATGAATTGTATTGCCTATTGGATGATGTATTTCGATGGATGTTATTGGTTGATATTTGAATGTTTGGATGTTTATTTGCTTATATATATATATATATATCCTGTTATGCATACGTATGATACTGTGATTTAATTTAAGTAATATATACTCATCCCTGACATTTAATTGAAATAAATAATTACTTGGCCATAGGATAGAAAATTATATACGGACACCGAATTGGCTAAATTAATAATTTTTGAAATCGTCGATTTGAAATTTATTTAAATGTTTTGATTTAAAAGTTATAAATAGAAATAAATTTATAGAAATTGAATTTATCGAAAAATTGAGTTGGAATGTTGAAATAAATTTTGGTTAAAAGAAATTGTTAAATAATATAAGTCGAGACTTTGAAATTTAAAAATTGGGATTTGATTGAATTTTGAAAATTGATTTGTTTAAAGATTTAACCTTAATTCGAGCTTTGAATATTACTAAGTAAAAGTGATATAAAAATGATATTATAAAATCGAGCTTGAAATTGAATCATATTTGAAATTTGGATTTATACTTAAATATTGATGGATAATCTTGTTAAGTGTTATAAATGGATATTTTTGAAAATCAAGCTCCAAATCGATAAAAATTGAAATTGAATTAATCGAAAGTGAATATAAAAATTTAAATTGGATTAATCGAAAGTGAATATAAAATTGAAATTGAATTAATGGAAAGAGAATAAAAAAAAAATATTGAATAAGTTTGAAGTCAAAGTTGTCGGAATCGAAATTGAATCGGTAGGAAGTAAAAGTTGAAATTGATTTGAATTGGGAAGTTATAATTGAAATGGATTGGTTATGAAGCTGATTTATTTTGTTTTCCAAATTACTCTGTTATATAAACCATTTTGAATATTTAAACTATTTTAATCTACTTAACCCAATTTAAATTATTTTAAACTAATTTATCTATTTTAAATCCATTTTAAAAATTTTAAGTATTTTTAACTATTTTAATTATTTAAACTACTTTTAAACTACTTTTAACTATTTTCTAAAAATTTCAAGCTGGTTAGTAAGGTGAAATGTTATGTTTAAATCTTGAATTTAAATACGAATTGGGTTAAATGAAGTTGCAACCTAAATTGAAATTCGAAATGATTTTGAAATCGAAATGAGATATTGATGCGAAAAATGATTTTTGAAACGGAATCTTACATTTGGAAAGATACGATGATATTTGAAATGGATTGGATTTTGAAGCGAACATGATATTTTGATATCAATTATGAATCGATTTGAAATGTAAAAGAGCCAACGGTGTAATAATACGTAGTTATTAAAGAGACCGGGATCGGATATGGACATACTCTCTATCAATACCGAAAACCACTTTAATAACTATTATACGCGGAGTGTTGATCCAGAATGAAGTGGATGGTTTGGTGAACGCGCTGACTGAAGAAAGAGAACGATATTGGATGACCCCTGACATGACTAAAACAGGAGCCGCGCCAGGCCATTGAGGTTCAACACCTCTAGCGGACACGCTTCTTCGATACCATATCTATTACATTTGTGATGTGATTTGGGTGCACCCCTTGATTTGGGAGTGTTGTTTCGCGGTGTTGGGGTAGCTGCTGGCTATGCTCAACATCAGTCCGGATCACGCAACTACTAGTATCCTAGTTGGTATCGCCTCATGTACCTTGTCATACTGATTATCCTATTCACGACCACTACGTTTGGTTTTGTGTTATACCTATGGGGTACCCTCTGATAACCACCAGTTTACGGTGAGGCTTACGGTGCTGTATAGACTATAGCATTATAAAAATGTGTTAAGGGGGATTATGGTAACGCCTTAACGCTATTTTGATACTTTATATTACTGATAGACATTATCTACTTAGCGTACATTACTACATAGTAGATAGTTTAACGGATCCTTGAGAGATGGAAAATCCCGTAACATCTCTTAAGTTACTGCACGCACGTTGACACTGGATATGAGATGTCAAACCCCGTAAACATCTCTGACGCCGTTACACTCACATTTATTTACGATTGATTTAACTTTCATAAGGATATTTTAGTCCTGACTCGAGTGTTTTGTCTTTTCATTACGCTCGGGTCTGACCTGAGTTTTTCAGATTTTTGAAGATCTATTCTGGAGGACGAAGACGAAGATTTGGTATACTATTACTATTATTACCCTTGCATCATGCTATCTGCTGCATTATTTTAATTGTTCTGTTGTATATGTATAACTCTGATAAATGTTGTATAAATAATTGTCAAAGTATAGTAGAGAGCTTCATGAACTGTTTATTTGACTATTATATTTTATCGTTCCGCTGCGAGATTCTGTGTTGTTTCATTTCTTTTATTTCTCTCTCTTTTCTTTTCTTATTTACCCCAATAACCATCTGCCCTTTTGAATGGTTTGGAACTGGCATGTGTGTTTGATCGTCGGTTTAAACTGTCCAAAAAGGCGGGTCGTTACAGTTGGTATCAAAGCTTTGGTTTAGCGATAACCTTAGCTTTGTGGGATATGACTCTTTATAAGTAGGGTAGTAATACCCTATGATGAGTCACTGAGTGTATATGTATATGAGAGAGCGTATTTTTTAGTGATATAAAATGTTTTATATTGTGTCGGTTGATTTGTTGAGTGGCTTATGGATTCTGGTCAATACGAGTAATTAACGTCATTGATAGGGATCTCTAAACACTTAAACAGAACAATTCGACATAGTATTGTTTTGAAATTGGGTAAATGAAATAATTTTGCTCTAATTATATTTTGTATATAAAGAATTTGTTTTCAAAAATTATTGTGACTTATCTAGCTTACCTGGTTGTTAGGAATTAAAATATTGGTTATTATCATTAATTGGATATTGTAATCTATTAAATAAGGTGAATTACAAAATGAACAATGATAAAACCCTTGTGGAATGTTTAAGAAAGAAAATCCTATAAGAATGTTTTATAAAGGCGACATATGAATTAAAATAGATTTAAATTAGAAAATATTGAATTTAAGACCCGGAGATCTTGAAAATGGTTTTCAAAGTTTTGAAGAAATATATAGTAATATTAGTTGGAAATTGTTTATCGAAATATTTTGAAAGGATTTTAAGAAGGAATAAAATTCAGTACTCCTCTCTTATGTTGCTGGAAAATAATTTCGGTGATGACTGCGCAGCATCATCGACGTTCATTTTCGAGTCTCAAAGTGGGGGAGACTTCTAAGAAGCTTTGCTTTTCTTCGAAATTATTTTGGGTAAATGGGTTTTGGTTTGAACTCTAAAGGTATGATTTGTTATATATAAAAAAAAAGAAAAGATATAAGTATATATGTTTATTTCAAATGATTTGAAAAGAACCGGGCATTTAAATTTCTAAGTTCTGTTAAGTAATAATTTTCAAATTATTTGAATGAAATGTGAATAACCAGAATTTATAAAATAAGAGGATTAAGATATCTAAGCTATTGTTTGGGAACTTTAAAGTTGAAAGGTAAAGAAGATTTAAACTAATTAAATTTGTGAACATTCTAATTAAGTAAAATGAAATTCTATAAATTTGTATAATACCAAATTTGCATTCTGATAACATATAACAAGACTTACCAAATGTTAAAAGTTAAAATGATGTTTTTGATATGTAATGAGATATTGTACAAATAAACAGGACTTGAAAGTAATTGAAATATACAGGTGAGGGAAAAAAAACTCTAAAAGAATTAAAATGTATATAAATGGAAAATTTGGTTGTGATAAAAATTATAAAAACTTAATTATAGCCTGAAATGATGAATGGATAAATGGAACAAGTAAGTGAACTTAAGAAAGAAGACAAATGAATTGTATAATATCTTTGTAAATTGGTTATAGAAAATAAATATAAATTGCATAGAAAATTTTTGGATTTGTAAATTGAGATAACCGTAAACTAAGAAAGGTCATATATGAGAAGTTAGACTTTTATGGAATGACTATAAACTAAAGTGATGATTAATAAAAGGTTCCACAAATAAATTTGTATTAACTGGAACTATGAATGTGTAGTAAATGTAAACAAAAGAATTTGGTATAGCTAAGAATCAATTGGGGAAAGAAATTGAGTTAATTAAATTATATAGAATGTTTAAAATGAACTTGAGTAAGCAAATTCTTTGATATGATGTTTATGAAAAGATAATGTTAAAGAACATGCTATGTAAAGAAATGGATATACTAACTGAATAATAGGTTGTGAATAATTAATTGGAAAAAAAAAGAAGTCAGTAAAATAATTTAGTATAGATAAAGTGGATGGAAATCCATTGGAAGGTAATACGTGACATCGTACGTATATTATTTTATTTGCATAACGATTTGATTCAAATTCGAGCACAAAATTTCGAGATGATTTGTATAAATCCAAGTTGGGATTTTTCACACGATTTTCGACGACGAACCCTGGATATGGATTTTTGGTTTGATTCTGGAATTCTCTATCATAGTATATGGCTATGCAAGGAAAGTAACAGTTTCCAATCAAGGAACCAAATCTGAGTCCGCACTAGAGAGTCGTGTGAACGATACTAGTTTGGAAGCGAAATTGTGTGATCGAATAAGCGATTAGATTGATATTGCTCACGGATGATATATGTACGGCTTACGGACTTAATTAAAGTTAATATTGGAAATTTAAGATGCCAAATATAAAATGTTTCTTTTTAAAATTATATAACAATATATATATAAAGAGATAAACCAAATTGAATGTAAAATTAATAATTTGGTTATGTTGGGTATGGTTTGGTTGTTATATGATTGTTAGTTGATTGTATATAATTCATTAAGGGTTAATGAAAATGAAAGCTATAAATTATTGAAATCAAATTGGAAGCTAAATGAATTTAAAAGAATTTAATTTGACTCAAATTGAAAGTGAACTAATGTAAATATAAATTAGTAAATGTTAACTAATTGAATCGAGAATGAATGCTGGTAAAATCCAACGTTAATGAATCAACTGTGATTAAAATTTAAAACCAAGTGAATAAATATTAATGAGAAGTGAATTTATATTGGTTGATTATGGATTTGTTGGATGATAGTTGGATGATAGTTGATTGATGGTTGCATTTGTTGTTTTGTTGCATTTGCTATGTTGGCACATGTAGTTGTTATGTTGCTATATGATGTATATTGACACTATTTTCATATATGCATGATTCTCATTGTTGTTGAGTGTTTAGTAGGTGCGGATTGCGCTTGCTTCGCATTTGGAACTCGCTTTCGCGCTATATTAGTCGTATATGCTCGCTAATAAAATATAAGGTACATGTTTATTTTGTCATTGGACTTGGTGATTTTTGATGAGCCACTTGGCTTTTGATTTTCTTTTGTTGGTTTGGGGCCCGTAGAGGCGTTTTGTAGTTGTACCGATCGAGCCGCGCAAAGGAGACTCTGCCGAAATTTTCCGTAAAATCCGGGTGTTAGAATTTTTTTTCAAGTTTTAATTTTTTTTATAACTTGTTTTGATAACTAACTTTTAAAGTTAGAAAGCCGTTTGGAATGACTTAGTAAAAGTGTAGTAATGACTTTATAAATGGAATTTCATTGTTTATAAGTTGGTAACTTTGAATAAAATATATCAAATGTTAAATTCTTTACTTAGTTTCTTTTCCCTCTTTTCCCTTTTCGAAGACGAAAAGTTTTGAGTGGGGGAGAGTGTAACGACCCGTAAATTTTCGATAATTAAAATAGCTAATTTGATAAGATTTCATGATTTAGTGTTAGAAAAAAAAATGTAATTCGTTTGGAATAATAATAACTGGAATGAATTGCAACAATAATTATCCAAGTAATGAAAAATAAAAGCTACTTAGTGAATGCCTTTGCAATCGATAGTTGAATAGGATAATAAATGTTGAATTCATTGGGTATAATAGAGTAATTGATTGATAAGTAAAATCTATTTAAAATCAAATATTGAATATTGAACAGGTAAATTGTTTAAATTAAATATTTAAACTTATTGAATAATTGAATAACTGTAAAATGAAATAGTGTCTAAATTATGAATTGGTTTTAAAAGTTGAATTTTATAAGTTCAATTTCAATATTTCAAAAGATAATGAACTATTGGATAAGCGAAATTGTTTAATTTAATATTTGTAATTTATTGAATAATTTAATAATGGGAATTGAATAACTGTTTAATGAAAATGGTTGTTTTATATCTGAATTTGTTAAATTTTATAAGTTCGTTTTGAATATTTCAAAGGATAGTGATTCAAGAATAATCAAATTTGTTTAAATTTAATAATACAAATGTTTGAATAATAAAATTCTGAATTTGATATGATTAAATTGATATTGAAATTTATATATGAAAATAGAGTGAATAATTGAAATTTGATTTAATATGATTCAGATTGGTTTCCAAAGTGAATATAAGTTATATTGGGATTATAATGGAGTTAATAAGATTTTAAAATTGGAATTTATTGGATAAATTAAATAACGGGTTTAATATGATTAAAAATGATTTGTAAATTTTATTTTATCATATTAAAGTTAGAGTGATGTTGTAGAACTTTTAAAATCGAATTAAAAGTAAATTTGTGAAAATTGAATATTTTAATATTTAATTATCGACTGAAAAATAGCCAATTTTCGAACAATCTCAGAATTGGACGAAACCAGTTCCATTGGATCCGTAATAGTTATTTATTATCGGATTTCAATTTTCGTCGCAATCGGAGTTGTTGTTTGACCGTGGCAGCTCGAAACGCATCGAAATGGTTTTAATATTAATTTGGCGTGTTAAAATAGTCATTTTTCAAACAGTCTCGGATTTCGACGAAACCAGTTTCATCGGATCTGTAATGCAGTATTATTGTAAGATTTCAAATTTCATGTCAATCGGATTTACCATTTGTCCGGAGCAAGCCAAAACGCCTAGAAAATCGTTTAATCGATTTAATTTAAAATCGACCGTTTATTACCGTAACTCGCACAAACAATCGAATTAGCTTCCGAAACCTATTCCATTGTGTCCGGAACGTGGGATAAACCCTAGAAACGCTGGTCACCGCGCGTAAATCGGAGTTTGGAAATTCCGAAATGAATAGTGTTCGATATTTCCTATAAATAGCCCCCACCTTTTATCACAAAAATAAAAAAATAATAATAATTAGGGTTTAAACCCTAGCCGCCGGCCTCTAAACCGAAGGCCAGAATTTGTTCTCATTTCTTCCTCAATCTCTGCAAATTCACTATCAATTACCAAAAATCGTTAACTACAATCTTGTAGGGCATAGGAAGAGCTTTCGATCCATATGGAGTTGATCGAATATGGAGCGACGTGGAGGGAGATTAAGGGCCGCGTTCGTTCATCATTCATGCACGAATTTTGAAGCTCATGCGTAACCGAGCTGGGCGAGGTTACGACCGGAGGAAGAGCTCATGGAGGCGCATCGCGTGGCGCTTGCTGATCGACTTGGACACGCTAGTATTGGGTGCGAGATTCTAGGGTTTGAATGAACGATGGGTTCGGTTATCTCGACCTGGAAACGAAGAAGATGGAATAAGGGGGTGCAGCCTGATGCGTTGGATGCAAGGATCTACCGGCTAGGATTGGCTAGGGTATATAAATATAAAAGAAATTGTTGATTTAGTTTATTTTAAATTCGTGTAATGTTTAAAAATTCATATCTTTTTCATACGAGGTTGAAAACGCACGAAACCAGTTGCGTTGGGTTCGTATGGACGAGCGCTACGCTATGCAGCTGGATTGGAATCGTTTGGAGCTAGAGAAATTTTGGATTAAATCGAACGTCGTTCGATTTGATTTAAAATCGGAAAAAATCAATGTGAGTGTTTTATAACGCTCACAACGTACTAAATATCTTTATGCTAGTTAAATTTGACATTATGAAGTGTTATGATTTTATTTGTCGTTGTTTAACAAAAATTTTTATTGTCATATAGCTTGTCATTTGAATAAACCGTTAAAATTAAATTGCCAGTTAAATTTGAAATTAAAATTGAAATTGAATTGCGATTTAATTACCTGACATGGATAACTATGAAATTGCCATGAATTGTATTGCCTATTAGATGATGTATTTCGATGGATGTTATTGGTTGATATTTGAATGTTTGGATGTTTATTTGCTTATATATATATCATGTTATGCATACGTATGATACTGTGATTTAATTTAAGTAATATATACTCATCCCTGACATTTAATTGAAATAAATAATTACTTGGCCATAGGATAGAAAATTATATACGGACACCGAATTGGCTAAATTAATAATTTTTGAAATCGTCAATTTGAAATTTATTTAAATGTTTTGATTTAAAAGTTATAAATAGAAATAAATTTATAGAAATTGAATTTATCGAAAAATTGAGTTGGAATGTTGAAATAAATTTTGGTTAAAAGAAATTGTTAAATAATATAAGTCGAGACTTTGAAATTTAAAAATTGGGATTTGATTGAATTTCGAAAATTGATTTGTTTAAAGATTTAACCTTAATTCGAGCTTTGAATATTACCAAGTAAAAGTGATATAAAAATGATATTATAAAATCGAGCTTGAAATTGAATCATATTTGAAATTTGGATTTATACTTAAATATTGATGGATAATCTTGTTAAGTGTTATAAATGGATATTTTTGAAAATCAAGCTCCAAATCGATAAAAATTGAAATTGAATTAATCGAAAGTGAATATAAAAATTTAAATTGGATTAATCGAAAGCGAATATAAAACTGAAATTGAATTAATGGAAAGAGAATAAAAAAAATATTGAATAAGTTTGAAGTCAAAGTTGTCGGAATCGAAATTGAATCGGTAGGAAGTAAAAGTTGAAATTGATTTGAATTGGGAAGTTATAATTGAAATGGATTGGTTTTGAAGCTGATTTATTTTGTTTTGCAAATTACTCTGTTATATAAACCATTTTGAATATTTAAACTATTTTAATCTATTTTAATCTACTTAACCCAATTTAAATTATTTTAAACTAATTTATCTATTTTAAATCCATTTTAAAGATTTTAAGTATTTTTAACTATTTTAATTATTTAAACTACTTTTAACTATTTTCTAAAAATTTCAAGCTGGTTAGTAAGGTGAAATGTTATGTTTTAATCTTGAATTTAAATACGAATTGGGTTAAATGAAGTTGCAACCTAAATTGAAATTCGAAATGATTTTGAAATCGAAATGAGATATTGTTGCGAAAAATGATTTTTGAAACGGAATCTTACGTTTGGAAAGATACGATGATATTTGAAATGGATTGGATTTTGAAGCGAACATGATATTTTGATATCAATTATGAATCGATTTGAAATGTAAAAGAGCCAACGGTGTAATAATACGTAGTTATTAAAGAGACCGGGATCGGATATGGACATACTCTCTGTCGATACCGAAAACCACTTTAATAACTATTATACGCGGAGTGTTGATCCAGAATGAAGTGGATGGTTTGGTGAAACGTGCTGACTGAAGAAAGAGAACGATATTGGATGACCCCTGACATGACTAAAACAGGAGCCGCGCCGGGCCATTGAGGTTCGCCACCTCTAGCGGACACGCTTCTTCGATACCATATCTATTACATTTGTGATGCGATTTGGGTGCACCCCTTGATTTGGGAGTGTTGTTTCGCGGTGTTGGGGTAGTTGCTGGCTATGCTCAACATCAGTCTGGATCACGCAACTAATAGTATCCTAGTTGGTATCGCATCATGTACCTTGTCATACTGATTATCCTATTCGCGACCACTACGTTTGGTTTTGTGTTATACCTATGGGGTACCCTTTGATAACCACCAGTTTACGGTGGGGCTTACGGTGCTGTATAGACTATGGCATTATAAAAATGTGTTAAGGGGGATTATGGTAACGCCTTAACGCTATTTTGATACTTTATATTACTGATAGACATTATCTACTTAGCGTACATTACTACATAGTAGATAGTTTAACGGATCCTTGAGAGATGGAAAATCCCGTAACATCTCTTAAGTTATTGCACGCACGTTGACACTGGATATGAGATGTTAAACCCCGTAAACATCTCTGACGCCGTTACAGTCACATTTATTTACGATTGATTTAACTTTCATAAGGATATTTTAGTCCTGACTCGAGTGTTTTGTCTTTTCATTACGCTCGGGTCAGACCTGAGTTTTTCAGATTTTTGAAGATCTATTCTGGAGGACGAAGACGAAGATTTGGTATACTATTACTATTATTACTCTTGCATCTTGCTATCTGCTGCATTATTTTAATTGTTCTGTTGTAGACGTATAACTCTGATAAATGTTGTATAAATAATTGTCAAAGTATAGTAGACAGCTTCATGAACTGTTTATTTGACTATTATATTTTATCGTTCCGCTGCGAGATTCTGCGTTGTTTCATTTCTTTTATTTCTCTCTCTTTTCTTTTCTTTTCTTATTTACCCCAATAACCATCTGCCTTTTTGAATGGTTTGAAACCGGCATGTGTGTTTGATCGTCGGTTTAAACTGTCCAAAAAGGCGGTTCGTTACAGGTTGTTACAAATACGTCCTCTAGAGTATTGACAATAACCTCTTGACGTTGCTTTGAAGCTAGTAGATGCCTTATCATGTTATCAAGGTAATCACCGAATATCCTTTCTTAAGTACTTATCCAAATCTAAACCCCAATAATACTCTCAATTTCTACGAATGGCTTTCCTCTTGAACTAGTACAGTCTGTACTAAAAACGAGAGTGTTCACAAATTCTTAAACATGTACTAGTTCTACTCCTCTTTTTTCCTTCGATACTTACTACCACTATGGAATTCCCTACCAGTGTAAAGTCAATTGAGGCATAACACAAAGGTTTGGATCTCCAATATCTTTCTCTCTGTAGTATCTTCTATGATACTGTTTTTCAGTGCATTGAATCCTACTCTACTTCAATTCACATTCAAACAAAATTACTTTAGAATATTTCAAAAATAGGATGAGAAAAAGAGAATACTTAAAGAAAAAATATTTACCAAATATGACTACGCGACACTATCTATCTCCAACAAGTTCAAACCAACCAAACTCAAGTTCGCTAAATCTAAGATTTGATGCCACCTATTAAAACCCAGTTCTAATACTCAAAGTCTACAACTAATAACATCCAACAGTACTCATGTGTCCATACTTTAGCATATGAATGCAATATCAGTGGAATAAAAGTAAAACAACAAGACTCATAACAGCAATACTATTATCGCACCATAGTGATGAAATATAATATAACATTATTAAAAATAGGTAGTACATATGACTGCTCAAAACTAAAATTATCAAAGCCATAACATCTTACACATATTTAATGCCCTCAGCCGTGGATAGTTATAATAGTCTTCCTTTGCAATGATGAAATACAGACGCATTTACTAATATAATACATTTGTTCACAGTACATACATATTTAAGGAGAAAGGTAGCTCTTGAATTAGATAATATGCTTGTTGTGGGAAAACTCATGTAATATGCCCACATATATACCAACACATTGTGAAACCATGTCTTAAAACAAAGAATATGTTCCGCTGACAAGTACTAATTAATTTATTACAGAGTTAATTGATATACAACATGTACTAGAACTCGGCAGGGTTGATTTCAAAAACTTCCTGCTTACTACCAATCTTACCCAACAAATCCATCGTTATCTTAACTGATCATTTTGACCAAGTACACAATACAAGTATTCATAGCTCATTCATCATCCCCAACAATCATATGACGTCTTAGAAATAACAATTCTCAAAATACATATGCATGTGCACTTTCTAACAAAGCTACCAAAAATATCTCATTTATTAGTTTTTAAATAGTAATAATTTTGACATACTTCGATGTATTGGCTTGATTTAGGCATTTTTGAAATTTATGATTTAATGTTTAGGCCAACTAAATTCTGATTCTTTTGGAATCAGCGGTCAATATGTCAACTAAAGCTTTACCCAGAGGATTTCAAATAGGTAGACCTTTAGAAATTAACATCATATACCAATGGTAGAGCATCCTCGGGAGGTTTCTTAGTCATATAAATTTGGCTCTATAGGCTATCTTAATTTGAATAGTTAATGATTAAAAGTAAACGACGATTAAAAATAAATTAGAAAAGTATAAGTAAACATTTGAAAATCCAAAAAATCATAAAACTTACATGCTTTCACATGTTAGGAGACCAAAATAAATATAAATGTAAAAGATAAATTACATATTACCAAGCCTAATATTACATTCCCTAATTTTTATGAATTTAAGCCCATTTTCATTATGTTATATGATATTTATTTCCTTTCTAAAATAGCGTCAAGCAACTTACGATGATTTGAAAAAACTTAAACAATGTTACATAAGTCAAAGCTAAACTAGTTTAAAGAGGCAAATGTTGCATAATGTATTATAAACTTTGTTTAACTCTATGATACTTAACTTTTCAACCCATTTACATACATATTCCTTTCCTACATATAATGTACCCCATTTCAACATCATATATATATATATATATATATATATATATATATATATATATATATATATTACTTTACATTATTTCGAATTATATCCTTTCATGTTAACTTCATTTCATAACTTATACATTTAAAAAGATAAATGTCCAATTATGAAATATATTTAATTTCGAGTAACTTACTGTTTTGATGAAGGACGTACAAAACCATAGTTTCAACGTAATGTACCTCACTTTAAAACCATCATCATATATTAAAATTTATAGGCAAGTTAACAAAATTTTATAAAGTACAAATTTCCACTTTTACTAATTACTCCACTTTAACATATGTTGATTCTAACTTGTTTACCATGTTGAAAACGTCAATTTTAGCTTAATAAACAATTTATTTTCACCTAAATGTCCATATAGAACCATAAAACATTAATACACATGTAAACATAAAGGAAATTAGAAAATAATGGAGTTAGTGAATCACTTACTTTAAATGTCCTCTTGTCAAATAAGGTGAAAATTCTAATTTAAATTCAAAAACACACAAACTCAACAAAGCCAACAATATTATAAAATAAAAATTTATAACTCATAGTATAATTACTATATACAATGTATTTTTTGAGCTAAAAGGAGGCATAACACCTCCATATTCATTTAAAAGAGAGAAGATCTAGTTAGAAATAATAAAAAGCAGTAGAAACATAAATTTTTGTAATGGTTGAGTAAAATTATGACCTACATTTACTTTAATCTTATTTAGAAAGGTCTTATCGCAAGTATAAGAATTTTTTCGGTTACAGCAGATGTAAACAACCCTTCAGCAACAAAAATTAGTGAAGATAAGAGAATGAAGAAGAGAATGGCCAAAGTCATCTAAAAGCTGTTCTAGGCTTGCTATTTGTAGGTATCAACTAGAGTCACTAGATCACCGAAGACCAAGTAAAACTTAAGATTAGAGAAAGTAGAAGGGAAGATGAAGTCCTCTTATCCTAAAATCATGTCGGTACCGACATAAATCATGTCACGAACGACATGATTTGCTTTACAAATTATGTTTTTTTGCTCACTCCATCTTGTGTCTTCAATAGCAACGAGAACTTTGTCTAATAAATTTTGCTTGATATTGAAATTATATGACTTATTTGGCACCTGTCCTTTTCTACATAGTTTTTGGTAGTCGTTCACCTACTCCTTCAAAAATCGGACCGATGATGACCATACTAGGTATCCATACCCTGACCAAAACATAAGAAGTAACCTATGCTCATGGAACGAACTTGGCACCGACATGATGTAACATCCCGCCTTTTCGCACATTTTAAACCGACACACGTGCCAATTCAAAGCATACGCAAGGGCGGATTGTTATGGGGTAAATAAGAAAAAAACAGAGAAGAAATAAAACAAAATAGAATCTCACAGCGGAAGGATAAAATATAATAATCAATATACAGTTCATGATAACTGTTTACAAAATATTTATTTTACTTATACAATGAATATCAGAGTTACACATACCAATACAATCAATGCAGCGGAAATTTAGAGTGTGGTGCAATACTATAAATAATATAATACGGATTCTTCGCCTTCGTCCTCCAAAGCTAAAATCTTCGATCCTGAAACGCTCGGACTGACCCGAGCGAATTTGAAAAGACAAAAACACTCGAGTCAGACTAAAAGATCTTATGTGAGTTAAATTAACAGAAATAAATATGAGTACAGTAACTCAAGAGATGTTCGGGATTTACATCTCCTAAGGATCCGTTAAACTATTTACTATGTAGTATATTGCGCTATTATAATAGTGTCTATTTATAAAATAAACTTACTTTTTAATAGCGTTAAGGGGTTACCCATATAGCCCTTAACACAAATAATGCCAATAGTCTATACAGTACCGTAATACCTCCTGATCGGGAAGCTACCAGAGGATACTCCATAGGTACGACACAAATAGAAACTCGTAGTAAAGGCTCGGTATGGTAGGTGACACGGCACAACTAGGCAATGCCAGGGTAGATATACCAATTGCTATCCAGGCTGGTGGAAACGCGTAGCCGCAGTTACCGCCCACCTCGGACTAACTCCCCAAAATCAAAATATAGAAGTGGCCACTGAATCAATCCAAAATCAAAGTATAATATTGAAGAGGAGGGTCCGATCAGAGGAATGACCTCATTGGCCTGAGAATCGCTCCTGTTTTAGCCACCTTATGCCAACTCACGGGAGTCGGGTCCACGTATTTACCTTACAGGAAACGTCGCCACCACCTACTTCATTCTGGAATCTCCACCGCGTACACGGTTAGTCAAAGTGGTTTTCGGTATCGACAGAGAGTATGTCAGATATCCGATCCCGGTCTCTTTGCCAACCCATCGTTATTATAACACCGCGGTCATTTAAAATAGTTTATACTTAAAAACCAGAATAAAAATTTCCATTTCAAAAACTATGAGTACGATATCATTTTAAAACCCAAAACAATATGATATCATTTTATCCCAAATATAATTCTTTCCAAAATCATACTGCTTTAAAATCTATAATATCTGGAAACCGAACATTTGAATTATACTTTCAAAGCATAATATTTCGAAATTCATATATTTTAAACCCATAACTTCTAACTTGAATGGTTTGGATATTCAACGACATATAAAATAGATGGTTTAACTTTTAAGGTTACTCTGTAAAGAAAAATAATTTCCATGGCTTTACAAATATATTTCTTTATTTTAAGGTCTAAACCATAATTTAAATATCACTTTCAAGTTCCAAAAACCATTTCAATTTCTATATATATATATCCATTTGGAGTATTAATATTTCAAAACTAAAGTTGGAATTTATTCTTTCAGCAAATTAAATGTACTATTATTTAGTCTTGAATATTCACATCAAATCCATAAATAAAACTCCAATTCTAGTAATTAAATATTTTCTCAATTTTACTTTATACTAGAATATTCCTTTTTAAATGTATTTAGGAAAAATTCAGTTTATAAAGATCACATTTTTAAAACTTCCAAACTTAACATATATTATAAATTATCAAATCCATTCCTAAATTTTTTTATTCCATTTTTATTTAACGGATTTATACAAAGCTCAAATTCAAAATTTAACTTTCATATGTATATATATATGGAAGAATAATATTTATAAAACATCAAAACTAAATTTTAATGACCGTATCTCATCCAAACCATAAAAATCACTTTAAAATAATTTATATATAAACCACGGTGCCTGTATATAATTTTCTATCCTATGGTCAAGTGATACGGATATTTATCATTTCAATCCGCAATTTAAAATAAAATTTTGCGGTTGTATATCATTTCAAACCACAATCCCGAATGAAATATGCATGATGACTTGTAATTTAAAAATAAAACATCCATTTATAAACATCATCCATCATCCAAATCACAATCATCATCCAAAATAAACAATATCAATATATCTCTGATAATATAAATAGGTAATAACTGTCAGTTATATTAAAAATGAATTTAATAACTATTAAACTAACATTTTATATTCAGTAATAATCTATATAACTGTTAACTAGCAGTTTATAGGCAAACAAATAAATTCTAACTATCAATTAATACGCAATAAATAAATTAAATTAACGGTTAAATTCAATAAATGCAATTCAGCAGATATAAATGAAATAAGCATGCCAAATACTAATAAATAAATTCTATTCATTTCAAAAATTAATTTAACAAACATAAAAGCTTCTAGTAGTTGTGAGTGGGTTAAAACACTCACCTTTGGAATTTAAATCGAATTTAAATTCAATTTAAACTCAAAATTTTGACGGTCTCCAAATCCATCCAAACCAACGTCAAAACGTCAGAAATTCCGATACGATCCCAGCAAAACAAACCGCGCGTGAATCCGAGCTCGTATGCAAAAGTTATGGAAATTTGAAAAATGGAAAAATTCTGGTCCTGGGTCGACTTCGGGTTCGACTTCGGTGCGCCGCCTCAATTCCCCGGTGCTTGCTTGGAGTTTTCGCCAAAACGACCCGAGTCATTTTCTTCCTGACCCGAAGTTGCTCTAGGGTTTTCTCCCCTGAAACCCGAAGCGCGACCAGAAGCTGCTGCAGATCCGAATTTTTTTTTTTTTGAACTGACTGGATCTAGGGTTAACACCCATTGAAGAAGAAGAGGAGCTTGAAGAAAGTATACGCTCAGATGAAAAGAAATTAGGTGGAGGGTAGGGCTTGTAGCTAGGTTTATATAGAGGGGTTAGAGATAGAGTAGATAGACCGTAAAATGAACGTGCGGAACAAACTATGGCCCAAAAAGCCCGCTATGCCTCCGGAACCGAATTTATTAAATCTATATATCAAATAGGTAATTTAAAATATTCTGAACGCGATGGAAAAAGTTTCACGTCCAAATTTGATCGTATGAAGAAGTTATGCTGAAAACAAAATTTCCAAATTGATTCAAATTGATTTTAATTAAATTTGATTTCAAGGCGTTTCACGCCCGTACGATCAAACGACAAGTCCGATCGATACGAAACTTGAAACCCTATAATAATTCACCGATACGGATCCGATGAAACTGGTTTCATCGAAATCCGAGTCCGTGACAAAAAAAGGCTATTTTTATATTCATTAAATAAATCAAAATAAATTACAAAAATCCAAATTTTATATTATATTCTAAAATTGTCCAAATTTTATTACTTATATAATTTAATCAATTTCAAATGATTTAACAAGCTTGGATGTGAATTAAAATTATAAGTATATCAATTTGCAGTGTTAATTTCTGCACTTTCCTATATTTAAGAATTATAAAATTAAATGCTCAAAACCCCGTATATTAGATTTTAACTTTTATATACTCATTCTTTATCCAAATAGGGATGCCACATACTTTGGTTCATGATTCACAATATTATTCTTAAAGTTCATTTTAAATTTCAGTAACGTAATATTTAACGTTAAATTCCCTTTATTTATGCAATAAGCGCAATTATTGAATTTGATACTCAAATTGATTTATAGATTCTGCTTTCAAAAAATCTATATCAACAATTTGGTCTAATTATAAATAGAATAAGTATTAACCTCATCTTATAGAATTAATTATTGCAATAAATCCAATTTACCATATCTTAAATCCAAATTAATAGATAAAGCTTGATTCCTTTATTAACTCCTTTGGTTTTCAATTAACCTTTTATGGTGAATATAAATTCCAATGTATAATTGAAACCTTATTTCCATTTGATTTCACTATTTCATTAAAAATCCTCATATTCCAGCTAAATTTCAACTAACGTATAAATTAGCTATTTCAATTTCATTTAATTGCGATTATCATACTATAGAAATTAAATTCCATTAAATAAATAAATAAATGTTGATTCCCATCTATTTACATTGTATTACATTGGTACTTCTATTTACAACTTAGCTTTGTATAAATGTTTGAATGTAGAATCTTGTCTATTTCACGTATTAATTAAGCCTTAAAAATCAATTAATATTATATCCTCGGTCTAACCTCATTTTACCCATATTTATATTAATATATCCTTTGAATTAGGTAAATTACCATTGATTATCTACCTTAACTTATTAGACTCCACTAACGTAATGGTTAAATATTAATTCCATTTGTAAAAAAAAAACAATCCACAAGATTTGCATTTCACATTGCAAATGAATTCATAAATCTTGGC
Source organism: Allium cepa (assembly GCA_030765085.1). Taxonomy (NCBI): domain Eukaryota; kingdom Viridiplantae; phylum Streptophyta; class Magnoliopsida; order Asparagales; family Amaryllidaceae; genus Allium; species Allium cepa. Next base: position 189,457,727 of record CM060929.1, on the reverse strand, counting down.
TTTCTTTTTCTTTGCTTCTTAAAGGCCAAATCAAACTACCCTATCATCACTAATTTATGGCAATTAATTGCAATTGATTCTCCATTAAACTACATAAGTTATCCAATTGAAACCTAAGTGAAACGTTTATTTATTTAAAAATCCTACTGTTTAAAAGAGTATATCATCTACGGTATAATTTACATTTGACCTGATTTCTCATATATTTCACACAACAGTGAATTCCAATTTCTACCAACATTATGTTTAATATAAATTGGAAATCCAAATCATTGGTATTTCACAACCTTATTGCGTACATTTACGTATAGTTACACTAAGTCCATACACTGATTCATGAATTCATTAATTAATACACAATTTGCCTTTGTTTTCTTATATTAAGTTTATTACCGTTTTTAAGTACATTCATTATCGAACAATATTCATAAAAAAATTTATCTACACTTATTGCATTGGTTTATTCAACGGTCACCAAATGAAACAATCCTACTATTTATTTTAATATTAAATGAATCCCATTCTAGTAAATATTTTATTAATATTCACTAATTCAACATTTATTGGTTTCTTAACATTAACTTTTAACAAAGTGTGACAATTACATTATCCAAAACTATTGTCATAAAAATTAAATTATTACATTAAATTCCAATTACTATAACAAATTACTACATTTTCTCAAATAAATCTTAAAGCCTTTTTTTTTCTAAATCAGGTTAGAAATTATATTAATTTAACTCATTTAATATTATTAATTTAACGGGTCGTTACAATCTCCCCCACTCAAAACTTTTCGTCTCCGAAAAGGAAAAAGAAGGGAGAAGGAAGAATAAAACATTACATCTTATTTCAAATATTAACTTATAAACAATAATTTACTAAATTAATTTCCTTAAATGAGATATGCCCGTTTTATCGTCATTATAACCTTTTATACTTAAATCATTAAAGTTTGGAAAATATTCAACAAAATTCTAAGTCCAAAATTTACGAAATTTTTTGGCAGAGTCTCCTTTGTACGGAGAGACTCTGAAGAAAATATAATATCAAAATATACAAATATATTACATATATTATCAAAATATTATCCCAACACGGGCAAAATTATAAAATAGCGCTTTAAACGTAATCCGAAAACGTACCTATTTGTCGGGCAATACGCTTATTATTAGGGAACCAGAGCAGTAGCAGTGGCTTCCATAGCCTGCATTTCACTTATAAAATCTAAAAGGTTAAATATTTATTTTAAAGTGAACTATTCAAGTGGATTCAATCATTAATCAACCAAACAATTCAACAACCATCAACCTTACAAACAACATACATACACACACAAAGCAATCATTTAATCCATCAAACAAATAGTTGTTTGGGTTCAAACTTGAAATTTGTATGAAATGAAATTAACTATCAACTGCATCCTTTACTCAACAGTCTTAGATGGAACAAAGATAGATTATTTATTCATCCAACACTTTCAAGTTCCTTACCCCACAATCATAAATCAAACAATACAATTCAAGCCAACAACCAAATTAACTTATTATACATTTATTTCATGCTTCAGTGGTTTGATTTTCTTTCTTTCATTTATGGAGGGATTTCTTTATTTCTTACAATTTTCGTTTTCCATTTATTACAAAATTCATTATATTTGCATTCCAATTTATTGACTAAAGTTTATATCATCTATTTATACTACTTACCTTTACTTATATAGTAAAATTTCCAATTTAACTTAAGTTTATACAATTAATTCTCATTAATAACAGCAAATTTATTGAATACCTTTATTACCTCAAGCTTCACTTGTAAGATTTCCCCTTACATTTTCTTACTAACATTGCAACTTTTATTATATGGTAAGTTATGTATGTTTTAAGAATGTAAGTGAAAATTTACAAGTTTCTTCTCAATTCCTTAAATTAATATATATTTGTTTTATAAATTACAATTTCAACTTACCTTTAATTTCATTCATTTATTTAATGTTGAAGTTTCTATTATATTTAATAGTAGTAACAATTTAATTACCCACTTTCTATTATATTTAATTACAGTAACCCTTTTTAATTACACTTAAATTATTAACCCTTTAACCTTCATTCTTAAAAATAAGGAATTTTATTAATTAATTACTTAGGGTTTACAGTCATTTATATATTACTTACTTTCTATTATATTAGAATAGGGGGAAATTAAGGCGTACTTAAGTTAATAACCCTACAATCAAACTTTATAAATTAAGGAATTTCATTTTTACTTTCTTAAGGTTAAAATCACCTATTAATAATACAACCTTTAATTTTAGTAAAATTCCAATCATCACTTAAGTTAATACCATTAAATTCTTATTTATAACAGTAATTTATTGAATACTTCATTATTTCCAAAAATTCTACTCTTAATTTACATTTCAACATTTTATACTTGGTAAGTTATTTATGTTAAAGAAAAAGCAAAAGAACTTATACAAGTTTAATCTCAATTCTCTTAATTCATTTATTGTTCAATAGATCTTTACCATTATTTATAAGTTAAATTTTAACTTCCTTTATACTTAGCATTCATTCTTTTACCTACCTTTAGAGGTTTCAATTTATTACTTACTTACCTTTTATTCCACTAAAATAGTTTAAACAATTTAATTAATGGAAATTTAGGAATTAAATACCGGGCCAAATTTCAATTTTATTTTAAAAATAATAGATAAATGAGTTCTTACAACTTATATCTCAAGTTATATTTAAAACAATTAAAATTCAATCAATTTCAAAAATAAATCTGCAGTAGAGTGTACCACAGTGGCCTTTCCCCTTCGAAACTCGAAAATGAAAGTCGATGATGCGGCCGCCATCACCGAAATTATTTTCTAGCGACAGAGAGGAAAGTACAAAATTTATTTTCTCCAAAATCCTCTTTTAAAACAATTCTTCCGAATTATACTAAACATTTATATAAGAAATTACCTATAAACCAAATCATTATATTTCACAAATCCTTTGAAAGAAGATTTTCAAAAATCCCGGACTTAAGTTCTAAAATCTCCAATTTGATTTATTATAATTTCAACTTAGCTTCAATTGTTATAAATATTTTTATTTCCTAACACCCAATCTATAGCAACCAAATATATATATATATATATATATTTATAAAATATTTTTATATATAGAAAATATAATAGGCAAAATTATTTCATTCACCTATATTAAAAACAAATATTATGTCGGTCTGTCCTATTAAGTGTTTAGAAATCCCTATTGATGTCATAGCGTCCCATGCATCAACCAGAATTTATAAATACAAAGCGGAACAGCTTAACACAATATCAAAATCTTTATTAACACTAACAAATACGCTCTCTCATATATATACACTCAGCGACTCCCATAGGGTATTACTACCCTATTAACAAAGAGTCAAACCCCACAAAACCAAGGTTTATCGCTAAACCAAAGCTCTGATACCAACTGTAACATCCCGCCTTTTCGCACACTTTAAACCGACACATGTGCCAATTCAAAGCATACGCAAGGGCGGATTGTTATGGGGTAAATAAGAAAAAAACAGAGAAGAAATAAAACAACAAAGAATCTCACAGCGGAAGGATAAAATATAATAATCAATATACAGTTCATGATAACTGTTTACAAAATATTTATTTTACTTATACAATGAATATCAGAGTTACACATACCAATACAATCAATGCAGCGAAAATTTAGAGTGTGGTGCAATACTATAAATAATATAATACGGATTCTTCGTCTTCGTCCTCCAAAGCTAAAATCTTCGATCCTGAAACGCTCGGACTGACCCGAGCGAATTTGAAAAGACAAAAACACTCGAGTCAGACTAAAAGATCTTATGTGAGTTAAATTAACAGAAATAAATATGAGTACAGTAACTCAAGAGATGTTCGGGATTTACATCTCCTAAGGATCCGTTAAACTATTTACTATGTAGTATATTACGCTATTATAATAGTGTCTATTTATAAAATAAACTTACTTTTTAATAGCGTTAAGGGGTTACCCATATAGCCCTTAACACAAATAATGCCAATAGTCTATACAGTACCGTAATACCTCCTGATCGGGAAGCTACCAGAGGATACTCCATAGGTATGACACAAATAGAAACTCGTAGTAAAGGCTCGGTATGGTAGGTGACACGGCACAACTAGGCAATGCCAGGGTAGATATACCAATTGCTATCCAGGCTGGTGGAAACGCGTAGCCGCAGTTACCGCCCACCTCGGACTAACTCCCCAAAATCAAAATATAGAAGTGGCCACTGAATCAATCCAAAATCAAAGTATAATATCGAAGAGGACGGTCCGATCAGAGGAATGACCTCATTGGCCTGAGAATCGCTCCTGTTTTAGCCACCTTATGCCAACTCACGGGAGTCGGGTCCACGTATTTACCTTACAGGAAACGTCGCCACCACCTACTTCATTCTGGAATCTCCACCGCGTACACGGTTAGTCAAAGTGGTTTTCGGTATCGACAGAGAGTATGTCAGATATCCGATCCCGGTCTCTTTGCCAACCCATCGTTATTATAACACCGCGGTCATTTAAAATAGTTTATACTTAAAAACCAGAATAAAAATTTCCATTTCAAAAACTATGAGTACGATATCATTTTAAAACCCAAAACAATATGATATCATTTTATCCCAAATATAATTCTTTCCAAAATCATACTGCTTTAAAATCTATAATATCTGGAAACCGAACATTTGAATTATACTTTCAAAGCATAATATTTCGAAATTCATATATTTTAAACCCATAACTTCTAACTCGAATGGTTTGGATATTCAACGACATATAAAATAGATGGTTTAACTTTTAAGGTTACTCTGTAAAGAAAAATAATTTCCATGGCTTTACAAATATATTTCTTTATTTTAAGGTCTAAACCATAATTTAAATATCACTTTCAAGTTCCAAAAACCATTTCAATTTCTATATATATATCCATTTGGAGTATTAATATTTCAAAACTAAAGTTGGAATTTATTCTTTCAGCAAATTAAACGTACTATTATTTAGTCTTTAATATTCACATCAAATCCATAAATAAAACTCCAATTCTAGTAATTAAATTTTTTCTCAATTTTACTTTATACTAGAATATTCCTTTTTAAATGTATTTAGGAAAAATTCAGTTTATAAAGATCACATTTTTAAAACTTCCAAACTTAACATATATTATAAATTATCAAATCCATTCCTAAATTTTTTTATTCCATTTTTATTTAACGGATTTATACAAAGCTCAAATTCAAAATTTAACTTTCATATGTATATATATATATGGAAGAATAATATTTATAAAATATCAAAACTAAATTTTAATGACCGTATCTCATCCAAACCATAAAAATCACTTTAAAATAATTTATATATAAACCACGGTGCCTGTATATAATTTTCTATCCTATGGTCAAGTGATACGGATATTTATCATTTCAATCCGCAATTTAAAATAAAATTTTGCGGTTGTATATCATTTCAAACCACAATCCCGAATGAAATATGCATGATGACTTGTAATTTAAAAATAAAACATCCATTTATAAACATCATCCATCATCCAAATCACAATCATCATCCAAAATAAACAATATCAATGTATCTCTGATAATATAAATAGGTAATAACTGTCAGTTATATTAAAAATGAATTTAATAACTATTAAACTAACAGTTTATATTCAGTAATAATCTATATAACTGTTAACTAGCAGTCTATAGGCAAACAAATAAATTCTAACTATCAATTAATACGCAATAAATAAATTAAATTAACGGTTAAATTCAATAAATGCAATTCAGCAGATATGAATGAAATAAGCATGCCAAATACTCATAAATAAATTCTATTCTTTTCAAAAATTAATTTAACAAACATAAAAGCTTCTAGTAGTTGTGAGTGGGTTAAAACACTCACCTTTGGAATTTAAATCGAATTTAAATTCAATTTAAACTCAAAATTTTGACGGTCTCCAAATCCATCCAAACCAACGTCAAAACGTCAGAAATTCCTATACGATCCCAGCAAAACAAACCGCGCGTGAATCCGAGCTCGTATGCAAAAGTTATGGAAATTTGAAAAATGGAAAAATTCTGGTCCTGGGTCGACTTCGGGTTCGACTTCGGTGCGCCGCCTCAATTCCCCGGTGCTTGCTTGGAGTTTTCGCCAAAACGACCCGAGTCATTTTCTTCCTGACCCGAAGTTGCTCTAGGGTTTTCTCCCCTGAAACCCAAAGCGCGACCAGAAGCTGCTGCAGATTCGAATTTTTTTTTTTTTTTTTTTTGAACTGACTGGATCTAGGGTTAGCACCCATTGAAGAAGAAGAGGAGCTTGAAGAAAGTATACGCTCAGATGAAAAGAAATTAGGTGGAGGCTAGGGCTTGTAGCTAGGTTTATATAGAGGGGTTAGAGATAGAGTAGATAGACCGTAGAATGAACGTGCGGAACAAACTATGGCCCAAAAAGCCCGCTATGCCTCCGAAACCGAATTTATTAAATCTATATATCAAATAGGTAATTTAAAATATTCTGAACGCGATGGAAAAAGTTTCACGTCCAAATTTGATCGTATGAAGAAGTTATGCTGAAAACAAAATTTCCAAATTGATTCAAATTGATTTTAATTAAATTTGATTTCAAGGCGTTTCACGCCCGTACGATCAAACGACAAGTCCGATCGATACGAAACTTGAAACCCTATAATAATTCACCGATACGGATCCGATGAAACTGGTTTCATCGAAATCCGAGTCCGTGACAAAAAAAGGCTATTTTTATATTCATTAAATAAATCAAAATAAATTACAAAAATCCAAATTTTATATTATATTCTAAAATTGTCCAAATTTTATTACTTATATAATTTAATCAATTTCAAATGATTTAACAAGCTTGGATGTGAATTAAAATTATAAGTATATCAATTTGCAGTGGTAATTTCTGCACTTTCCTATATTTAAGAATTATAAAATTAAATGCTCAAAACCCCGTATATTAGATTTTAACTTTTATATACTCATTCTTTATCCAAATAGGGATGCCACATACTTTGGTTCATGATTAACAATATTATTCTTAAAGTTCATTTTAAATTTCAGTAACGTAATATTTAACGTTAAATTCCCTTTATTTATGCAATAAGCGCAATTATTGAATTTGATACTCAAATTGATTTATAGATTCTGCTTTCAAAAAATCTATATCAACAATTTGGTCTAATTACAAATAGAATAAGTATTAACCTCATCTTATAGAATTAATTATTGCAATAAATCCAATTTACCATATCTTAAATCCAAATTAATAGATAAAGCTTGATTCCTTTATTAACTCCTTTGGTTTTCAATTAACCTTTTATGGTGAATATAAATTCCAATGTATAATTGAAACCTTATTTCCATTTGATTTCACTATTTCATTAAAAATCCTCATATTCCAGCTAAATTTCAACTAACGTATAAATTAGCTATTTCAATTTCATTTAATTGCGATTATCATACTATAGAAATTAAATTCCATTAAATAAATAAATAAATGTTGATTCCCATCTATTTACATTGTATTACATTGGTACTTCTATTTACAACTTAGCTTTGTATAAATGTTTGAATGTAGAATCTTGTCTATTTCACGTATTAATTAAGCCTTAAAAATCAATTAATATTATATCCTTGGTCTAACCTCATTTTACCCATATTTATATTAATATATCCTTTGAATTAGGTAAATTACCATTGATTATCTACCTTAACTTATCAGACTCCACTAACGTAATGGTTAAATATTAATTCCATTTGTAAAAAAAAAACAATCCACAAGATTTGCATTTCACATTGCAAATGAATTCATAAATCTTGGCTTTCTTTTTCTTTGCTTCTTAAAGGCCAAATCAAACTACCCTATCATCACTAATTTATGGCAATTAATTGCAATTGATTCTCCATTAAACTACATAAGTTATCCAATTGAAACCTAAGTGAAACGTTTATTTATTTAAAAATCCTACTGTTTAAAAGAGTATATCATCTACGGTATAATTTACATTTGACCTGATTTCTCATATATTTCACACAACAGTGAATTCCAATTTCTACCAACATTATGTTTAATATGAATTGGAAATCCAAATCATTGGTATTTCACAACCTTATTGCGTACATTTACGTATAGTTACACTAAGTCCATACACTGATTCATGAATTCATTAATTAATACACAATTTGCCTTTGTTTTCTTATATTAAGTTTATTACCGTTTTTAAGTACATTCATTATCGAACAATATTCATAAATTTTTTTATCTACACTTATTGCATTGGTTTATTCAACGGTCACCAAATGAAACAATCCTACTATTTATTTTAATATTAAATGAATCCCATTCTAGTAAATATTTTATTAATATTCACTAATTCAACATTTATTGGTTTCTTAACATTAACTTTTAACAAAGTGTGACAATTACATTATCCAAAACTATTGTCATAAAAATTAAATTGTTACATTAAATTCCAATTACTATAACAAATTACTACATTTTCTCAAATAAATCTTAAAGCCTTTTTTTTCTAAATCAGGTTAGAAATTATATTAATTTAACTCATTTAATATTATTAATTTAACGGGTCGTTACACATGATTTCATGTTGACGCTAACCTTTTTTTCTTATGAACTTGGACTCCAAACTTCTTAAAGTCACATCTATTTCCATTCCAAGCTTGACCCAAAATCCTTGAACCATTTCATCTTTGTTACGAGTCTGGATTCATTTGAAAGCTACTTTGTTTAGAAAGATGGATAATACTTGCTCCTTAAAGTATGCTTCTATAGGAAATGAAGTGTGCTTTGGATCATGACAAGCAATATATAGCCATATACACAAGTCGATTGGTCATCCAATAATGGTTTTGAAGGGTCATCACCATTCCAATAGCGCCTATTCATCCACTTCTAATAGTAATCATACCACTCTCCACACTTAGTTCTTGATCTATATCACTTGAAGATCATTCCATGCCTAGGCCAAGTGAGATAGGCCAAGTGAGATTTCCTTTCCTTTTTCTCTTACGATTTCAAGTAAAATGGGAAGAGACTGCTTATACTATCTATGCTCAAGTGTCAGCAAGACCAAGGAAGCACCCCCAAAGCCTTGTACTCGCTGCTCTTCTTCGTAGGAGAAAGTAAGGAATAAAGAATGAAAGGAAGTAGAGGGAATATTATAAGGATAAAGATAGGAAGAAGCATTAGGCTAAAGAAAGAATACTATGAATATGGGAAGAAGTCTTGTGATTTGCATGTCCATCATAGTCCCACTATCAGCTCTTCCCAACCATGCTCTCAACCTCAAATACATTCTCAATAGCTTTCGATGACCTGACCTTCGATCACTGCTGTGCTTACCTCACAAAAATCCAAGGAGATTCATACTCGTCCAGTTCCACTACCATCTCCTTCGGGCTCATCAATAGCCGCAATGATCAGAGTGCAGTTTTCCTTCACTAAACTTTACCTGATAAGGGTGAAGTTTGACTACACTAGTAAAGTTATCGCTTGTAAAAAGGCTAATTGTAGAGATGGAGAGGTCATCGAAATTGTTTATTGGTTCCTTGAATGGAGGAAACTAGATTTTTCACTCTCCGACATCAACAAAATTATTCAAAAAAATGTCTACTAAGTTCAATCAAAGAGGAAGAAACATGGTAGGATGAATGCTAACTGCAAAAATGAGTTGGCCGAACTCAAAAAGCAAAGAGTGATATCAAAAGTCGATCAAGGACTCCCAAAAATTAATCGGTGAGATGTCCATGCGCACTTAATCCCTCAACATAATAAATTACCAGCTTTAGAAGACTCACCATGGGAATGATCGCCTCGTAGCCCACTCAATACCTAGGATAGGGAAACAAAGGAGAAAGATATGCTGCTTCATGCCAAGGACAAAGCACTACATGCTAATTACATGGAATTTCAAACACTTTAAGTAAAGTTGAAAGAATAAGGGCCAGTCCAAACACCGAGATAAAAGCAAAATTAGAGACTCAGGTCGACCTTTGTTGGACTATAGTTGAAATAAATGAACTCAAACAACCAATCCATGGAGGATAAAGAAGAAATAAACACCATGATCTAGCAATTCTTCGTTAATGTCATTAAAGATAAGAATATGAAGTGGTGGGGAAATCGTTATCCCATTACTCTGGCAGATGTTTGGGAGGAAATCATGTGTTATGCGGCTATGTATAATGAAGGCCTTACCAAAGATCAATTGAAAGCCAATTTCTTGGATGCATATGACATTATAGCCTTAGAAAAATTCAAGGTGATCCTAGTTAAATGGACATGGCTGTAGACAAGTTGTCAGTTAAGGCTCTTGTTGATCCCACTGCATTAGATCAAGGAAAACCCTTAATTTCCTGTACGAAAGAGCCTAAAATAGAGGCTCTAATTGTTATGGAGACCATCGCTAAGGCCATACTTGCTACAACCCCCGCTTCTACTGCCATGGCTACTGAAGAGACTTATATTCCTTTTTCCCATTTCTCAACCCATCCGGCCATCTACTTAAGAATTTGAAATAGCCAAGTCTCGCACACAAGGAGCTTCTCGTTAAATGTATTTCTCTCGGCTCTCATGTATTCGAGAAGCTTCAATACTTTTCCAAGGTCCCCACTAACCTTTACTTCACTTTTTATGAAATTATAGGTCATCCATCACTTTCTCCCTTGCCTCCACTATTTACTCAAGGTTTGGCTCCTATTTCCATTCCACCAAGTCAACCTCTATCACCATTGGACTTATCGCTCCAATTTTTCCCTTCGATTTTGGCCACAGTCCTAATTCATAAATGATTGAAGTTTTGGAAGGATTGGTGTATACCTCATAGTTCCTAGGAGAAAACATTACCATCACTAGTGTTATGGAACCAATCGATTCAATTTCCAAGGAAGAGAGGCAAAAGATTGTCCTCAACAAGGTCAAAATTAAGAAGGAGCTTGGAACTGAAATGCCTGCTGGCTTAGAAACAAGAAGCCCTACTCCAAAATCGTACCGATCAAAATCAGACCTCCAAAAAGGTTATGGAGTTGGTGGATCCTCCATGTAATCTAACACTCCCATTAACAGACTAGAAGATCCTATTAATGTTACAAGCAAGGAAGACATCACTCACTTAAACGGTAGCACTCCTACATAAGGAAAGCTTGAAAATGGAAATATAAGGATGAGAAGTATTCGAAGAAGCGCTTGGTGAAGGATGATCTCAAGGGTGGAAGTAAGCAAAGCAAGAAGAAGTAGTCTTTGTACAAAGTGTCATGTAAATAAAGATTGTTGTTTCTTCCACAACCTTTGTTCATATTTATATTTCTGCACTTTTATTTTGCCTACCACTGTACAAATGCCTGCATATATAATACAAATGGATGTAATGTGATCTTCTTATATTATACATGCATGTATTTGTGTAGTTATATTACTTACTATAGCTTTGTACTTATAAGTAAATTTCTTTGATTGCACAGTTATATTTCATTGCATATTACTATTTACAATTGCCAAAGTGTTTCCATTTTGGTTAAATAGAATTTTTTATTCATTTGGCCATCTCTATGGCCGACCCTTTTTAATCTCGACCGTGTTTCGTCCAACCGCGACTAATGTCATAGTCAAGGAAGTTTTTGACTTATTGCCATTTCCTATCTCTAGGAAATGGATTCCAATGTCTATCTTTATACACCATACTTCAGTCCTGCCTATCTTTGAGCGTTGGTCAAATTCATTTACCGATCTTCGGTTACCATCGGCTGGATATATCTTATCAAGCCTTAAGTGATAGATAGTCTAGTTACCCATCAATCCCTACCTCTAGGGGTTGATAGTTCAAATGTTTATCTTTAAGCATCAATGTTCTACTTCCAATCTCCAGGCATTAATTGAAGTAACTCCTTGACAATTGTCATTTTATCCTCGGCTAAGAACGTCCTTTCGTGATAAAAACATAGTCATGGAATCTTCAATTACACATCTATTCCTATCTTCAGGAATTAGTGTTTCAATATCTACCTAGGGCTCCCACTCTCGATCTCACATGTCTTCAGGTGTTGATTGAGAACATTCATCGACCATCCTCGCTTATCCTCGATCAAGCATATCGTATCGGGCCACAAGCATGGTCATAAAAGCCTTGGTTATACACAATTTCTTATCTTTGGGAGTTGATGCTTCAGGCGCTTTACTCTGGGTATCCCTTGTTGACTTTGCCTATCTCTAGGCATTAGTCACGATCGAAGGGATAATGGTGAATCATTTGATCGAACCTTGTGAGTATGTTCTTGTATCCTGAGCTTGAATCAAAGGAGTCGGTCGGTACCTATTTTCGAATACCTGATTACGCTACTACTCATGTAACATAATATTTTTCTTACAAAACATGGTTCTATTGGTTCAAGAAGCTAACTATATTTATGTAAAAGAAGTGGGAAGTTCTACCTTATTAAATTGCCTCCAGTCCATTAGGGTCGCTTATTGACAAAAATTAAAGAAATAAATCTAAGTGAAATAGCATTATAACAAGTCGTGATTCCACACCCATCGAATTGAGATTCCATCAACAATGGCCAACTTGAATGTACCAACTCTAAGCTTTTATTCCATCGCATAGGGACCTTCTTAATTTGGACCAAATGCCCTCATACCTAAGAGAACTCATTTCAAAACGAGTTCTCCCAGCTTCAAAGGTACTGCTTCGACCTTGATGTTGAAATTCCATGCTACTCTTTTCTTGTAAGCAGCTACCTTCAATTTAGCCTTTTCTCATTTTCGTCAACCAAGTTGAGGGACTCAATCAAGATTTCCTCATTCAACTTGGGGTCATAGTACTTTTTTGGTGGGAAGCGATTCTAGTTCTATCAGTGTCATTATGTTAACTCTATTGGCCAAGGCGAATAGGGTATGTCCAGTTGCAGACTTGTGGGTCATCCTGTAAATGCACAATGCAAGTGGAAGCTCGTTGACCTAATTATTCTTGGTTTTAGTTAATCGTTTGTTCAAGATGGACTTGATTCAATTCACCACCTTTACCTATCCATTTTCCCTTTGGTGTGCTACTACTGAATTTTTTTCCAATTTTGCACGATTGTAGAAATCCTTAAACTTGGTACTCTCGAATTGAGTCCCATTTTTTTTATAATTTTCTATATAACACAACACAAAGCCGATCGCTTTATTCGTTATGATCACGGTAAGAGATTCCCTTTTAGCCTACTTTTTGAAGTAACCCACCATAATGATAGGTCAAGTATGATCCTCCATACCCTATCTCCTGGTATACTGACTTTATAGTATTTGAATTTTTTTTACTAATCACAACAAATTGTTATTGGACTTGGGATTTTATGCTTTCCTCTTTATTATCTTGGATACTATTAAATGAGTAGACTAAATAACAAGTGCTGGTGACACGTGAAGCTATACAGATGGACAAGCGGGAAGAGATGCTTCCTTATACATATATTTAGACTCATTATTGATTATCCCCCCATGCAACACTATGGAGCCTAGATAGTGTCCGTTTATATATTTAGGGACAACTTATCTATTGAGTTTATTATTGGTTGTATAAACTCAATCACTTGTGTTGACTGTACGATCTATGCACACTAATTTGCGATTCATTCAGTAATTACTATCCCACCTATTTTTTATAGGTGATGACTATGCATTGTGAGATGTTCGACAGATTCTATAATTGTCTAGTTAACTTACCAACCCTTGGCTGCCGTTCGACATTGATCATGCATAACTAAAGTGCACTAAACAGTTTATTTTGGGTGCCAGATGTGTACTGCGATTGTCAAATTTTTGTTCAAAGCCTTTGTCGCATAGTCGACCTATGTTGATACCTTGATCCATTAGAGACAGATTATGAGCTATCACTCAAGGGTGGATCAAGATTATACAAGAGAGTGTACTTGTCATATATTTTAGTTTTCAAAACAATGTTGTAATTTGTGTGCATGCATATATATAGTATAAAGTTGCACTATACACATAAGTACTACTTATGTGAAATTCCCTACAACGAGACCAATCATCATTATTATAGATTAAAGGCCGAGTCATCTACGAGGAATACTGCTAGAAACTCCATTTCTGGAGTAGATAAAGGAGCCGCTAATCCCGACTTACAGGCATTGTTCAATATTATGATGAGTAACATGCTATAAAATGCTCAAGTAACCACTGCAAAATGTTGTTGTGGGTGGTGAAGCACAAGTGCAGGGGTCCAAAGTCCACTTTGCTAAAGTAAATAAGGACTTCTCCAGTCTAAGTGGTAGACCATTCCAAGAAATGGAAGCATCTACGGAATTGCAGGAATGGTTAGGAATCGGTGAAAGAATATTTTATGATTAAAACTGGAGGATGCTACAAGGAGCATATTGGCTTCCAAATAATTCCAGGGAAGGGCTATGAAATGGTGAAATGCTATTTGAGCTATGACTTCCTAGGGTCATTTTACTTGGGAGTCGTTCAAAACTAGATTCAAGGAGAAGTTAACACTAGTAGCTTAAGAGTCGATATTGTTCCATAAGTTTGTGGGTCTGAAGCAAGGAGATATGCCTATTTCAAATATGTTGCTGAGTTTGATGCTTTACCAAAGTAAGGGATGTCCTTCATCGACAATTCATTGAAGAAGAATGAGAAATTTATCATTGGCTTGGATGATTACATAGGCAAGAGATCATGTGTCATATTGATAATACCTTTAAAAGGATAGTGGATAAGGCTTTGAGGCATGAGAGATTTTATCCGAAGTCGAAGACTATTATTCCTAAAGAAGAGCCAAAGCCACGGTCGGGTGGGGAAGACAAGAAGAAGTGGATAATAATAATAAGTGGAAGCAGTTTTAGAATAAAGATGGATAAAGGAAGTAGATCAAATACGGAGTAACTTGCTATAAATGCAGAGAGAAATGTTACAATAGAAGAGATTACAAAGATGAAGTGAATAAGTGTTATAAACATAACAAGCTTGGGAATAATCAAAACAATCACCCAGAGCTATTAAAATAGAAGTAGATGGCGAATGCTTTGCTCTTAGCACTGTCCTAACTCCGTTGAGTGCTCCACCGGTGAAAGAGAAAGGAAAAGGTATCATTATTAAAGGTATGCTTTCTATTTAGGATGCTTCTATATGTGTCTTATTTGATATCGAGGCTTCACATACCTTAATATCTAGTGACTTGATAGAGATGTTAGGATTGAAACCTAAAACTTTTGAGTGACCTTCGATCGTGACGAACCCTATTAGAGGCTTAACTAGCCTATAGTGTAACACCCCATATTTTGGAGGATCCATAATATGAGAAGTTAAATTAAACTAATACTAAGAAATATTATAAAAGAGATGAACACTTTATAAAATTGATTGAATGGACCAAGGGTAATTAGAGCAATCAAGATTGGCCTTGTTAATGAAAATAAATAATTTTTGAATTTTGAATGGGATTGTGCTAAGGGAAACAGCGTAACTATTCTAGAATGGATATTAGCCCAAGATAAAAGCGTTAGCCCACTTTTTTTTGCCCTAACCCTCATTCATTCCATATTATTATATTTCGTAAAATAAAACCCTTAAACTCTAGATCCAAAATTGGCCATTATTATTAAGGAAAAAGAAGGAGATTTAAACTTTAGAGGGAAAGGAAGATTAAACAAGTTTTCTAAAACTAAAATGAGTAAAATCTTTCTCTAAAATCTAACCTAACCTATTGGGTTCAGATTTGATTCTTATATGAATGTTATGGTGATGTTAAACATGATGAGTAAACATTACTTGGTTGTGTTTAGAAATTGAAATGAAGTAAATTTGTTCATGTTCAGGGAAAATCATTATTAAATCATATTTAAATATGCTGTTTATAATGATGAAATTGAGATTCTTTTTCGATTTCATAATCTCTAAAATTAATTTGAAATTAGTATTAATTTTCTAAGTCTGGAAAAGAGTTAATTTTGGGAAATTAATAATTAAAAATAATAAATTAAGAATATTGACCTTAAATTTTAGGAAAAGATAAAATATGATAATATAGATTTTTGGTCATTTTTTGGGAGTTTTTCCATTAGTTTTCAATTTTGTGTGAATTAATTTTCTAAGGAAAAGGAAAATTGACTAACTAAAATGATACGTTATTAGCCCATTTCTAAAATGAGAACTGTAAAGATAAACGTTAGCTAATGGGAATTCGACACTAAATGATATTTGGTGAAAATTTAGTGCTAAGAAAGGAATTTATTAGTTTTCACTCTAGTTACAAGCTTTCCACTTTAAACTCATGAAATCCAACCTACTGTCTACACATGATAACTAGTTTTGTATAACATACAAAGGCTTGGAATTAAAAACTAAGCTTATCGGAATTAACTCACGATCGCTTTTTTGGAGTCATCATGCGAAGACTTATTGAAATCACTAAACCACGAAGGTTATTAGAAATCAATAATGTGATGACATAGAGTATATTTGATGACACTTATAGGGCTAGTACACGATAGCCATCAAGGATATTATTCGTGATGACTACAGATGAGATAGCGCATGATGGCTTATGGCATGTGATGGATTTAAAAGGGAAATAATGTGATGACTATGAATAAGATAAAGCATGAGGCTTTAGGCAAGTTAGCACATGATGGCGTTAGTTGGATTAACATACGATGGTATCAAATGAATTAGTACGCAATGAATATATTTGTAATAGTACGCAATGGATATAGGGAGGTTACCCATAACCATTACTTAAGAAAGGTAATACATGATAGTTTGGAAAGCTATAGACCTACAGTGGCTATGGGATATCCCAATATATTATAAAATAACCTAATATTCAAAAGTTATCCGGTGATGCTTTTCAAGAAAAGATAAATTAGTGATAGACTGGCCTAGGGAGGTGATCACTAAATAAGTTAGTGACGACTTAATGTTGAAATTCTAAAACAAGTAATTATGTTAGGTTTGAATGGATAACAAATTATTGCTTGGCATGGTTCATAACTAATGATAAGTATGCAATATACTTAATTTGAACTGATAAACGACATGGTTCATAAAGGATTGGTAAGTATATGGTATACTTGATTAGAATTTATAATAATTTATATATGACATGGTTCGCAACTAGATGGTAAGTGTGGGTGCACTTCTTGATTGCACATGCATATGGTTTCTTTTATATGATGTTATTTACATATATGATGTACCATGATGATGATGAAGCAAGGGGAATACCAATTCTACCATAGTAGTGTGGTCTCACTGTGGATGACTAGGGAAAAGGTTTTACTCATATCGGGGTATATATCTAACCGATATTTTTATTATTTCATATTAACTCATGGGTACTCATTCGAGTAGGGCTAAGTTTATGGACCAGACATGCAGCTTTTGAAGGATAAATAATGATTCTGAAGATGAAGCAGGAGGCTTGATTAGAATAAACTTTATTTTAAAATTCCATTGTGTGAATTAAGATTTATTATATATTATGTGGTGTGTTGGTATCCTCATATATCGGACACAACACTACTCTATATACCTTTTATTTATATTTACCCCTACGTCGGTAACGATTTAGGTCAAAATGATGTATGAATTACGTAGTTTAAATTGTTATAATGAAAAAGTTTTATTTGGCTACTCTATTTACTTATATTGTGCAAAATAATACTTTATTGACTTTGTCGTTGGAAAATAATTTGCCGATGATTGCATTGCCATCGATGTCCGTATCCGAGTCTCAGAGTCGGGGATGTAACATGTATGGTTTTTCGTGGCTTGGTTTTATTGAGTCATGGTTGTTCTTTTTCTTATGATTGCTTTGTTTTAGGTTTTGTAGGGTTTGGTAATATTCTGGGTATGGACCGGCTTCTCATGTATGTAATAGAGGTGGATTATAAAAGGTCTTTGCTGATGATAGACGTAGATGATGGGCAAAAGGTAGTGTTCGGATGCCTAATAAATAATGCGGTAATGGTTAGCTTTCTATATTCGCTCGATATCTCACATGATGAGTTATCATTAGTACTTATCGTTTGGAAGTATTCAGACATATTTAAGGTGGCAACCAAACTTTCTCCACAAAAATAGATAGAGTTCTATATTGATTTGGTGAAAGATGCAAGACTAGTGGTTATGCCTTTAAGGAGGATTGAAATAACCCATACCTTAATGGGCCCGAAATTCAATTAAATCAAAACACAACTCCATTAAGGCATGGATCGTTGGTTTTGGTAACCTGTAATAAACATAAGTATTTCAGAGTACGATCAATATAAGCTCATATGGAATAGAAATAATAATAGAATATAAATACTAATTGTGACTGCTACCTCGGAATCAATAGTATTCCTTGGATAATTAATTGTCTTGTCAGTGCCGAGCATGAATAAGAAAACTTCACCATCTACCATTCCTGTCTTACACCAGTAGTTGTCCCTCTAAATCTATCCCATAGGCTGTAATGATGGGTGGGTAAGAACAACATTCCCATGACTAAAAAATTGCGTACTTTACCAAAAACATTAATTTATGTCGATTCATTTCCATTCAAGTGTTATGCCAATTATTTGCGATTAATCAGTTTTAATCCGAAGTGAACATACGATATGCCCAACCTCCTCCGAGGCATAACTATATATGCATGTTTATACATATAGACATATACTACCCAAAAACCTCGACCACTTAATACTTCTTAAAGAGGGAGGAGGCAGGCTCCAGTAACCATTGAATACCTCAATCCTCGAAGCAGTCCCTTCGCAACATAAATGCTAGTCAATCGACCCTAGATACAAAGACTAGTGACACCTATATATGGTTCTATAATGCATAATTTAATTGCCGTACTACTAACGCATCTCAAAGACTCATTTAATAGTTAACTACCCCATCTATAATGATCGAAAATTTCATCGCTTTGATTTATGAATATTTAATTAATTTTAAATACTCAAATAATAGATTTTATAATTAAAATAAAAATATTTTAAATAATGACTGATAATGGTGAAATAGTTTTCCAAATGTGTTTACAAAAGTATATAGTTCAAAGAAAAATCGATATGAATGGAATTCGTTTTATGAACTTTCGACTTTTCATCCGCTAAAGTTATTAGAAACATTGTAAACTCTACTGTATAATTATATACATAAAAATATAATAAGTTAGAGTTATATGATGTATATATGTACATTTATATACTCAGTGTGTATATATAATTAAATGTACTTATTATGTAATTTTATAATAAAAGATGCCTTAGGGAAGCATAAGTACATTAGGTGCAACATTAGTAAATTTGGCATTAAAAACATGTTGGCTAAGGAATGAGAAGGAGGTACAAGCTTGTGAGCTGAGTTACATGAAGGTGAGGTTGCATGTTGATCGGGCAAGAGGAGGTAGAGGGTAAAGGACCAATATTATTAAGGTAATTTACTTTATTTCTTGCTTATGAATACCCCTTTGATTTCTTCAATTTTGCCTTCTCTTCCTTCTACCATATCTTATCTAAATGAGTTTTATTTTAATAGACCATAATAAATTATAGTGACTACAAGTTTCATGTTATTCTTCAAATATTGAGCGTAGCCATATCCAAATCTCATTTCTTTCAGACCTATTTTCGAACCCAGATTTTCAAGTATGAAAATTCGTCTTCTTCTTTTGATCATATCTTCCTCAAAATAGATACAAAATGAGTGATTCATTTTTTAAATAGTAGGGAAAGAATTTCCAAGAGCTTTCACTTTGATAACTTCCAAAAATTCCATGAGTTACTTGTTCAAAAATCATTTAGCAGAAGACCCATTTTTGAGTTTGATTTCTGTCAATTCGATGATAATCCAAAGTCCCTCCACCTTTCAAGGCCGACTCCACCCTTTAGGCTATGTGCACTATTAACAAGATTTCTTGTCAACACATCAAAAGTATGCTAAGAGAACTGAATTGTTCTTTATACAAGTAATGCAGAAAAGAAGGCGTTAATCCTCATAAGATTGCCTTTAGATTAGGCTTTATTTGGCAATCGATCTCAAGCAGGCCTTTCAACTGAGTCAAAAGTGTCGGTTTTTATGTTAGGTGACCTTTTGATCTAGTTGAGTAAGTATGGATTCTCCTTTGAGAACTATCCTTTCCAAATTTATGGAAGTATCTTAGAAAATATTCCCTTGAAGTGTTTCGACCTTGTTGGAAGCCTTGTGGGTTGAGTTGCTAGGATTTATCTCAAGAATCTGATATAAGGTTTCTGACCTTGTTGGAAGCGTAATGATCTTGATAATGAATTGGAACCAAATTGAGTAGTCTAGGTTATGACCTTTTCAAGAGCTTAGGGTTAAGAGTAGTTTAAGCCTTGGATTGGGATCTTAAGTGGGGAGTGGGTGGTTTCGATCTGGTCGAAAGCTGTGGATATAACCTCCTTGAACTTAACTCAATGATTTCATACTTGGGTGTTTAGAGCATAGGTTTCGACCTTGTCAAAGACTTCATCTTAGAGTGAAGATGGATCTAACTTGGCTACATAAGTTATTAAAACTTAAAGGGGGTTTCGACAATGTCAGTAGTAGCCCTTCGATGGAGGTGAAGCCTTAAAAATAGAAGTGAATCCAACAAAAGCTAAATTGAAATAATAAAATAGTATAAAGTAATTGATCCTGTTGTCCAGCTCAAAATACTTTATTTCTCTAAATTTCTAAGTTGAAGTGAAATTTAGGGTTACAAAGCATGACTTAAGAATACATAGTTTTAGAATGAGAGGAATCATATCTGCCAAACATGACTCTTGGATCTTATTTATAGATGCGGCTTGGCACCTTTGGACCCTGACATTTTCGACTGGGTCAGAAAGTGGCTATTGAGTGACTTAACAAGGTGCCGCCTTTGTTAAAAGGTATGGTGGTGCTCCTGTTCTTTGAGTTGTCTTGAGAGTGCTTCCGACTTTGCCGATAGACTTTGCTTATTGGTTTCGATGATGTTGGTTATGCCCATGCTATTTTTTCTGATCTGATGCGGAACCCTTCTTGGATCATGTTGGTCTCAACCGACTTGAAAGGCTTACTAGAGCTTTCGAAGGGGTTTATCTAGAGAATATTTGCAACCAACCTGTTTTAATGAAGGAGAAACCATTGGTTTCGAAAGGTTTGACATGTATTCAAAGAGCTACTCTTCATTGTTGTAACAACCCGATATTTTCAGCCATTCACATCTGCACGTGTCGGACTTGAATTTCTCAAAATACCGCATTGTAATAAAATTTGGAGCAAATAAAAAACAATCATAGAATCACAGACATAGAAATATCAGAATAACTCGCAGCGGAAATTAAAATACCATAGTAGTTCATGAAGCTAATATAACAAAGTCTCGAAACAAAATACATAATATAAGTCTGAAACATATACAACAGAAATCCCCAATACATAGAAGTTTATAAATACAAGAGCTGAAATAGACAACTGAAACTGAAATGGATAGATAACTAGATAAGCAAGATCTCCAGCGATTCCTAGCTCCAGAAAAAATCCAAAGCTAAGCTATAAATACTCAGGCTGAACCCGAGAATAAAGTAGAAACAAAACACTCGAGTTAGCACATACATACTTATATAATGTAAACCAACTCAAGTGAACTGTAGTAGTAATGCACAATAACTTAAAGGATGCTTGGGATCGCCCATCCTTTAAGGATCCTTTAAACCATCAATTAAACAGTATAGACGCTATTATAACAATGCCTATATTAAAGTAAACTATGCAAATAACAGTGCTAATGTGGCTAGGGTAGCGTAGAGCTGTAGCAATTGTTCACCTCTAGTCACACTCTCAAATTGAAGGTGTACATCCAAAAATCTCAAGGCATACAGAGAAGTGTAACCGTGGTTAAAATTCCAAAATGGTATTTTATACTTCAAAAATCAAATATCATTTCAAAATTCAATTTTATTAAAAATTCATTTTTAAAATATCAAAATAGCATATCCTTCCAGAACCTCGTTCATTTTTATTTAATTTAAATACCATTCCAAATCACATTTCAAAATGTTTTATATTTCAAATCGAATATTCCATTTAAACCAATTAAAATAAAGTTATTATACTTTAAAAAAAAATCAAATCTTCAATTCCCAAAAATTTAGTCTTTTCAGAATTCATTTATTCACTTAAATTTATTAAAACGGTGAAATTTCAGCTTTCACAGCATTTAGAAAATGCTACGGAAAGTTACATTGAAAACAATTCAATTTAGCAAAGATAGCATTTACAAAAATGCTGTAATAGTTTAGGTTTCAAATAAAAGCTTTAGTTCAATTCTACAACTACAGCGCTTACAAAGTGCTGTAATAGCCCTGAGTTTATTTTTTTTCCTTTTAGTTCATTTGTATAAAGTACAACACTTAGAAATGCTTTAATATCCCTTACTTCAGAAATGGTAGCAATTCTGAAATGCTATTAATTAAATTCCAAACTTTCAATACAATTTCATAAACAATTAAAATTTAATTTAAACCATTTTTAACTCATAAAAATTATAATTTCTCACTTTCGAAAATGATCATTTAAATACCCTTTAATTTATGATTTTATGAAGTGAGATTTTTATAAAAAAATCAAATTTTAATAATTTACTTATTAAATTCAAGCATATCAATTTCAACTCTTTATAATTAAAATTTTAATCTAACACTTAAGTTTAAATTATCACTTCAAAATATAACTTATTTTTCATTTTATTTACTTAATTCAAAATTCACTTTTAAACAAAATTTTCAAATTCCAAATTTTAGTTATATTTCAAATTTCAACTTAACCATTTATTTATTTCAAATTTTAACTTGTACAAAATCATTAACACTTTATAAAAATCATTTAAATTCAAATTTAAATTAAATTATCATAAATTAAAATTTTTAAAATATTTTAAATCCTTTTTGAAAAATATATACATTAACCACGGGTCTGTATAATATTTTCTAACCTAGGTCAAATGATACGGATAATATATCATTTCAATCCATAATTTACAAAGAAAATTCCGGGTTCTACCATTTCAAACCCGCAATCCCAAGTTAAAATAAAAAAAATCACTCAGGCCTGTCATTTCAGCCCATAACGATTTTTTCCTATTCTAAAGTCCGTTCGGGTATGTATCATTTCAACCCATGGTGATTCTATTCTACAGGGAACTTGCTGTAACGACCCAGAATTTTGAACAATTTAATTTGGAAATATTTAATTAATTTTAAATATTTGAAAATTGGTTTAGTTTGAATTCCTAATATAACTATGAATTTGGCGATTAAATTTTAGAATTTAATCTATTGAAAGTTGAATAAAAATTTGAATCTTTGATTTTAAGCTGATTTAAAAATATTTTAAAGGGTTGTAAAATCCATATTGATAATACTGAAGATAATGGAAGCTTCAGAATTGAATTTGAAACTTCTTTGTTCAGTTTTGAAATTTTAATCGTTTGAATCGATATTTAAAAATAGCCGTCCGAGGCATAGTCTCGGAATTCGACGAAGCCAGTTCCATTGGGTCCGTAATATTGAATTATCTCGGATTTCAAATTTCGTATTTTTATGAGTTGTTGTGTGAGAATACGACACGTAAACGCGTTGAAAGTTGTATCGAAACAAAGTGAATTTAAATTTAAAACAAACGGCAGCATCCCTAAAAATATGCCTAAAATCGCGATATAAGGACGTGCTTGCACGACTCTTCTCTGATAAATCACGTTCTCTCCTTCAATTTCAAACGAAAAAAAATCAGAAGCCAAAATAAAACAAATAATGGCCGAAGCCCTCCCTCTCATTCGAAAATCAATTCAAAAATCGAAATCGCAAACGACATTGAATCCAGATCCCTCTTCTCTCGTATCCAAAATAAAACAATCAATGGCCGAGTTTCCTCTATCAAATTCATTCGAAAAATAATAATAATAATAATTTAACAACGGCCGAAGCCCTAATCGAAATCAAATAAGGGATTCACGAGGGGGAGCTCGGCAGCATTGAACTCGATCGCGATGCCATGAAGTAGCGGCGACGAGGTGAGGCAACGCACGCGTGCTCGCGCATGGGTGAAGGCGACGCGATTTGGGCTATCGCGATTCATGGAGGCTCGAGGCAGGAAGCGCGAGGTAGCAATGGCGTTCATCTCGACCGATAGGGGCGGGCCTGTGTCGCGATGGTCGTAGGCTCGAGTTCGAGCTGATGATTTCACAGTGAGGTATAATTGCAAGTTTATTTTGATTTCATTTTAATAAAAAATAATAAATGCTAACGGTAAGGAAATTTATTAAATTGATTTTTAGTTTGAATCAATGGAAATAATAATAATAATAATAATGTGTAACCAGTATTTAAATTTTTACAGTAAGTTAAATATTAAATTTTTTAACATCTTAATTTGAAATTAAGAAATTGCGGTAAAGAAAATTATATGTAGATTTATAGATTTACAGAAAGATAATACAATAGATTTTTAATATATATAGTATAGAAATTTTCAGTTTGTATAAAATTTACAGTAAATAAGTTTTACTTTATATATATATATATATATGTATTAGGAAAAAATTTATATGTCACAGTAAAGTTTTAAAACAGTTTTAAATTTTAAGTTAACTTTAATTTAATTTAAACCTAAGAAAAATATAATAATAATGAACTGAACTGTTTTAAAATTTGAAAGTATGTCTATATCAGACAAGAAAAGAATAGATTAATTGGTTTAATTCAAATATTAATAAAATCATTGGCTAATTTAATTTACCTAATAGGAATTTAATTTATTAGATAAAATGATTTATTTAAAGGGAATTTAGATTAAAACTTAATTTTTTTATAATTATTTAAAAGAAATTGATTTAAAATGAAATCACCGATGAATCAAAATTATCAAATGAAAATTTATTATTCGATCTGTTCGAATATTAATAAATTGTGTATAATATTTATACAAGGTATAAATCAAGGAAATCAAGTCGAGATGGAAAATGGATGGCAAATTAAAAAGCAAAGGTGAGAACTTCTCACTCAAAAATTTAAAGTTGGATTTGTAGTTAATTATTGATTGCTATTTGGTTGTGATATTAGATATAGTAGGATATATCTATATATATAGCAATATATATATATATATATATATATATATATATATATATATATATTGGCATATGTATATATTGCAGTAGATGATTTCCCGCATTGTATAGCGGATGAGACCCTATTGCGCCGCCTATTAAGCGGATAATATTTTATAAATCTCATATACCGCGATATTCCACCTCGAAGTGGGATGGGTATTGTGCTAATGTCTGTGGATGCAGGGAAACAGGTTGGAGGGATCCAACTGGATTCCTCACAAATATTTATTGATTTTAGATATTGTGATATTTGATTGTTTATCATATCGATATATGATATTTAAAAGTCGTGATTGACTATTTGATGTGTTGCATCATCGGATCCAATTTTGAAGTTTAAAAATAACGATTTTGATTTTTAAGGGATTTCTAAAGTGATTTTTGGAAATATACGTTTATGAAATATTTTTTTGAATTGATTCATCTTAAATAAATAAACGTTATAATTTTAATGTTGTAAAAATTATGATTTTTGAGACATACAGTTAAAAGTTGATTTTTGAAAATATGGGATTAATGATTTTATAAAATAGTTAAAATTGGGATTTTTGAATTTAATTATAAAAAGTTTAAAAATAGGATTTATAAAATTTGATTATTTTATAAATCAAAATGATGAAATTATAAAGGAGTTTAAAGACGTTTTAAAAGAATAATATAAATTGATCCATATAAAAGATTTATAAATTGATATTTATAAATTTAAAATATTGGAATTGTAAAACGAGCTTTTATAAGTGTTAGAAGGAATTGTGAATGAATTTCATAAATGAATGAAATTTATAGAATTATAACGGTGAAGTTATAAATGGAATTTTATAAACAGTAGGTTTATAAAATATGTAAAGTTATTTAAAAGAATAGATTTGGATAAATAAATGAATCTTATAAGTTATAAGATTTATAATTATGAAGTTAAAAGAACAATTTTGTAAACAAATAAATTATAAGCATTTAACTTATAATATGGACTTTCGGTATATAATTGAGTTATAAATCGAATAGGTTAATAAAGGAAATTTGTAAAAGGAAGTTTTTATAAAATAAATAGAAATGGAATTTATAAACATTGTTTTATAAATCCGCAACGACTTATCTTGATAAGTAAATTGTTGTAATTTGTTAATGGAGTTATATTCACGTTTAGACAGTGAATAATCCTTTAAAACAAAAGGAATAGAAATGATGAAATTGGTTAACAAGTATATTCACGTTTTTGAATAGTGAATAATATACTAAAGAAAATGTTTTGGATGTGATGTTTTAAATAGAATTAAAACAATCTAAAGATGTTTTAAAATGTATTAACTATCGAAACCAAAGATTTCAACATTCATTGTTGAAATAGACGTTTTCGAGAAATAGAAGGAAATGGTAGATTATAACACCGTTGTTATAATAGATGATTTCCGAAAGGAAATGTTTCGTATAGTATTAGGATTTATATATCTATTTTAATTTCGAATCTCTATACTAGTGATTTTGGGTTGTCGTAACGATGTTTTACGCAACATTCATTTTGGTCCAAATAAATATGTTTAAGAGAATGATTTCCTTAAAGAATGAAATATATACTTAATTTCGATTAGAGTATATTGAATATTTTCCAAGTGAAGAAAATAAAAAGACTTGTGAATTACTTATAAATAAATAAGTATGGAAATGTTTTTCCAATGTGAAATGAAAAGTTTAGAGAATTTATCTTTTTGAAGATAAATTGAAAATGAATAATTGAAAACGTATATTCGTAGTTATTTTGGAAATGTAAATTCAATATGGAATTTAAAAATGAAATTTGGAAAATGGGTTTAAAAATAAATATTGATTTATTTTTGAAGAATGGAAAATATATATCTTGTAAAGATATTTTTGGAAAATAAATAATTTGGAAAATTATTTGGAATCTGGTGATGTTGTGCATATCCATTGATAGTTCAATAACCGACTATCAATATTTACCTTTGAATGGGTATTTGTTGTGATTTGCTTGAATTTGAATGCCACACTTAGTTTTTTTTAAAATAAGCACTCACTATTCGGGTTAACCGGGAAAGGACCTTGGGGTCGTAAAACCCATTTCGAATATGTGATACGTCGTTATGAATTGCATTTGAAGATCGGTGTTGAAGACCGGATATTTTCAAAAACGAAAGGGTTTCTTGTTGATTGTCTCTGCACTGGCTGATCCCCGGTATAGAGATCTCCATATGTGATGGGAAATCCGGACGTGATTAGAGATTATCCAGGTTACAAGGACTTCGTTGTAAGTGCCTTCGGTTCTGTTCGATCCCGGAACAGACTTGTATGGATAGTATGCCTGACATTACAAACTGAGGTATAAAGCTGATTTCTTTCAAATATATTTCTGTTGGTGGCGGAGAATTTATTCTCTTAGCTTAACACCCTTCTCTGAGACGTACGAGCTCAGAGGTTATGTAGTTGAAGGTTATTAGCGATATATTCCCAATTTGGTAATGTGACATGCTGAGTGTTGCTGTGAAATGATCATTGTGTTGATCATTTGCGATAAGATCATTTGTTTGATCGTTTATCTTTGTGATCATTTATATGATCATTTGTTGACCCAAAGCATGGCTTTTGTATAAAGCATGGCTTTGTGGACGAGACTTCGTAGAGCCTCACACCCCGGAATGGTCAAAACAGGAAAGATGCAGCAAGGTTATGAGGGGTAGCTCCCTTTAGGGTATGTGCATTTCCTTCTGAAAAAGGGTGGTATCATGGTATGGAGCACAGATGCTTACTCATGTTGAAACACTTATTATTATGGTGTGATGTTGATTACGAGCGCTCGGTTAAAGGTCCCAAAGAACCGGGGGATGGCATACTCGTGTCAGTAGTTACCCAGTTTGGGGTAACCCGGCCTTGTGTTGGCAGAGATCTGGTTTGGTTCTCGGGGACGTCCTTCCAGAGGCGTTCTCATGTGGCAATGGGAAGTTCCTTGTCCTGACCATTCGTTGGAAATCCAAAGAAACAATACGAACTTGTACGGTATTAGTTGTATAACCTGCCATGGAATGTGGCGGTAACCTGCTATTGAACATGGTAGCTATAGTAGGCATAAGTGCAGAATGTCTATGCTGGCTAAGATTTATATCTTTATTTTCAAAATGATTTTCTCCACACTATGCACTAGTAATAATATCAAATGTTCTTTTTAATGCATATCAAGCATCTTTGACTATCATAAGGAGAAATCTCCTCCGATTCTGCGTTTGCATTGTGTGTGTGTGCGGGAGGTCTTATGATAGTCTCATTTTTAAAAGCATAGCGAGTTGAATTTAAAAATATTCCTCTATTTTTGATTTTAAAGAAAAAAATAAACTGTTTTGATTTCTCACACCAGTCACATGACTGACTCGGAGTTTATTGTTTTCCTTCCTAAACTCTGGGTGCCCACCAATTTCCACACGGGCAGTCAAGAGTTAAGGTTTATCAGGATATTCTGGAATTCAGGAGTTGCTGGAGGCAAGTTGGATGGCATGACGTATTACTAGTATATAGTATTTCTTTTCCGCTGCATTGTTTGTTGTTGTACACTCTGATGTAATGTAATGTAATAACTGATATAGTTCTTTGTTTAAAGATTATTCAGTTATCTATTATATGTTGTTCCGCTGCGAATTGTGAGATTGTAATATTGTTCTGTTAGTTCTTTCCGTTCTATTTTCTATCTTTTCTCTCTTCTTCTACCTCTTTCTTTTTCTTTTCTTTTTCTTAAACCCTAACATTTCGGTTTTTCGGCAACGAAAAATCGCGATCGTTACAATTTGGTATCAGAGCATATGGTTAAGCGACAACCATGGCTCTGTTGGGTGTTACTCATTAGAGATAGAGTCAGCAGTACTCTAGAATGAGTTTGAGTGTAATAATAGATATGAGCGCGTATTTGTTAGTGAATATAAAATTATTTTTGAATCGGGTAAATAAGATAATTTTGCCCAAAACTATTTTCGTATAGAAAAGAAATGATTTTCTATGAATTATTATAGTATATGGTTGCATAATTGTTAGGAAGTAATAATATTAAATTATTATCATTAGTATATGGAATTAAAAAAAAAGAAATAAATTGAAATTCCCTTTGTTAGTAATTAAGTAAATTCGAGATGAATTGAATATGGAAATTGAAATTTAAAATGAATAAGTGAATGTACTAATTGAATTAAATTAGTGAATGAAATAGATTTGAAATGGTTTGAACGAAATTTGTTTGGTAAATAAAATAAACCAAATGAAAATATGAAATGAAAATTGAACTGGAGTAGAATTAAAATAAATTGAATCGGTGTCAATTTAAATTGATTATAAACTAGAATAGATATTATATTAAGTGAATATCATTAAATTTGCATAGAAATAATTGTCGTTTGACACAAACAAGATTGTATAAAATTATATGAGTTAATGAAAGCAAATAAAATTGATTTTTGAATCAATTAATATTGTATGAATTCGTTTTGCTTAGAAATGAATAGAATGAAGAAAATGAGTTGTAAACGACTTGATTTAATGGAAATGTCATGTGAATTGGTCGTAAGCGACTAAAGATGAATTAAAACCATATGTATTGCTAATGGAATTTATCTTGGATGTATTGCCGATAAAATCTATATATTTGTTATTGAAAATGAATGGAATGTTAATAGATTTCTTATATTTGTCACTGACGTGTTTAAACTGAGTAAGTGCAGGTTTTGGAAGCCGTTTGGCTGTATTTTGGGTTGCGCAATATGCAAATAATTAGCTGCTTTGCTTTAAAATGCTAATAAGGTACGCCTACGCAATAAAAATAGGAAATATGAACTGTTTTTCTGTTTTCCGACCGTGTGGGTTGATGTATACATATTTATACATATTGTGAAATTGCAAAAGCTCCTCCGTACAAGGGAGACTCTGCCAAAATTTTCTGTGAATTTTGGGAGTTAGAAATTTTTTGAAATTTTTTGGAAAATTTTAGTTAACGACAAATCGATTTCGAAATTTGCAAATTGAAATGAATTAGTGAATAAACTAATTTAAAGTAGTAATATGAATTAGTAAATGAAAGTTAATCGTTAGAATTCAATAATTAGAATTGAGAATTGAATTCAAATAGAATTGAAATTGTGAATTGAATTGAAATGTAAAATTGAATGAAAATGGATATGTAACTTCAATAGTGAAGTAAAAATGTATGAGAAGCATATATTGGAAATTTTGTAATGGAATTGGCAAAATGGTTTGTATGTTGGAATTGGATATTATGGATAGCAAGATATACAGGTGTATTAAAAGAAATGGAATTGAGATTTTGATTTCGAAGATAAAATTGAATTGCTCGACAAAAAGGTACGTATTTCAATTTCAGTATGAAATTTGATGATTTTCTTCTCCAGCCACTTGGCTCTCTCTTTTCTTTTTGATTCTGAGGGGCCGTGGTGCCATTTTGTAGTCGTACCGAGCTAGCCGCGCAAAGCAGACGCTGGCGAAATTTTTCGAAAATTTAGGGTGTTAGAAAAAATTTTGAGAAAATTTTGGAAGTTTAGAATTTGAATTTAAATTTAAATTTAAATTTGAATTGTTAGGAAAACAATATTGTTTGGAACCTATAATTGAAGTTGGAAAGCTAGTTGAAATGATAATGAATCTCTAGTAAAAAGATTTAGGTTAGTAAGTTGATAAAACTATTTGGATTATGAAAAATAATAGACGGGGTAGGGGCATTCTTCTTAACTTGTAATTTCAGGACGAAATTCTTTTAAGGGGAGAAGATTGTAACGACCCAGAATTTTGAACAATTTAATTTGGAAATATTTAATTAATTTTAAATATTTTAAAATTGGTTTAGTTTGAATTCCTAATATAACTATGAATTTGGCGATTAAATTTTAGAATTTAATCTATTGAAAGTTGAATAAAAATTTGAATCTTTGATTTTAAGCTGATTTAAAAATATTTTAAAGGGTTGTATAATCCATATTGATAATACTGAAGTTAATAGAAGCTTCAGAATTGAATTTGAAACTGCTTTGTTCAGTTTTGAAATTTTAATCGTTTGAATCGATATTTAAAAATAACCGTCCGAGGCACAGTCTCGGAATTCGACGAAACCAGTTCCATTGGGTCCGTAATATTGAATTATTCTCGGATTTCAAATTTCGTATTTTTCTGAGTTGTTGTGTGAGAATACGACACGTAAACGCATTGAAAGTTGTATCGGAACAAAGTGAATTTAAATTTAAAACAAACGGCAGCATCCCTAAAAATATGCCTAAAATCGCGATACAAGGACGTGCTTGCACGACTCTTCTCTGATAAATCACGTTCTCTCCTTCAATTTCAAATGAAAAAAAATCAGAAGCCAAAATAAAACAAATAATGGCCGATGCCCTCCCTCTCATTCGAAAATCAATTCAAAAATCGAAATCGCAAACGACATTGAATCCAGATCCCTCTTCTCTCGTATCCAAAATAAAACAATCAATGGCCGAGTTTCCTCTATCAAATTCATTCGAAAAAAAGAAAAAATAATAATTTAACAACGGCCGAAGCCCTAATCGAAATCAAATTAGGGATTCACGAGGGGGAGCTCGGCATCATTGAACTCGATCGCGATGCCATGAAGTAGCGGCGACGAGGTGAGGCAACGCGCGCGTGCTCGTGCATGGGTGAAGGCGACGCGATTTGGGCTGTCGCGATTCGTGGAGGCTGGAGGCAGGAAGCGCGAAGTAGCAGTGGCGTTCATCTCGACCGATGGGGGCGGGCCTGTGTCGCGATGGTCGTAGGCTCAAGTTCGAGCTAATGATTTCACAGTGAGGTATAATTGCAAGTTTATTTTGATTTCATTTTAATAAAAAATAATAAATGTTAACGATAAGGAAATTTATTAAATTGATTTTTAGTTTGAATCAATGGAAAAAAATAATAATGTGTAACCAGTATTTAAATTTTTACAGTAAGTTAAATATTAAATTTTTTAACATCTTAATTTGAAATTAAGAAATTGCGGTAAAGAAAATTTTATGTAGATTTATAGATTTACAGAAAGATAATACAATAGACTTTTACTATATATAGTTTAGAAATTTTCAGTTTGTATAAAATTTACAGTAAATAAGTTTTACTTTAAATATATATATATATATATATATATATATATATATATATATATAGGTATCAGGAAAAAATTTATAGGTCACAGTAAAGTTTTAAAACAGTTTTAAATTTTAAGTTAACTTTAATTTAATTTAAACCTAAGAAAAATATAATAATAATGAATTGAACTGTTTTAAAATTTGAAAGTATGTCTATATCAGACAAGAAAAGAATATATTAATTAGTTTAATTCGAATATTAATAAAATCATTGGCTAATTTAATTTACCTAATAGGAATTTAATTTATTGGATAAAATGATTTATTTAAAGGGAATTTAGATTAAAACTTAATTTTTTTATAATTATTTAAAAGAAATTGATTTAAAATGAAATCACCGATGAATCAAAATTATCAAATGAAAATTTATTATTCGATCTGTTCGAATATTAATAAATTGTGTATAATATTTATACAAGGTATAAATCAAGGAAATCAAGTCGAGATGGAAAAGGGATGGCAAATTAAAAAGCAAAGGTGAGAACTTCTCACTCAAAAATTTAAAGTTGGATTTGCAGTTAATTATTGATTGCTATTTGGTTGTGATATTAGATATAGTAGGATATATATATATAGCAATATATATATATATATATATTGGCATATGTATATATTGCAGTTGATGATTTCCCGCATTGTATAGCGGATGAGACCCTATTGCGCCGCCTATTAAGCGGATAATATTTTATAAATCCCATATACCGCGATATTCCACCTCGAAGTGGAATGGATATTGTGCTAATGTCTGTGGATGCAGGGAAACAGGTTGGAGGGATCCAACTGGATTCCTCACAAATATTTATTGATTTTAGATATTGTGATATTTGATTGTTTATCATATCGATATATGATATTTAAAAGTCGTGATTGACTATTTGATGTGTTGCATCATCGGATCCAATTTTGAAGTTTAAAAATAACGATTTTGATTTTTAAGGGATTTCTAAAGTGGTTTTTGGAAATATATGTTTATAAAATATTTTTTTGAATTGATTCATCTTAAATAAATAAACGTTATAATTTTAATGTTATAAAAATTATGATTTTTGAGAAATACAGTTAAAAGTTGATTTTTGAAAATATGGGATTAATGATTTTATAAAATAGTTAAAATTAGGATTTTTGAATTTAATTATAAAAAGTTTAAAAATAGGATTTATAAAATTTGATTATTTTATAAATCAAAATGATGAAATTATAAAGGAGTTTAAAGACGTTTTAAAAGAATAATATAAATTGATCCATATAAAAGATTTGTAAATTGATATTTATAAATTTAAAATATTGGAATTGTAAA
Organism: Allium cepa; assembly: GCA_030765085.1. NCBI lineage: Eukaryota > Viridiplantae > Streptophyta > Magnoliopsida > Asparagales > Amaryllidaceae > Allium > Allium cepa. Next base: position 189,424,026 of record CM060929.1, on the reverse strand, counting down.
ACGAGCTTTTATAAGTGTTAGAAGGAATTGTGAATGAATTTCATAAATGAATGAAATTTATAGAATTATAACGGTGAAGTTATAAATGAAATTTTATATACAGTAGGTTTATAAAATTTGTAAAGTTATTTAAAAGAATAGATTTGGATAAATAAATGAATCTTATAAGTTATAAGATTTATAATTATGAAGTTAAAAGAACAATTTTGTAAACAAATAAATTATAAGCATTTAACTTATAATATGGACTTTCGGTATATAATTGAGTTATAAATCGAATAGGTTAATAAAGGAAATTTGTAAAAGGAAGTTGTTACAAAATAAATAGAAATGGAATTTATAAACATTGTTTTATAAATCCGCAACGACTTATCTTGATAAGTAAATTGTTGTAATTTGTTAATGGAGTTATATTCACGTTTAGACAGTGAATAATCCTTTAAAACAAAAGGAATAGAAATGATGAAATTGGTTAACAAGTATATTCACGTTTTTGAATAGTGAATAATATACAAAAGAAAATGTTTTGGATGTGATGTTTTAAATAGAATTAAAACGATCTAAAGATGTTTTAAAATGTATTAACTATCGAAACCATAGATTTCAACATTCATTGTTGAAATAGACGTTTTCAAGAAATAGAAGGAAATGGTAGATTATAACACAGTAGATATAATAGATGATTTCCGAAAGGAAATGTTTCGTATAGTATTAGGATTTATATATCTATTTTAATTTCGAATCCCTATACTAGTGATTTTGGGTTGTTGTAAGGATGTTTTACGCAACATTCGTTTTGGCCCAAATAAATATATTTAAGAGAATGATTTCCTTAAAGAATGAAATATATACTGAATTTCGATTAGAGTATATTGAATATTTTCCAAGTGAAGAAAATAAAAAGACTTGTGAATTACTTATAAATAGATAAGTATGGAAATGTTTTTCCAATGTGAAATGAAAAGTTTAGAGAATTTATCTTTTTGAAGATAAATTGAAAATGAATAATTGAAAACGTATATTCATAGTTATTTTGGAAATGTAAATTCAATATGGAATTTAAAAATGAAGTTTGGAAAATGGGTTTAAAAATAAATATTGATTTATTTTTGAAGAATGGAAAATATATATCTTGTAAAGATATTTTTGGAAAATAAATAATTTGGAAAATTATTTGGAATCTGATGATGTTGTGCATATCCATTGATAGTTCAATAACCGACCATCAATATTTACCTTTGAATGGGTATTTGTTGTGATTTGCTTCAATTTGAATGCCACACTTTTTTTTTTTAAAATAAGCGCTCACTATTCGGGTTAACCGGGAAAGGACCTTGGGGTCGTATAACCCATTCCGAATATGTGATACGTCGTTATGAATTGCATTTGAAGATCGTTGTTGAAGACCGGATATTTTCAAAAATGAAAGGGTTTCTTGTTGATTGTCTCTGCACTGGCTGATCCCCGGTATAGAGATCTCCATATGTGATGGGAAATCCGGACGTGATTAGAGATTATCCGGGTTACAAGGACTTCGTTGTAAGTGCCTTCGGTTCTGTTCGATCGCGGAACAGACTTGTATGGATAGTATGCCTGACATTACAAATTGAGGTATAAAGCTGATTTCTTTCAAATATATTTCTGTTGGTGGCGGAGAATTTATTCTCTTAGCTTAACACCCTTCTCTGAGACGTACGAGCTCAGAGGTTATGTAGTTGAAGGTTATCAGCGATATATTCCCAATTTGGTAATGTGACATGCTGAGTGTTGCTGTGAAATGATCATTGTGTTGATCATTTACGATAAGATCATTTGTTTGATCGTTTATCTTTGTGATCATTTCTATGATCATTTGTTGAACCAAAGCATGGATTTTGTATAAAGCGTGGCTTTGTGAATGAGACTTCGTCGAGCCTCACACCCCGGAATGGTCAAAACAAGAAAGATGCAGCAAGGTTATGAGGGGTAGCTCCCTTTAGGGTATGTGCATTTCCTTCTGGAAAAGGGTGGTATCATGGTATGGATCCCAGATGCTTACTCATGTTGAAACACTTATTATTATGGTGTGATGTTGATTACGAGCGCTCGGTTAAAGGTCCCAAAGGACCGGGGGATGGCATACTCGTGTCAGTAGTTGCCCAGTTAGGGGTAACCCGGCCTTGTGTTGGCAGAGATCCGGTTTGGTTCTCGGGGACGTCCTTCCAGAGGCGTTCTCATGTGGCAATGGGAAGTTCCTTGGCCTGACCATTCGTTGGAAATCCAAAGAAACAATACGATCTTGTATGGTATTGGTTGTATAACCTGCCATGGAATGTGGCGGTAACCTGCTATTGAACATGGTAGCTATAGTAGGCATAAGTGCGGAATGTCTATGCTGGCTAAGATTTATATCTTTATTTTCAAAATGATTTTCTCTACACCATGCACTAGTAATAATATCAAATGTTCTTTCTAATGCGTATCAAGCATCTTTGACTATCATAAGGAGAAATCTCCTCTGATTCTGCGTTTGCATTGTGTGTGTGCGGGAGGCCTTATGGTAGTCTCATTTTTAAAAGCATAGCGAATTGACTTTAAAAATATTCCTCTATTTTTGATTTTAAAGAAAAAAAATAAACTGTTTTGAGTTCTCACACCAGTCACATGACTGACTCGGAGTTTATTGTTTTCCTTCCTAAACTCTGGGTGCCCACCAATTTCCACACGGGCAGTCAAGAGTTAAGGTTTATCAGGATATTCTGGAATTCAGGAGTTGCTGGAGGCAAGTTGGATGGCATGACGTATTACTAGTATATAGTATTTCTTTTCCGCTGCATTGTTTGTTGTTGTACACTCTGATGTAATGTAATGTAATGTAATAACTGATATAGTTCTTTGTTTAAAGATTATTCATTTATCTATTATATGTTGTTTCGCTGCGAATTGTGAGATTGTAATATTGTTCTGTTAGTTCTTTCCGTTCTATTTTCTATCTTTTCTCTCTTCTTCTACCTCTTTCGTTTTCTTTTCTTTTTCTTAAACCCTAACATTTCGGTTTTTCGGCAACGAAAAATCGCGATCGTTACACTTGCAGTGTGACAAACTGATGTAATTAAACAGTATAGCATCATATAGCAGTAACAGATGATATGACAGATTTATAAACAGGGTGATCATCATATAAATAATATCACAGGCAGGTATAACATGATAATATAATATTCTACCTATTCACTTGTGATCGACTCACTATTATATAAGTATAAATGTCAAGCGTGATTACTCACTTGTTTCAAGCTAGAGATCGCAAGACAAAGCACACAAACGAAATCCAGAAAGCATGATAACACGACTTTTGACTTGAGTGGAGAGCCATGTTTAAATCTTGTGAACAACACATAAATAAGATAGTATAAATATTATTTCAACCCAAATGTACTTATGAAAACAATTTAAAATAAAAGCAACAAAAGAACACAACAACTTGACCTTGCCTCAACACTCAAGTGCTCGGCCTAAGGGTCTTGTGTGCTCGGCCATAGTGGCATTTTGGGTCGGGTATAGGTTCATAAAGGCACGGCTGGTAAAGTGTGAAGTGGTGGAAGTTACAAGGTGGGAATACAATGGGTCAAATAAGTGGAGATTTTGTGCAACCACATGGCTCGGCCTGAGATGATGTGGGCTCAGCCATGCTAGGTGAAGGTCAGGTGGTGTCTAGAGTTGCGGCCAGAGGTGGTGGAGGAGCTGGTGGCGGCGGCTATGGAGGTGGCCAAGGTGGAAAATTAAGGCTAGGTGCAAAATAAAGTCGACTATGGCAATATTCAAGGAGTTTGTGGAGTTTTTGTAGTGCAAGCAACCTAGGCAAGCCATGGCCTTGATTGGACAGAGGGGAAGGAGGGTCATGTGGCCATGGATGGTGGTGGAGTTGGTTGGAGGAGGTGGTGGAGGGCAATGGCCGAGCAAATGCATGTAGAGGCAAGGCAAACTACAAAGGAAAATTCAATAAAATGAGAAGAAAAGGAATAGAAAAGAAGAAGACATTACCAAGAATTTTTCTCAGATTTGAAACTTAAGTGTGTATTTAAGTGAGAAAAGATGGTTTTTTACGTGAATGACAAAAAGAACACACGGCTAATGACTTGGGAAGGGACGGCCTAAAGTATGAAGAGGTGAGTAGATGGAAGGTCAAAAGAAATGAAGAATTTAGTCTCTTGAAATTTCCTTTTTCATTTATGCAAATAAACTAAAATAAAAATCATGTAAATAAAATAAAAATGAATACAAAATAAAGTGAAAATGAAATGAATAAATAAATTTTAGGAAAAATAGAAAAATATATGAAAATAGTTTATTATATGTAAACTAGTATTGAAAACTGAAAACAAAATATAACTAGTTTTTAAAAAATAACTACAACAGTTTAAAAATGTTTTAAAAATAGAATCTATACATAACATGTCATATAACACATATTAGAACATGATATGACAAATAAAATATTATTTATATAAATTAAAATAAACAATATTGTTAAATAAATCAATTTACATACAATATTGTAAAAAACATAGCTTTCACAATAAAAATCGGATTTCAATGAAACGAAAAGCAATATTCTTGAAATTTAATTTATTTTCATAATAAAATTCAAAAACTCAAATATTTTAAATTTTAAATTTAAAAATCAAAGTTTGACCATTTTGACCAAAATTCACATTTTTGGAAAATATTCTATTTATTCATGTTTGAAATTATAATTCACATAAAAATCAAAATTTATATTTAAAATAAATTTTTTTATCGATTTTAATAAATAAAATAAAGTTTTTAAATCATAAATTCAAATTAAAATAATTAAAATATACATTTAAAATAATCACAAATATAAGGTTGTTACACTCTCCCCCACTCAAATTTTTTCGTCCGCGAAAAGAACGAACAAGGAAAATAAGGAAAAGAAAGATAGAAGAAACAAATAGTACCTAAAACGAACAATTGCAGATTCGAAGCACGAATGCTCTCCTCCGTCTTTCAGGTACAATCTCGATACTTCACTGTCCTTTAATCAGACTAATAGATTTCCTTCTTAGCTGCTTCGTACCTCTATCGACAACATGAGGTGGCTTCCTATCGACAGTCAGATTAACAGTATCCAAACTATCAAGAGATAAAGGCTGAACAAAAAGAGATGGGTCATGAAGATACCAGCGAAGATGTGAGACGTGGAATACAACATGCACTCCAGAAAGCTTCTTGGGCAAATCCAAACGATAAGCCAAAGAACCAACTCATTCCACAATGCGGACAAGACCCTCGAAGAGGAAAAAGGTAGGAATGGCTAGAAGGGAAAATAGGTTGAAAAACAAGGATGAACCATTAACTAAAAACCATATAAATTTCAATTTAAAAATTTATATTTATAACATTCTAAACATTTTATAATATGATGAATAATCATTTGATTCAAATTTGTCAGCTTAAAGTAAACAATATTTAAAACATTTTAAATTATTTAGAAAAGTAAAACAAATGATCAAAATATCCTTTATATAATACTTTATCAAAATACTTTTATAACTCGATGTCTTAACAAGTTTACTCTCGTTCCTGTAGACTCTGGCCATGCGTGAATCAGGCGCAAAGCTAGAATTCTCCAGGTACTTAGTAGACTTGTTTAAACACCCAGTGAAATTACTGAAAAACTTTTAAAAATAGATATGGAAAGTACAATCCAAACAAATCAACCAAACTGAAACATTTTCTAACCATTGATCGTAGATACACAATGGTTACACATGGATCCTCTAAGAAACATCCATATCTGTAAGCTATCTCAGCCTTACGATTACGCCATGATGACTAGTAGACCGCAGATACACAATGGTTACGCCTGGGTCCCCCACGAAACATCCGTACCCTTAAGCCATCTCAGCTAGCGGATTTCGCTACTAATACGACTACGCCTGGATCCCCCAGGAAACATCCGTACCCCTAGGTCATCTCAGCCAGGCGAATTATGCTGTACAGTCGTGCTCATAAGACCATGGAGATCGCCATGGAATTTGATGGACACTTGAGTATCATATCCGGAAAACCCAAATCAGAGAGAATAATTTTGATAGAATGAATCCACAGTGTGGCCACAATGCGGATACCAAGCAGAAGGAACTTTCCATATCTTTACTTCAAAAATATGTATCATATAGTACCTTTCAAACAATTTCAGATACCATACTTATATAAAGTCCATTATATATAAGATTTTATTTTCCAATCAAATACTTTCGAAATCAATAGTTTATCAAATCACACTTATATAGACTTCAATTATATAAGATTTCTCTTTCCAAATTGAGTACATTTTCAAATCAACAGTTTTCAAATCAATTTCATACTTATACAAATTAATTTTATATAAGTTCGATAACTCCCAAGTCAAATTATTTAATAAAAAAAGGTTCTCAATTTCAATTCCTTTCAATAACGTTTCAGTTTCAAAATCATATATGATTTCGCCAAATCATTTCTTCCAAATTAAATATATTCAGTTTCAAAGTTTCCAAAATAATAAGTTTAGAAAATAATCCAAATTTCCAAACCAACAAAATTTAAGTCAAACAATTTCATTTCCAAAGCCACCATATAAATACTGGGTTTTAAATTCCAATCTATTTTCAAAACCAAATATTTTTCTCAAAATCAATTATACCCAAAATGATTTCCAAGTTATAACTATCCCTTTAAAACCTTTAAACTATTTATTTCTATTTAAAAGATCAATTTACCTTTTTCAAACTATTTAAAATTAAATTTTATTCAAAATTATCCAAAACTAAATTCCATATCAGTATAATTCAAAATAGTCTTATTCATTTACTTCACAAAACAGTTTCAAACTCATTTACTTGATCAAATGATTTATATTTTTCTGGGATTACTTATCTTTGAAAATTAAACTTTGATTTGGAAGTGCTCGAACTTTAAAAATAGTCGAAGAAACTAAATTAACCAAATTCAAGAGTTGGAAATCAACAACAAATTAGTAAATCAATTTCAATAGATAAGGTTATACCAAAACAAATCTGAAACTCGAGGACTGAACACCGGCATACTTTAAATGATTTCAAATATATGTGTGTATATATATATATACGCACATATATCTTTTGAATATCAAATCATACTTCGAAATCTGAAATAAAAATTGGTTTCACAAAATCACTCGCATAGCAAAGCTACTAAAGTGGCCTATTCCTCACTCAAAAACTCGAAAATCAATGTCGATGATGCGTGCAATCATCACCAAAATTATTTTCCAGCGACACAAGTGAGTTTTGGACTTCTATTTTCTTGAAACTTCTTCGAAATCTCTTTGAAATCATTGGAATTCATTCGAATACAATTGGAATATTTCTTATTCGAAAAATATCTTTAAATCATATTATTATTATATATATTTCAAAATCTTAAAACCGATTTCAAAACACCGGAGTTCGATTCCTCGAAATTCAAATTCAAAACCCTTTAGTTATACATTTTTATATAAATCAAACTTCTTATAAATTTTCAAAATTTCAAATCCTTTCGAAATTTCAAATTTTCATTTTTAAAAGGTATATAATCCTCATCAAAACATTTCACTTTTATATATAAAATGTGGTCATCCTTATCAAAATAATAATTTCGATGTATGCACAATTTCAAAAATTCAAACAAACACAAATTTCCAAGGGATGATTCAAGGATGGATTTTAAACAACTAGAGATTCAAATTTAGTGGAACTCAAATCAAATAGAATTCTAATTCGAAGATAAGTTCGAACGAAGATGAGATAATTTAATTACCAAAAAGAAGATGCATAAACCTTTATAAATCGCGGGAGACATTAACCGGTCAGCCGTGACTTCAGGAATATATCAATGCAGAAATCCAAGGCAAATCGACATTCGAACGCCAAGGATAGAATCCAGATATAGCAGAAACATAGATAGCATGGAAATCTAAGGATACAGAAATCTCCGGTGAATCAATGCCAATTTGTAAAGGAGTTTCACCCCTTTACAAATCATTCAAAGATTTGCGGGATCACCGATCTTTATAGAGGCATTCCAAAGTGGGGTTGTGGAATGCTCCAAAATCAAAGGGATAAAATAGTGAAGACAAGACTGGATTTCAGAACAAGTGAGAGCATTCCAAAGTTCAAGGAATCCTAATCGATAAGAATCCTAACCAAAGAGATTACTAACAAGGTGGATACAGAAGGGACGAAGTTTAGAAAATTTTGATTTCCAAATAAGAAAAATTTATACCAATATAATCTTTGAAAAATCCTTTAAAATCATTTGGAAATCATTTTATACTTCGGAAATATGTTGTCGAGAAATGATTATGAGATTGATTTCACTCATTCTAGGGTATTTCTACCCTATCTCTAATGAGTTTTTGCCCCGCAGGCTATGGTTTACCCAAAAACTATGATACCAACTGTAATAACCCGATATTTTCAACCATTCGCATCCGCACATGTTAGACTTGAATTACTCAAAATACCACATTGTAATAAATTTGGAGCAAATAAAATACAATCACAGAATCACAGACACGGAAATATCAGAATAACTCGCAGCGGAAATTAAAATACCATAGTAGTTCATGAAGCTACTATAATGAAATCTCAAAACAAAATACATAATATCAGTCTGAAACATACACAATAGAAATCCTAAATATGTAGAAGTTTATAAATACAAGGCTGAAATAGACAACTGAAACTGAAATAGATCGATAACAAGATAAGCAAAATCTCCAGCTATTCCTAGCTCCAGAAAAAAAATCCAAAGCTAAATTGTAAATACTTAGGCTGACCCGAGCGTAAAGTAAAAACACAAAACATTCGAGTCAGGACATACATACTAATATAATGTAAACCAACTCAAGTGAACTATAGTAGTAATGCACAATGACTTAAAGGATGCTTGGGATCGCCAATCCTCTAAGGATCCTTTAAACCATCAATTAACAGTATAGACGCTATTATAGCAATGCCTATATTAAATTAAACTATGCAAATGACAGTGTTAATGTGGCTAGGGTAGTGTAGAGCTGCAGCAATTGCTCACCTCTATTCACACTCTCAAATTGAAGGTGTACATCCAAAAATATCAAGGCATACAGAGTTGTGTACTCATGGTTAAAATTCCAAAATGGTATTTTATAATTCAAAAATCAAATATCATTTCAAAATTCAATATTATTAAAAATTCTTTTTTAAAATATCAAAATACCATATCCTTCCAGAACCTCATTCATTTTTATTTAATTTAAATACCATTCCAAATCACATTTCAAATGTTTTATATTTCAAATCAAATATACCATTTAAACCAATTAAAATAAAGTTAACATACTTTAAAAAAAATCAAATATTCAATTCCCAAAAATTTAGTCTTTTCAGAATTCATTTATTCACTTAAATTTATTAAAATAGTGAAATTTCAACTTTCGCAGCATTTAGAAAATGCTATGGAAAGTTACATTTGAAAACAATTCAATTTAGCAAAGACAGCATTTATAGAACTGCTGTAATAGTTCAAGTTTCAAATAAAAGCTTTAGTTAAATTCTGCAACTACAACACTTACAAAGTGCTGTAATAGCCCTTAGTTCATTTTTTTGCCTTTCAATTCATTTGTATTAAGTACAGCACTTAAAAATGCTGTAATATCCCTTACTTAAAAAATGGTAGCATTTCTGAAATGCTGTTAATCAAATTCCAAACTTTCAATACAATTTCATAAACAATTAAAATTTAATTTAAACCATTTTTAACTTACTAAAATTATAATTTCTCACTTTAAAAAATGATCATTTAAATACCCTTTACTTTATGATTTTATAAAGTAAGGTTTTTCATACAAAAATCAAATTTTAATAATTTACTTATTAAATTCAAGCATATCAATTTCAGTTCTTTATAATTAAAATTTTAACCTAACACTTAAGTTTAAATCACCATTTCAAAATATAATTTATTTTTCATTTTATTTACTTAATTCAAAATTCACTTCTAAACAAAATTTTCAATTTCCAAATTTAAGTTATATTTCAAATTTGAGCTTAACCATTTATTTATTTCACATTTTAACTTGTATAAAATCATTAACACTTTATAAAAATCATTTAAATTCAAATTTAAATTAAATTATCATAAATTAACATTTTTAAAATACTTTAAATCATTTCAGAAAAATATATACATTAACCACGGGTCTGTATAATATTTTCTAACCTAGATCAAATGATACGGATAATATATCATTTCAATCCGTAATTTACAAAAAAAATCCGGCTTCTATCATTTCTAACCCGCAATCTAAAGTTAAAATAAAACAAATTAAAATCGCTCAGGCCTATCATTTCGGCCTACAATGATTTTTCTCTATTCTAAAGTTCGTTCGGGTATGTATCATTTCAACCTATAGTGATTCTATTCTACAGGGAACTTGCAGTGTGATAAACTGATGTAAATAAACAGTATAGCATCATATAGCAGTAACAGATGATATGAAAGATTTATAAACAGGGTGATCATCATATAAATAATATCACAGGTAGGTATAACATGATAATATAATATTCTACCTATTCACTTGTGATCAATTCACTATTATATAAGTATAAATGTAAAGCGTGATTACTCACTTGTTTCAAGCTAGAGATCGCAAGACAAAGCACACAAACGAAATCCAGAAAGCATGATAACACGACTTTTGACTTGAGTGGAGTGGAGAGCCAAGTTTAAATATTGTGAACAACACATAAACAAGACAATATAAATATTATTTCAACCCAAATATACTTATGAAAACAATTTAAAATAAAAGCAACAAAAGAACACAACAACTTGACCTTGCCTCAACATCAAGTGCTCGTCCTAAGGGTCTTGTGTGCCCGGCCATAGTGGCATTTTCGGTCAGGTATAGGTTCACAAAGGCACGGCTAGTAAAGTGTGAAATGGTGGAAGTTACAAGGTGGGAATACAAAGGGTTTAAGTCAAATAAGTGGAGATTTTGTGCAACCACATGGCTCGGCCTGAGATGATGTAGGCTCGGCCATGCTAAGTGAAGTTCAGCTGGTGTCTGGAGTTGCGGCCAAAGGTGGTGGAGGAGTAGGTGGTGTCGGCTATGGAGGTGGCCAAGGTGGAAAATGAAGGCTAGGTGCAAAATAAAGTCGGCTATGGCAATATTCAAGGAGTATGTGGAGTTTTTGTGGTGCAAGCAACCTAGGCAAGCCACGACCTTGACTGGACAGAGGGGGAGGAGGGTGATGTGGCCGCGGATGGTGGTGGAGTTTGGTTGGAGGAGGTGGTGGAAGGCAATGGCCGAGCAAATGCATGAAGAGGCAAGGCAAACTATAATGGAAAATTCAATAAAATGAGAAGAAAAAGAATGGAAAAGAAGAAGACATTACCAAGAATTTTTCTCAGATCTGAACTTAAGTGTGTAGTGAAGTGAGAAAAGATGCTTTTTATGTGAATGACAAAAAGAACACATGACTAATGACCTGGGAAGGCACGACCCAAATTATGAAGAGGTGAGTAGATGGAAGGTCAAAAGAAATGAAGAGTTTAGTCTCTTGAAATTTCCTTTTTCATTTATGCAAATAAACTAAAATAAAAATCATGTAATAAAAATGAATACAAAATAAAGTGAAAATGAAATACATAAATAAATTTTAGGAAGAAAAATATAAGAAAATAGTTTATTATATGTAAACTAGTATTGAAAATTGAAAACAAAATATAACTAGTTTTTGAAAAATAACTACAACACTTTAAAAATGTTTTAAAAATAAAATCTATACATAACATGTCATATAACACATATTAGAACATGATATGACAAATAAAATATTATTTATATAAATTAAAATAAACAATATTGTTAAATAAATCAATTTACGTACAATATTGTAAAAAACATAACTTTCACAATATAAATCGGATTTCCACGAAACAAAAAGCAATATTCTTGAAATTTAATTTTTTTAATATTAAAAAATAAAAATATTTTAAACTTTAAATTTAAAAGTCAAATTTTGACCATTTTGACCAAATTCACATTTTTGGAAAATATTCTATTTATTCATGTTTGAAATTATAATTCACATAAAAATCAAAATTTATATTTAAAATAACAGAATTTATCCATTTTAATAAATAAAATAAAAATTTTAAATTAGAAATTCAAATTAAAATAATTAAAATATACATTTAAAATAATCACAAATACAGGGTTGTTACAATTGTCTTCGGAACGTGTGGCTTCGACTTTATCGAGACACCTTCATCCAGTTGAGTGGTTGCAGATGAAAGAAGAAGGGTGCTTTAAACTCCCTCACCTTCTTCGAAGTGTAAGAACTCTATGGATATTGATTGGAGAAGCCTTCCATCACCTTTGAAAGGTCTTGTAGCTTATAAACTTTGATGTCAGCATCCCTTCGACTCCTTCGAAAGATTTGGCTGGAGCACTTCTCTCTTGCTCTTTGCTTAAAGAGGTTTTGACTTGGTCAAAAAGTGAATATTTGGAGTAAAATTTACCTCCATTGCGAAGGGATGCCCTTGAATTTCCAATTCATTTTTGTCGAAACCCAGAAGCTTCCTGCCTCTTCGTCTTCCCGTGTACATTTGGACTGTCCAGTCAATCTGATCAAATGGCTGACAACTTTGGAAACTTTTTTATAAAGAATGCCTTTCTTCTTCTTCTTTATTTACTTTTCCTGCAATTGAAATTTTATACACAAGTAAAAGATTTCTACCGATTCTCAAACTTCCATCATGCTTTCAGAAATCAAAACAATCAACAAATTCAATTCGTAAGTTTAAAATTTAACCTTATTTTGCTTATTCTAATCGAATTCCAGTTTTTCGAATTTCAAAATAAAAATTTGATTTTGTGATGTATGAGTTTTGATTTTTTGAAGATAGATTAGGTTCGACTTACTAAAAAACTTTTTTGAAATCTATTTCTATAATTTGTAAAAAAAATTCGCTTATGATTTTGAAATTGCGAGTGCAAGATTCTTAAACCCACCTTCTTATTCGATTTGGATTTTTATTTTGAAATTTTCTATTTTTATTCCTCGTTAGTGAATCTAGGTTTACAGTTCGATAGTTATTTTTATACTTCTAGAAATCGAGACAGATCGATTTAAATTTGTATTCAACCTTAATAGATTGGATTTACTTGTTCTTCAAGAAATTTTTGAAAACCTGAATTGTAATCAGGTTTGGGGGATAATTAAACCCGGTTCATTTACCCGGAAGTTTCTCATGTATGATGAAAAAAATGGCACCATAATATGACTTTTCTACCCCTTTGAAAGGAATTGAGATGACAACATTGATAGTGCTTCCTTAGCCCTTTCGATGGGGTTGAAACGTATTGTAGTGCAGACTAGATCATCCTTGTCGAAAGGTCATGCTATTAGGTAGAGAGTAGAGACTCCTTCGATAGCAAAACATTTTGATTTAATTGAAATGCATAGTTTCAACTGTAATCCATTCTTCATAGTTAATCTTTTGGAATCATTAGACCCCTTTGACCCTTTCAGCACCACCTTCACCTACTAGGTCGAAACCCCTTAGAACTATTTTTATCTATCTTTGTCAAAACGTCCTAAGTGCATACAAATTTAACTTAGAACCTTTCGACGTCAATAAGTATGCTAAGTTTTGACAACCTTAGTATCTCCCTCGGGAAACCTGAGTTAGTAGTTTCGATATTATCGAAAGTTCTTGTTACTTGATTTATGAAATGTTTGAAGTTTATATTTTTGTTTAAGTTTTTGAGTTGATCCCATCTATCTTTCCTTTGCAATTAGGTTTCCATAGAGCTTTCGATATTGTTGAAAAGTGATGAGTGAATAAATATCTTATCTTATCCTTTCGACCTTGTCAATAGCTAAGGAAACGTATTTACTTAGGCTTTCGACAATGTCAAGATGTACTTGTTAAATGTTGATGTCCTTTTCCTTTCGGTTTCATCGAAAGCCTAAATTTTTGACTTTTAACACACACACACACACACACACACATATATATATATATTTAATGTTTGAAGTTTCAAATTTGGTTCATGTTTAAGCTATTTGAATAAGTTATCCTGAATAATTCTTGAAAGCGTGCTAAATTTATAATTAACCCTAGAAACTTTAATTAAAACGTTTTCACCTGGCAGGATCATGAGTTCTCCAAAGAAGACTGAAGCCACTTCGAAGCATTCTTTAATTGCAACTCAAGATGAGATTTATGCTATCCTCAATGACTTTATCATTACCGAATTGAAACTATTCCCCAAAAAGAATCCGACACATCAACAACCCTCCCGAAGGGTTCTTTGATTATACTGACATCCACATATGGCATGGTGGATTCATGCCATTCCACGAGTTCTTATCTACATAAATTTCTCAAGTCGGAATCACTCCAATCCAGCTATCATCGAATTTCTATACTTATCTCTTATCTATAGAGATGATGGCAGTGGAATCCAATCTTGTTTCTCTCAACGCTGAAGTGCTAAATCACTTGACCCGGTTGGTCAAGCTAAGCAATCTCAATAGCCAGATTTATAAGGCCAACCTCCGAAATAAATAAATATCAAATGAGGTTAACAAAGTCAGGGACTGGGAAAACCAGTTCTTCTTTGTCAAGTGTTCTTCTAGCACCCACAGGACCTTCGCTTCTCCCCGTAAGTCTTGACTTGTATTGTTTTTCCTCACTCAATGTTTTCTATTTCCTAATCTTTATTTTTATCAGGTGTGCCTGCTAAAGAACTTAGTGACGCCGATAAAAAAAAGGTTTAATCTCTAATGCAGCTTCAAGTCAATTTGGGATCAGGCTGGCATTATCGACTCCCTCCAATATACGAAAATAGTCTCTTTTGCCGGCAGGCTAGAAGATTTTGGGAATCCCACCCTCTGTTCAGCACACTTCACATGACAAATGCTTTCTTTCTCTGGGAGACACTTCAAGTTTCTCTTCTATGTCTCCTATTTATGCTGACCGCTCAGGTATGTTATAGGTTAAGTATTTGTCTTCTATCTCTATTACTTCCCAAATTGTTTTGCTAACTTCAATCTATTCTAACTTTTTCAGCCATATCTCAAGTTACAATGCCCGTCAGCGGTGCTGCCCCTCCTCCACCAACTTTTGGAGTGACATCAATTATCGCCTCCTTTGCTAAATCAAAGCAAGCTTTCAAAAGGAAGCTAATGAAATCTTCTGAAGATGAGACTCCAAAGAAAATTGCTAAAGTTATAGATGTGGAAAAGGAGGAGGAGCGCTTTTCTTCTGAACAAATTTTGAAGAACCCAACATGGAGGCTCCAAAAGATAAGCCTATGCAAACTCCAGTTGCCACCAATCCTATCTTTTGTATTTCTATGCCAGATTCGGAAGTTGCTCTTTTCTAAATGCACCCAGCCTTGAATATGCTCCTACACCAAGGCATGATTCTTCTCTACCGAAATCTTCTACTTCTTCCACCATCAATTAAAAGAGATGGCTGAGTCTATTCTCCACTCAGAATCCTTCATCTCGATTAATCCTCCTTCTTCTGCTCCGGGTTTGGCGAGGTATTATCGCTCTTTAATGGAGCAACAACTTATGGTAAGTTTTTCTTTAGTTGGCCTTATCACTGTAACGACCCAGAATTTCTGCCATTTGAAATTCAGATATTTAATTTATTTTAAATATCAACAAGTAAATTTTATAAGTCGAATAATTTATTTTTCGAATATTTAGATTTAATTGGATAATTAAATCGATAATTTAATATTTGAAATTGCGTAAATAATTGGAAATTGGGTTTAATGTGATTAAAAATGATTTATAAAGTTATATTAAATCATACTGGAGTTAGAACAATGCTTGTGAACTTTTAAAATTGAATTAAAAGTTAAATTGTGAAAATTGAATATTTCAATATTTAATCGACTGGTGTAAATAGTCATTTTTCAAATAGTCTCGCATTTCGACGAAACCAGTTTCATCGGATCCGTAATGTTATATTATTGTATGGTTTTAAATTTTGTGTCATCGGATTTACGGTTTGTCCGGAGCAACCTAAAACGCATAGAAATTAGTTTAATCGATTTAATTTAAATTTGATCATTTATTTCCGTAACTCGCACATACAACCAAATTAGCTTCTGAAACACATTTCATTGTGTCCAAAAAGCGGGGTAAACCCTAGAAACGCCGGTCACCGCTCGAGATTTGGAGTTCGGAAAATTTTCGATGAATAGTGTTTTCGTCAATTTTCTATATAAGGACCATTATCTTCTATTGTGCAAACAAAGAAAAATCCTAACCCTAAATTTTATTCAGCCGATGCCTCTATTTTCAATGGCCGAAAGTCATCCTTCTTCCTCCTCCATTTTCTTCAAATCCACACTTCAATTCGAAAAACTTTTAACTACAACACTGTAGAGTGTATCGACCTCTATAATATCAACGGTCAAGATCTGATTTCGAGCGGTGGATCAACGGCAATTGGAGCTGGAAGGCCTCACGTTCGTGCATGAAAAACGAGGTGAATAGGCGACCGAGTTGGACCAAATTGCAGCCGAAGGTGGCATTGGCGAAGGGTTTCGTCGTGGCGTAACCCGATCGTTGTGGAAATGGAAGGAGATCGTCGCGTGTATTAGGGTTTGCATGACATGGGTGGGTTCGGTTTCGTGAACGAGACCTGGAGAGGATGAAGTCGCGTGCTACGGCCAGGATCTGGATATCAAAAATGAATGGCCCTGATGTTTTGGGTATAAAATATTAAAATAAAATTGTAAAATTATTATATAAAAATTTATATAATGTTTAAAAGGCTATAACTTGTTCATACGAGGTCGGAATTGCGCAAAACGAATTGTTGCAATCGTTTTGTCGAGCACTACGCAATGGAGCTGGTTTTGAGTCGTTTGGAGCTAGTGAAAATTTCGAGTAAAATTAAACGCACGTTTAATTTTATTCGAAACAAAAAGCTACAACTGTTATCGGAAACTCAAGGTGATAACTTCTCACTCAATCGAATTGTTTCAATTTAAATTTTAAATAGTAAGATTTAAAATTTCTTGATTTTGTGATTGGATGATAGTTGTTATCTGTTGTATTGAAATAGACCCTATACGCCATATATTAAGCGGATGTTATTTATTAAAAACATATACCGCAATAATTCCAACTTGTATGGAATTGGTATTATATATGTATTTGGAGTTGATTTTCCCCATTATATAGCGGATGAGACCCTATTACGCCGCATAATAGCGGATAGTATTTTATAAATCCCATATACCGCGATATTCCATCTCGAACCGGAATTGGTATTGTGCTACCATCTTTGGATGCAGGGAAGCAGGTTGGCGGGATCCAACTGGATTGCTCAAATGATTGAATTTATTTCAATGTTGTTTGTTGATCTGTTTATAATCTGCGTGATTATCTTTGTGATTGAAATCGTTAAAGGCTAAATTTTAGCCGAATATATTTTTGGTATCGTTAGATGCCGAAAGTAAATAAAATTTAATTTTTGAAAATTTAAGTTGAGAATTCATAATAAAATTTAATTTTGGAATTAATTCATTTTAAATAAATAAACGTTGAAATTTTTATGCTATAAAAAAATTATGATTTTTGTGTAATATAACCGAAATGTGATTTTTGAAATAAGTAGTTGATTTATTTATAAAATCGTTTAAATTTGGGATTTTTGAATTATTATAAATGATTTATATAAAAGATTTATAAATTGATATTTATAAATTAAAATATTGAAATTATATAACGAGTTTTTATAAGTGTTAAAATGAAGTAAATGGATTTCAGAAGTGGATGAAATCTATAGATTTGTAAATTGTGAAGTTATAAAATGAATAGATTTTTGTAAAATAAAAGATTTATAAGTAATTAACTTATAAATTGGGCATGTAAATGGAATATGGATAGAATTTGTTAATAAAGTGATTTTATAAGTTGAAGCTGTTATAAAGTATAAATGGAATTTATAAACGTTGTTTTATAAATCCGAAATCGACATATTTAAATAAGTTTAATTATTATAGCTTATTAAAGGAGATATATCCATGATTTTGGGACAGTGGATAATCTCTTTAAATAAAATATGTAGAAATTGAATTTGGTTAACAAAGTATATTCACGATTTTGGACGGTGAATAATATATTAAAGAAATATTTTGGGAAAGTGATATTTAAATAGAATTAAAACGAATCAAAAATGTTTTAAAATGTATTAAGTATCGAAACCATAAATTTCAACCTTCATTGTTGAAACAGACATTTTCGAGAAATATAAGGAAATGGTGGACTATAACACTATTGTTATAGTAAATGATTTCCGAAAGGAAAAGTTTTGTATAGTATTGGGGTTTATATATCTATCTTAATTTCAAATCCCTATACTAGTGATTTTGGGTTGTCGTAACGATGTTTTACGCAACATTCGTTTTGACCCAAATAAATGTGTTTAAGAGAATGCTTTCCCTAAAGAATAAAAATTTATACTTAGTTGTGATTTAAGTATATTGAATGTTTTCAAAATGTTGGAAATAAACAGATTTGTGAATTACTTATTATTAAATAAGCATGGAAATGTTTTCCAATATGAAGTGAATGTTTTGAGATTATATCTTTTAAAGATAAATTGAGAGTGAATAACTGAAATCGATTTGAAAAATCATATAAAAAGTGAATATTTGGAAATGTAAATTCACAATTGAAATTTATAAGGGAGATTTATTTAAAAATAAACATTGATTTATTTTTAAAAGTGTGAAAATAAATTTACGGATTTGGAACTTAAATTTAATAAATCGGTAAGGATTTATTTAATTGGTTTAAATGAACCATTTTGAAATGAAAGTTGTAAAGGTGAAATTTGATTTGAAAATTGTTTTCAAATGGTTGAAGTGTGGAAATTATATCTTGTAAAGATATTTGAAAATAAATAATTTGGGAAATTATTTGAAATTGGGCGATGTTGTGAATATTGATTGATAGTTAAGTAACCGACTATCAATATTGACCCTTGAATGGCTATTTGTTGTGAATTGGTTGAAATTGAATGCTACACTTATTTTTAAATTATTGCGCTCATTATTCGGATTACCCATTCCGAATAGTGGTACGACGTAATGGATAGCATTGAAGACCAGTGGTGAAGACCGGGTATTTGTGAAAACGATAGGATGACCTATCGATTGTCTCTGCACCGTTAGCTACGGTATGGAGATTTCCTTTGTGATGGGAAATTCGATCGGGATTGTGAATACCCAGATTGCAAGGGCTTCTTTTGAAGTGCCTTCGGTTCTGTTCGAGCCCGGAACAGACTTGTACGGTTACGTATCTGACATTACATTTTAAGATATAAAGCAGATTTCTTTCAAATACATCTCTGTTGGTGGCGGATAATTTATTCTCTTAGCTTAACACCCTTCTCTGAGACGTACGAGCTCAGAGGTTATGTAGTTGAAGGTTATCAGCGATATATTTCCAATTTGGTAATGTGGCGTGCTGAGTGTTGCTGTGTGATGATTATTTATTGATCATTTGTTGATCAAAGCCTGGCTAATTGAAAAAGCGTAGCTTTGTAGACGAGACTTCTCCGACCTCACACCCCGGAAATGGTCAAAACAGGAAATATGCGGCAAGGTTATGAGGGTCGCACCCTTTAGGGTATGTCATTTCCTTCTGGAAAAGGGTGGTGTCAGGAATGGAGCCCTGATGCTTAACCTATGTGGTTGCTCCAATCTCATTTTTCTGTGTGGTTGTTGCTTGGTGATAGAGGGCCCTTGGATAAAGGTCCCAAAGGACCGGAGAGTGGCATACTCGAGTAGTAGTTACCTAGTTACAAAGGTAACCCGGCCTTGTGTTGGCAGAGATCCGGTTAGGTTTTCGGGACGTCCCACCAGAGGCGATCCCATGTGGCAGTAGGAATTTCCTTAGCCTGACCATTTGTTGGAAAATCCAAAGAAACAATACGAGCCTTGTACGGTTTTAGTTGTAGAACCTGCCATTTAATATGGTAGCTATAGTAGGCATACTATAATGGTACCTATGCTAGCTAAGATTTATATTCTATTTTCGAAATGCTTTCTATACTATGCACTAATAATAATATCAAAAATGATTTGTTTTGCGTAGTAAGCATCTTTGACTATCATAAGGAGAATCTCCTCCAATTCTACGTTTGCATTGTGTGTGTGCGGGGAGGCCTTATGGTGGTTTTATTTTCAAAAAGCATTGCGGATATTTTTTCACTTCCATTGTTGTTGTTGTTTTAAAAAAGATAAATAACTTTTTTGAGTTCTCACACCAATCCCATGACTGACCTGGAGTTTATTGTTCTCTTCCTAAACTCTGGGATCCCATAATTTTCCACACGGGCAGTCTAGAGTCAGGTTATCAGGTCATTCTGGATTCAGAAGTGCTTTGGAGCTCAAGTGGCGAGCTGGATGGCGAGACGTATTACTTGTAAATGATATTATCTTTCCACTATAAATTCACTTGTAAGGACATGTTTCTATAACCGTCCATTGTCCTGTTATGTTGCATATTATTGTTGTACACTCTGATGATGATGTAATGTAATGTATTAACTCATATAGTTCTTTGTTTTTAAAGATATTCATTTATCTATTATATGTTGTTCCGCTGCGATATGTGAGATTCTGATATTGTTTCTGTTTTGTTTTCTTACTTCTTCTATCTTTTTCTTCTACCTCTCCTTTTACTACTAACAATTCGGTTTTCCGGCATTCGATTATGCGGCATTTGATACAGTGGACGTAAGAATGCCGACCTTCGGATCCCGATAAAATCGTTATGTTACAACGTGGTATCAGAGCATATGGTTAAGTGACAACCTTGGCTCTGTTAGGGATTACTCATTAGAGATAGAGTCAGCAATACTCTAGAATGAGTTGAGTGTAATAATAGATATGAGAGCGCATTTGTTAGTGAATATGAAATTGTTTTGTATTGTGTTGACTTATTGGTTGATTGTTTATAGATTCTGGTCAATGCAGTCTAGCTAACTTTCATTGATAGGGGTTTCTAAACTCTTAAATGAGATAAACCGACATAGTATTGTTTTAAATTGGGTAAATGAAATAATTTTACCTTGATTATATTTTATATATATAAAGGAATAATTTTTCAGGATTATCAAAGTGTATATAATAAATTGAATTGTTTGATTGTTGAAAATATATGAAAATATATATAAGTGAATCAAAGTTGTTCGAATAATCCGAATAAAAACAACAATTGTGAAAGAATAAATTATATAAAAGCAACAATTGTATGAGTATACAATTATAATTGAAATGATTTACAATTGTGGAATAATCTTGTATAAATAAAGTTAAATAGTGAAATTATATAAGCAAGATTTATAAATAAAAAGAAATTTGAAAGAACTTAAAGCATTGGATTCGCTACTGTTGCTGGGGAATAATAAGGGTGATGACTGCAGCATCATCAGTATCATTTTCAAGTTTCTGTGTGATGGATTTGCTACCGTAGTAAATTGAAAATGAATTTTGTTGTGATAAACAAATTTGAATTTAAAATCCAAGTTGAAATTGATGAATATAAGTTATCAAGTTTTGAACTTATAATATGAGATAATAAAGATTTAGCTTTGGTAAAGTTGAAATAAATTTGAACTAGTATGATAAAACATATGATTTGAAATTTAACTAAAGGAAGTTAAATAAATTAAATCAGATTTGGAAGTTGAATAATAAGTTGTATAATTTATTAAATGTGAAGATGTAAGTAAAACCAATTATTAAAATGGTTAAACAACTTTTTTAGGCAAAATGAAGTATGAATCTGAATAAGTGATAAAATTGACTTTGGTAAAAGTTAAATAGAATTTACTTTGGAGTTGGAATTTGAATTGGATTTTAACTGGATTAGATATGTTGTTGAAATGGAAATTTAAGTTAAGTTAAACAATTGATGTTTAAAAGGAATATAGCTTAAGTAATGCTAAATGAAGTTGATTTTGGTATCGAAGTAAGTTAATAAAATGAAGTGATGAATATGAACTTGAGTTATATAAACGAAATTCAACCTTGTTTGTTAAATGAATTAGCAATTGAAGTAATGGATGAATTGAATGTAAATCAATTGAATGTAAATAAATTGATATGAAATAATGGATATAAGTGTTAATTCATTTACGGCTAATTGAATGTTAAACCCAATTGAAGGTAAACAAAGTGAATATGAATGTTGAATGTAAAGTTCTGTTGTATTGGATATACATGGGTTGTTAGATTATTGTTAATTGATTGAATAGAAATTCATATGCAATTGAATGAATAAAATTAAAAGCTAAAGCAATTAAATTCAAATTGGAAGTTGAGTAAATTTAAATTGAATGGAAATTGATTTGAATTGAAAGTGAACAAATGTGAATGTAAATTAGTGAATGTAAACTAACTGAGAATGAATAATTGAATGTCATTGTGTATGAATTGGTTGTAAACAATTACAAGTAATGTCGAAATCATATAAGTTGCTATAAACCTTGCTTAGTATGCATTTCTTTTAATATGCATGTATTGTAATTGTTTAAAAGAGTAAAATGTTAATAACTTCTTATATATGACACTTACATATTTATATTGAGTAAGTACAGCTATCGGGGCTACCGTTAGCGGGATTTGGGTTGCGCAAAATGCTAAATAAATAACTGCTTTGCTTAAAAATGCTAAAAAGGTACGCTTACGCAATAAAAATAGGAAATATGAACTGTTTTTTCTGTTTTCCGACCGTGTGGGTCGATGTATATATATTTATATCTACTGTGATATTGTAAAAGCTCCTCCGTACAAAGGAGGTTATGGAGAAGTTTTCTGAAAATTTAAGGCATTAGAAAATTTTCGGGAAATTTTGGAAAAAAATTGTGAAAACTAAGTTTTGATTTGAAGTTAAAGGTTAAACGATATAGTTGATTTTGAAAAGGTAACTATATATGGATTTGAAAACTTAGTAAATATTTTGTAAGAAATTTAACTAATGGATTTTTGGAAGAGTTAAACACTTAAGTGAATTTGAAATCTAATTTGAATGGTTTGTTTTGAAAAGTTAATGGATTTCAAGATTTTTTCTTAGTTGGTAATTTCGAGGACGAAATTCTTTTAAGGGGAGAAGTTTGTAACGATCCAGAATTTCTGCCATTTGAAATTCAGATATTTAATTTATTTTAAATATCAACAAGTAAATTTTATAAGTAGAATAATTTATTTTTCGAATATTTAGACTTAATTGGATAACTAAATCGGTAATTTAATATTTGAAATTGCGTACATAATTGGTAATTGGGTTTAATGTGATTAAAAATGATTTATAAAGTTATATTAAATCATATTGGAGTTAGAACAATGTTTGTGAACTTTTAAAATTGAATTAAAAGTTAAATTGTGAAAATTGAATATTTAATCGACTAGTGAAAATAGTCATTTTCAAACAGTCTTGGATTTAGACGAAACTAGTTTCAGCGGATCCATAATGTTATATTATTGTATGGTTTCAAATTTCGTGTCAATTGGATTTACGGTTTGCTCGGGGCAAGCCAAAACGCATAGAAATTAGTTTAATCGATTTAATTTAAATTTGATCGTTTATTTCCATAACTCGCACATACGACCAAATTAGCTTCCGAAACATGTTCCATTGTGTCCGGAACACGGGGTAAACCCTAGAAATGCCGGTCACTGCGCGAGATTTGGAGTTCGGAAAATTTTGGATGAATAGTGTTTTCGTCAATTTTCTATATAAGGACCATTATCTTCTATTGTGTAAACAAAGAAAAACCCTAACCCTAAATTTTATTCAGCCGCCGCCTCTATTTTCAATGGCCGAAAGTCATCCTTCTTCCTCCTCCATTTTTTTCAAATCCACACTTCAATTCGAAAAACTTTTAACTACAACATTGTAGAGTGTATCGAGCTCTATAATATCAACGGTCAAGATCTGATTTCGAGCGGTGGATCAACGGCAATTGGAGCTGGAAGGCCTCACGTTCGTGCATGAAAAACGAGGTGAATAGTCGACCGAGTTGGAACAAATTGCAGCCGAATGTGGCATTGGCGAAGGGCTTCATCGTGGCGTAACCCGATCGTCATGGAAATGGAAGGAGATCGTCGCGTGTATTAGGGTTTGCACAGCATGGGTGGGTTCGGTTTCGTGAACGAGACCTGGAGAGGATGAAGTCGCGTGCTACAGCCAGGATCTGGATATCAAAAATGAACGGCCCTGATGTTTTGGGTATAAAATATTAAAATAAAATTGTAAAATTGTTATATAAAAATTTGTATAATGTTTAAAAGGCTATAACTTGTTCATACGAGGTCGGAATTGCACGAAATGAATTGTGTTGCAAACGTTTTGTCGAGCACTACGCAATGGAGCTGGTTTGGAGTCGTTTGGAGCTAGTGAAAATTTCGGATAAAATTAATGCACGTTTAATTTTATTCGAAACAAAACGCTACAACTGTTATTGGAAACTCAAGGTGAGAACTTCTCACTCAATTGAATTGTTTCGATTTAAATTTTAAATAGTTAGATTTAAAATTGCTTGATTGTGTGATTGGATGATAGTTGTTACCTGTTGCATTGAAATAGACCCTATACGCCGCATATTAAGCGGATGTTATTTATTAAAAACATATACCGCGATAATTCCAAGTTGTATGGAATTGGTTATATATATGTATTTGGAGTTGATTTTCCCGCATTATATAGCGGATGGGACCCTATTACGCTGCATAGTAGTGGATAGTATTTTATAAATCCCATATACCGCGATATTCCATCTCGAAACGGAATTGGTATTGTGCTAACATCTTTGGATGCAGAGAAACATGTTCGAGGGATCCAACTGGATTCCTCAAATGATTGAATTTATTTCAATGTTGTGTGTTGATCTATTTATAATCTGCGTGATTATCTTTGTGATTGAAATCGTTGAAGGCTAAATTTTAGCCGAATATATTTTTGGCATCGTTAGATGCCGAAAATAAATAAAATTTAGTTTTTGAAAATTTAAGTTGAGAATTCATAATAAAATTTAATTTTGGAATTGATTCATTTTAAATAAATAAACTTTGAAATTTTTATGTTATAAAAAATTATGACTTTTGTGAAATATAACCGAAATGTGATTTTTGAAATAAGTAGTTTATTTATAAAATGGTTTAAATTTGGGATTTTTGAATTATTATAAATGATTTATATAAAAGATTTATAAATTGATATTTATAAATTAAAATATTGGAATTATAAAACGAGTTTTTATAAGTGTTAAAATGAAGTAAATGGATTTCATAAGTGGATGAAATCTATAGATTTATAAATTGTCAAGTTATAAAATGAATAGATTTTTGTAAAATAAAAGATTTATAAGTAATTAACTTATAAATTGGGCATGTAAATGGAATATGGATAGAATTTGTTAATAAAGTGATTTTATAAGTTGAAGCTGTTATAAAGTATAAATGGAATTTATAAACGTTGTTTTATAAATCCGAAATCGACTTATTTAAATAAGTTTAATTATTATAGCTTATTAAAGGAGATATATCCATGATTTTGGGACAGTGGATAATCCTTTAAATAAAATATGTAGAAATTGAATTTGGTTAACAAAGTATATTCACGATTTTGGACGGTGAATAATATATTAAAGAAATATTTTAGGACAGTGATATTTTAAATAGAATTAAAACGATTCAAAAACGTTTTAAAATGTACTAAGTATCGAAACCATAAATTTCAACATTCATTGTTGAAATAGATGTTTTCGAGAAATAGAAGGAAATGGTGGACTATAACACTGTTGTTATAGTAAATGATTTCCGAAAGGAAAAGTTTTGTATAGTATTGGGGTTTATATATCTATCTTAATTTCAAATCCCTATACTAGTGATTTTGGGTTGTCGTAACGATGTTTTACGCAACATTCGTTTTGACCCAAATAAATGTGTTTAAGAGAATGTTTTCCTTAAAGAATAAAAATTTATACTTAGATGTGATTTAAGTATATTGAATGTTTTCAAAATGTTGGAAATAAACACATTTGTGAACTACTTATTATTAAATAAGTATGGAAATGTTTTCCAATATGAAGTGAATGTTTTGAGATTATTCTTTTAAAGATAAATTGAGAGTGGATCATTGAAATCGATTTGAAAAATCGTATAAAAAGTGAATATTTGGAAATGTAAATTCACAATGGAAATTTATAACGGAGATTTGTTTAAAAATAAACATTGATTTATTTTTAAAAGTGTGAAAATAAATTTACGGATTTGGAACGTAAATTTAATAAATCGGTAAGGATTTATTTAATTGGTTTAAATGAACCATTTTGAAATGAAAGTTGTAAAGGTGAAATTTGATTTGAAAATTGTTTTCAAATGGTTGAAGTGTGGAAATTATATCTTGTAAAGATATTTGAAAATAAATAATTCGGGAAATTATTTGAAATCGGGTGATGCTGTGAGTATTGATTGATAGTTAAATAACCGTTATCAGTATTGACCCTTGAATGGCTATTTGTGGTGAATTGGTTGAAATTGAATGCTACACTTATTTTTAAATAATTGCGCTCGTTATTTGGATTACCCATTTTGAATAGTGATACGACGTAATGGATAGCATTGAAGACCGGTGGTGAAGACCGGGTATTTGTGAAAACGATAGGATGACCTATCGATTGTCTCTGCACCGTTTGCTACGGTATGGAGATTTTCTTTGTGATGGGAAATTCGATCGGGATTGTGAATACTCGGATTGCACGGGCCTCTTTTGAAGTGCCTTCGGTTCTATTCGAGCCCGGAACAGACTTGTATGGTTACATGTCTAGCATTACATTTTGAGATATAAAGAAGATTTCTTTCAAATACATCTCTGTTGGTGGCGGAGAATTTATTCTCTTAGCTTAACACCCTTCTCTGAGACGTACGAGCTCAGAGGTTATGTAGTTGAAGGTCATCGGCGGTATATTTCCAATTTGGTAATGTGGCATGCTGAGTGTTACTGTGTGATGATTATTTATTGGTCATTTGTTGATCAAAGCGTGGCTTTATGAAAAAGCGTAGCTTTGTGGACGAGACTTCGTCAGACCTCACATCCCGGAAATGGTCAAAACAGGAATATGCGGCAAGGTTATGAGGATCGCACCCTTTAAGGTATGTCATTTCCTTCTGGAAAAGGATGGTGTCAGGTATGGAGCCCTGATGCTTAACCTATGTGGTTGCTCCAATCTCAGTTTTCTGTGTGGTTGTTGCTTGGTGATAGAGGGCCTTCGGATAAGGGTCCCAAAGGACCGGGGAGTGGCACACTCGAGTAGTAGTTACCTAGTTACAAAGGTAACCCGGCCTTGTGTTGGCAGAGATCCGGTTAGGTTCTCAGGACGTCCCGCCAGAGGCGATCCCATGTGGCAGTAGGAAGTTCCTTAGCCTGACCATTTGTTGGAAAATCCAAAGAAACAATACGAGCCTTGTACGGTTTTAGTTGTAGAACCTGCCATTTAATATGGTAGCTATAGTAGGCAACTATAATGGTACCTATGCTGGCTAAGATTTATATTCTATTTTCGAAAAAAATTCTACACTATGCACTAATAATAATATCAAAAATGATTTGTTTTGCGTAGTAAGCATCTTTGACTACCATAAGGAGAAATCTCCTCTAATTCTGCATTTGCATTGTGTGTGTACGGGGAGGCCTTATGGTGGTTTCATTTTCAAAAAGCATTGCGGATATTTTTTTCACTTCCGTTGTTGTTGTTTTAAAAAGATAAATAACTGTTTTGAGTTCTCACACCAGTCCCATGACTGACCTGGAGTTTATAGCGCTCTTCCTAAACTTTGGGTGCCCATAATTTTCCACACGGTCAGTCTAGAGTCAGGTTATCAGGTCACTCTGGATTCAGAAGTGTTTTGGAGCTCAAGTGGCGAGCTGGATGGCGAGACGCATTACTTGTATATGATATTATCTTTCCACTATAAATTCACTTGTAAGGACATGTTTGTATAACCGTCCATTGTCCTATTGTGTTGTATATTATTATTGTACACTCTGATGATGATGTAATGTAATGTATTAACTAATATAGTTCTTTGTTTTTAAAGATATTCATTTATCTATTATATGTTGTTCCGTTGCAATATGTCAGATTCTGATATTGTTTCAATTCTGTTTTCTTACTTCTTCTATCTTTTTCTTCTACCTCTTCTTTTACTACTAACAATTCGGTTTTCCGGGATTCAATTATGCGGCATTTGATACAGTAGACGTAAGAATGCCGACCTTCGGATCCCGATAAAATCATTATGTTACAATCACCGTTGGTTTTCTCTTAAACCACTAACTTGTGTTACATTTTCCTTTCATATTTATAAAAGTTGGATAGCTTTGAATGAGCATGTTTCAATCTACTGCTGAATCCTCCAAACTTCAAGAGGAAAATTCTGAGCTTAAAAATCAAGTATCTTCTCTGTCTTCCACCAAAAATTATGCTTCCACAGAGTTGGTAAGAGTTAAGGCTTCTCTTATCCAAGCTGAGACCGATCTAGAAACAAAGAGACAGGCTTGCCAACTCTTAACCGATGAGAAGCTTGCAGTGGAGCTCACCCTTAAAGATTCAAAGACTAGAAGGCTTGCTTTGTCGCTAAGAACACTTCTCTGAAGGGAAAATTTAACAAAACCAAAGCTTCAATAAAACTTGTTGTCCACACCATCGCCGATATCCAACACAAGTGTCTCAATTTGTTGGTTCCATTCAGGGGAAAATGATGCTGAAAACTTATGAAGATGCTTTATGCTTATGTATGCTGATAACTACAAGAAATGCCCTGACTTAGGCTTTCCTTCGCTAGATTCTTCCTTATTCGATATGGTAATGGGCAAAAATTAATCAAATGAAGTAGGAGATTGAGCCTGTAGATGAAGAAGAAGTTAATGCTTCAGAGGTCCTTACTTTTGATGTCCTCTCCTTCAAAATTGAATCAGACTCTGAGGCGGAGGGTGACAAGGATGAAGTTGTTAAGGAAAAGGATGATGATGATGGCGATGGTGGTGATGATGATAACGAAGACAATGATGCCGATGATGACCCCACTGGAGGCCAAGGCCTTGATGGAGATAAATGCAGTCCTTTTGGAGCTTTTGAAAGGGATGATGGCGACTAAGCCGAATATCCTGAAAAAGAGCCATCTCCTCAGTAGGATATGGCCCTGCATCCCCTGGGCCTTCTACTCCTCTCGACGAGGAACCTGCTCCCATTCATACCGAGGATCAAAAAGGAAAGGAACATACATCCTAGGCTACCGTCCTAGTTTCTCGGGTATAGAATTCCCTCTTTAAATGTATCTCTTCAAAGA
This sequence comes from Allium cepa, assembly GCA_030765085.1. Taxonomy (NCBI): domain Eukaryota; kingdom Viridiplantae; phylum Streptophyta; class Magnoliopsida; order Asparagales; family Amaryllidaceae; genus Allium; species Allium cepa. The sequence goes on along the minus strand of CM060929.1, from coordinate 189,394,571 downwards.
TAATAGTTAGTGTAAAATCATTCATTTTAGATAAGGAAGAAGTTTCGACTTCCTAATAGAACAAAACTTGAAAGAAAACAAGCAGAAATTAACAAGTTATATAGGGAGTCAGATAAACAGATAAAGGAGCGTAACCTCCTCTTTGAAAAATATCATAGCCTCGATAAGAGTGCCTCAGTTCTAACATCTTTTAAACATCAGAGTGCTTCCCCTTTATTAAAGAGAGCGTGCCTCTGGTACGACACTCTCCTAAAGAAGAATCGGGAGTTAATCACTTTTTTTTTAACGATGATTGAAGAAAAAGAAATTTTAATTAACTTTTTGTGTAGCAAACCATAAATTTCGATCCCGAATATTCCAGATAGTTAGGAAAAGAATGAAAGAGATAGAAGATGAAGAAACAGAAAATCAAACTCAGAATCTCACATCCGCAGTGGGTATAATATAATATCAAATAATATTCTTTACACAAAGAAAGCTTTGTCATTTAATTATATTTTAATACATTCGAGTTACAATATATACATAACACTAGACAGATACAATCAACATGACCCAGATATACAACAATTTATCATAGCGGAATATACTCAATACGTTCCTGCCATCCAGCTCGCCTCCTGAGCTCTAGAACATCCTAACCTGAAAATCAGAAATACTCGGTCTGACCTGAGCATTACATCAAAGTAACACTCGGGTCAGGCTGGAAACCAGCGTGAGTAAACCCATACAATTTGAAATACTAAGCTTTAAAACATAATTGAAATCCCGGTAACTCGTACCTTACTACGAGTTCATAACTGGTTATGGTCAACACTTAATTCACAAATAAATCCCTAGGTAACTTTACTTAGTTTTCAAAAGTTCATATTATTCCATTCCAGCCTATAAATCTCACATATCAAATCTATATAGAATTATTGAAGATTACAGATCGAACTGGTTTCGGGTATTTACTAATACCCGACCCCGGTCTCTTCGAGTCCCATGTCATCTTACACAAGTCATTCAAATGAGATTATAATTCAAACTTTAAATACAGGGTGTCACTTTTTTTTACAACAATTCATCATTGATAGATAACCCGATCATCACTGCTCAACCCAAACAGATCATATCACAAACCATTTCATATTCCAAACACCATATCACAAAGCATCACAAACTTACACCAGGAATAACAAATAATCCAAAGTGTTCAATATCCTTCAATTATCCATAAGCAAGATTTATTAGTCTCACCATTTCTAATTAATGTAAATTAATTGAATTAATTACCTTAATCACCTTTAATCCTGCTTACTTATCAAAAATTAACTACAGCCATTAACTAAATCATCCTTGAATTACCCATTAATCATACATAATTACTTTCATTAAATAATTATCCCATTGGTTAATTATTCTTAATTAATTATCCATTAATTTAACAAATTAGATTAATTAACCCACAATAAATTAATCCTCTAATTACTTATAATTAAGTAATTATCATTTGTTAATCACATTTAGTAATTTCCATAATTACCTACCTTAATTAATGCCATTAAGTAATTATTCTTTAATTACCTTTATTAAGTAATTACCATTAATTAATTATATTAAGCAATTAACCTTTAACAGATTAATCATTCTTTACTTAATTATCTTAATGAATTAATAAATAAATTCTTTAAATTGATTACTCAAACTAATTAATCCTTTAATTAACTAAATTGATTAATTACTCCTTAACCAATGTCATTAACTAATCAATTAATAATTAGCACTTTATTATTAAAATCACTTTTGAAACATATAGGAATTTACCTATTATAGTAGTTACATTTAAACCAAATTTTAAAACATTTTAAAACTTTGAAACTTGTTAAATGCTCACTAATACTTTATTTAAGGACTTAGTTTACAATTTCCTTTGATACTTACATATTTTAATAAGCTTTAGACTGATTACAACAATTTACAAAAAACCCAGGCCGAACCCGTAGAACCTCCAACCAACTCCGTACAAACTCACGCATACCTCCACTTCAAGTCGCATGCGTAAAAACCACGAGAATTACGCAAGCCTCTACTTATTCTCCTCTTCTACTTCTTCCCCAAATCACTGCTTATCCCCAGATACCACTCAACTCTAAGTACATGCATGCGTATCCATGCACAAACTTTTCCAGCGATCGATCTTCGCCGCCGACCCACCACGCGAACCCCCTCGACCACCAGAACTCAACACCCACCTAAAATTTACGATCACAACCTTAATCCAAAATTTGACATCCAAGAACCAGTCTCAGACAACACTGTCGTCTGATCTCCCTCGCCTCGTCCATCATCATCTACCATCACCCACCAGAAATCATCCGCGCATCGCCAAAGCTTCCTCCTACGATTTCCCCCTGGTGCGCAAAGCCCAAACTTCATCAGCCTTCTGTCATTTACCACGAATCGACCCTGGTCAAAAACGTGACCAAACCCTAAAATCATCTCGCCTCGATAATCCACAAGTAGGAAAAATCTTTTACCATTTTTTCACGGTCTACGATAATCGAACTAGCTTCAGGAAAGAGCCGACCCACGATTTCCCACACGTTTGTCAGAAAAAGAAGTAAATCCCTTTCCCGTTCATCTCTCAATTTCACCGTAAATACAATCTTAAAAATCATAAGTATTTTACCAAAAATCATCCCCTCTAAAAGAAAATCCAGCTATATAATCAAAGCATGGATTTTAAACAATTGATTTTCCCGACATAAGTTGGTTTTTCTGATCTTTTCATTTCCCAGTGGGATTTAATGCTTTAAATACTTTAATAATATTTTTAAAAATCAAATTAGGTAAAAACTAACACATTTCATTTTAAGATCATAACCTGAAACTAATTATATAATGAGATATAAATTTTCAATCCTGATTTAGTTTATTAAAAGCAAAAAAGAGACCATATTTTTTTTCTCTTTATTACCCAGACATGCACATACTTATATACCCTGAAATTCAGATGTACTTCTACAAGTTTACATTATGCAAAACATAATGCTTCACACATTAATCACATGCAACCAGATTTCATATAAATTTAGCTAAAGTGATGGTTGTTTACTCACCCAGATTTTGAACAGAGGATAAAGAAGGATTAGGAAATTTGCAAGCTGCTTGTTGATTTTGAAACCCCCTTTAGATCTTGATCTACTAGAATAAGTTGTCTTGAATCAAAATTAGATCCGTGCTTCAGTTGAAACTTGAAGTAGTTCAGATATTTGGTTCCTCTTAGCTTTAGATTTAATTTTATTTTATTTTTTTAAAGAAAGATGAATGCAGTTTGATCGTTTATTTCCGTAACTCGCACATACGACCAAATTAGCTTCCGAAACATGTTCCATTGTGTCCGGAACACGGGGTAAACCCTAGAAATGCCGGTCACTGCGCGAGATTTGGAGTTCGGAAAATTTTGGATGAATAGTGTTTTCGTCAATTTTCTATATAAGGACCATTATCTTCTATTGTGTAAACAAAGAAAAACCCTAACCCTAAATTTTATTCAGTCGCCGCCTCTATTTTCAATGGCCGAAAGTCATCCTTCTTCCTCCTCCATTTTTTTCAAATCCACACTTCAATTCGAAAAACTTTTAACTACAACATTGTAGAGTGTATCGAGCTCTATAATATCAACGGTCAAGATCTGATTTCGTGCGGTGGATCAACGGCAATTGGAGCTGGAAGGCCTCACGTTCGTGCATGAAAAACGAGGTGAATAGTCGACCGAGTTGGAACAAATTGCAACTGAATGTGGCATTGGCGAAGGGCTTCATCGTGGCGTAACCCGATCGTCGTGGAAATGGAAGGAGATCGTCGCGTGTATTAGGGTTTGCACGGCATGGGTGGGTTCGGTTTCGTGAACGAGACCTGGAGAGGATGAAGTCGCGTGCTACAGCCAGGATCTGGATATCAAAAATGAACGGCCCTGATGTTTTGGGTATAAAATATTAAAATAAAATTGTAAAATTGTTATATAAAAATTTGTATAATGTTTAAAAGGCTATAACTTGTTCATACGAGGTCGGAATTGCACGAAATGAATTGTGTTGCAAACGTTTTGTCGAGCACTATGCAATGGAGCTGGTTTGGAGTCGTTTGGAGCTAGTGAAAATTTCGGATAAAATTAATGCACGTTTAATTTTATTCGAAACAAAACGCTACAACTGTTATTGGAAACTCAAGGTGAGAACTTCTCACTCAATTGAATTGTTTCGATTTAAATTTTAAATAGTTAGATTTAAAATTGCTTGATTGTGTGATTGGATGATAGTTGTTACCTGTTGCATTGAAATAGACCCTATACGCCGCATATTAAGCGGATGTTATTTATTAAAAACATATACCGCGATAATTCCAACTTGTATGGAATTGGTTATATATATGTATTTGGAGTTGATTTTCCCGCATTATATAGCGGATGGGACCCTATTACGCTGCATAGTAGCGGATAGTATTTTATAAATCCCATATACCACGATATTCCTTCTCGAAACGGAATTGGTATTGTGCTAACATCTTTGGATGCAGGGAAACATGTTCGAGGGATCCAACTGGATTCCTCAAATGATTGAATTTATTTCAATGTTGTGTGTTGATCTATTTATAATCTGCGTGATTATCTTTGTGATTGAAATCGTTGAAGGCTAAATTTTAGCCGAATATATTTTTGGCATCGTTAGATGCCGAAAATAAATAAAATTTAGTTTTTGAAAATTTAAGTTGAGAATTCATAATAAAATTTAATTTTGGAATTGATTCATTTTAAATAAATAAACTTTGAAATTTTTATGTTATAAAAAATTATGACTTTTGTGAAATATAACCGAAATGTGATTTTTGAAATAAGTAGTTTATTTATAAAATGGTTTAAATTTGGGATTTTTGAATTATTATAAATGATTTATATAAAAGATTTATAAATTGATATTTATAAATTAAAATATTGGAATTATAAAACGAGTTTTTATAAGTGTTAAAATGAAGTAAATGGATTTCATAAGTGGATGAAATCTATAGATTTATAAATTGTCAAGTTATAAAATGAATAGATTTTTGTAAAATAAAAGATTTATAAGTAATTAACTTATAAATTGGGCATGTAAATGGAATATGGATAGAATTTGTTAATAAAGTGATTTTATAAGTTGAAGCTGTTATAAAGTATAAATGGAATTTATAAACGTTGTTTTATAAATCCGAAATCGACTTATTTAAATAAGTTTAAATATTATAGCTTATTAAAGGAGATATATCCATGATTTTGGGACAGTGGATAATCCTTTAAATAAAATATGTAGAAATTGAATTTGGTTAACAAAGTATATTCACGATTTTGGACGGTGAATAATATATTAAAGAAATATTTTAGGACAGTGATATTTTAAATAGAATTAAAACGATTCAAAAACGTTTTAAAATGTACTAAGTATCGAAACCATAAATTTCAACATTCATTGTTGAAATAGATGTTTTCGAGAAATAGAAGGAAATGGTGGACTATAACACTGTTGTTATAGTAAATGATTTCCGAAAGGAAAAGTTTTGTATAGTATTGGGGTTTATATATCTATCTTAATTTCAAATCCCTATACTAGTGATTTTGGGTTGTCGTAACGATGTTTTACGCAACATTCGTTTTGAACCAAATAAATGTGTTTAAGAGAATGTTTTCCTTAAAGAATAAAAATTTATACTTAGATGTGATTTAAGTATATTGAATGTTTTCAAAATGTTGGAAATAAACACATTTGTGAACTACTTATTATTAAATAAGTATGGAAATGTTTTCCAATATGAAGTAAATGTTTTGAGATTATTCTTTTAAAGATAAATTGAGAGTGTATCATTGAAATCGATTTGAAAAATCGTATAAAAAGTGAATATTTGGAAATGTAAATTCACAATGGAAATTTATAACGGAGATTTGTTTAAAAATAAACATTGATTTATTTTTAAAAGTGTGAAAATAAATTTACGGATTTGGAACGTAAATTTAATAAATCGGTAAGGATTTATTTAATTGGTTTAAATGAACCATTTTGAAATGAAAGTTGTAAAGGTGAAATTTGATTTGAAAATTGTTTTCAAATGGTTGAAGTGTGGAAATTATATCTTGTAAAGATATTTGAAAATAAATAATTTGGGAAATTTTTGAAATCGGGTGATGCTGTGAGTATTGATTGATAGTTAAATAACCGTTATCAGTATTGACCCTTGAATGGCTATTTGTGGTGAATTGGTTGAAATTGAATGCTACACTTATTTTTAAATAATTGCGCTCGTTATTTGGATTACCCATTTCGAATAGTGATACGACGTAATGGATAGCATTGAAGACCGGTGGTGAAGACCGGGTATTTGTGAAAACGATAGGATGACCTATCGATTGTCTCTGCACCGTTTGCTACGGTATGGAGGTTTTCTTTGTGATGGGAAATTCAATCGGGATTGTGAGTACCCGGATTGCACGGGCCTCTTTTGAAGTGCCTTCGGTTCTGTTCGAGCCCGGAACAGACTTGTATGGTTACATGTCTAGCATTACATTTTGAGATATAAAGAAGATTTCTTTCAAATACATCTCTGTTGGTGGCGGAGAATTTATTCTCTTAGCTTAACACCCTTCTCTGAGACGTACGAGCTCAGAGGTTATGTAGTTGAAGGTCATCGGCGGTATATTTCCAATTTGGTAATGTGGCATGCTGAGTGTTACTGTGTGATGATTATTTATTGGTCATTTGTTGATCAAAGCGTGGCTTTATGAAAAAGCGTAGCTTTGTGGACGAGACTTCGTCAGACCTCACATCCCGGAAATGGTCAAAACAGGAATATGCGGCAAGGTTATGAGGATCGCACCCTTTAAGGTATGTCATTTCCTTCTGGAAAAGGATGGTGTCAGGTATGGAGCCCTGATGCTTAACCTATGTGGTTGCTCCAATCTCAGTTTTCTGTGTGGTTGTTGCTTGGTGATAGAGGGCCCTCGGATAAGGGTCCCAAAGGACCGGGGAGTGGCACACTCGAGTAGTAGTTACCTAGTTACAAAGGTAACCCGGCCTTGTGTTGGCAGAGATCCGGTTAGGTTCTCAGGACGTCCCGCCAGAGGCGATCCCATGTGGCAGTAGGAAGTTCCTTAGCCTGACCATTTGTTGGAAAATCCAAAGAAACAATACGAGCCTTGTACGGTTTTAGTTGTAGAACCTGCCATTTAATATGGTAGCTATAGTAGGCAACTATAATGGTACCTATGCTGGCTAAGATTTATATTCTATTTTCGAAAAAAATTCTACACTATGCACTAATAATAATATCAAAAATGATTTGTTTTGCGTAGTAAGCATCTTTGACTACCATAAGGAGAAATCTCCTCTAATTCTGCATTTGCATTGTGTGTGTACGGGGAGGCCTTATGGTGGTTTCATTTTCAAAAAGCATTGCGGATATTTTTTTCACTTCCGTTGTTGTTGTTTTAAAAAGATAAATAACTGTTTTGAGTTCTCACACCAGTCCCATGACTGACCTGGAGTTTATAGCGCTCTTCCTAAACTTTGGGTGCCCATAATTTTCCACACGGTCAGTCTAGAGTCAGGTTATCAGGTCACTCTGGATTCAGAAGTGTTTTGGAGCTCAAGTGGCGAGCTGGATGGCGAGACGCGTTACTTGTATATGATATTATCTTTCCACTATAAATTCACTTGTAAGGACATGTTTGTATAACCGTCCATTGTCCTATTGTGTTGTATATTATTATTGTACACTCTGATGATGATGTAATGTAATGTATTAACTAATATAGTTCTTTGTTTTTAAAGATATTCATTTATCTATTATATGTTGTTCCGTTGCAATATGTCAGATTCTGATATTGTTTCAATTCTGTTTTCTTACTTCTTCTATCTTTTTCTTCTACCTCTTCTTTTAATACTAACAATTCGGTTTTCCGGGATTCAATTATGCGGCATTTGATACAGTAGACGTAAGAATGCCGACCTTCGGATCCCGATAAAATCATTATGTTACAATCACCGTTGGTTTTCTCTTAAACCACTAACTTGTGTTACATTTTCCTTTCATATTTATAAAAGTTGGATAGCTTTGAATGAGCATGTTTCAATCTACTGCTGAATCCTCCAAACTTCAAGAGGAAAATTCTGAGCTTAAAAATCAAGTATCTTCTCTGTCTTCCACCAAAAATTATGCTTCCACAGAGTTGGTAAGAGTTAAGGCTTCTCTTATCCAAGCTGAGACCGATCTAGAAACAAAGAGACAGGCTTGCCAACTCTTAACCGATGAGAAGCTTGCAGTGGAGCTCACCCTTAAAGATTCAAAGACTAGAAGGCTTGCTTTGTCGCTAAGAACACTTCTCTGAAGGGAAAATTTAACAAAACCAAAGCTTCAATAAAACTTGTTGTCCACACCATCGCCGATATCCAACACAAGTGTCTCAATTTGTTGGTTCCATTCAGGGGAAAATGATGCTGAAAACTTATGAAGATGCTTTATGCTTATGTATGCTGATAACTACAAGAAATGCCCTGACTTAGGCTTTCCTTCGCTAGATTCTTCCTTATTCGATATGGTAATGGGCAAAAATTAATCAAATGAAGTAGGAGATTGAGCCTGTAGATGAAGAAGAAGTTAATGCTTCAGAGGTCCTTACTTTTGATGTCCTCTCCTTCAAAATTGAATCAGACTCTGAGGCGGAGGGTGACAAGGATGAAGTTGTTAAGGAAAAGGATGATGATGATGGCGATGGTGGTGATGATGATAACGAAGACAATGATGCCGATGATGACCCCACTGGAGGCCAAGGCCTTGATGGAGATAAATGCAGTCCTTTTGGAGCTTTTGAAAGGGATGATGGCGACTAAGCCGAATATCCTGAAAAAGAGCCATCTCCTCAGTAGGATATGGCCCTGCATCCCCTGGGCCTTCTACTCCTCTCGACGAGGAACCTGCTCCCATTCATACCGAGGATCAAAAAGGAAAGGAACATACATCCTAGGCTACCGTCCTAGTTTCTCGGGTATAGAATTCCCTCTTTAAATGTATCTCTTCAAAGATAATAGTTAGTGTAAAATCATTCATTTTAGATAAGGAAGAAGTTTCGACTTCCTAATAGAACAAAACTTGAAAGAAAACAAGCAGAAATTAACAAGTTATATAGGGAGTCAGATAAACAGATAAAGGAGCGTAACCTCCTCTTTGAAAAATATCATAGCCTCGATAAGAGTGCCTCAGTTCTAACATCTTTTAAACATCAGAGTGCTTCCCCTTTATTAAAGAGAGCGTGCCTCTGGTACGACACTCTCCTAAAGAAGAATCGGGAGTTAATCACTTTTTTTTTAACGATGATTGAAGAAAAAGAAATTTTAATTAACTTTTTGTGTAGCAAACCAGAAATTTCGATCCCGAATATTCCAGATAGTTAGGAAAAGAATGAAAGAGATAGAAGATGAAGAAACAGAAAACCAAACTCAGAATCTCACATCCGCAGTGGGTATAATATAATATCAAATAATATTCTTTACACAAAGAAAGCTTTGTCATTTAATTATATTTTAATACATTCGAGTTACAATATATACATAACACTAGACAGATACAATCAACATGACCCAGATATACAGCAATTTATCATAGCGGAATATACTCAATACGTTCCTGCCATCCAGCTCGCCTCCTGAGCTCTAGAACATCCTAACCTGAAAATCAGAAATACTCGGTCTGACCTGAGAATTACATCAAAGTAACACTCGGGTCAGGCTGGAAACCAGCGTGAGTAAACCCATACAATTTGAAATACTAAGCTTTAAAACATAATTGAAATCCCGGTAACTCGTACCTTACTACGAGTTCATAACTGGTTATGGTCAACACTTAATTCACAAATAAATCCCTAGGTAACTTTACTTAGTTTTCAAAAGTTCATATTATTCCATTCCATCCTATAAATCTCACATATCAAATCTATATAGAATTATTGAAGATTACAGATCGAACTGGTTTCGGGTATTTACTAATACCCGACCCCGGTCTCTTCGAGTCCCATGTCATCTTACACAAGTCATTCAAATGAGATTATAATTCAAACTTTAAATACAGGGTGTCACTTTTTTTTACAACAATTCATCATTGATAGATAACCCGATCATCACTGCTCAACCCAAACAGATCATATCACAAACCATTTCATATTCCAAACACCATATCACAAAGCATCACAAACTTACACCAGGAATAACAAATAATCCAAAGTGTTCAATATCCTTCAATTATCCATAAGCAAGATTTATTAGTCTCACCATTTCTAATTAATGTAAATTAATTGAATTAATTACCTTAATCACCTTTAATCCTGCTTACTTATCAAAAATTAACTACAACCATTAACTAAATCATCCTTGAATTACCCATTAATCATACATAATTACTTTCATTAAATAATTATCCCATTGGTTAATTATTCTTAATTAATGATCCATTAATTTAACAAATTAGATTAATTAACCCACAATAAATTAATCCTCTAATTACTTATAATTAAGTAATTATCATTTGTTAATCACATTTAGTAATTTCCATAATTACCCACCTTAATTAATGCCATTAAGTAATTATTCTTTAATTACCTTTATTAAGTAATTACCATTAATTAATTATATTAAGCAATTAACCTTTAACAGATTAATCATTCTTTACTTAATTATCTTAATGAATTAATAAATAAATTCTTTAAATTGATTACTCAAACTAATTAATCCTTTAATTAACTAAATTGATTAATTACTCCTTAACCAATGTCATTAACTAATCAATTAATAATTAGCACTTTATTATTAAAATCACTTTTGAAACATATAGGAATTCACCTATTATAGTAGTTACATTTAAACCAAATTTTAAAACATTTTAAAACTTTGAAACTTGTTAAATGCTCACTAATACTTTATTTAAGGACTTAGTTTACAATTTCCTTTGATACTTACATATTTTAATAAGCTTTAGACTGATTACAACAATTTACAAAAAAACCCAGGCCGAACCCGTAGAACCTCCAACCAACTCCGTACAAACTCACGCATACCTCCACTTCAAGTCGCATGCGTAAAAACCACGAGAATTACGCAAGCCTCTACTTATTCTCCTCTTCTACTTCTTCCCCAAATCACTGCTTATCCCCAGATACCACTCAACTCTAAGTACATGCATGCGTATCCATGCACAAACTTTTCCAGCGATCGATCTTCGCCGCCGACCCACCACGCGAACCCCCTCGACCACCAGAACTCAACACCCACCTAAAATTTACGATCACAACCTTAATCCAAAATTTGACATCCAAGAACCCGTCTCAGACAACACTGTCGTCTGATCTCCCTCGCCTCGTCCATCATCATCTACCATCACCCACCAGAAATCATCCGCGCATCGCCAAAGCTTCCTCCTACGATTTCCCCCTGGTGCGCAAAGCCCAAACTTCATCAGCCTTCTGTCATTTACCACGAATCGACCCTGGTCAAAAACGTGACCAAACCCTAAAATCATCTCGCCTCGATAATCCACAAATAGGAAAAATCTTTTACCATTTTTTCACGGTCTACGATAATCGAACTAGCTTCAGGAAAGAGCCGACCCACGATTTCCCACACGTTTGTCAGAAATAGAAGTAAATCCCTTTCCCGTTCATCTCTCAATTTCACCGTAAATACAATCTTAAAAATCATAAGTCTTTTACCAAAAATCATCCCCTCTAAAAGAAAATCCAGCTATATAATCAAAGCATGGATTTTAAACAATTGATTTTCCCGACATAAGTTGATTTTTCTGATCTTTTCATTTCCCAGTGGGATTTAATGCTTTAAATACTTTAATAATATTTTTAAAAATCAAATTAGGTAAAAACTAACACATTTCATTTTAAGATCATAACCTGAAACTAATTATATAATGAGATATAAATTTTCAATCCTGATTTAGTTTATTAAAAGCAAAAAAGAGACCATATTTTTTTTCTCTTTATTACCCAGACATGCACATACTTATATACCCTGAAATTCAGATGTACTTCTACAATTTTACATTATGCAAAACATAATGCTTCACACATTAATCACATGCAACCAGATTTCATATAAATTTAGCTAAAGTGATGGTTGTTTACTCACCCAGATTTTGAACAGAGGATAAAGAAGGATTAGGAAATTTGCAAGCTGCTTGTTGATTTTGAAACCCCCTTTAGATCTTGATCTACTAGACTAAGTTGTCTTGAATCAAAATTAGATCCGTGCTTCAGTTGAAACTTGAAGTAGTTCAGATATTTGGTTCCTCTTAGCTTTAGATTTAATTTAATTTTATTTTTTTAAAGAAAGAAGAATGCAGTTTGATATACACAAAAATATATAGCACCTAGTTTCTAAAAAAAATCATTCTTTTTCTCTTTATTAAAATGAAGAAAATCCAACTTAACACAATTCTTGACACATGTGAATTTGCATGGCATCCTAGCTTACACATGTTAATTTTCATGGACATATGTTTCCCTTTTATAAAGTTTTATGTTATATCCTTCATTTAGTTTAATATCTATATATGTTTTATATTTCTAAATTTATATCTATTATATTTATCCCATGAATCTCCAAAAGATATATATATATATATATATATATATATATATATATATATATATATATATCAAGCCCTTTTTTTTTCATTTACTCTTGTTTGACACTTTACTTAAGTTATTATTATTTCAAATAAAAACTATAAAGATCAATCTTAATTGTTTTGAAGATATAGAACTTTAAATATTCTTCAAAAATTTTATCTATTGAAAAAATGCCTTTTTGTGTACCAAACACATATATACACTTATACACTTATATATGAACACATTTAAAATTTTCAACATTATTAATCTTGCACAACATCATCTATATATATATATATATTAATTTACTATATGTTATATCATTTCCAGATATTTATATTTCAACATTTATCATAGTTTCAAATACATTCAGATATCTTTTTACTACCAGAATTTTATCTGTTCACTAAATAAAGCCAGAATTTATCCAATTATCAAATGCAAAAATTCCAGGTTATCACATTTTGTATAAATCTTATTGCAGATATTTGATTATAGACTTTTCATACTTAGGCAAATTAAGTGGGGGTTTACTTAGATGTTTCCACAAAAGATATTTAGACGAGTTTGGATCCGACCCGCATCATGGAACCTGTTGGAATTTACCAAGGTTCAGGTTGATCCCATAAAATCTCCCCGTTGAAAAGCTTAAGTACTACAAAGATAAATTTATTTTTGAATTTTTCTCTATGTCCATTTTGTATGAATTAGATGAGTGATAGTAAACATGTGACAGTTCATTGATTTACATATGTTTTGGCCTTGTTTCCATGCTTAGTTCTTTTTTATTATGCTATTATGGAATGTCTGTTCACTAGGTCGACTTTTTTTCTAGAGACCATTTAAGTTAGTATGTTAAACTGAGGAGATTTAATCATGAAAGGCATCACTTTTAAAGTATTCTATGTTAGCAAGATATTGCTTTCTTCAAGATTTACAAAAAAGTTATTTTGAATACCCTCGTCTCCGCTTTGATTTCCTTGGAGACGAAAAAGAAACATTTCTTAAGGAGATCAGAACATTTCACACAAAATTAATTTGTGGTCGCGATATTCCTCCAACTGGGAAGTGGGACTATAGTAAATCCCCGCCGATCATTACTCTAGAAGGAGTTGTTATCCCTTTCGATTTAATAGTTACACCTTATGCAAATTCACTAGATAAAATTAGAAAAGCAGTTAATAAATGTTAGATGTAATTCAATTGCTTGTTGTATCTTTTAACTTGGTTGTTGCTTAAGTTGTGATCCATTACATATGACATTAAAGGTATTTTTTATCCCAATCTTGACTTTTATTTTATTTCTTTTGCTTAAATAGGAGCTACAATTATCTGCAACATCTCCTCTTTAGAACTTATTATCACGCATTGATGCTATTAGAGAGAAACTGTTGACAACTAGTGGAGGGATTGTGGTTAGTGATGATGTCTTACTAGAACGCTTCGGCGGTAATGTTGAAGGTGTAAAATGGCACAAGAGGTATTTTCTTCAAAAAACCATCGCCATCGGTCACAAAGATCGCATTGCCTACCTTGAGGCTGAAATCAAGAGTAAAGATGAAATGATTACCAGCTTAAATGACAAGCGAAGACAAATCCAACAATCGCCTTTGATCAAAAGATGTCTAAACTTATTCAGCAAATAAGTGACTTGGAGCTGAAATTAAAGGACGATTAGGCACAGTGTGCCTCTTTAGAATTCATTATGGGGAAAAAGACATCAAATATCGATTTACCGGTCCCTCAAGCTACTCCTCCAACCACTAAACCTGTAAGATCAAGACTCCTTACAGCTTAGAAATTCCCTATTATGCTTAACCCTCCCCCGGGTTTGGATGAAAATGTTGTGGGGAACTGGCGCCGGAATGTTAAATTTGAGATAGCAAGCTATTTTGTTGAGCAACAAAAAGCCAAATTCGCTTAGACTATTAATGATTGCACTGCCAAGAATCAAAAGCTTGAACGTGAGAACTATCTGCTTAAGAAGCGCATTGCAGAATTAGAAAGGGAAAACAAAACCCTTAGGGTAGCCAATAGAGCTTTTGATTATGCCCTGAAGACCAATATTGATGCGATATATGATGAGAGCATAACAAGTAGAAAAGAAACTTAAGGAAATTCTCTAAATGGCCATTCGCCATGTCGTGGGTCCTTCAGTCGTAGAGACTCTTGACAAGGCCGCTCAAGATTTGTAAATTATTTGTATGTCTAACTTGGATAGACTTGTTTTGTATATATATATATATATATATATATATATATATATGTAAATAACTTCATAGACTTGTAAATTATCTCATGACTTATGCAAATTATATAAACTTTGTTAATATCACTTGATTTGTAATTCTTTTTGTAACGCCACTTTTGGAAATGCTTTTTTACTGCCTATTCATTGATTTTTGCACTTGCTGACTTTTTATTACTCTTTGTTGTATCGTTTTTCCTGAAAAGCACGAAGTAAACAATTTTTTTAATTGTTAGCTTGAAATTGACATACCAGTCTATGCGTATTATTTTCTTAATAAATCATCTTGTCAACTGCATGAAAAGAAATCTATATTAAGTACTTTAATCTCATCTTCAACCATGATGAGAAACGCTCAAGAATTTAACTTTAACCATTTGGCTAGAATATTAGGAATTTGTTGATAGGAAATCCCATTTTAACACAAAGGTACAAATATTAGATAGCATGTTTTCAAGAGATAGTTAATAAGGAATTAAATTTAGAAATCCTTTTCTGAACATTTGTAATAGAATCCCAAAAGCTCATTCTCGAGTCTTGACGAAATTTGAAGACTTAGTAATTTGAAACCCAGATTTAGGCATTAATGAAAACACATGATTTTCTTGAGAGTTTATTTCCTGGCCCAGATACGGGCATCTGTAATGAATAGAAATTCACTACCAAAAATTCTACACTAAGATTTGAGTTGAAATAAGTAGTAGTCTCGATACCCAGATTCGAGTACTATACGGTTTCTAATAGATAAAGACCCGAAACCAAGATTTGGATATTAGTGAATGAAGTCTTGAAATGAATTGTCTCGAAACCCAGATTCAGGTATTAGCTAATGAAATTCAAATGCGAGACACCCGAAACCCGGATTCGGGTAGAATAGATGATAGCTAGAAGTGAAATTCCCAAAACCCGGATTTTGGTACTAATTTGCGGAGCTCTATCCCACTCCTTTGCTTCTGTCCTATTTGACATATATCTACCCTTTAGGTTTGGAATATATACATAGGAACAATTTGATTAGCGGCCTCTTGAGCTAGGATGTCTTAGTCCATAATCGATTATGCCTTTTCTCATGATTGAACATCTCAGTTCATGGTTTGAGAGCCTCTTCTTGGGCTTTGATATCCTAGTTCATCACAGAATGTGCCTCCTCTTGGGATTGGACATCTCAGTCAATTATTGAATGAGCCTCCCATTGGACTTAGACATCTTAGTCCAATGTACAATGGGCCTTTCCTTGGACTTGGATGTCTTAGTCCATTGCTTGATGGGCCTCTTCTTGGGCCTAGATATCTCAGTCCATAGTTGTTTGGTGCTTTTAGTTAGCTCATCTTAGAGGCTGGAACCAAGGACTTACCTGTCCTCTCTCCAGGAGGCGCCCTGCTCTGGCTCTTTTGCGATATGAATAGTGGCTTGTTTGGTGCTTTAACCAAGCCATCTTAGGGTGCGAATAAAAGCTTACTCCATCCTCCCTCCAGGAGGTGCCTTACCATGGCAGGATAAGGGCTTGTTCGGTGCATTATCCTAGCCATCTTATGGCGTGGATAAAGGTTAACTCCCTCCTCCCTCCAAGAGGTGCCTAGACCTGACCAGAAGCACGGTAAAGGGCTTGTCCGGTGCTTCAACCTGGCCATCCTATGGCGTGAATAAAGGCTTAACCACCACCCTCCAGGAGGTGCTCTACCCTGGCCATCTAGGCGCGGACACAGGCTTTTCTACCATCATAGATAGACTACTATCTTAGGCAATGTGACACCCCATACCTCTAGGCACCTCAAAAATTGGATATGACTAAAAGCACGGTTAGTCGGGTGAAATAAAAATCCATAACATAGAAAAGAGACTAAGGCAACAACATACAATGATTAAAATATTAAAGCGGATAAAAATTTTCACTAATTATAAATTAATAGCAAAACAGCTTCATTAGAAACAACATTATCCGAAATTTATTTCTAAACCCAAAGTACCAAGTACTCTCTACCAAAACATAAAATATAACAAAGTTCACAATATATGTCCCCATATATAGAATAAAGTATGGAAAAGAGAAACGAAGTACATGAAACAAAAGAAACAAAAGCTGAAGATAACAACTGCTCCAATGACCCTCCAAGCTGCAAAGAATTGCAACCTAGGCATGCACTTTTGTGATTTGGGGAAAATAGAAAAAATAGGAACGGGTCATATATAAAGTCCGGTGAATGAGAAATAAAATGAAGTAGAAAGAATAAAACAGTTTAATTCTAGGTCTTCCCCGGATATCGTAGAGGGTGAATAATATAATGTACTGAATCCTTCTTAGATATAGTTCCTAAGAAGCCAAAGTCCATGGCCACTCTAGGGATGTCAACCATGAAGTAATAATAAACGTCAATCATCCTGGCAGACATGCTATCCTGACCTATCCAATTGCTACAGCGTGAAAGTTATGCTTTTCACCCGTGCACTGTGACTAAATGTCTCTTACGACTAACCGGCGTCGACTCAAACAACCTCGCAGGACCCCGAAGTTGCACTCAGGCTCCACCAAACTGGACTCGTATTCTCATGTCTCCTTGGTCATCAACGTGGACTTGCCCCTATCCAAAGTGTCAGTCCTTCGAAAGATCGCCTATAGCTGGGTCGGCTGCAAAAAAATCCTTTAAAAATATGCCTAAAGAAGCCTACGTCGGAGCACACTTATCCTGTTCCATCCACGTCGATCTACCTGAAGAATCCTACGATTGCAGATGCTATCTATCCTATGTACTAGCGACTTATGAAAGGCAATAAACATCATTGTGAACCTATTTGTCCGTTCCTAGTATGTCGGCTAAAACTATACTTTGGTCTTAACCGAATGAAACACCTATCCAGACCTTTACATGGTCTTCCTACCAAATCGCCTCAAGATTAATTAATTTTACTATTACAGTTTACATATTGTTTATTTTCATTAATCTACTTTAGGCCATTATTACATCGGATTTGGTTGTTTCACAATTCCCCTTTATACACACACACACAAAGATATACACACACACACGCACACACACATATATATATAAAACCATGTGCATATGAAATAGATAACATGCATGCATATGCAGGTGTGTGTAGCTAGTTGACCGATTATCCTAATAAATATCTATCTAGTGCATGCAATGCATCCATCTGAAAACATTGGCATCAACTTGCAATCATTTTCATCCTTGAAACATAACATGCCCTAATGACCTGTTTACAACCAAGCTACCATCCATAGGTTTTACCTAAAGATTATTCAAAAGACCCTAGCTAAGGAAAGATCAAAGATAGGATATTTGATGTGTACCTTCAAATAGAAAAGGATAAGAAGTTCGAATTCTCTCCTCAGATTCCCATGCACACTCCTTGGAGTCATCTCCCCACTGAACCTTCAATAGACAAACTTCCTTATTACGTAATCTCTTGACGTCGTGTTCCAATATAAGGGTGGGTATACACTGCACAAGTGATTCAAGCTCTACCTCCACTCCCCTTAGCTGATCGGGTTCTACTACTATTGTGGAATAATGTAAACACTTCCTCATATGCGAAACATGAAAAACATTGTGAACTCCTGCCAACTTATCTAGAAGGTCCTGTATGCCACTTTTCCAGTCCGTGTGGTAATAGGGAAGAATCCTACAAATCTCGGTACTAACTTACCCACTGAGCCAAATCTCATAACGTTTCTCAGAGAAGAAACCCTAAAAAAACCATATCTCCAACCTTAAACTCCAAATCAGTATTTCTTCTGGCGACGTATGAATTTTGTTTATCTTGTGCAGTCTTCAACATCTTGCACGTCAAATCCACCTTATCAGAAGTTTCCCTCACCAAGTCTGGTCCAAGCATGATCCTATCGATGGCATCCCACCAACAGGCTAGTGATCTAAATGGTCTGCTATAGAGGGCCTCGACGGGTGCCATCCCAATGCTTTCTTGATAATTATTATTATACACAAACTCCACCAAAGGTAGGTAGTCTTACCAAGAGCCTCCAAAGTCCATGATGCACAATCTTAGCAAATCTTCCAAAACCCTATTTACCCTCTTGGTATATCCATCTGCTTGAGGGTGATATGCCATGCTTAGATTCAATTCCGTTCCCAAGGCTTGCTGAAGACTCCTTCAAAACTCGCTGGTGAATAATGGTTCTCTGTCGCTCAAAATGCTAGCGGGAACTCCATGAATCCTAACTATCTCTCTTACATAAAGAGTCGCCAAAAATTCTACCGTCCTATTACTCTTAGTGGGTATAAAATGAGCGCTCTTCGTCAATCTTTCAATAATGACCCAAATGCTCGTGTTCCCTCTCCATAAACTTGGTAATCCATCCATGAAGTCCATAGAGACGCTGTCCCTTTTCCATAATGGAATATCCAATGACTACAATAATCCTCCGGATTTCTTCTATACTACCTTTACCCTTTGGCAAGTGATACACTTCGATACATACTTCATCACCCTCTTTGTTATTTCGGCCCAATAGAATACCTTCTTCACATCTTGGTACATATAATCACCATCGAGGTGCACTGTCATCCTAAAGTGATGTGACTCGACAAACACCACTTCTACTAAATGCCCACTATGAGGAACATAAAGTTTACCATCCCTTCCAAGCCATCCCCTAGTATCGATGGTATAGCACCTAAGATGTCGTAATGACTCTCCTCTACCAAGCTTATATAAAATGTCCTTTAACTCTTCGTGCTCACCTTTCCTTTCTCCAATATGCTCCATCAAAGTAGGCTGGACGTCGAGGACTGCTAACAATCCCGAAGCTAAATTCGATGCAGGTCTAAAATCAAAGGTAGAAATGCACTCCAAATGCTTCTATTCCAAAAAAAGAGGACTTAAAACCACTTTGCATCTACTCAACGCATCTGTCACTACATGACCCTTACCAAGGGTATAGGAAATCTTAAAGTTATAAGAGGCTAAAAACTCCATCCATATTTGCTATCTCAAATTCAAGTCTTTCTAAGAGAATAGATACTTCAAAGACTTATGATCCGTGAAAAGTTCAAATCTTTCTCCTAAGAGATAGGACTTAAGAGCAAAAACTATAGTTGCCAACTCAAGATCATGCGTCGGGTAGTTCTTCTCATGTGTTTTCAACTGTCCGCTCGCATAGCACACTACCTACCTTCTTTCATCAATACCGCCCTTAGCCCATGCCACAAGCATCGTATATACCGAGAAAGGCTTGGTTCCATCCGGTAATACCAATACGGGTACGGTAGTCAAAGCTTCCTTCAATCGACCAAGGGCATCCTCACACTAGGCATCCAAAACAAAAGCTGAGTTCTTCTTGGTAAGGAAGGTAAATAGAGCTGATATCCAATCGAAGTCCTTAATGAAATTCCTATAGTAGCCCGTAAGACCAAGGAAACTCCTTAAGTCCGTGACATTCTTAAGGGTCTGCCAATCTTATACTGCTGCCACTTTCGTTGGATCTACTGCAAGTCCATCCACCGAAATGATGTGTCCCAAAAAGAGAACCTCATCCCTCCAAAAATGGCACTTGGAGAACTTCACCTTCAGCTTATATTCTCGAAGAGTCCTAAGCACTTCTTCCAAGTGAACAATACGCTCCTCCTTGCTTCGCGAATTAACCAAAATATCGTCTACGAACACCACCACAAATTTGTTCAACGATTCATGAAATACTCGACTCATCAGGTCCATAAAATATGACGAAGCATTGGTTAGCCCAAATGGCATGACTAACCACTCAATTAACCCATTCGGAATCCTAAATGCAGTCTTCTTGATACTACCCTCTGCCACACGCAACTGATGAAATTCCGTGGCCAAATCAAGCTGCGAAAATACCTTGGCTCCTACTAGCTGGTCGAAGAGATCATCTATACAGGGAAGCGGATAACGATTATTCTTCATTGGCTTATTAAGATCCCTATAATCCATGCAAAGCCTAAGAGAGCCATTTGCCTTAGTGGCAAAGACTATGGGTGAATCACACTCAAAAATGCTCTTACGAATGAAGCCCTTCTCAAAAGCTCTCCAATCTGCTTGCTCAACTCATGACATTCCTTAAGAGCCATACGCCTTACCGGTAAAGCAACTGGTTTAGCATTATGACAAGATAAATCTTGAACTCGGTCTCTCTTCGAGGTGGAAGGCCAGCAACCTTCTTGAAAATATCTGGAAACTCTATAACAATGGGTATTGAACTCAAAATATCAGGCGATACGTCAAGAGAATAAAGGTAGCTCAACATGACTGATCCTCTAGAATCACAAGATACCTCCAAGATACGTCCACTACAAGTGCCTAACTTCACTACTCTCTTATCGCAATCAAGAACAGCACCATACATGGATAGTCAATCCATACCAAGAATCAATCCGAACACGGAAAAGCCCAATACAAAGGCACTATAGTCAAACTCAACCCCTAAAATAAAAAGTTTCAAATCCCCACATAACATGGACAAATAGGCTGATTCTCCTATGGGATTTGATACTACTACCAGATCGGTCACTAAGCAAGCATCAAGACCAAGACCCTCTGCCAAAGTACTAGGTATAAAAGAGTGCGAAGCTCAAGAATCAAATAGGGTACGAATAGGAAAATCAAAGACAGATAACATTCCTTCGACGATCACCTTCTTTCCCTTGTTCACAACCGGTCAGAACTAGAGGAAGGAGCTGTCTCTAAAGTGCAAGCCTGAGTAAGTTGTGAAGGCGTCTATGAACTATCCTTGGGATTTGACGGACAGTCCTTTTTCATATGCCCTACTTGATCACAAAGATAGCACCTCAGTCTCGTTCACTCTCCTGCCCCTCTACAATCCTTAGCAAGATGACCTGGTTTCCCACAAGCATTGCACTTCTCGTCCTTCCTTGGTACTTTCCATTTTCCACCTGACCTTCCTCCTCCTCCTCTCCTTTTTCCTTTCCACTGCTTCTTCCCATCACTCTTATGCGCCACATCTCCTTTCTCCTCGGTATCAGCAAGTAAAGCCATCTCCACCAATCCCTCAAAAGTGGCTCCCACCGGAATATGGCTCACTACCAAACTCTACAGTGGCTGACTCAAACCCTTAGTGAACTTCAACGCCTTCTTGTGAAGAGTAGTAATCAGGTCTAGTCCAAATTTGGAATTCTCATTGACTTGATGAACATATTTCTTAACTGTCGTATCCTCTTGCTTGAGCTGTATAAATTTCTCTAGATGCTCTACCTCTTCTGCCTGCGATACGAATTTCCTCTTGAACCTAGTATAAAAATCCACCCCAAGTCAAATTATCAGCCTCAGCCTCCACAATCTCCCACCAACAAAGAGCCTCTCCATGCAACTTCCGTGAAGCCAAATGCCTCCGAGCCAAATCCTTCAATCCCATAAGTCCAAATATCCGCTCACAACAACGGATCCAAGCTCTCGCCTCGATATGTGACACGGTGCCAAGAAACGGCTTGCCTCTTAAGCTGGTGTAGTCCTGGCATAACTTTGGAAAATTGAGAATGTCTGGCGGACGTGCTGGAGCCCCTTCCACCGAAGCAGCATCCCTAGCTAGTGGCTCTGCTCGTGCAATGCTTGCAAATAACATCTGTACCAAGCAGGCATATTAAGGCCTGGAGCTTTGGGGATATCTTGCGGTTCAGACATTTCTATATGTGGATATTAAAAAGATGGGATTAGGTACTCCACAAATATTTCAATAGATAAGGAGGAAGAGATATGAGGGACCCATTTCTAACTTTTTTTCCAAAATATATACATATACTTTTAAAAGTATTATTTAGAATATACTTTAAAAATTATTCGAAAATATTTTTATTTTTAAAGTATTTTAGGATTACCGAAACCTTAGCTCTGATACCAACTGTGACACCCCACACCTCTAGGCACCCCGAAAATCGGACATGACAATAAGCATGGGTGGTCGGGTGAAATAAAAATCCATAACATAGCACACAGACTAAGGCAACAACATAAAATGATTAAAACATTATAGCGGAAGAAAACTTTCACTAATTATAAATTAATAGCAAAACAGCTTCATTAAAAACTACATTATCCCAAATTTATTTCTGAACTAGAAGTAATAAGTAGTCTCCACCAAAACATAAAACAAAACAAAGTTCACAATATAGGTCCCCATATATAGAGTAAAGCACGGAAAACGGAAACAAAGTACATGAAACAACAGAAACAAAAGCTAAAGATAATAATTGCTCAAATGACCCTCCAACCTGCAAATAACCACCACCTAGACCTACCCTCCTGTGATTTGGGGAAAACAGAAAAAATAGGAATGGGTTAGACATGAAGTCTGGTGAATGAGAAATAAAATTAAGCAGAAAGAATAAAACAGTTCAATTATAGGTCTTTCTTGGATATCGCAGAGGGTGTATAATATAATGTAGTGAATCCTTCTTAGATACAGCTCCTAAGAAACCAACATCTATGGTCACTCTAGGGAAGTCAACCATGCAGTAATACTAAACGTCAATCGACCCATCCGACCTGCTGTCCTTACCTATCCACATGCTATAGCGTGAATGTCATGCTCTTCACCCGTGCACTGTGAGTAAATGCCTCTTACGTCTGACCGGCGCTGACTCAAACAACCTCGCGGGACCTCAGAGTTGCGCTCAGCTTTGCCAAACTGGACTCCTATCCTTTTGTCTCCTCGTGTAACAAACCGTATTTTTGGCAATTTTAAATTTTTAAATTTAAGATGATTAATGGACAAATATGGGTAGAAATAAAATTTAATGAATCATTAATATTAGTTTATTGGATAATTAAATTGTTTAAATTAATATTGGAGATTATTTAAATAATTTAATTCTGGAATTAATGTGAATGAAAATGATATCGGAAATAGATTTAAATTTTATTTAAATATGAATGAATATGGTTAGCATTCAAAATTGAATTTAAATGCGAATTATTAAAATTGAATTTTTTTATTATAATTATTGAGTAAAAATAGCTATTTTGGCAACTATCTCGAATTTTGACAAAACCAGTTTCATCAGATACGTAATAGTGAGTTATAGTAGGATTTCAAGTTTCGTAGCGATCGGACTTGTCGTTTGGTCGTGTGAGCTTGAAATGCGTAGAAATCAATTTAATGAATTTGATAAAATAAATTGACTTTGAAAAGCTATCTTCCACATACGATTGAATTAGGCCTCGAAACTAGTTCTATTGCGCTTGGAACGGGGGTAAAACATTAAAAACGCTAGGTGGCACGCCTCGATTAGAGTTCGGACGATTTTAGATCTGACTTTATAAATACGCACGCAAATGGAGAGAGATTTATTATTATTTTAATTTCTAAAAACCCTAGCAGCTAGTTATTTAATGGCCGAAAAATCACTAATTTCCATCCTTGATATCTCTCAATCCGTTCAACGAAATCAAAAACCTCGAAAAGCAAAGTTGTAGATCTTGGCGAGCTCTTTAAATCCAAACAGTTGATGTATGTTATTTCTTCACGGATTTGCTAGAATTGAGGCAAAAGGCATGCGTGTTCTATGGGTTCAATCTTGAAATTGGAGGCGTTGTTTTCGTTGCCGTTCAAGGTGATGGTAGACAGGTGCGAGACGCATCGTTTGGCATAGATTGATCGAAGTCCGGTTGTTATTGAATGCGTGTGGTTGAAGTTGGAATTTGCGTACGATGGGTTTCTTTTTGGCATGTTGCATGAGGAAGGAAAGCAGAGTACGTTTCTTTTTTTATTAATTAATTATTTAATTTGAATTTTAAATGTTCTAACGCACATAACTCTTTCATACGAGCTAGGATTTGGACGCAGTTTTCTCTAGTGCGTTCGTATCGAAATTCTGGACAACATGGAACTAGTTTGGTCAAGTTTTGCGATTGTTCAAATTTTTGACTTGATTTGGATTTCAAATCATCAATAAATCAAAAGTGAGTGTTTATATGTTTACAGTTGACTAAAATAGTTTCTATTTAGTTAAATTTATATTGTGAAGTGATTAAAATTTATTAATTGTTGTTTGATTAGTTTATTTGACATTCAAATTGACATCTGAATTGATTGATAGAAATTTAACTGACAAATAAAATGAATTAGAATTTAATTGCCCATAAAAATACTCGATATTGACAATTATGAAATTGTTGTTAATTTTATTGACTGTTCGGATGATTGTTTGTGATGGATGCGATTAGTTGATATTTGGATGTTTATTTATTTTGATGTATCATGTTGTCATCCTGTATATTATTTACACTATATAAAACTGTAAATTGAATTACTTCGAATAAATTAAGAAATAGGTTGAAATGATATATAACATGGCATTTATTTTGGATTGAAATGATATATATCCATCCGTGGAATTTAACCGAAATAATTAATTCAATTGGCCATAGGATAGAGAATTATATACGAACACCATATTGTTTAAATTAAATTGTTAAAATTTTGATTTCAAATTATTTAAATGATTTGGTTTTAAAAATAAAAATCAAATTTATGGAAATAAAATTAGTTTCGAACAGGAACTCGGAATGTTGAAATTTAAATTTGAAACAGAAATCGTTTAATTAGTTGAAGTTGGGATTTTGAAGTTATAATCGAAATATGATGTGAATTTCAGAAATTGATTTATTTTAAAAAATTTAACTTTTATTCGAACTTTAGTTATTGCTAAGAAAAGGTGATATAAAATGATATTTCAAAACTGAGCTCGAAATTTTATTTTATTTGGAGATTTGGATATTTAATTGAATATTGAAGGAAAATTTGATTTAGGTGTTTGAATCGATATTTTGGAAATCGAGCTCGTAATTGATATAAATCGGAACGGTTTAAATTTGGAATTGGAGTTGAAATTAATTTGAGATTAAATTTAAATTAATTTGGAACTTGAATTGAAATTTACTTGGAATTGGCATTGATATTAATTTGGAATCTAAGCTAAATTCGACTTGAAATCGGAATTGAATCGATTAAATCAAAATGGAAATTGAAACTGATTTGAATTGGAAAATTTAGAAAGTGAACTAGTTTGACTTTGAAACTATTTTTAAATGGATATTTTAGTATTAACGATTTAAAATCTATATTCTTTAATTATTTGAATTCTTTGGATTTTTCAAACTATTTTACTATATAAACCATTTTTAATACTCAAATTATTTTCTATTATACTATTTTAACTACTTTGCTTTTTTCTTAACTATTTAAACTATTTTCTAAAATGTCAAATTGGTCAAAGGGTGGAATGTTATATTTAAATATTGGATTTAAATGTGAATTGGGTTAAAGTGAAGTTATAACCAAAATTGTAATTCGAATCAAAATTTTGAAGTGAAATCGATATATCAAACTGAATTGACATTTTGAAGCAAATTATGATTTTTGGAGCGAATATGATGATTTCAAAATGGATTTGATTTTGAAATAAATATGATATTTTAATATCAAATACAAATTGTTTTGAAATATAGAAGAACCACCCAGTGTGTAAAACGATGTTTGGTTGTTAAAGAGACCAGTGCCTTTTATTGGCATACTCTCTGTCAATATTGGAACCACTTTGACAACTGTGTACGAGGTGGATGATATCCAAAATGTTGTGGTTGAACTGAACAACATTTTTGGAATGAAGTAAGTGAACGATGATTGATAGCCTTGACACTTGTGTCATAATTAAAATGATTAAAACAGGAGCCTATATCTGGCCAATGAGGTTCTACCTCTAGTGACGTTGATCACTCGTATTGCTATTGTGATTTTTGACTCGATGGGTGCACCTTTTGTTTGGATTGATAGTTGCAGTTGGCCACGGATGGGTTACGACCAGCCAAAAATAGCATACTGGTAGAATCCTACCTTGGGAATTGCCTCACGTGCCTTGTCATATTTATCCCTTTACAAGCCCATTAGGACTTTGGTTTTGAACATATAAAAACGTGTTAAGGGGGATAATGTAAAGCCTTAAGCTATTTTGATATTTATGTTACTAATAGACATTATCTATTATAGCGTACACTATTACATATAGATAGTTTAATAGATCCTTAGGAGATGAAAAATCCCATAGCATCTCTTAAGTTATTACACTCATATTTCATGATATTGATTTACTTACATAAGAGTATTTTAGTCCTGAATCGAGTGTTTTGTCTTTCCATTAGGCTCGGGTCTGTCCTCAGTTTTTCAGCGTATTGAAGATTATTCTCTGGAGGATGAAGATGAAGATTTAGTACATTACTATTATTATTATTATCCCTGCATCATGCTATTCTGTTGTATTGATTATTTATTCCTGATGTATATATACATATAACTCTAGTAAATGTGTAAAGATTATAATCAAATGTATAGTAAACAGCTTCATGAACTGTTATTCGATTATTATATTTTATCGTTTCTGCTGTGAGATTCTATATTTTTTTCTTCTTCTTTTCCTATTTTTCTTATTTTACACCATTGATTATCTACATTCCGGATTGTTTTAGTCGGACATGTGTGGATTATTGTCGATTTAAACCAAATGCGGGTCAACGCGGTTGGTATCAGATCCAGGTTTAGCAATAACCTTGGCTTTATGGGGTTTGACTCATTAAAGATGGGGTAGTAATACCCTTGAATGAGTCAGTTTGAGTGTATATATATGAGAGATCATACATGTTAGTGTTATAAAATATTTTATATTATGTTTACTTATCTGTTGAGTTGTTTATGAATTTCGTTCGATGCGTGAGACGCCATGTTATCGATAGGGGTTTCTAAACACTTAAACGAGGCAAGTTAACATAATATTTTTTTAAAATCGGGTAATGAAATAAATTTATCTAAATTATATATTATATATATAAGTGACAATTTTTAATTTGTTTGTTAGGAGATGATAATATTTAGTTATCATCGATTTTGGTTGAATTAAAATAAAGTGGATACTTTAAAGATTTTATTTTACGAAGCATCCGATAATTAAATTGACTTGACATCGATTAAAATAAGAATTGGTTAAAATGGATAAGTTGTAAACTAATGAAATAGTTTGATAATAAGGTAAAGAAAATTGTATAAGTATATTTCTAATATATTTTATAAATAGAAAGAACTTAAAAGTTGAGAATTTTTAAAAGAATTTTCTTATATTAATATTATTTGAAAGAGTTTTGACTTGAAGAATATTTTGGAAATATATTCGAAGAAAATAAAAGCATTAAACTCGCTTTGGTCGTTGGGAAATAATTTTAGGGATGCCTGTAGCATCGTTAGTATTCATTTCCGAGTTTTTGAGGGAGAAGTGCTACCAAAAGAAATTTATTTTCCATTAAAACAAGTTTTGATTGTGAAGAAATTTTTTCTATTCTATGTATGATTTGAAAAATATATGAAAATAATTTGGAACCTATAATTGAAAATAGTATAGACTAAAATAAGTTTATAACTTTTAAATTTGAACTGGGAAGTAAAATTAAAATTTAAACTGTTTAACATTTATGGTTAAGCACTAAAAAGAAAATTTTAATTTGAGATATGAAATAAAATAATTAATTTAAGAAATGTTAAATTAATAAAGTTAGTGAAATGAAGTAAATAAATATAGTTTAACTTATGAACTCTTAAATAAAAATGAATTGCACTTGAAATGAAGCAGATAAAATAATGAAATGAAATCTAAGAAATTAATTTGTTTATTTATAGATTTAAGAATATTAAGCTAAAAAAAATTAAATTTGGCTGAATGTAAATGATAAGAAGAAAATGTTTAAAAGATAGCGAAATAAAATGAGAAATGGATTAAATCAAATATAATTTCACTTAATGAAGATTAAATGAATTGAATTGGGTATTGAATGAAATTAGAAAAATGAGTAAAGTGAATTAATTTCACTTAAGCTATAAAATGAATTAATAAATGAATATGAGCTTGAATTTTTAAAATGAAATGTAATTTGAGTTGTGAAAGAAATGAAATGTTAACTAATTTAATATGGAGAAAGTTAACAAAATGAATTATAAGATGAAATTAACTTAAGAGAAGTTGAATGAAGTGATTATGAAAAAAAAGAAAATTTATTAATATAAATTGAGTATAAAATAAAGTTTACTTTAGCAAATAATATTATGAATTTGAATAAATGAAGTGAATCGATGAATTAATAATAACTTAATATATGATGTAATAATAATACAGGGTTGTTACAATTGCAAAAAATAATTCCAAAATACAGGGTTGTTACTATTGCAAAAAATAATTCCAAAGCCATGAATATTTTTATTTTGTTCACTTAATAGGAATGAACTCAATAGAGTATCTATTTGCAAGTCTGCATATGATATCTGAATTTTTTTTAAAGTTACTCATGAAGGAACAAGCAAAGTCAAGTAGACCAAAATATCCATACTCACAAATCTATTTCAATTATTCAAAATGAATTCTAATGAATCCATTTCAGATATGTATAGTAGATTTCAGAATATTGTGCTTTCTCTAATATCATAGGAAAAAGCTTTTCCAAAGAAGATCAAGTCAGAAAATTCTAAATTCTCTTACCGCGGAATGGGATCAGAAAACTCTTGCAATCGAAGAAGAAAATGATATCAGTACTTTAAAGATTGAAAAATTTATTGGAAATCTGATGTCATTCAAAGTACAATTGCAAAGGAGAAGAGACAACAAGGAATTCGAAAAGAAATCAATTGCATTCAACGCATTAACAAATGGATCAGACTCGGGAAGTGATGATGATAAAGAAATAGTTTTCATGACAAATAATCTTTGGAAGTTTTTGAAATACTAAAAGGTGAACAAATTCAAAAAGAATGATCACAGGAATTCTGGAAATCATAACGAAGTACCAAACCACGCCAAATGTTTCAACTCCGACGAACCAGGCCATCTCAGAAGAGACTGTCTGCATCCTGATAAGCAAAAGTTTCATGCAAGCAATGATTATACAAAGAAAAGGAAGAGAGAGTATACCGCTATACTAGACGACTCGGACTCAGACTCATCCTCAAGCGAAGATGATCAGAAGATGGAAAATTCAAATATGTGCTTTATGGCTATTCATGATTCTATTGATCTTGGAAATACGAATCTAGAAAAAGGTACACGTTTACAATATATTGGTTGAAATTGTTTTGATTAAAATTGTTTGATTGTTTGTTTTTGAAATTGTGTGTTTTTTGAATTTTAATTTTATTTTACTATTATTATTATATTTATTTTTATTTTTAATATGATAATATGTTTTATTAAAAGCGTAATATTTTATTTAATAATTACTTCAGAAAATATATAGACATTAAAAATAATATATATATATATATATTAAAGTATATAAGAAAAGAAAAGTAACATGAATTATCTGACCCCTGTCGGCATGGTCGTACCCATGATGTCAACATCCTTGTCATAAATTTAAAATTCAAATTTGAATTCAAATCTATGAATTTCCCTCCACCTTTTCACCAAATCCAATGTTCTGGAAAGGTACTCTTGACCAGAGAATATGACTATAAAATATCTATTTATTTCCCTTATCCTATCATACCTTTCCACTTTCATTTCAAAATTCAAACTCTCTTTTACTCTTTCAAACTTTCTACTCTCTTCAAAAATGGGTTCTTTAAGCACTCCATCCACTAAAACCATCAAAGAGTATCTTTATAATGATCTGGAAGCAATCAAAGCTTATATAAGCTATGCTAATTACGAAAAAGTTCAACGGGAATGTTTGCTATCTTTAGCGATTTCTTTACATTTGAAATCAATACTCTTTTTGGAGAGAACCATATTCTTAGTCTTTTTGACAATTCTGAAAATGATTTTGTTTGTTATCCAAATCTTGTTAAAATGTTTTATGCGAATTTTAATCGCGGTTTTTATGACAGAAATGAAAATGAAATTTGGAGTATTGTTAAAGGCACTAAAATTGTTTTAAATTGTGAAATTTTGGGCAACATTCTCAATTGCAAGAATTCGGGAATGGATCTTTCTACTTTTAATGTTGATGAACATGATCGAGAGATATTTCATCACATTTTCGAAGGAGATGACAACATTGAATTTAAAAATTGGAACTTACGTCCGAAAGCACGTAGTGTCAATCTTCTATCACAACATACTATTACTCCTAGATCAGGAAATTTCAATAATCCGACTTTAATAAGTTTGTAAAGCTCCTTTTGCTATTTTTAGTCAGTACGACATTAATTGGGCGCAAGTGATTATGGATGAATTCATCCTAAGAATTTGGAAATAGGTGAGAATACTTTGTATCATGGAATCTATCTCACTCAAATTTTTAATTATTTTGGTATTGATTACAAAAGGGAAGATTTTGTTTCAAAAAAAGTGTTTAATCATACCAATATTTCTCTCATGAAAATTCCTTTCGCATTTCAAAAATATGAATCTCTTACTAAAAAGGATAAAAGACAGGCACATGAAGATATGGAGGAAGAAAATGAGGAAGAAGAAGAAGAAGGGGTGGAAATGGAAATTAAAGAAGAAAATGAAGATACCTCCTTGGAAAGTATTGAGTATCCTTCCAATACTAACAATCCTTCCAACAAAACACTCCTCAAAAATCAAAAGATTATTGTGGAAAGTCAATGGATTCTCAAAAGATCCATTAGTAAGAAATTGGATAAAATGTCCACTAATATGAACAAATTCTTTGCTAAAGTTGGTCGGAAACTTGGCTTATCATCATCCTCTTCATCCTGTAGCATATACAAAGAACTAGGTTGTGATGTATTAGTTTGTCTTGTGTGTGCTTGTATTATTTTTATCATATTATGTAATATCTTATGTGTCATCTCTTTTATTTATAAATATCTTCTATCCTATGTTTTTCTACCTTATTGTGTCTCTGGAATAAATGTTAATATAGTATATAAGTTTATATATATACATACTTATTCACGAAATAAAATAAGACACATAGATTAATACACCCATGTCGACATATCCCTCACCTCTATGTCGACATATAACTTTCTGATTTGGTTATTTTTCAAATTTTGAAATTAAAATAACTAACTTGTGTCTATTCATTTCAAACAAATTTCTGCCTATTTAAACACCTATTTCTTCCAGAAATTTGTAATCTTTTCATTTCTACTTACCTCTATTTTCATCTCCTAACTACTTATCAAAAATGGCTTCCTCTTCTCGAACTCTAAGTGATAATTGAAAGAAAATCTCAATTCATTCAAGAATATACTTACTTTTATTCTTCGCAATCAAAGGCACTTAGAACTAAGTCAAATCCAGATGATAAAAGAACGAATGAAGCACTTCGATCCCCTCCATTGGATGATTTCTATCCTAAATAAATTTGATCTTGATGCAAATCCTTAAGAAAATTTGATTCAAGATAATGAAGATTGGGAAGATATTGAAAAGGATCCTATCTTTGGAGAAGAAGGATGGGTTAAAGTTCCTAGAAATATTTGATCTACTTATGATTTGATTTGCTTGTTTTTAAATTGTTTGATTTTCTTTGATTAAAATTGATTTGGTTTGAATGATATGTATAACATTACATGAAACATAGTATATATTGGGTGTAAACTTTCATATTTATCATTTCTTTATTATTAACTCATATTATTTTATATATACTCTATCATAGTTTGTCACAGGTACTCCAGTATAAGACTAAGGTGAGTTATATCAGTTTAGGATTAGTTTTTGTTGATGACAAATTGTCACGACCCGACTTTCCACTCCCGGAAAATCGCGTCATGAATTAAGAAAGAAAGGGATAGAAGATAGAATAGAAAGAAGAGAAGGAAGAAACAACATCAGAATCTTACACAGCGGAATGAATAAATTATATTAATAACATAAATATTACATAGTTTACATCCACTATCAGAGGTACACAGCATAATCAACTCATACTAGACAGTTATAAACACCTGTCTAGTTATACAACTCAATACAACAACTCAGAAAACACACAGCGGAATACTATATTTATCTACACGCGGAAGCCTCCTGCTCCATTTCTCCTTCATAATTCGTCAAAGCCAATCTGAATCCTAACCTGGATTCCCTTGACTACTCAAAAAAATTTGAGTACCCAAGAGTTTATGAAAAACAAAAAAATAAACTCCGGGTCAGACATGGGTCTGGTGTGAGTAACAGGTTAAAGTTGCATAACTTTTTAAAACCTTTTGAAAAGAAAGGTATCACGTAGGACTTCCCACACATAAACATGGAAAAAAATTTACCTTACGCTAACCAAAACATTTGATAGGAAATCCAATGATATTATAATAGTGTCTAGGGTTTTCAAATAAATAAGAAATAGCCGAAATTGTTACATGATTAAATTCCAGCTATTAGCCACAAAAGTGGGTAATACAATCAAAACCGTTGGCACTTATTGGATTTTGGATTCCATACAATGGCAGGGCTACTGGGGTACCGCCTGTCACAGTACGTGGCCTAGATCAACGTACCAAGG
Organism: Allium cepa; assembly: GCA_030765085.1. Lineage (NCBI taxonomy): Eukaryota > Viridiplantae > Streptophyta > Magnoliopsida > Asparagales > Amaryllidaceae > Allium > Allium cepa. The sequence goes on along the minus strand of CM060929.1, from coordinate 189,361,179 downwards.
ATCACTCCCGACCTCCTGCAACACAAAGCCGGGACCCATTCCTTACTGAACAGTTCCAAACAAGACAAACCCGTGGTTGTAGCTAGCAACCACCCACATAGCCGAATATAAAGGGACTTCTAGACAGGGATCAATCTTGCTCTCCAGTGGGTGCGACCCACGAAGCTTTGCTGCACCTCCCCTGTTTTAGCCATTCCCGGTTGATGAAGCTTGAGGCTACGATTACCTTTATAGGACATATCACTTAGAATGCTCATCGTCCACCTGACAATGTTCTGAAAGCATTCAATCCATACAAGTTCGTTCCGGGTTCGAACGAAACCGAAGGCATTATCTCGTTACACTCATTTTGAAATCACCCTTAGAGTTAACGACAGTAACCCTTGCACTCTAATTCTTCATCTCGAATCTATAAGAACTAATTCCGTCAACTCATTACGGAATCACCCACAGAGTTATACTGACTCATAGTCCTTACACCTCGAGTCTTCACAAAGCTCCACTTTGATACACGACCTAACGTTATTTGGAATCGATGTGGTTTTCGGATATCCAAATATGGAAACCCGATCCCGGTCTCATCGAAATCCAAAGCGTGTCTTTTAAGGTCCAAGTTGTTTTAAAGGTTTAAAACAATTCAATTACAGTATCTATATACACACAGATATATAACTGATAATCAACTTTACAAAATAACAGGTATCCACATTATCAATATCAAGTAGATATACCATATATCACCATCACAATAGATAACCTATGTTATCATCACCACACAATCAAACATCCATACCACACAATATTATTTATCTCATTACTGAGATCACAAAGCATCCAAGACAATCAATGACATCCATTCATACATAAGCAATGATTTATTCATCATAATATAATTAATTTAAAATGAATTAAATTAACTATCTCTAATCTCTAATTAATTTAAAATGAATTAAATTAATCACTTCATCTTTAATTAATTTAAAATAAATTAAATTAATTACTTCATCAAATATAAATCTTGCTATCTTAACCATTTAATTGATTCCAATAAATTAATCATTCAAAATAAACCATCCTAATTAATCACTCTTGATTAATTACTCTGAATTACATTCATTTAATTATCCTTAATTAATTTCACACAAATTAATTATCCTCAGTAATTAACCTTTAATTACTCAATTAATTAATTAATCATAATTAATTATCCTAATCCTTAATTAATTACATTAATTAATTTCCTTTAAGTACCTATTATTGATTAATTAATCATAATTAATCAACTTAATTACATCATTAATTAAAATAATTAATGATCCTTAATTATTCCTTAAATTAATTACTCCAAGTAATTAACAAACTTAATTACTATATTAAACCAAATTAATTATCCTTAAATTAATTTCTTAATTAATTCCTTGATTAATTACTAAATAATTAATCCAAATTATCTCATACTTAAACATCTCCTTAATTACATTCTGTAATTATTAAACAATTACTTAACTAAGTAATTTCCAAATCATTAATTACATAAGTAATTATTTATAAAACCCAAGTGTTTATAATTAATTAAACTTAATTAATTAAAATAAACAATCATATCAAACTAAATTAATTACATTAAGTAATTAATTCCTTAATTACTTTATCAAGTAATTACACGCAAACCATTTATAATTGATTATTATTAAATTAATTAATATAATTAATTATAAAAATTAACTACATAATTAATTGTTAAATAATCATGGTTAATGACCTTCATTAACCATCCTCAAATTATTTTATAAAGTAATTAACCTAAATTAATTACCATTTAAATTATCTTTATTCATTTATTAATTAAAGTTAATTATAAAATTAATTAACCTTAAATAAAAACTTAATTACATAACTAATATTCATTTATCATTAATTAATAACTTAATTAATGATCTTAATTCCAAATTGATTAATCATTAATCAACTATTAATTCCAAATTTAATTAATTAATTAATTAACAAATCTTAATCAATCTTTCAAAATAAAACATAACTTAATTATGTTTAAAACAATTTAATTCAAAACTAAGTACTTTTGAAATTACCTTTAAATTTCAATTTCAATTTCAAGTTTAAAATAGAATAAATTTAAACTTATCAAAGTTTTAAATAAATAAACCTTTTAAATTGCCAATCAAACAAAAGCTATGGAAATTTTTAAAGTTAAAGTCATTTCAAAACTTTCAATAGTTTAAATTTCCATTTTAATTTGAAACTTTAAATTTTAAACCTTCTTTAAAATTTAAACCTGAAATTCAAATTCAACTTTAAAATTCCAGATTTAAATTAAACTTAAATCTATTCATATATTTAAAATCTCATTATTAAAAGGTTTGAACTATTCTATCATCATGATATAGTTGATTAAGATAAATTTTTAAACTTAAATTTCTATTAAAAACTGGAATTTGAATTTAATTTAAAAACTTAAACTTGCATTTGAATTTAAACTTAAACTTTACTCTAAACATGAAACTGCAGATTTAAAAAAAAAAATTAAAAAGAAAACTCAGGTTTTTTAAAAAAAAAAACAGTAAATCAGGTTTCAAAAACCTGGAATTTGAATTCAAATCAAAAATACAAACTTGAATTCAAATCAAAAATACAACTTGCATTTGATTTTAAATTTAAACTTTTCTTTAAACATAAACTACAGATTTACATTTTAAAACCCAGATTTTAAATAGAAAAACAGGTTTCTGAAACCTGGATATACTCAGGTTCAACCCGAGAAAACACCAAATTTACTTCGAATTAGAAGTTTGCCTACTTCGAGTTTCCTATCAACTTGCTCCGAGTCATTCTCCCATTTCCCCACATCTCCTCTGCAACATCCAAATTCAAACCTGAAAAATTTATTTACAGGTTCCAACCCAAAACCTGTCAATGGCCGCCATTCTCACCTCCGACCATCTTGATCTCCACCTCTCCGGCCTCGCACTCCTCTACACACCAACTATCCATACACCAGAAGCTAGCACACTCGATCAATCCATCTCTTCATACTGACTAAAATTTTAACCCTATTCAAAACTAGGGTTCTATTCTAAAAATCCAAAACTGCAATAAATCTAGAAATTATTATACTCTTGTTTGATTTTTCTGAGTATCTTCAGTATCTACCCCATTACTCAGAAGAATTGCAGGATTCCTTAATTCAAAAATCAATAGAATTTGCACAAATTCAAATTTTTGTTTCAGACCAAACTGTCAATGAAACATACCCTTTAAAATACTAATACTTGATTTAAAAATCAAGTTACAGCTTATGTTTTTGATTTGTATTACTGAATTGTTATATTAATTAAATTGAGTTTGAATAAAATTGAACATACATAATGATATTACCTGTGTTACAGAAATGACACCCTGTATTAACTCACCTAAAAAAAAAATTAAATCTTAACTTAAGAAGTTAAAACACATTACTTTATACTGAATTCTAATCTCTGGTGTACAATCTTCATTTTATTATTCTAATAACAAATATAAATCTCAAATTAAATCAATTTGTAAAGATTCTTCTAAACATTGAGTGAATCTGGGAACACTACTCAACATAATCAACATGCATAAACAAATCCTAATTACCACATACATTTCATAGCACACAAACATAATTTATCTCATACATTTAAATCAAGCAACCAAATATAGTTTAAGGTTTTAAATGTTACTCGCCTATTTGATGAATGCAGAAAACAAATGCAGACCCCCAGTTGTTTATTTGAAATTTGCAGAAGACAACATGTGCAGGCTTGACCCTCTGTTGAAATCTGAATTTGAATTTGATGAAATGCTCATGCTCCCTCCCTAGTCACTTGCATGTAGATGTAGATGCAGTTTTGCCTATATTTCCTGACCCAAATGCTAGCATGTAGATGTTCATTTATGCAGAAACAAGCATGTGCAGGCTTCATCTTTGAATTTGAAGAGGAAATGCAATATTCTGATTCTTGATAATTTGTGGATGCGGATTTGATTGTGCAGGTTTTGGAATATGCAGATGAAGGTAGATCATAGGGGAACTGGTTTTAGATTATGCAGGTTTCTGTATTTGAATTTTGAGGTATGCAGATTTGCATTGGACTTTCATATGCATTTGTGAATGCAGATTTGGATTTTAGTTTTGTATATGCAGATTTCTTTGGTTAAATGTAAATGCAATATGGAAATGAAAATGTGATATGAATGAAGATTGTAAATGTATTCTCAGATTTATGGAAATAAAAGAAAAATAAAAACAAAATTAACACTTGTCTATTTTTTTAACACTTGTCAAATGAATGCATAAGAATCAAACACTTGTTTTCTTAAAGATAATTAGTTTTTAATTACAAATTAATGTCATATTAGCTTAATTTAAGTTAGTTTATTTTAAAATATGTTTTATGAATTTACAAAAGAAATAAAAACAACAATGTTTTACAAATTAATTTATACATATTAAAAATTAAGACAATCAAACAATATAAAAATTTATACTTTTTAAATTTAAATTCAACTAAATTCAAAATCAAATATTTTTCAAATCAAGTTATACATATAAATTCAATTTGAAATAACCATTACAAATCTTATTCAAATTTTATTTATAAAGTCAATACAATATTAATATATTTTTTATAAATCTCTTTTATTAAATTTAAAATCATTTTACAAAATATTCATTTTATTAAGCCATAAAACCAATTTGTTGAATTTATTCTAAATTTAAAACAATACCAATTTATTTAAAATATGAACCATATATTTATATTGAAAATGGAAATCAATTTATATCATTTAAAAGATAAAATAACCAATTTAAAAATTTATTGAAGAATATTATTAAATTTATCTGAATAATTATCATAAGAATATCTGTATCAATTTAATTTTAACTACAGATTATTAAATTAATATTGTTAAAAATTCCGGGATGTTACACAAATGAGGAGAATATAAAATAGAGTAGTTTGAATAGCCAGGCTTAGATTAGTAGGGAGTTATTAGTTTTAGGGGGAGTAATAGTAAAGGTGAAGTATATTTTATAAACATAGGTTGTCATCATCAAAAAGGGAGAGATTGTTAGTCCTTGGGATGATGGTTTTGATGACAACAACCTTAGGACTTTGTATAAAATATAAATACTAACATTATAGTTTAGATATATATGTATATGCAGGATATAACCATGCAGGTACCAAGAATAAAGACTGTACAGTATAGAGGTTCAAGATTGAAAATATCAAGATTGAAGATTCATGAGTATCAAGTTATCAAGAGTTCAAAATTTCAAGATTACAGGATAAGTATTAAATATAAATTATGTTAAATCTTCTTGAAAGCACTTACATCTTTATTCAAAATTTGTTCGTGGAATGGAATCCACTTCGAGCCTGTTAAAGGGATGGAACCCTACTGGGACAGAACCCATGACAATATCTAATGGAACATGTAGTGGTCCTATTTTGATATCCACTAATTTTATAAAAATGCTTTTCAAAAATATATCTCTTATTTTTTAAAAATGTTTTCAAAACTTTCTTTTCAAAAAGACATCCCTCTCGGTTTTAAATATTTTAGCCTCAAAACTATTTTTATCATTTTTTATATTTCGATTTCAAAATTGTCCTTGTTTTAAACCATCTCTTGTTTTAATTATTTAGCTTTAAAAATATTTATATACTCGGATTTTAAATTACATTATAGATTAAGATTATATATTAAGAATTACTTTTATATGTTTAAACTATATTCATATATATTTACAAAGTTTAGAAATTGTTTTGACAAATTATAGAAACCAATTTTAATAAAAAATCAAAATCATTAACTTTTCCTAGAGCATGTCGCCATCCTTCAACCCCCCATGTCGACATGGTGCCCATTAAATTCAAAATTCAAATTTTCAAAAGAAGAGTCTATTCGTTGTATCCTTTCATGAATATATATGGCTGTTGATCATCAATAAATGCCAGTAGTTCTAAACGAATTTTTAATCAGATTTCACTTGTTTTCTTTCCTCTTCATCTTCCACATTTATTCTAAAGAATCCCAAACTATACTCTGTCGAAATACCAAGAGAATCAACTTGATTATCTCTTATTTGATTCTCTGCCACTTTCTCCATAAGATCTCAGTGCTATTCAGAGTTATAGGGTCTTTTGTAAATCAAATTGTTGAGTAAAAGTTGCGGTTCAGTCTTGAAATCAATTGGGTGTGATTGTAGCCCCAGAAATCAATTAGTTGATCTTGTAGCCTAGTTAAATCAAGAGAGTTGCCCTGAACTCGAATACAGGAGGATGTACCTCGTAGCCTTGAAACTGAGAGTGTAATCGGGGAGATAATTTTGAAAAGAAATCGGTACGCTTGTACGAGACTGGATGTAGGGTAACTCCGAACCAATATAAAATCCTGGTGTTTCTTTCCTTTACTACTTTTATTTAGTATTTGCATCTGTGTCGGACTCTATGATTATATCTATGTTTGTGTATTGCATTTGTTGGTGATTAAATGACATAAGATTCAAAAAGATTTAGAAAATCCATATAACACTATTCACCCCATTCTAGTGTTATTCCAGCCTTAAGATCCATAATCCGCATTTCTCATATGTTAGCTAAGTAGTTTTTGTTTTTTATACATTCAAGATAGAGACTCCTAGATATATACATATTCTTTTGTCTAGCACTTGTATTTATCTTTTGTGATGCAGTGGATCTTGTATAGCCACCACTTTGATGTACACTTCTATCTGTTATATTCATATATGTTTCCACCTTAGAGATGTGAATATCTGTGATTGATTTTGTGTTGTGCTTATTTTGTATTTTTTTCTGAAGGCCACATAGCCACTATGTAGTTGCTTTGAGTTTTTATTTGATATGACGGATTTCCTCTTGAAATGAAATGCATGACATATTATCTGACATATCGATACTCGTACAAAGCAATTACACAGATGGTCGCACCTCAACAACCTTATTCTTCATGCTAGTCGATGGCATTACCCCGTAGTGTCCTTTGCTAGTGTGGTATAAGAGGGCGGGCATCACATAAAAATTTGTCTTTCCAACACTTGGGTGTTAGATACATTACTACCATGGATGTATTATTGTCAACATTTGGAGGTCGAAAAGGTGGGTCATTATACTTAGTATAAGAGCTAAATGTTAAGCGAGAACCTTAGCTTTGGTGGGTATGACTCATTAAGAGATAGGGCAATAAAATGCCCTAGCATGAATTGAGAGTATTATACATATGGGAGCGTAATTTTTTAGTACTACAAAAATGTTTCGTATTGTTTTTATTGGTTTAATGAATTATTTATAAATTCTGTTGGTACATGGGATGCCATGGTATCAAAAGGGACTTCTGAACACTTGAACAGAGCACACTAACATGGTATTGTTTTCGAAATTGGTAGATGAAATAATTTTGCCTAAGATTATATTTTGCACAAAAGTATATAATTTTCATAAATTGATATAGTTATTTATCATAAGGTTATTTGTTAGGAAATGATAATATCCAATTATTATTATTTATTAATTGGTTGGTTGTGCTCGGTCAGTTCATGAACATTTACTATAATTTGTTGATTTATAATAAATTTACCTTCTTACAACAAGGGTTGGGTAGATAGTAAATTTATGGGAACATTAAGTACGAACACCTTGTGAATTAAGTTTCATAGTTTGACTGTGAGACGGTCAATGATATCTTGGGTTAAAATTGAATTTTAACAAGAGTTATTCATTATAACAAAGATGTACATTAGTGTACTGATAAGAAAGCAACTTTATATAAATATGATTTATAAACGAAGAGGATATAAATAGAAAATTTGAGAACTTAAATCCCAGTAATCCTTGAAAAATGTTTTTCAAGACTTTGGGAGAAAATAATAGTAGTATTATTTGGAAGTAAGTAATTGGCAAATTGTTTTATGAAATTGAGATTATGGTGCTTAGTAACATTTATAAAGTATTTGATACCGTTTTGAAATGATTTTGATTAAGTCCGAAAGGCATAAGTTAGAGGTACCTAACTCACTCATGTCGCTTGAAAATAATTCTGACGATGACTTCAACATCACCAGCATTCATTTTTGAGTTTCTAAGTGTGGGATGCTATAAAAAAAATTTTGATAAAATAGATTTTGATTTAATCCTAAAGAATGATTTGATATCAATAATTATATGTTATGTTATTTCAAATTGATTTAAAATAATAACTGGTGTCTAGTTCTAAGGTTTTCTTGTTGAGTTATTTCATGGATACTTATGATTATGCATTAGGAAAGTACGAATGTGCATCATATTATTATATGTTGTTGGTGGTTATCATTTATTAAAATGAAATGGAATTTTTCGATGATTTGGGATAGTCGGGAACTTCTAAATGGTTATAGAACTTGTAGTAAGTGCTTTTGAAAATGTAAAAGTTGAGTTTATATGTAACACTTGAATTGAGAAGATAGCAAGTTAAAAAAATTTAAATTTGCTGAACATGCTTGTTAAGTAAAACAAATTTTACGTTAGTATACACTCTTAGGATATAATGGAGTGTTATATGAGTGTGAACTTAAGTAATAAAACGTATAAAGTATGATTTATGAAACACATATAAATAATTAAGTATTAAACAGATATACTATTTGGATAAATGAAAATGATTAACAAAAGAATTGGTGTAGTTAAGAAACCAATATGATAAATATGTAAGTTGTACTTAGATCGTTTTATTCACATGACTGTTCTTGATCCAGTATTCGAATACATAATTTCGAGGTGGTTTACATTGGTGTAAGCAAGATTATTTCACTTGATTATTGATGGAAAACATTTAATACAGATTTTTTATACGATCTTAATGTTTTCCATCATAATATATGGCTATGTTAGAAGAATAAAGGTTTCTAATAAAGGAATCTAATCAGTGTCCGCACTAGAAAGGTCAAGTGATCTATGCTAGTTGGAAAGTGAAATCTATGTGATCGAGCAAGTAATCAGAATTAATAATGTGTATGGATTGTGCATCGTATGGGCTTTAATATTTGTATACGATGTTTGTTGGCTTAGGAAGAGTTTAAAGAATGGCTCTTCAATTCATTCTATGGTGGCATATATAATCGGTTAAGCAAACACCTGAGGCTTTGAGAAAAAGATATGCTTAGTTGATTAATTATCTGCCTTGTCCGATGAAAAGGTTTGATTTGTGCAAACCATGAGCTTTGTTTGTTAGTGACTAGGATACTGTTAAGTATCAATGCATGGTTGTTCTTTAATTGCTTGTGTTGGAATTTCGAGGACGAAATATTCTCGGTGGGGGAGAATGTAATGACCCGAAATTTTGGACACTTCGTATTTAAATATTTGAATTATTTAAATATTTGAGTATTGGATTAAATGTTATTAAAATGATTTAATAAGAATTTTAACCCCTTTTAAATCATAAGTAATGATGGTAAACTTGTTTCAAAAAAATGTCTGCAAAAATATATTCTTTGGAAAAATAACGATAATATGACCGATAAATAGCTTTGTTTCAATGAAAGTCATTCAAACATTTTGCATGTTTCTAATGAATGATCATGGAGATAATTAGCAACTAAAAATATTTTCATGGTTATGGCTAACTAAATAGGACGATGTCATTAGCAAAAATGGAAATATTTAACCCTTAAGCTAATGATCAAATGAAAACATTAGCCACTAATTAAACACTCTTCTCTTAATACAAGCTTGAAGGTTCTATAACATTCCTATAGGATAATGGTAAGGGTATAATGATATTAGTCTAAAAGGAGATAAAAACATAAAGTAAAAAATGAGAAAAAATGTTAATACTTCAAAGTTAAGCTAATGTGACATAAAAGAGAAGTGATGTGTAATTAATGACTTTAGGCCTTTGAGGGGTATTTGGTCTTTTCTCATCGTCATCCCTAAGCCTATAAATGGAATGGCATACTCTTAGGAAATAATCACAAAATTCCTAAGCAAATCCAAGCTCCTTTAATGGCATCCTCATCTTCTTTCTCTCTTATGCTCTAAAAAGAAAGAGTTGCAAATCAACTACATATCGCTTCAAACATTGCTGCAAGGCTTAGTATAATATTAGATAACCTTTTACCATGTTAGAATTTGAAGAAGTGGAGCCATGCTCCCTATGGAAGGGATGGAGGCCAATTGCAATTTAGAGGATAGGGAGGACTTTGAGCAAGGTGAAGGCAAGAAGGAGGAGGAGGAAAGGTGTTGCAAGGTGGAGGCTTGACTTTGGTTCATGGATCTTGGTTGTTTGAGTGGTTAAAAGTGAGTTAACACCTCACATTGGATGATAAATATAATACATGTATATTGTGTTTGATTGGGTTAATGTTTTTAAAATTGGTCTTAACTTATGTTGAAAACAATGGTTCTAACTTCTTACTTTAAAAGTAAGTGACATATGTGATCCATGTACATGGACTTGAATAAACTTGGAATGGAATTTAATGGACTTGTATGACAAGTAACTAGACCTTGAACAAAGCACATAGGTTATAGATGGACTTTGGCCTAAATAAGACTTGGATTTTGAAGTGCACTTAAAGTGACAGTCCTATAGAAGCAATTTAGAATTGCCTTATTTTCGGTAATTTTTATGGAACTTTGTCAAACGATCCATAGGGATTTATCACCATATATATATGTGTGTGTGTGTGTGTGTGTGTGTGTGTGTGTGTGTGTATGTTGCTATTAAAAGCTTGAATATTAAAAGTTAAGCAACATCTCGAAAATGGCTAAAACATTACTAGCGCAAAACTTCCCTGTTTAACCGTGATTTCTAAACTTAAATTATTTCAAAAAGGACTTTAAGTTCGAGTGATTTGTTTCATTCTTTTTAAAAGTATTTCCAAACTATTTTTAAAGTATTTTAAAATTAGTTTAGGATTTATATGAGTTCTTAAGAATTAGTTATGAATTTTTAATGAGAGGAATTTTAGAATAAAACATGTTCTTTTTCCAAATTTTGTTGATTTTTGAACTTGTTATTTTCAATTTATATTTTAAAGGGGTGTTTTAAAATATATTATAAGTATTTTGGAGTATAAATATCTTGGAAAATTTCTTATAAAAATTTCTTATTTTAGATTATAAAACAAAAGGTTTAGAAATGGGTCAATAATTGCTTAGTGGCTAAATAGATGCTTGTTTAATTATTTATTTGAAAAGTAATTGATTATGCTCAACACTAATAAGCTGACGAAGTAATCTTATCCATTTGTAAGAGTTAAGACTAATGTTGAGTAGGGACGGAGCAATAGAGCTCTAATGTAACGATCCTGATTTTTATGCTAAATTTAAATTGGTAATTAATTTAATTTTTGAATTTAATTGTGAATTAATGGTGAGTTAATTTGAATTATGGGTTGAAATTCAAATAATATTTATTAATAACAATAGTAGTTCGAGATAATATTGGATTTGAAAATAAATATTTTAAATAAACTGGGTTTGAAAGAAAAACTCTATCTTTTAAAATTTATAGAGATTTGTTTCCAAATATATAACATACATATGTAATATGTATTTTGAAAATATATTTGAATTCAATATGGTAAATTTCTAAAAATTAACCCAATAAATGTGTATAAATATTTATTTATATATATGAATAAATACTTATTTAAAAGTACAATAGTTTGAAATATAAATAGAATTTGATTCAGAATTAAAGAAATTATTCTGTATCTATAACATGAAGATTTGGAAATTATGTTTTGAAATCGATATAAATAAATTCACAAAAAGTAGTTAAAAGGTTAAAAATCAAATGTATACATATCTTTTGAAAAATTAATAAGATTTGAATAAAGTAATTATAAAACTAAATTTAGAATATAATGTATATGTAAAATTGGTTGGTAAATTTATAAAATGAGATTTTAAAGAAATTGTTTCTAATTTTATTTTAACTATGCATTATAATTAAAAAAAATGAGTTTTGAATATAATTTTAAATTTTTAAAAGGGTTAATTAAGAATTAATTTTTTTTTATTCATGAGTAATTGAAATTTTCCTTTGAAAATAAATAAAAACACATGATTTATAAATAAATTTACATAAGGGTTTAAAAATGTAAACAAATTTAAGTTTAACAAGGATATAAACACAAATTTTAAATAGATTTCAAGAGAAGGTCTAAAACATAAAATTGTTATTTTTAACAAGTGTTAAGGTAAATAACAAATGTTTACAAATGTAATATGAGGATTAACAAGTAGCAAGATGTTTGTTTTTTTTCTTTTCAAAACTTCAACATCTTCGTGTAATCAAAATAAAAAAAACAAAATAAAACCTGAAAGCAAAGCAAGAGGATCAGATCAAAATTCAACAAAGCAAAGTATTCTTAAAACAATCATGCAAATCTGAGAATCAAACACTTCCTGAAATCTGGAAGTCAAGATCATGCATGTAGTTCTAATTTGGTTTTAAAAGCAACTAAAATCAAAATAAGGCCTCAGTTGTAATCATAGCTCAAGCAAGTTACAGATCTAAGAGGCAAAATCAAATCCATGTTCCAATTTTCAGTGCTCTCTGGAATTAAATAAAGATAAGTAAATTTTCATAAAACTTTGAATTTCATGTTATTAATCAGTGATAAAGCATAAGTTCAAAACAGTTGAAACAAAAAAAATCAAAAAAAATGCAGATTCAATTTGAAAAGCAAATGCAAAGTGAAGTCTGCATCCTGGAAAGAATAAAAACAGTTGAAGCTTTAAACAAATTCAAAACTGTAAGTAACATTGATTCTTTTGTTTAATAAAACAAGTAAATACAACAGGAGATTGAGCAAAGTTTTTTATTTTCAAACTTGTGCAGAACTAATCTTCAAAAGAAAATTTAAGAAAAAATATACAGGCTTGTTTCTCCCCTGTTTCTTCTCTGTTGCAAACTTCAGGTGAGCAGCTTCCTCTTTAAAGCTTAATTTTATTGATATAATGAAATGTTGGGTTGCAAACCCTGAATCCATATCAATCTATATTTGCTTGTGATAAAATATTGAATGTTGTGCGAATATATAAGTACATTGGCTGTGAATATGTAAATGTATAGGTGAATGCATGTATCAATGTTATTTTGTTATGGTTGCCAGGCTCAAAAATTTTGACAAAAATTATTACCTTTAGATCTAGTCACTATTTTAATTTAAGTATCAAACAAAACTTGTTTGTTTGATGATAAAGTAGGTTTTAAAAATTATGCAAGTTAAACAATTTAGTAATGGCCCTGGGAATAAAACAACAGAGCAAAATTAGTATAAGGTGGAAGATTCAAACATCTCAATTCATAAACTCAGGGACATAAATTGAATCCCTGAACAAAACCATGATTTTTAAAATTGAATTTATAAAATTTAATAATGGGATTGTTGTACATTTCATGTTTAACCAGAAATTGGATTTTTATGAAATTCTGATAAACTCGGTGATCTTTGAAGTCGTAATTCTTTCTGGAGTTAGTTGAATGATCGTAGAATAAGGGAAAAATAGTACAAAAAATTTCTGATGCCCGGAGTTGCCTGACATGAGCAAATTAGGGTTTAAGGTGCTACTTTAGGCGATGTCGGAATTGAGGGGACTGCATCAACGTGGGTAGGCCGGACTGAATCGCAAGGTGGGGAATCGGAGCGTGGGGATGTGGCGGAGCTAGGGACGGGGTTGCGAGGTCTCTGGTGACCTGAGGCGATGGGTCGAAGGGAGTTTCTGATGAACCGTTTTGTACAAAGGAAAATCAGGTAGCTCGATCTTTGTTTTTGGCTCGAATCCTTGATATGGGTGATTGATGGACTTGAGTTGGTCGTAGGTGATGTGCCGGATGGTGTGGCGATGTTCGGAGTTGCTTCAGGTGGTCGTGCATATGCACGGTGATAGTCGCGTGCACCATGGTTTTTGGGTTTTGGGGAAGAAGTAGTTTTGCTCGGGTACGCTCTCGTGAAAATGAAAGGTTGACCCAAAGTAAGACTTTTGGGGTTAGAGCAGAGTACTTAGGATAAATGTTTAAATTGGAAATTTGGGTCACTTGAGTAGAATTGTGGAAAAACTCGAAGCAAGGTTCGTGTATGTGGGGGATTGGCTCGGGTTTTCACTCGGGTTTGCCTGGGATGGTTATTTTTCCAGTTTAAACTTTACTGGATTAGCTAAAGGGATTTCTGAATTATTCTTTTTGATAAATTAAGTCGAGGGTATAATTAAAGGTCTTGAAAATAAAGGGTTTTCAAAACAATTAAGTTGTAAATGGTTTTAAACTTTATTAAAGTTAAGATTGTTTTCATTTTAAATTTTAAATTTGAAATGAAATTTGAAAGTAGAAAGTTAAATGTTTCAAATACGTTTTTGAATGGCAATTATCATTAATAAGGAAATGTTTTAATAAAGACTTAATGATTTGTGTTAAATTATATTAATAAGGAAAACTAAAATGGATAATCAATTAATTAATTAAATGGTTAAGGATTTGAATTAATTTATTAAGGTTGAAGTTAATTAATTAAGATTTATTAATTTGAAAATAAGATCATTAATTAGATAAGTTAAGATTTTAATTAATGATTAGGGATTAATTTAATCAAATAATTATGAATTAATTAAGTTATAATTAACACTTAATTAATTAAATAATTAAAGAAATGTTTTTATCTTAAAGTTAAAATCATTAAATATTAAAGGTAACTAAAAATGGTTTAAATAATTTAATTAGTAATTTGGATTAATTAATTAAGTAACTAAGGGTTTAAATTTATTTATTAATTGAGGAATGATTAATTAATAAAGAGTATAATTAAATAATTTAAGGTTAATTATTTAAATAATTAAAGGTTGATTTATTTGTAATCAAGATTGATTAATTAGTTAAAGGTCAATTAATAAATGATTTAAGTTTAATTAATTTAAACACTAAATGATTTAATAATAATTATTTATGTAATTAATGGATGGTAATTACATAGTAAAGTAATTAATTGATAATTACTGGATGTAATTAATGGAAGTGATTAAGAATAATAATTAAGAGGTAATTAATTAGTTATTGTAATCAGTTAAGAATAATTAATTAAGATGGTTTGTAATTAATTAACATTTATTAACTAAGATTTGTGACTTATCTGATTTGAATTAATCAGATAATTAATTAATATTGCCTAGGGATGTTTGGATTTTATTGAATGATTGATATTCCTGATTGAGATGTCTTGTTTTGATTTGAGCAATGTTTACTGTGATCTGTGAATGAAAGATAAGCGGTACACTTGGTTTGTACCGCTTGTCAAATATAAGCGTTATAATTTATACCGCTTATTAAATAGATTGCTGTATTTAAATCTATGCTGATTGATGTTGTGCACTATTGTGTAAAACCCCTGGACCACACATATACACACACAAATATGGATTTCACGTGGAAATCGGTTAAGTCACGGATTTTTAAAATAAGCTTTGAATTTGAATTTTTAAATTCAAATAGTTTTTGGAAATTTTAAAATGGAAAGCTTTGAAAAGCTGTTTTAAGATTGAAAGTTATTTTGAATAACTAATGGAGATTTGGAATTTGAATAATTCGATTTAAATTGGAATTCAATATCTGGAATTGAATTCTGTATTCGGTATTTATGGTTTAAAAATGGTATACAAGCTTATTTTGGTTTAAACCATTTTAAAATTGTTGTTTTGGGAATTTGAATTAACCCAAGGATTTTAACCTGTATAAATGAAATCGGGTTTTCCGAAATGAAACTATTTATTTTCAAATGTTAAAAGCTTTCACATAAGTAATGAATTTCAAATTCGTAAGAAATTTCAAGTTTGAATTGAAATAGTTTTTCCAAGTTATGGATGGATCTTTGGAAACGAGTTTTGAAAGTTTTAAATGAATCTTTGGGAATTATTTTGAAAACTATGAAATAAGTCTTTTATTTAAAACCGGATAAGTTAATCCAATTTGAAATGGGATTGTTTTGAAAAGCTATGAATGAATCTTTGTTAAAGATTTGTGAACCTTGTTTTAAAATTGAAAGGGGTCTTAAAAGTGAATCTTTTGTTTAAAAGATTTAAATGTGGAAATTGTTTAAACCATTGAAGGTTGTTGAAATGAATCTTTTTGTTTAAAAGATTGGAAATGGTGTTATTTGTTTTAACCATTTGAATGAAAGGTTTTGAGTTTTAAGTTTTGACTTAACTGAGACCCCATATCCATATGTTTTTAAATATTGCGCTCACTATTCGGTTTAGCCACGAGAGGACCTTTGTGTCATATAGCCCATTCCGAATATGTGATACGACGTTATGAATAGCATTTGAAGACTGGGTGTTTACGAGAACGATAAGATGAATTATCGATTGTCTCTGCACTAAGTGGCTACGGTATAGAGATTGCTTAAGTGATGGGAAGTCCGATCGGGATTGTGAATACCCGGATTGCAAGGGCTTCTTCAGAAGTGCCTTCGGTTCTGTTCGAACCCGGAACAAACTTGTATGGATGTGTGTCTGACGTTACACTTTGAGATGTAAAACTAGTTTCTATCAAATATATTTCTGTTTGGTGGCGGAGATTTATTCTCTTAGCTTAACACCCTTCTCTGAGACGTACGAGCTCAGAGGTTATGTAGTTGATGGTTACTAGTGATACATTCCCAAATTTGGTAATGTGGCATATGAAGTGCTGCTGATCTTTTTTGATTAAATCATGGCTTTGTGGAAAGCGTAGCTTTGTGGAGGAGACTGCATCAGGACCTCACACCCCGAAAATGGTCGAAACAGGAAAGATGCAGCAAGGTTTCAAGGGTAGCGCCCCTAGGGTATGACCATTCCTTCTGGAAAAGGGTAATATCATGGTATGGAGCCCAGATACTTACTCGTGTGGACACTGTATATTTATTACCGTGTGATGTTGTTGGAGGGCCCTCGGATTAAAGGTCCCAAAGGACCGGGGGTGGCATATCTTAGGTTTTATTCCTCGGGAAGGGGGTAGCCAACCTTGTGTTGGCAGAGAACGAATGATAGTTCTCGAAACGTCCCTCCAGAGGCGTACCCATGTGGCAATGGGAAGTTCCTTGGCTTGACCATTTGTTGGAAAATCCAAAGAAACAATACGCTCCCAGTACGATTTTAGTTGTATAACTTGCCATTCACTTATGGTGGTCACCACTGTTTGGATGGTAGCTATAGTAGGCATTGTATGAAATGTTTATGCTGGCTACGATTAATATTATACTTTTGAAATGTTTTCCACCATTCACTTATAGTAATAATACCAAAGGATTTCACGTATTAAGCATTTTTGGACTGTCATAAGGAGAAATCTCCTCCAAGTCTGCGTTTTCATTATGTGTGTGGTGGTAGGCCTTATGGCAGTTTCATTTTCAAAAAAAAAAGCATTGCGGATTTCAAATTTAAAATCTTTTGTTTGTTTTAAAAAGATAAAATTGTTTTTGTTTGCTCATACCAGTCCCATGACTGACCTGGAGTTTATTGCTCCTTCCTAAACTTTGGGTGCCCACAATTTTCCACACGGGCAGTCTAGAGTTGGGTTTTTCAGATAGTAGATAGTAGATATCGATTTGATACCCTTCAGCTTTCTTTTTGGAATTCTTTGGAGTCTTTGAATTCGTGGACGAGACTTGCTCGGCTTGGTGAACAGATGGTGGTTCGAGCTTGTGATTTTGGAGTTAGCTTTGGAGCATTGGATTTGAATTTCAATTGCTGTTTGGAGTTTTGGTTCCACTGCTAGTTCATTGATTTTTCCGCTGTAGCATTGTTATCTTGTATCTCTGATATTTGATTCACATTGTATCATTGTTGTATCGAATGTTGTATATCAATGATATTCATTTTTTTTCCGCTGTGTCGTATACTTGATGTGTTATAAGCTCCGGCGACTCGGATTTGAACGGTCGAATCTACGGCATTCGAGTACGATGTAAAGTATGGATGTCGATTTTTGAACGCGAAAAATATGTGCCTTCACATTTGGTATCAGAGCTGAAGGTTGAAACTTTAGCTCAGGAGCATAACACATTAAGTAACTCATTAGAGATGGGGTGAAGTATACCCTAGAATGAGTAATCCCTAAGATATCCGTTCGAATGCCTCAATAAATTATCTTACTATTCACTGATAGTGAGTATGAGTGAAAGGAGATAGGGGAGGGGAGTCCCACTACAAATGATCTGTACTCTACAATAGCGGAAACAACTTTCTCTGTCAATCTCGTTTGATTCGTGTTTTCAATTCTTTAATGATTCCTGGCAGTTCCAGGAAGAAGCTTTTATATATTTGCATGGGACACAAACTCCAGATGGGTCAGAATGGTTTGTTTGGATGAATTGTTGCTTTGGTTGATATGGTTGATAGGTATATTTCGGTTGTTTAAACTAAAAGTTTTGAATTTGTACCCATATATTTGTTTGCTCTGTTGGGTCCCGGTATATTCTACAAGTGGTTAGTTGTCCTTAGAACTATTCAATACCCCTGTGTACTCGTAGATCTCATGACCGGAGTATCTTGATTAATTCTTGTATCTATTATTGGTATTCTAATTTGGTAAGCCAAATGCAGAATAAATATTCAATTTTATCGGAAAGATATTTCTGTCTTTCATCTATCCTTTGTTGTCTCTTACTTTCAAATTTCGAGGACGTAATTTTCTAAGGAGGAGAATCTATAACGATCCTGATTTTTATACTAAATTTAAATTGGTAATTAATTTAATTTTTGAATTTAGTTGTGAATTAATGGTGAGTTAATTTGAATTATGGGTTGAAATTCAAATAATATTTATTAATAACAATAGTAGTTCGAGATAATATTACATTTGAAAATAAATACTTTAAATAAATTGAGTTTGAAAGAAAACTCTATCTTTCAAAATTTATAGAGATTTGTTTCCAAATATATAACATACATATGTAATATGTATTTTGAAAATATATTTGAATTCAATATGGTAAATTTCTAAAAATTAACCCAATAAATATGTATAAATATTTATTTATATATATGAATAAATACTTATTTAAAAGTACAATAATTTGAAATATAAATAGAATTTGATTCAGAATTTAAGAAATTATTTTGTATCTATAACATGAAGATTTGGAAATTATGTTTTGAAATCGATATAAATAAATTCACAGAAAGTAGTTAAAAGGTTAAAAATCAAATGTATACATATATTTTGAAAAATTAATAAGATTTGAATAAAATAATTATAAAACTAAATTTAGAATATAATATATATGTAAAATTGGTTGGTAAATTTATAAAATGAGATTTAAACTATGCATTATAATTTAAAAAAAATGAGTTTTGAATATAATTTTAAATTTTTAAAAGGGTTAATTAAGAATTAAAAAAATTTTATTCATGAATAATTGAAATTTTTCTTTGAAAATAAATAAGAACACATGATATATAAATAAATTTACATAAGGGTTTAAAAATGTAAACAAATTTAAGTTTAACAAGGATATAAACACAAATTTTAAATAGATTTCAAGAGAAGGTCCAAAACATAAAATTGTTATTTTTAACAAGTGTTAAGGTAAATAACAAACGTTTACAAATGTAATATGAGGATTAACAAGTGGCAAGATGTTATTTTTTTTCTTTTCAAAACTTCAACATCTTCATGTAATCAAAAAGGAAAAAAAAAAGAAAAAAAAACCTGAAAGCAAAGCAAGAGGATCAGATCAAAATTCAACAAAGCAAAGTATTCTTAAAATAATCATTCAAATCTGAGAATCAAACACTTCCTAAAATCTGGAAGTCAAGATCATGAATGCAGTTCTAATTTGGTTTTAAAAGCAACTAAAATCAAACAAGGCCTCAGTTGTAATCAGAGCTCAAGCAAGTTACAGATCTAAGGGGCAGAATCAAATCCATGTTCCAATTTTCAGTTCTCTCTGGAATTAAATAAAGATAAGTAAATTTTCTTAAAACTTTGAATTTCATGTTGTTAATCAGTGATAAAGCATAAGTTCAAAACATTTGAAACAAAAAAAATCAAAAAAATGCAGATTCAATTTGAAAAGCAAATGCAAAGTGAAGTCTGCATCCTGGAAAGAATAAAAACAGTTGAAGCTTTAAACAAATTCAAAACTGTAAGTAACATTGATTCTTTTGTTTAAGTAAACAAGTAAATACAACAGGAGATTGAGCAAAGTTTTTTATTTTCAAACTTGTGCAGAACTAATCTTCAAAAGAAAATTTAAGAAAAAAATATACAGGCTTGTTTCTCCCCTGTTTCTTCTCTGTTGCAAACTTCAGGAGAGCAGCTTCCTCTTTAAAGCTTAATTTTATTGATATAATGAAATGTTGGGTAGAAAACCTTGAATCCATATCAATCTATATTTGCATGTGATAAAATATTGAATGTTGTGCGAATATATAAGTACATTGGCTGTGAATATGTAAATGTATAGGTGAATGCATGTATCAATGTTATTTTGTTATGGTTGCCAGGCTCAAAATTTTTGAAAAAAATTATTACCTTTGGATCTAGTCACTATTTTAATTTAAGTATCAAACAAAACTTGTTTGTTTGATGATAACGTAGGTTTTAAAAATTTATGCAAGTTAAACAATTTAGTAATGGCCCTGGGAATAAAACAATAGAGCAAAATTAGTATAAGGTGGAAAATTCAAACATCTCAATTCATAAACTCAGGGATATAGATTGAATCCCTGAACAAAACCATGATTTTTAAAACTGAATTTATAAAATTTAATAATGGGATGGTTATACATTTCTAGTTTAACCAGAAATTGGATTTTTATGAAATTCTGATGAACTCGATGATCTTTGAAGTCGTAATTCTTTCTGGAGTTAGTTGAATGATCGTAGAATAAGGGGAAAATAGTATAAAAAATTTCTGATGGCCGGAGTTGCCTGGCGTGGGCAAATTAGGGTTTAAGGTGCTACTTTAGGCGATGTCGGAATTGGGTGGACTGCATCAACGTGGGTTGGCCAGAATAAATCGCAAGGTGGGGAATCGGAGCGTGGTGATGTGGCGGAGCTAGGGACGGGGTTGCGAGGTCTCCTTTGACCTGAGGCGATGGGTCAAAGGGAGTTTCTGATGAACCGTTTTATTCAAAGGCAAGTCAAGTAGCTCGATCTTTGTTTTCAGCTCGAATCGTTTATATGGGTGATTGATGGAGTTGAGTTGGTCGTAGGTGATGTGCCGGAAGGTGTGGCGATGTTCGGAGTTGCTTTAGGTGGTGGTGCACATGCACGGTGATAGTTGCGTGCACCATGGTTTTTAGGTTTTTGGGAAGAAGTAGTTTCACTTGGGTACGCTCTCGTGAAAACGAAAGGTTGACTCGAAGTAAGATTTTTGGGGTTAGAGTAAAGTACTTAGGAAAAATGTTTAAATTGGAAATTTGGGTCACTCCAGTAGAATTGTGCAAAAACTCGAAGCAAGGTTCGTGTATGTGGGGGATTGGCTCGGGTTCTCACTCGGGTTTGCCTGGGATGGTAATGTTTCCAGTTTAAACTTTACTGGATTAGCTAAAGGGATTTCTAAATTATTCTTTTTGATAAATTGAGTAGAGGGTATAATTAAAGGTCTTGAAAATAAAAGGTTTTCAAAACAATAAATTTATAAATGGTTTTAAATTTTATTAAAGTTAAGATTGTTTTCATTTTAAATTTTAAATTTGAAATGAAATTTGAAAGTAGAAAGTTAAATGTTTCAAATATGTTTTTGAATGGCAATTATCATTAATAAGGAAATGTTTTAATAAAGACTTAATGATTTGTGTTAAATTAAATTAATAAGGAAAATTAAAATGGATAATTAATTAATTAATTAAATGGTTAAGGATTTGAATTAATTTATTAAGGTTGAAGTTAATCAATTAAGATTTATTAATTTGAAAATAAGATCATTAATTAGATAAGTTAAGATTTTAATTAATGATTAGGGGTTAATTTAATCAAATAATTAAAGAAATATTTTTATCTTAAAGTTAAAATCATTAAATCTTTAAGGTAATTAAAAATGGTTTAAATAATTTAATTAATTAATGATTTGGATTAATTAATTAAGTAATTAAGGGTTTAAATCTATTTATTAGTTGAGGAATGATTAATTAATTTGAGTATAATTAAATAATTTATGGTTACTTATTTAAATAATTAAAGGTTGATTTATTTGTAGTCAATATTGATTAATTAATTAAAGGTCAATTAATAAATGATTTAAGTTTAATTAATTTAAACACTAAATGATTTAATAATAATTACTTAATGTAATTAATGGATGGTAATTACTTAGTAAAGTAATTAATTGATAATTACTAGATGTAATTAATGGAAGTGGTTAAGAATAATAATTAAGAGGTAATTAATTAGTTATTGTAATCAATTAAGAATAATTAATTAAGATGGTTTGTAATTAATTAATATTTATTAACTAAGATTTGTGACTTATCTGATTTGAATTAATCAGATAATTAATTGACATTTCTTAGGGATGTTTGGATTCTATTGAATGATTGAACTGTTTGATATTCATGATTAAGATGTCCTGTTTTGATTTGAGCAATGTTTACTGTGATTTATTATCTGTGATATGTACCTGTGATCTATGAATGAAAGATAAGCGTTACACTTGGTTTGTACCGCTTGTCAAATATAAGCGTTATAATTTATACCGCTTATTAAATAGATTGCTCTATTTAAATCTGTGCTGATTGATGTTGTGCACTATTGCGTAAAACCCCTGGACCACACTTATACACACACAAATATGGATTTCACATGGAAATCGGTTAAGTCACAGATTTTTAAAATAATCTTTGAATTTGAATTTTTAAATTCAAATAGTGTGGAAATTTTAATATGGAAAGCTTTGAAAAGGTGTTTTAAGAATGAAAGTTATTTTGAATAACTAATGGAGATTTGGAATTTGAATAATTCGATTTAAATTGGAATTCAATATCTGGAATTGAATTCTGTATTCGGTATTTATGATTTAAAAATGGTATACAAGCTTATTTTGGTTTAAACCATTTTAAAAATGTTGTTTTGGGAATCTGAATTAACCCAAGGATTTTAACCTGTATAAATGAAATCGGGTTTTCCGAAATAAAACTGTTTATTTTCAAATTTTAAAAGCTTTCACATAGGTAATGAATTTCAAATTCGTAAGAAATCTCAAGTTTGAATTGAAATAGTTTTTCCAAGTTATGGATGGATCTTTGGAAACGAGTTTTGAAAGTTATAAATGAATCTTTGGGAATTGTTTTGAAAACTATGAAATAAGTCTTTTATTTAAAGACCGGATGAGTTAATCCAATTTGAAATGGGATTGTTTTGAAAAGATATGAATGAATCTTTGTTAAAGATTTGTGAACCCTGTTTTAAAATTGAAAGAGGTCTTAAAAGTGAATCTTTTGTTTAAAAGATTTAAATGTGGAAATTGTTTAAACCATTGAAGGTTGTTGAAATGAATCTTTTTGTTTAAAAGATTGTAAATGGTGTGATTTGTTTTAACCATTTAAATGAAAGGTTTTGGGTTTTAAGTTGTGACTTAACTGAGACCCCATATCCATATGTTTTTAAATATTGTGCTCACTATTCGGTTTAGCCGGGAGAGGACCTTTGTGTCATATCGCCCATTCTGAATATGTGATACGACGTTATGGCTAGCATTTGAAGACCGGGTGTTTACGAGAACGATAGGATGACTTATCGATTGTCTCTGCACTGAGTAGCTACGGTATGGAGATTCCCTAAGTGATGGGAAGTCCGATCGGGATTGTGAATACCCGGATTGCAAGGGCTTCTTCCGAAGTGCCTTCGGTTCTGTTCGAACTCGGAACAGACTTAAAACTAGTTTCTATCAAATACATTTCTGTTTGGTGGCCGAGATGTATTCTCTTAGCTTAACACCCTTCTCTGAGACGTACGAGCTCAGAGGTAATGTAGTTGATGGTTACTAGTGATACATTCCCAAAATTTGGTAATGTGGCATACGAAGTGCTACTGATCATTTGTTGATCAAAGCAAGGTTTTGTGGAAAGCGTAGCTTTATGGACGAGACTGCATTAGGACCTCACACCCCGGAAATGGTCGAAACAGGAAAGATGCAGCAAGATTTCAGGGGTAGCGCCCCTAGGGTATGACAATTCCTTTTGGAAAAGGGTAGTATCATGGTATGGAGCCCAGATACTTACTCGTGTGGACACTGTATATTTATTACCATGTGATGTTGTTGGAGGGCCCTCGGATGAAAGGTCCCAAAGGACTGGGGGTGGCATATCTTAGGTTTTATTCCCCGGGAAGAGGGGAGTCGTCCTTGTGTTGGTAGAGAACGAAGGATAGTTCTCGGGACTTCCCTCAAGAGGCGTACCCATGTGGCAATGGGAAGTTCCTTGGCCTGACCATTTGTTGAAAAATCCAAAGAAACAATACGCGCCCAATGTGGTTTTAGTTGTATAACCTGCCATTCACTTATGGTGGTCACCACTCCTTGGATGGTAGCTATAGTAGGTATAGTACGAAATGTCTATGCAGGCTAAGATTAATATTATACTTTTGAAATATTTTCCACTATGCACTTATAGTAATAATATCAAAGGATTTCGCGTATTAGGCATTTTTGGACTATCATAAGGAGAAATCTCCTCCAAGTCGGCGTTTTCATTGTGTGTGGTGGGAGGCCTTATGGCAGCTTCATTTTCAAAAAAAAAGCATTGCGGATTTCAAATTTAAAATCTTTTGTTTGTTTTAAAAAGATAAAACTGTTTATGTTTGCTCATACCAGTCCCATGACTGACCCGGAGTTTATTGTTCCTTCCTAAACTCTGGGTGCCCACAATTTTCCATACGGGCAGTCTAGAGTTGGGTTTTTCAGATAGTAGATAGTAGATATCGATTTGATACCCTTCAACTTTCTCTTTGGAATTCTTTGGAGTCTTTGGATTCGTGGACGAGACTTGCTCAGCTTGGTGAACAGATGGTGGTTCGAGCTTGTGATTTTGGAGTTAGCTTTGGAGCATTGGATTTGAATTTCAGTTGTTGTTTGGAGCTTTGGTTCCGCTGCTAGTTCATTGAGTTTTCCGCTGTAGCATTGTTATCTTGTATCTCTGATATTTGATTCACATTGTATCATTGTTGTATCGAATGTTGTATATCAATGATATTCATTTCTTTTTCTTCCGCCGTGTCGTATACTTGATGTGTTATAAGCTCCGGTGACTCGGATTTGAACGGTCGAATCCGCGGCATTCGAGTACGATGTAAAGTATGGATGTCGATTTTCGAACGTGAAAAATCCGTGCGTTCACATTTGGTATCAGAACTGAAGGTTGAAACTTTAGCTCAGGAGTATAACACATTAGGTAACTCATTAGAGATGGGGTGAAGTATACCCTAGAATGAGTAATCCCTAAGATATCCATTCGAATGCCTCAGTAAATTCTCTTACTATTCACTGATAGTGAGTATGAGTGCAAGAAGAGGACGAGATAGGGGAGAGGGGAGTCCCACTACAAATGATCCGTACTCTGCAATAGCGGAAACAACTTTCTCTGTCAATCTCGTTTGATTCATCTTTTCAATTCTTTAATGATTCATGTGCGTGATCTATGTTTTGAAGCGGTTGAAGGAAGGGAATCTATATGGAGTTTCGAGATCTTTTTAAGATTATCGAACACATGTAATTGTTCATGATCTATTCAGGATGTGGGAATCCATGGTGGTTCCAAGATCTATTGAGATATGGGAATCCATGTTCGGTTTCGAGATCTGTTCGAGATGTGAGGATCCAATTTTGAATTTTTACATTGATCAAATATTAAAGGCGTGTGTGAAAGATGCTGAACTTGTCCTCGACATCGAAATTGGCTAAGGACAGAGTGGGAAGCACAATCTAGGGTTTTGTAGTCCCAATATTGGATATTATCAACTCTAGATCCAGAGTATGCTTATCGATGTTACGCACGGGGTTAATGGTATTTTGTTCATGTTTATATTCAGGTATGGGCCTTCGTGTTTACCTTATGGTATATTTTATCTATAGATATATAACACTCGAAAGGTATTTTCTTAACCTTGTGCATGGAGTTCGGATTCGGCTTCACCGAAGAGATCTCCATGGAAATCCATTATACGAACGTTCCTTATCAATTTTGGTTGCACCCTCTAGCATGCAGTTCAATGTAACCATTCCAACTATGTTTAATATTTATTTTAAACCTTAGAAATTATTATAATATTATTGGATTCCCTATAAATAGTTTAGTTATCGCAAGGAAAAAACACATCCATGTTTATTGGCAGCATGGTCTTACGAGACACCCTTATTTTGAAGGTTTTAAGATATAATAAATCTGCATGATTTGAGTTTCTCATGTTGGTTAACTAGACTGATCCGGGTGTAATTTTCTTTCATTGCTTGGGTCAGCCCCGTGTATGTTTTCCAGATTTAGCCATGGATGTTTTGGAACTTCTGGATACGGGTTGGAGTTCTACCTACCGTAGTATTTATTTTTGCTGGATTAATTTGTGTATCATCGCATTTATAGGGATAGATTGTTATGATTATCTGGGCTTATTAATGTAACTTTGTAAAAACATTGTATTTTAGGAAGACGGTTAATATGTCTCTTGATATTATATATGATTATTCTATTGTGAGATTCTGAAATTGCGTTCCTTCTTCTATGTTCTATTTCGTTTTCTTTTATTTTACCCTAACAATTCGTCCTTTTGGCACTTAGGTACCCGACACATGAATATCGTGATGTATTAGTGTCGACATTTGGGGTTGTAAAGGCTAGTCTTTACATAAGGTAGAAACGCATCCATGTTTATATGCAGAATGGCCTTACTGGATGCTTTCGATTTAAAAGTTTTAATAAAGTTAAAGACTTATGCTTTACTCACACCAAACTCTTTTCTGACCTTGAGTTTATTTCTTATCCTAATCTTTGGTGTTTAAATTTGAATCGGCAGCCAAGCAGCCTAGGTTTTTCCCCGGATTCACCTTGGAGGAGTTTGGAGCAAGTGCCTTCATCGATAACAAGTTATTTTTCTTGTTTCCACTGTATTATTTGTATATTGTATCTATTAGGTAGGAACAAACTATTATAACTGTCCCAGGGTAGAATTTGTATAAGCATGACTTTGATGTATCATTTTTGAAATGACTTTGTAATATATTATGTTGAGTAATATATTGTTTCGTTACATTGTGAGATTCTATGTTGTTTAGTTTATTCTCTACTATCTTTTCTTCTTTTAACGTGATTTATTTTTCAGCACTTGAATGATCGGAATGCAATACAATGGATGTATTAGTGTTGATTTATGAGGACCGAAAATCCAGTTCATTACATTTCGGTATCAGAACTTAGGTTGAGCGAACACATGGTTTTGGTGTGGTCAACTCATTATATATGAGGTCAGAAGTACCGTAGAATGAGTATGAGTGCAAGAAACATATATGAATGCATATTTGTTAGTGAATAAAAATGTTCTATATTGTGTTGTTTGACCAGTTGAGTGGCTTAAGAATTCTGGTAAATGCGCCTAATCAACGTTATCGATAGGGATTTCCTAAAAACTCGAACAAGTTAAATTGACATAATATTGTTTTAAAATTTCTAAATGAAATAATTTTACCAAGCAATATATTTTCTATATATAAAAAGGGCCGATTTTCAAAATATATGTATTTATCTATGGGGAGAGTGGATTAGGTGTTAATAATATCAAAATTATTAGCATTAAGGGTTTAATTAGTCATGCTCGTCCAATTTTGAGCATTAACTATAGTCAGATTTAATAGTAGGTTTTTTTCCATCATGGGTTTGGTAGATAGAATTTTTAGGAATATTGAATCGAACACCTTATGAATTAGGTTTCACAATTTGACTATAAGGCGTTCGACGGTATGTAGGGATAAAAAAATGAATTTTAAAAAAGGTGCTTATTAAAAGAAAATCTTCAGATAGTTTTATAAGATGAATTAAGAGATATGATTTTACAAACCAGAACTATTAAATTCCAAATGATTTTGGAAAATAGCAGTGATCTTTCTTATGGATATTTTAAGACATAAATATGATGGTACTCAAATGTTTGCTTAGGCAGATATGATGGTGCACATAGGAAATTATTCTCTTTGTCATTATATAATCAGCACAAGTTTGAATCCTAATGCATCCAAAGAAAGCAGATGAATTTGTTAAATACTTTTTTTTACAAATAGTATCGTTTCGAGAAGAAATTTGGCAAAAAAAAGAAATACTTTTTATTAACTAGTTCAAGTGACTTCGAAAATGACTAAAAATGGGTAAGAAGGATGTTCAGATGGGAAACACTTTCTTGTGTATTGCCCTTCTTAGTAAAGGGGTATATCATACTATTTGGTGGCACCCAGTTCCTTTACATCATTTTGTAGTTACTCGGGCTATATCTATGTTTTCAAAAGGTTTATGAAATAGAAACCTGGCTATTGTGTTCTTGGATCTCTTAAAAGGATGAGTTTTCAAAATAAAACAATATTTTGAAGGTGGATTAATAAATGCAGTTTTAATTAGGTTAAGTTTAATAAGGAGATTTAATAAACTTTGTTTATTTAAATAGTCTTTTGATTTTAACATCTACGATGTTCATAATTATTTGATGATCTTAGGCCAACTAATAGACATTCTATAGAAGTGACTAAGAAAAAGTAGAATTAAAAATCAAATATTTGAATATACTCTTAGGATGTAGAAGAATATTATGTAAGTTAATGAGTTTAAAAAATAGATTCTTATGGAAACATGGTGGGTGGGTATAAAGTAGTTAGGTAGTAAGAATCGTTAGATCAGTATGTAGGTTGTATAAAGATCATTTCTCCTTTTCACATAGTTCGCGATCCTAGATTTGAGTATATGAATGTAGGTGTTTTACACCATTTTGAATAAGGGTTTATCACTCGATTTTTTATGGCGAGCATTGGTGAGGGTTCTTCATGGAACCAAAGGTTGTCAGCCGTAGTTTATGTCTATAGAAGGAGAACATAGGTTTCTAACTTAAGAGGCATGATAAAAGTCCGCACAAGGAAGTCGGTAGGGCAATACTAGTTCGAAAGTGATGTTATGTGTTTGAGTGAATGATCAAAATCAAATTTTACATTGGAATGATCTACATACATTATACCGGCTGACGAATAGGTTAAGCGTTTCTGGGAATTTGGGTATTGGTATAATTTCGGGGATGAATTTTTTTAAGGAAAAGGGTGTAAAAAACCGGGAATTTTACTTTCTTGATTTCTGAATATTTTGTAAATTTTAAACATTAAAATATTTGCTTTCATAATTAAAATATAAGTCTTTTAAATAATAAAAAACGATGGTAAAATAGATTTGTAATGACCCAAGATTTTGCCACTTTAAAGTAGGCTATTTAAATACATTTTATATAATTAAGAAATTGGATTTTTATTAGAAAATAAACTATTTTAATTGTTTAATAATGATGATAAAATTCTTTTCAAATTTTTTTACCAATATAATTAGTTAAAATAAAAATAGAAAATGTGATAGAAGAACGATTTCTGAAATTTTGACTTTTCGACACTTGAAAGTAGTCGTGAGCGTCATTTACTTTTTGTTCAACATGCATACACATTTAAGCATCCTGACATTTAATTGTTACCTTGTTCAAATAAAATTTCAACTTTCTTACACCTAAAGATAAAACACAATACATCCTTGGTATTTGCGTGTCGAAGATTTAATTGTCCAAAAGATAGGTCACTTAGGGTGAAGGAAGAAAGGATTGAACAGAATCTCACATCGTGACGAGAAATATGTAATATACATGTATCTTTACATAAAAAACTTTATTATAAATACAACATCAAAGTACACTAATTTATTTTCTAACAAGACAGTTATAACACCCAGTCCCAACAATTCTTTTATAAATACAGACAGAAAGCTAAGCGACAACAACGGAAGAACATAAGATTTGGGAATATGTCTTGGAGAATCTAGCTTGTCTCCTAAGAGCTCCAAAGGATCCAGCTAAATCTTCAAAATATGCTTGGGCTATCCGATGCATTATAGGAATCAACACCCAGATTAGTGAGAAAAGCTTGAAACAAAACATATGGATTGCTATAATTTAAAAAAACTTTCAAAATATAAAGTACCTCGTAAGATCACGCCGCACATTAACACGGATAGGTTTTTACCATACGATAGCTAAAACATTTTATTATAAAAGCTGTGGATATTATCATAATATCTAGTTTTAAAATAAATATGGAATATAGCTAAAATTCTTGCATCACACATTCACATAGTTGGGCATGTCTAAATCTATAAAGGTTCGTATTAGAGAATGGGTTCCAACAATGGCAAGGTAAGGGACAACCTTCCCATAATACGCCTCCCCTCTACTACACAGAATTGGTCTGCCCCTTTAACATGACAAGCCGGTTTACGTCACCCATTTGACACTGAGGCTGCTTTACTTTGCCCCTCGATGCTTGCATGCATAACAACTCAATGGGATAATCTAGAGTGGGATGACGACTCCTAATGGTATATAACCACATGGCTCTACTACATACCCTGTGTTAGCCATTCTTCCAAGTTGTTGGGCTTGAGGCTATGGTTTTACCTCTTCTACTAGCAACTATCTTGGGATGCTAACATAGCCCTTCAGGCGGAAATAAAATGCTAACATTCATTCATAAAAGTTTTTCCAGGATTGAACATGCATTCGAAATTTTTCTATCTTCCATTTTGGAATCACCTTCAGGAAAAATAGTGTAGCTCCATATCATATTTTATCATATGTTATTAGTTTGGAGTGGTTTAGATAAATCCATAAGCTGGTATATCCAAACTAAGTGAAAAATTCTGGTCAACTCAATTCTGGTTCTTTGGAAGTATGAATTAAGTATTAGAGTCTTCACCGAGGAACTCGAATATACAATCATACTTCTTGAGTCAAAATAGGTCAAGATTTGATACTTAGTTGTTTAACTATAAAATAAACAAACAACAACAATCCATAGATTCAATTACCCATAGCAACCACTAAGCCTCAAAATAATTATTTCATTTTCTCTTTTCAAAAGTGTTTTATCAAATACATCCATATAATTATCTCAATGACAAAAGCATATTCTCAAGGCATTTGGGAAAAGTTTCTCATTTACAAATCATATCAAAAAGTATCAAATTACTCCAAACACCTTTAATAAAATAACTTCCTAATTATTCTTTAAATATTTTAAATGTAATAAAACTTTAAAACATTATCAAAAGGGATAAAATAAAATATTCAATTTCATAAGTTTTGGGAAAGGCTTAGTGACCACAATGGTTCTTATTTTAATTGAGTTTAACTCTTTAAGTAATGATATAGGAACTTACATAAAAGCGGATATGTAAAAGGGAACAACACATAACAACCAATCACATATAGAAAAATATCCAAGTTACCATAATATCAGACGGGTTTTTCTGATGCTAAACACATGTCCAAGTTGATATAATAGCAGAATGGTGTTTAGTTTGGCTAATAGTTGTCAAATATAACTTAACTAGTAGAATGGTGATTTATTCTGCAAAATAAATGTCATTGGCTTTTATATTCAATGAAGTTACTTAAAGGTGATTGACAAAGAAATCCTTTTGGATTTAAAATAATCTTTGGAAGAGAGTTTCTTAAAACAAAATCTGATATTTGGAAATAAAATGCTTTTAAACCTTTAAATTTTTATTTAAAAATAATTAAATAAAATTTAAACTCTTTATTAAATAATGATTGGCCTTTAAATAAATAACAATTATCCTTAAATAAATAATTTAATAATAGTTGGCTTTAAATAGGTAAATAAACCATAAATAAATCTTCAATTAATTATTAAATAATAATTTAAAACTTTAAACAATAATTAAATATTAATAAACCTTAATTAATTAATTAATTATTCCTTAATTAAAACTCAAATAATGAATAAATCATTATCTAAAATAATAAGAATGTAACTAAGTTTTAAATTAAATCTTAACTTAAATTTAACTTGATTAGAAATATATTAATAATTAAATACTTTCTTAATTAAATAAATAATTTGATTAATCTTAATTAAAAAATAATTAATATTTAAATAATAAATTAAATAATAATTAAGCTTTTATGAATGTACAAATTATAATTAACTTGCTTAAAAATAATTAAGTAGTAACTACCCCAAATTAATTAATGATAAATACTACTTACCTTAATTAATTAACTAAATAAATAGATGATAATTTCTTTTAGATATTTAAGATATGTTCGAAGATACTTTTCAGAAATATTCTTAAGTTAATACATTCTAAATTCAGAAAATGTTCGTTTTTCATGAACTGCTTTTATAGCTACTGTCACTATACAACCTGAAACTATAAAATCTTAATTATACTCAGATAGCTTTCAAAACTCTATCCTTTATGATTAACTTACTTCTATAAACCTAGAATAAAGTTTAGGAAGCAAAGGTAAGATTTTTAAAACTTTTATAAAACATTTCCATAAAATAAAGTTAGAAAACAAACTTTTGAATCAAAGTATCTCGATGTCGAAATTAATAAATCAGCATACTAATCTTTCATGTTACATAAACTATAGGGGCATGAACACAACACATATATATATATATATATGTATGTATACGTATATATATAACTACTATGTACAATAAAAAGATCCTAACTTTCAACCTCATCAATCCTTTTAACTTTTATTTCTATTTCTTATCTAAATCACAACATACATAAGCACATGTGTATCCATACAAAGCAACATCATTCCAACCAATTAAGCAATGAATTTACATCAAATTATACATCATATTATCCAAAAAATAACATATTTGTCAACTAATTATGAGCAACAAATTTTCATAAAATTTAAAGTTTTAACTTAAGGTAAAAAAGAGATTTTTATCATCAAAAGTCGATTAAACCAAAGAACCTTCCTTCAAAGCTTAAATATGACCTAGAACTATGCTTTGACTTGGAAAAATGAAAATTTTGGAGGCCTTTAAGACCTACGATGGTTCCGCCTTGAGTGTTTTTGGAGGAGCTAGGCTTGCATTTTGAGTAAAGAAGTTGTAGTAGTAAAGGAGAATGATTTAAACAAATGTTTTAAGTATTTAAAAGCAAAGAAAAGTAAGAATTTTTAACATAACAAATAAGAGTGGAAGCCATGAAAGATTATAGGAAGCTGTTGAAAGTTTTCAAGAGAATGGAAATGAATAAAGTGAAAAAGAAATTGAAAATTTTGGTTTTATATGAATTACATAAAGTAAATTACCAAAATACCCATGTACTTTCCCTCCACTCCCTTGCTCCACCTCACAATGTCCTTCCTCCACCTTAAAAATTTTTCACACCACTTTGTCTTCCACTTCACATCATGCTCCAATATGAATTTAATGCATGTATGTACTTATGTCCATAAGTGTTTCACTTTATATATACATATATATTTTTTTTCTTTTTTTATAAACCTAAGTATAACATATATATACACATTCACGTACACACCATATAGTTCTTACTTATTTATTTTGTATGTATATTTGTTACTCTAATGTTTGCATTATTTTCGACAACATTTATTGGATGAAATGTCGAAAATTCGGAAAACGAATTCCTGTCACATGTTCAATTTTTATTCCAAGTAAACATTTTTGTAAACAAATTTTGAAAACTATTTCACCATCAATCTTAATTATTTGAAAGAGTTTTATTTTAATTATAAAATCTAATATTTGAACATTTAATGTTAATTAAATATTCCTAAATGAAAGTAATGAAATTCGGGGTCGTTACATTCTGCCCCCATAAAGAATTTCATCCTTGAAATTTTACCACAACCGTAACCCAGAAACCAATATCACACATAACTAATGTTATACATTAATTTGTGTGATATACTTAAACAATTCTCATGTAAAATCTAATTTGATCACTTATTGGAATACATAGTTTTTTTTTGAACTATTACCTCCCA
Organism: Allium cepa; assembly: GCA_030765085.1. Taxonomy (NCBI): domain Eukaryota; kingdom Viridiplantae; phylum Streptophyta; class Magnoliopsida; order Asparagales; family Amaryllidaceae; genus Allium; species Allium cepa. Next base: position 189,327,087 of record CM060929.1, on the reverse strand, counting down.
CTCGACTTCCTAGTGCGGATTTTGATCAGGCTTTTTAAATAGAAAGCTTCATTCTTCTTACACAACCATATGCTACGGTAGAGAACTTCGTTTCATATTAAGAAACCTCATCAAGTGTTCACAGTCGAAAATTGAATGTAATATCCTTATTCGGAATGGCGTGAGACACCTAAAGTCATATATACTTGAATTTTGGATGGAGAATTTTATGAAAAAGAGGAAGGACTATGTACAACTTACATATTTATCTAAGGATCCCTACTACATAATTAATTATTGCCCTCCCACACCTAACTTATGGAAATATGTCATGAAAATTTCAACTTAAATTAAAACATTTTAAATGTTACAACTTATTGGAATCTTCATAAAATCATTTAAAATTTATTAAGCTGTATAATACACTCCTACATCCTAAGAGTATACACGAACATTTGATTTTAACATCCAATTCACTTTTAATGATTTAAATATAGGCCCAAAATAATTTGAGTCTCAAAATTAAGTTGACCAATATAACATGTTTACCCAATCGGTTAGGTAATTAGCTAAGAAGAGTAGGACGCTGGTATCCGAACTCTATCCTAGAGTCTGCTTCTCTTTAGCCACTTCTAAGATAATGTTGAAACCTTCTTTTTTACGGTATTTCGTAAATACGATATTTTTACTATGACAACTATATAAGTCATTATTATATACTAACTTGTTTTTACAAGAATCAATCAAAGACCAGATTCAAATGAGCTTCAACTCTTGTGTATGTATCGAGTCTGTGTCTAGAAGTTAAAATGTGTTAAAATCTCTCCTATATTATATATACTACATTATCATTTCAAATGTATGGTTTAAAAAGAAAAATCTCATTTTTATGTTACATTCAGACGTTTGAATGCTTCAATCCAGACGTCTGGTTCTAGAAATTTTGAATATTGTAAAATACAATATTCAGATGTCTGAATGGTATAAATCAGACGTCTGAATATGACAAATTTTTGCCTATTTTCTTTCTGGTTTGATAGCGTTGCATTTCAAAAGTCTGAGTTTTTAATTTCAGAAGTCTGAATATTTACAACGGCTACTTTTATGAAAAGACATTTCCATTCATGAAGAGTTGCAATCTTTAATCCAACAGATAATCATAACTCTTGATGATAACTCTTCATGAACAATTGCAACTATTTATTATCTATATAAACATTAGAATCAAGTTTTCAAAACACCGATTCTATTGATTATTATTCTATTCTTGAAATTCTTGATTTTAATACATTTGTGCTTTCAACATCATTCAAATTCAGTTTCCTACTTCCTTAATCTTCAAGCATTCACACATATATCATAATGGAGAAAGATTATAGGAAGTTTGTACTATCAAGAGACAAATTCGTGTTTTTAAGAACACATTATGTCACATACATTTTGTATAAGTTGAAGTCCTCTTCGGCTGTTGAGACGAAATCCTATTCTGCTGCTCAGGTCCCTTGTTCGGTTGTTCAAGGGTTGTATAAACCTATTCCTTCGGGTTAAGTGAGGATTGTTAGTGAAATTCCAGAAAGGAGTCTGGGACTGGACGTAGAACGGGAAGTTCGAACCAGTATAAAAATTTCTGATGTGCTTGTTTTATTTTTACTTACTTTACATTGCTATAGTTTATTTCTGCACTAGTTTAATATTATTCCATATAGCACGATCCGCACAGCCACTTTCATTTGGTATCAGAGCTAGGCATCTTAGAACTGTTACACAGTTATCTGATATTTTGATAAGATGGAAAATGACACCAACACTATTAACACTATCACTAACACTAGTTTTATTGAAGGTCAATCTTCTGCACGACCTCCATTATTCAATGGCATGAATTACAACTATTGGGCAACTCGAATGCGTATTTATATGCAAGCAAGTGGTTTTGATTCATGGAATATCACTCAAACAGAGTATAACAATCCTACGACAGAATACATGGTCAAACACGCAAAAACTAGATGCTGCTGCAAATGCCAAAGCTATGAATATGTTATTTTGTGCTTTAGATAGTAATGAGTTTAACTGTGTTAGCATGTGCACAACTGCTTATGAAATATGGAGAACACTTAAAGTTACTCATGAAGGGACTAACAAGGTTAAACAAAGCAAAATATCCATGCTTAAAAGTCAATTTCAAAATTTTAGAATGAAGCAGGATGAATCTATAAACGATAAGTACTCTAGATTTCAAGACATATATCACTCATTACTAGGACTTGGAGAAAAGTATTCTGACTTCGATATTATATCAAAAGTCCTTAACTCTTTAACAGATGAATGGGAAAGAAAGGTCTTAGCAATTGAAGAAGCTAATGATCTCTCAACCATGAAACCAGAAGAGTTAATAGGAAATCTAATGTCCTATGAAGTGAATTTGCAGGCTAAAAGAGTACAAGCACAAGGCAAAAAGAATGTGGCATTCCATGTTGAAAAAGAAGAATCAGACTCGGATGAAGAAGACTTAGCACTCATTGCTAAAAACTTTAAAAAGTTTTTGAAGTACAGAAATGGAAATCAAAACAATGGGAAAAGAAACTTCAACAACAATAAGCCATCTTTATCAATACTAGAATGCTTTAATTGCCATAAGAAGGGACACATGCAAAAAGATTGTCCAGACCAAAAGAAGACATATCACAATAAGAATTGAAAGGACAAGTCTAAAAGAAAATCATTTTCAGTAACATGGGATGACTCGGATTCTTCTTCTTTTGAAAGCAACAACGATAGTGAAAAAGAACAAGAAAATGTCTGTTTTATGGCTACAAAGAGTGAGGTAAATGATCTTACTTTTGATGATATGATTGAAATTAATTCATAACCTCTTGATACCTTAAAAAGCATCAAAAGAAAATATAAAGAGGCTCTAGAAAATCAGAGGAAAGCAGAATTCGAGAGAATATGCTAAATGATGAAAAGAAAATATTAGAAGAAGAACTTGGAAAACTTCAAGATATTTTCTCTAATGATACCTCTCAACTTACTTTATTGAGTCAAGAAATTGAAACTCAAAAAGTAAAGAATGATTCTCTTGTCTCTGAAAATTATGAGCTAAAAACTAAGATCAAAATGATAGAATTAGATAATACTTGCCTCAAAATCAAGTTAGATAATATTACTAGAAATGTTTCTAACTTTAATAAAGGAAGAGAAAATCTATCCAATATTACTGAAAATTCTCAATCCACTTCTAATAAGAAGGGACTAGGATACACTAAGAAATCAAAATCTCCACCTAAAAAGGAAATTAGGAAAAATATTTCTAATGCTAATGCTTATCCAAAAAGGATAAATAATTCTAAAACCATAAAAATATGGGTTCCTAAAACAAATAATAGTTTGATTAGGAATAAATATATAAATACCTTATTTGGAACTATTTATAAAAATAAAAATTATACTTGTAAGGGGAATACTAAACCTACTTGGTTTTGGTTTCCCAAGATCTAACTCTTAGGACCCTATCACAAAGTGGGTACCAATTCTTTACTATTTTTTGCAGGACCCACTTAAAAAGAGAAGAAAATGGATACTCGACAGCGGTTTCTCAAAACATATGACTGGAGACAAAAATATGCTTTCAAACATTACTTATTCAAATGGAGGCTCTGTCACTTTTGGAGACAATTCCAAAGGATATATCATTGGAAAAGGCGACGTTAGTAATGTCGGTACATCTAATTTACCTCTTATTTCTAATGTCTTACTAGTCAAAAATTTAAAACACAACCTTTTAAGTATCAGCCAGTTATGTGAAAAAGGTTTCAAAATCTCTTTTTCTAAAGATAAGTGTAGCACTTTTGATAAAAATCAAAATCTTATATTTGAAGGAAATAGAGACAGAAATATCTATGTTCTGAATATGAAAATCAATTACAATTCAGATATGTGCTTAATAGGTAATGAAAATGGTCCTTGGCTATGGCACAAAAGATTCTGTCATATCAACTTCAAGCCTATAAACAAACTTTCTAAAAATGATTTAGTCAGAGGATTACCAAAAATGAACTTCAAAGTCAATCATATTTGTGACGCATGTCAATTGGGAAAATTAACTAAATCATCTTTTAAATCTAAGAAAGTTATTTCTACTTTACAACCACTTGAATTACTACACATGGATTTATTTGGGCCAACTCAAATTCAATCCTTAAACGATAATAGATATGTGTTTGTAATAGTAGATGATTTTTCTAGATATACTTAGACCATTTTTATGAAAAACCAAAATGATACATTTGAGCATTTTAAAATTTTTGTTAAACGAATACAAAATTTAAAAGGTTTGAAAATAAAGAATATAAGAAGTGATCATGGAGGAGAATTTGAAAATGAAGTTTTTGACCATTTTTGTAAAAAGAAATGAATTTTTCATAATTTTTCGTTTCCTATAACTCCGCAACAAAATGGGGTTGTAGAACGTAAAAACGGAACTTTACAAGAATGTGCACGAACTTTGTTAATTGGAAGCACTCTTCCAAAACATTTTTGGGCAGAAGCTGTTGCAACTGCTTGTTATGTTTTGAATCGTGTTTCTATTCGGCCTCTAACGAAAAACACTTCTTATGAACTTTTTACTGGAAGAAAACCAAAAATTTCTTATTTTAAAGTTTTTGGTTCAAAATGTTTTATATTAAATACAAAAGATCAGCTTGGAAAATTCGATGCGAAATCCGACGATGGAATCTTTCTAGGATATTCAGATCATAGCAAAGCTTATCGCGTGTTTAATAAAAGATAAAATACTATTGAAGAAACGTTACTCGTATCCTTCGATGAAATTTTTCTACAAAAACCAAGTATAGAAGATGATGAATATTTTCCAGATAACATTACAAATATGGAAACTACAAATTTTGAAAATGATGAAAATTTTGTTGATAATAATGATGAATTAAGATCTCCACCAAAAATATTACAGGATCATCCTGTTCAAAATATTATTGGAGAAATTAATTCAAATGTACGAACTAGAAGTCAAATAAATCAAATGGGCCACGTAGCATTCCTTTCTAATATCGAACCAAAAAATCCCAAAGAAGCTTCCACAGACAACTACTGGATAATTACAATGCAAGAAGAATTAAACCAGTTTGAACGCAATGAAGTTTGAGAATTAGTTCCTAGACCAAGTGATCAAACTATTATTGGAACAAAATGGGTCTACAAGAACAAAGCAGAGGAATAAGGTAACATCTCTAGAAATAAAGCAAGATTAGTTGCACAAGAATATAATCAAGAAGAAGAAACTGACTACGAAGAAACTTTGCTCCGGTTGTAAGACTAGAAGCAATACGAATCTTAATGGCCTATGCATGTTTTCACAATTTCAAACATTATCAAATGGACGTTAAATGTGCTTTTCTGAATGGTTATATAAAAGAAAAAGTGTATGGTGAACAACCTCTCTTATTTATTCATGAGAAATTTCCTAATCATGTCTATAAACTTAAGAAAGCTCTGTACGGTTTAAAACAAGCACCACGTGCTTAGTACTGTGCAGTTAATGCGCTCGGTAGATTCAAAGCGATGGAGGTGCAAAAAGTCATAGCGGGGATACAGCGAGGATATAGCGGGATATAGCGGATGGCTCTAAAATAGCATATAAAACCCATACTTAATGTTTTTACAAATATATAAATGGTAATTAAATGAAAAATTATCATTCAATGGAATTATAAATAATACATAAATAATTTTAAATAAAAACATGTGCGAATATACTTTAAATAAACGAAAAACTGTTATATAACATAATTGAATTTGGTAGAATATTAGAGTATTTTCATTTCTAAAAATATATTAAAAATTAAATCAAATAAATTAGTTTCATAACTTTATAATGTATAAATGCAATTTTTCAATTCATTTTATTAAAAAAGATATAGCGGGAATTGCGGAAATAACGGGATATAGCGGAAATAACGGGGATTAAAGCGGAAAGGCTATATTCTGGGGCTATATGGAAAAATCGTAGCGGTAGAAATCTGCTATGAGATATAGCGGGGTTGTAGCGGGGTAATAGCGGGGCATTAACTACACAGGCTTGGTATGATCGATTAAAGACTTATTTAATTTCTTCGGGATTTCAAATTGGAAAATTTGATCAAACACTTTTTATTAAACATTTGAAAAAGGATATTTTAATAGTTCAAGTTTATGTTAATGATATCATTTTTGGTTCTACTAATGACCAGTTGTGTTAGGACTTCTCCGAAATAATGACCAAGGAATTTGAAATGTCTAACATGGGAGACTTAATATATTTTCTTGGTTTACAAATTAAACAACTTCAAAATGGCATATTCATTAATCAAGAAAAATATTGTGATAATAATCAAACGTTTCGGAATGGAAAATACTTTTTCCAAACCAACTCCAATGAGTACAATAACACATCTTGAAAAAGATGACAGTGGCAAAAGTATTGACCAGAAACTATACCAAGTATGATTGGATCATTACTATATTTAACGGCAAGTCGACCTGACATAATGATGAGTGTCTGTTTGTGTGCTTGATTCCAAGCCGATCCAAAGGAATCACATTTAAGAGCAGTGAAACGTATATTACGTTATCTCACAAACACAAAAGATTTTGGTCTGTTCTATCCTAAGAATGTTTGTTCGAGTTAGTTTCATATAGTGATGCTGACTTCGGTGGTTCTCGAAAAGATCGAAAAAGTACAAGTGGTACGTGCCATTTTATTGGGAAATCACTTGTATCTTAGTTCAGTAAGAATCAAAACTTTGTTTCTCTTTCTACATGTGAAGAAGAATATATTTCTGCTGCTTTGGCTTGTACTCAAGTAATCTATATGCAACAAACACTTAAAGATTTCAATATAAACTTAACAAATTCAACTATATGTTGTGACAACTCTAGTGCTATTAACTTATCTAAAAATCCTGTCAATCATTCATGAACAAAACATATTGACATCCATCATCATTTTCTTCGTGATAATGTTGAAAAAGCAACAATAAATTTGGATTTTGTTACTTCTGAAAATCAGCTGGCTGATATTTTTACAAAACCTCTTTTAGAAAATATTTTTATTAAACTCAGACGAGAGCTTGGTATTGTCTCTCTTAATAATCTATGACATCTTTTATGAGATATTAAGATTTGTAACTTATTCTTTACATCATAATTTATTTCTAACAGTTAACTACTAATAGCTTTCATTCCTCACCTCTTATTTTCTTTACTTTTTAAACGTATGTATATTACTATCTAAAGCTTTTCAGCCACACATTGCTTTAACAAAAATTCTATATTTTAAACTTTTCTCTTCTTTTTATACATACAATCTCTGCCTTTATTATTACCAAAAGAGCTATTGCAAATGGAATTCAACATGTTTTTCCTCCTCCTCTCAATGGCATCAAACAACAAGTCCAACTCGGACAATTCTCCCTCGAGTTATTCTACATCTTTTATAGAAACTTTGGCCACTCCTACTCCATATGAACAGGATAGACGTCATCCTTCATATGAACATTCTAGTTATACTCCAGAAAAGAAGAAATCCCGACGGTTTCTTTTCTTCGGTTCTCCATCAACCAAAGAAAAAATATCTGAGATTCATCATTACCAGAAAGAACAGTTGGATTTGCAGCAAGAGATGTATTACGAACAGAAAGTTAACGCCAAATGACTTAGTTTTATTGAACAAGTGACATTAAAATTCTGTGGTACATCTCCAAAGAAAGATGTAGTTCAACCCTCAACTTCAAATCCATGGAAGCCGAGTCCACAACGTCCTTTGGTATCTCCAAATTCTTGGGAATGTCAATCATATTGGTCTACATTACGACCATACACAGAGATAACCAAGATAGAGCCGGAAGAGTGCAAGACTCCGAGTGATTCGGATAAATGATTTCTTTCATCTATATATGTTGTTGTCGAATGATCAAATTTATATTTTGTAAATCATTCAAATATATTTCAGACGAAAAGTTTTAAAATATAGTTGTTTCTCGTTTTCAAATATATTTAACAATGTCTGAAATACATATTTCAGACGTCTGAGATAGTTGTTTCAGACGTCTGAATATTTTTGAAGAAGTTTTCTTCTGTTTTAAAATTTACAATTTCAGACGGTTGAAATTGAAATTCCAGACGTCTAAATCTAACTGCCGATTTAAAATTCAAGGTGTTTTTCAAATTTGTCCATTCACCAACCACATTAATTACTTTCATCTACTACTTCAACCCCTTCTTCATTCGAAACAGCATCTTTCTATTCTCCAAAACTCCATTTTTAAGCTCTTCGTCCACAAAAATTTTAAACAAAAATCTCCAGTGCCTCCAAGAACAAAACATCCAAGGGCTCCAAGCTCTTCATCTACACCGAATACAGATCAATGGCTATGGAATGATGAATCAAAGAAAAGATTTTCTCAAATGGATAGATCTGGTTTCTTCCCGGGAGCTTTTGTTAAATTTGACGAATTTGAACCCTACAGAATTCAACAAATTGCTCGCTCAAGTGGGTTAGAATCTCTCTTATCTTTTTCTGCAAATAATGTTTAGATAAATCATCTTTTAGTCAAATTATTCTATGCTAATATGAATTTAGACCATCATCATCCCCATAATAGAGAGGATTGTATTTGGACTAGGGTATGTGGTGCTAAAATATATCTTCCTTTAGTTCGTCTTGGAGATATTTTGCAATGCCCTTCATCCGGAATAGATTTGGATGAAATAGATGTTTCACTCTCTTTGGATCATAGAGATGAAGTCTCCCATAGATTTCTTTTCGATGATATCACTAGGCTTACCTCTGTCCAACTCTGGCCACAAGTCCGTATTCTTCATCGAGCTTTAATTCGTTTCATCTTACGAAGAACCGAAAGTTACGAAGTTATCAATAAACGCAACTTCCAAGCTCTGTATGCCATATATTCGGAACAATCTATAAATTGGGGTCGTGTTATTCTTCAGGAGTTTATGGATGTTAATCATCGTCGTCGTTATAAAACTTTTCATTATAGTGCATATATATTAAAAGTTCTTAGAAATTATGGAATAACTTTTCTGGAATCAGAATTTTCACCTATAAAGGAGCTAGGATCCAAAATCTTAGGGCTGATGAACTTGCCTAAGCATCCTCAAAACCTTAACTTTTTTTCGTTCCAAGAATGGATCACAAACCGGGATCAAAATATACCTGAACCTCATCAACCTCATCACCACATTGCTCCATAAGCTCCCGAGCATGATGATGATAACATAGAAGTTCTTTCCCTTGAATCAACACTTAAACAAGCCTTTGTTACAATTTCTCAAAATCAGACTAAGCTCAATACCAAGATTGATAGATTAGAAAAGTAAACCAATAAGAAGTTTAATTCTATTCGTGGCTTCCTAAACAAAATTTGGGAGCGTATTGGTTGCTCATCTTCCACTTCTGCCGAGGTCTTTAATCCTGCACCCTTTCAATGGTCGTCTAGCTCCGGTACTAACAACGATGAAGATAATGACGACGACGACGAAGAAGGCGATGATTGTCCTAGTTCATCTTTCTAAATGGTGGTAGTATGGAACTTTCACTTCATATTTCATAACAAATCTTTTTTGCACTGTTTGTTTTTTTGGTATGTAACTTAAACATATGCTACTACTGTTTGGCTCTTTGTATCTTGTGATGATTCTGTTGCTTCTTTGTTCTCCTATTCCTGTTTATATTTTGTTACATCTATGATATGCATGATATTTTAACTTTCCATTTTTTCGATGTCAAAGGGGGAGATATATTTATATCGACAGGGGGAGTTTATATTAAGGGGGAGTAGTTTCTTCTTGCTTCTATATGATCTTACTATAATTTAATATAATTGTCATCGTCAAAAAGGGGGGAAATGTTGAAACCTTCGTGCTTACGATATTTCGTAAATACGATGTTTTGACTATGACAACTATATAAGTCATTATTATATACTAACTTGTTTTTACAGGAACCAATCAAAGACCGGATTCAAATGAGCTTCAACTCTTAAGTATGTATTGAGTCTGTGTCTAGAAGTTAAAATGTGTTAAAATCTCTCATATATGATATATACTGCATTATCATTTCAAATATATGGTTTGAAAAGAAAATTCTCATTTTTATGTTACATTCAGACGTCTGAATGCTTCAATCCAGACGTCTGGTTCTGGAAATTTGAATGTTGTAAAATACAATATTCAGACGTCTGAAAGGTATAAATCAGACGTCTGAATATGACAAATTTTTGCCTATTTTCTTTCTGGTTTGATTTTGTTGCATTTCAGAAGTCTGGATTTTTAATTTCAGAAGTCTGAATATTTACAACGGCTACTTTTATGAAAAGACATTTCCGTTCATGAAGAGTTGCAAATTTAATCCAACAGATAATCATAAGTCTTGATCATAACTCTTCATGAACAATTGCAACTATTTATTATCTATATAAACATTAGAATCAAGTTTTCAAAACCCCGATTCTATTGATTATTATTCTATTCTTGAAATTCTTGATTTTAATACATTTGTGCTTTCAACATCCTTCAAATTCAATTTCCTACTTCCTTAATCTTCACGCATTCACACATATATCATCAAGGAGAAAGATTATAGAAAGTTTGTACTATCAAGAGACAAATTCGTGTTATTACGAACACATTGTGTCACATACATTCTGTATAAGTTAAAGTCCTCTTCGGCTGTTGAGGCGAAATCTTGTTCCGCTGCTTAGATCCCTTGTTCGGCTGTTCAAGCGTTGTATAAACCTATTCTTTCGGGTTAAGTGAGGATTGTTGTTAGTGAAATTCCAGAAAGGAGTCCGGGACTAGACGTAGAACGGGAAGTTCAAACCAGTATAAAAATTCCTGGTGTACTTGTTTTATTTTTCTTACTTTACATTGCTATAGTTTATTTCTGCACTAGTTTAATATTATTTCATATAACACGATCCGCACAGTCACTTTCAGATAAAGGTGTTTATTAGTTGGCATAAAAACATCAAATAAAAATTTGCCTCCTAGGTTTTAAAATTCAAAAAGACACTATTTAATAAAACAAACCTTATTAAATGTTCTGATTAAATTAATTCAATTTCAACTATATTTATCGACCTACTCTCTAATCAAAATACCTTAAGTTGGGTCAACCCTTACCCTACTGTAACGACCCGGATTTTTAGCGTTGAGTCTAGAATATTTATTTAGGTTTAAATATTTGATTTGGATTATAAATTGATCTTGAATATGAAAAGTTTGGTTTTTATTCAATAAAATAGATTCAGAATTTAATACAGCGGTTTGTTGGATGATATAACTATTTAATTTAAAAATTGGAAATTGGGTAAAATATAAAGTCTGGAGTTTCGAGCTTGTTAAAAGTATTTTAAAGGCTTGTAAAATTTATATTGATAATACTGAAGATAATAAAATTTTAAAGTTGAATTTAAGGGTGATTTGTTCAATTTTGAAAATATATCGTTTAAATCGATATTTAAAAATAGCCCTCCGAGGCACAGTCTCAGAATTTGACGAAACCAGTTTCATTAGACCCGTAATATTATATTATTATCGGATTTCAAATTTGATAGCGTTTGGAGTCGTCGTGTGATCATACGAGAGGTAATCGCCCTGAAAATTAAATCGAAATTTAATATAATAACTGGGTTCGAAAAGCTATCTTCTCCACACGATCGAATTAGGACTCGAAACTTTTTCCATAGCATTCGGAATAGGGTTATAACATTATAAACGTCTAGCAGCATGCCTTGATTGGTGATCATGATTTTTGGCTTCGTTTTCTCAATAATTTAATTTTGAATTTAAATTTAAAGATGGATGATGAAATTGCGTTGAATACTGTAGCTAGAATCACGTATAGAGATTTAAAAGCTCGTGTTACCTTCTTTAATATGCTTCTTCGTTTGATAAAATAAATAAAAATGAAAAGTAGATATTTTTCTTCGTTCAGAAAAAAATCGAGCCTATACTAAAAAAGGGGATTAATGGCCGAAGCCTGGGAGAGTTTGAAATTCATCCCCAAATAATTATATCGTCCAAATTAAAAAAATAAGGGCCGATTCCATTTACTTCCTCTTAATCTCATCTCAATTCGAATTTCGTGGTTTCCTTTTTTCCTTTCTCGAGTGAACGATTAAGGTTGTTTCGATAATCTGGGGCTGCGATTTTAGCACAAGGAGGAGAAAGGCAAGTGGCAGTGGTTGCGATCGAATCGAGTGGCGCCTCCCATTTCCAACTGAATCGAGTCGTCATCATGAGGCTCGCTTCAAACTCAGACAGATGGTAGTAAAGCCTGTTTGGTTTTGGGGGGAAGCAAGCGCGCGACATTGGGATGTGGGTTGGTGTTTTGATGGAGATCAAGGCCAAGAGTTCATCTGTGTTAAACTCGAGCTCAACAACTTCGATGACGTCTCAACAACGAGGTACACCATCTGTTTAATCCTTCTTAATAGAATCTATATACATACAAATTGAAATTATGGAGTGAAAATTTAATTCGATTGTAAGATACAGAAGATAGTAAGTTTTAATTTAATAAATATATATAATAGTTTCAGATATATGTATATTTAGCTTATTGTTAATTTTAGGATACGTATAATGTTGATTAAGATATATACATACACACAATTTAGATTTATTATTTTATTTTAAAAATAATGAATTTGATAATTAAATTGATCGATTAACTTATTTAATTTAGTATAACCACTGAAAGATTTTTTTAAAAAAAAGGGACTTATCTAATTAAATTCTTAGTTAATTGAATTTATTAAAAGAAGATAATTGATTGTTCGATTTATTAAAATGCGTATACAAGGTCAAGAACTTTGAAGGAAACCAGCTGGAATGGAAATGAATTACAAAATCAAAGGTGATTTAATCTCACTCATCTGGTTGCTATTTAAATTTAAATGATTAAATTTAAATAATTGATTGAATGATTGAATTGTTTTGATGTACAATATTATATATAGTAATATATAATATATCTTGGAATGATTGATTTCCCGCATTATATAGTGGATGAGACCCTATGCGCTGCATAATAGCGGATGATTTTATATTTAAAACCCATATACTGCGATATTCCACCTCGAAGTGGAATTGGTATTTTATATTGTGCTAACGTCTGTGGATGCAGGGAAACAGGTTGGAGGGATTCAACTAGATTCCTCAAAATTATTTATATTGTTTAATATTCTTTGTTATGAATATTTGATATTTTATGATGAATATTATTGATAATTGGAATATCGAATGCTATGGATCACTTGAAAATATTTCGGTACACTGAGTTACCAAAATATATAGAATTGGATTTCTGGAGAAAAAAATAAAAAAGAAAATTTGTAACTGAAATAATTATAGAGAATTTAAATAAATTAAAGAATGAACTGGATAAGAATTTTAAATTTAAGATTTAAATTATTGAAAAGAATAAAGAAGAAATTTGACAAATCTGAAATTGGTATGTTTCAGTTAAAAGATATAAAACTAAAACAAAAATAATAATAAAGTCTATAATTAATGGATTTTGAAATGAACTGAGTAAGTAAAGAAATTTATTTCAAAATGGAGTAAATTGAAAATTAATTTGAAAATTTATTTAAGTGGTTGAAGTTGGAACTTTAAAGAGAAGTGGGACTTTGGAATTTATAAACGGGTTTTATAAAGGTAAAGTAATATATCAGTGGATATTTGGAGAAATAAATCCATGATGGAAAGTTATTAAAGAAATGGAAAATTTGTTTAAAAATAAACAGTGATTTATTTTTAAGGGATGTGAAGAGAAGTATATTTCCCTGGATAGCCCAAGTACGTTTTCAAAGTAAATTTTTAAATATAAGTTAAAAGTTTTAATGTTGTTTTAAAAAGCGTATTTTAGAAAATTTATTATTTCTAAAAATTTAAATTCTGAAGTAAGTATTTTCTTTTAATCTATTATAACAGTAATTATTTAAAAGTGACTTAGTATTTGTTTTTTAAGAGAAAATCTAGTTTTATATTTTATAAAGTAGCCTCATTTTAAATATTCCTAATATATATATTTTTAATAAAGTATTAAGTTTTCAATCTAAATATTAAAATATATTTATAATAAAGCTTTTTAAAGTTATTTCAAAAATCTAAAGCTTTGTACCTGGTATTTTCAATGGAAATAAATATATGGGAATTTATTCCATAAGAAGAGTGTGGGTTGAAAACTGTTTTCAAAAGGGTTGAGAATGGAAATATATCTTGAGAAGATATTTTGAGGTTAATAAATAATTTAGAAAATTATTTATGTTTGTGAATGTTAATTGATAGTTAAATAACCGACTACCAATATTCGCTAATGCACTGATCGTTTCGAAGAGACCGGGATGGGGATTAATTTCTCGAAAACCACTTCGATCCGGTTTGTACAATTTCGTAGGAAAACTGAGTACGGATCTAATGACCCGCCATCCGTCTCCACAGAATGACGCATCATTAATAAGAAAGAAAGGGATAGAAAAGAGAAAGAAAGAGAAGAAAGAAGAAACAACACATCTGAATCTAAACAACGGAACGAATAAATTATAATAATAACATACGTATTACATAGTATACAACAATTATCAGAGTACACAAATAATACAACACATACTAGACAGTTATAAACACCTGTCTAGTTATTACAACTCAATACAACTCGACAGACAACACAAAGATACCAAACACGGCGGAATTCTATATATCTAGCGCAGAAGCCTCCTGCTCCATTGCTCCTCCATAGTTCGTCAAAGCTAACCTGAATCTCTTGGCAACTCGTAAAAATTTGAGTACCCAAGAGTTTAAGAAAACAAAAGATGAACTCCGGGTCAGACATGGGCCAGGTGTGAGTAACAGGTTAAAGTTGCTTAACTTTCAAAAATCGTTTGAAAAGAAAAGGTATCACGTAAGACTTCCCACACATAAACGTGGAAAAGTTTTTACCTTACGCTAACCAAAACATTTGATAGGAAATCCAGTGATATTATAATAGGTCTAAGGTTTTCAAGTAAATATGAAATAGCCGAAATTGTTACATGATTAAATTCCAGCTACTAGCCACAAAAGTGGGTAATACAATCAAAACCGTTGGCACTTATTGGATTGTGGATTCCATACAATGGTAGGGCTACTGGGGTACCGCCCGTCATAGTACGTGGCCTAGATCAACGTACCGAGGAGTATGCCCGCTCCCCTGCAACACAAGGCCGGAACCATTCCTTACTGAACAGTTCCAAACAAGACAACCCAGCAGTTGGTGCGCAATTCCAACCGCCTACTAAGCCGAATAAAAGGGGACCTCTAGACGGGGGAAAATCTCGTCCTACTTGGGCATGACCCATTTAGCCTTGCTGCACCTCCCCTGTTTTAGCCATTCCCGGTTGATGAGGCTTGAGGCTACGATTACCTTTAGTGAACACATCGCTTAGAATGCTCATCGTCCACCTGACGATGTTCTGAAAGCATTTAATCCATACAAGTTCGTTCCGGGTTCGAACGAAACCGAAGGCATTATCTCGTCACTCATTTTGGAATCACCCTTAGAGTCAACGAGATAACCCTTGCACTCTAAATCGCCATCTCGAGCCTGTAAGTACTATTTCTGTCAAACTCATCACGGAATCACCCCCAGAGTTATACTGATTAATAGACCTTACACCTCGAGTCTTCACTCTTCTCATAAGATTCACGACCTATCGTTAATTTGGATCGAAGTGGTTTTCGGATATTCAAATCTGGAAACCCGATCCCGGTCTCATCGAAATCCAAAGCGTGTCTATTAGGTCCAAGTTGTTTTAGAGTTTAAAACAATTCAATTATATTATCTATATACACACAGACAGATAATTCATAGATCATAACAAATAATCACAATAGATAATCCATGTTATCACTATCAAAGATAATCCATATCATTATCACAATGCAACGAATGCATTCATATCTCACAACATTACTAATCTCATAGCTGAGATTCAAACCATTCATGGCAAACTATATCATTCATTCATAAGCAATGATCTATAATCATACCATCTATAATTAATTTAAATGAATTAAATTAATTACATCCTCTCTAATTAATTTAAAATGAATTAAATTAATTACTTACATCAATATAAATCTTGCTTATATCACCATTAATTAATTACAAATTAATTAAATAACCTCTAATTTATCATCTTAATTAATCAACCCTGATTAATTATACTTTAATTAATTTCACAAAATTAATTACTCTAAACCAAATACAGTAATTAACCTTTAATTACTTCATTAATTTATTAACTATAATTAATTACAATTAACCCTCAATTAATTACAATTAATTAATTACCCTTAATCATTTATTATCGATTAATTAATCTTAATTAATCAATCTTAATTACATCATTAATTATATTAATTAATGATCTTTAATTATATTTAATTAATTATCTTATTTAAAATTAATTACATTCAGTAATTAATCTCAATCAACCCATAATTATTAATCACCCTCTGATTAATCTCATTCTATAATTAACTACCCTTAATTACATATCAAATTAATTACTCCATAATTAATTTCTTAGATTAATCCCTTGATTAATTACACAAAATAATTTAATCCAAATTACTTTCACAATCCCAACATCATCCACTAATTACATCAGTGATTATCTTTAATTACTTCACCGAGTAATTTTACTTCATTAATTACATCAAGTAATTATTATCAAATCCATTGTTTAAAATAAATTAAACTTAATTAATTAATTTAAACCAATCTCTATAAACTCCATTAATTACAATAGGTTATTAATGTCTTAATTTCTTTCATTTAGTAATTAAACTTAAATAATTTTCACAATTGATTATCATTAATTTATTAATCTAATTAATTATTAAAAATTAATCATGTTCATTAATTTCTAAATAAACCTTAGTTAATAACCATCATTAACTATTATTAATTCTTTAAATATATTTTTCTTAAGTAATTAATTTTCATCAATTAATATTAATTATAACTAATTAATCTTTAGTTATCTATTAATTAATCTTTAATTAAATTAATTAAGTGTTAACTGTAACTTAATTAATTCTATATTACTTGATTAATTAATTCCTATTATTAATTAAAATCCAATTAATAATTCTTAATTTCAAATTAATTATTCCTAATTAATTAATCTCAACCATTGATTAATTAGTTTAAACCTTTAATTACTTATTTAATTAATCTAAATGATTAATTAATCAAAATAAATTAATTATCCATTAAATTTCCTTATAAAGTTAATGAATACAAAACTTTAAATTCTAATTTACTTTAAGATAAAACTTTGTTCCTATTAATAAACAAGTTATCAATTACAAAGTATTTTTAAATCAATTTACCTAAATTTATATTCAAATATCATTTTAAAATTTAAGATTTAAAATGAGTTCAAATTATCTTTAACAAAGTTTCAAAAACATATTTCTGAACCTTTCATTCACAAGTTAAAGATATACCCATTAATAAAGAAGTTTAAAAGGATTTAAACAAATTCATATTTAAATTCAAATCAATTTGAATTATACTTAAACATTTCAAAATTTGAATACATATTTAAATTTGAATTTAGATAAACCTTCAGATTTAAAAACTCTACATATATATTCAAAATTTTATTTTAAAATTCAACTACTTAAACCTTTCTAAAGTAATTAAATCAAACCAAATTTTAAAAAAACTTCATCTTATTTGAAAGTTTAGATTCAAACTTAAACTTGAAATTTCAAATTTTATAAACTAGGTTTAAACTTATTTAAAACCTTTCTTTACATTTAAATATCCAGTTTTTAAAAGTTACAGAACAAATCAATACAGGTTTCAGTTGTAAACCAGATACAAGTACTAACCTGAGCTACTCAACTTCCTGCTTTGAGTCATCAGGCCCATTTCTTCGAGCAAGGCACAGCAAACACTCAAGTAATACTCGAGTTCAAAAACACTGCAATACCCAGCTACCATCAGGAATTAAAATTTGCACGGTGCACATGCACCGTGTCTACGGTCATCACCAGCCACCTCCGGTGGTCTCACCACATCGACGACCAACACTCAAACTCATGCCGACCATCAGATTGCAAACCCAATCTCGAAATCAAATTTGAGAATCAAACTCCAAACCTGGAACAGTAAAACAGGCATCACCACCAAAACCTGTCAACACTTAAGCCACCATCCTCCAACCATCATAAACCTTGCAACTCCGACCACAACTTCATAGTCACCCAAACTACAATCTCCCAAAATCTGGTGGAGCTCGGTCCACTAAAGACGCCGCGAAGAATAAAGTTTAGATCAATCCCAAAACTAGGTTTACAAACAAAGATGATCGATCACCGTCGCTACAGCTCCAAGAACCCCGACCTGACATTTTTCCTCCAATCCCCGGTCAGTCAACTATCACCAGTGATGATCGCATCCACCCCGACCCTTTAGATCATCAGAAGTCACCAGAAATACGATTTCTGATAAAACTCAAACTACTCTCTTAATTCAAAATTAAAAATTGTAATTCCACTCATAAAATTCATCATTTAGTTTAGGTATTCAGATTATATCCCTGGATTAATAAATTAAGAGGTTTGAAATTTTAACAAATCTCAATCTTCCCTGTTGTTTTTGTATTCCAGAGAAAATTTCCAAGTTTAATTTATTTAATTAAAATTTAAACTTCACTTTATGATTTAACAAACAAATTTTTGTTTGAAATCTAAGTTCTAACAGAGACTAGTTTAACTGTAAATGGATTTTTGATTAAAATTTTTGCTTTTAAAAACTAGGAGCAGGTAAGAACAGAATACAATCAACAAGCATGCATCTATACATCCACATATATATATACACAGAAAATCCAATTATATACAGACAATCTTAGCTTCAGATATTAACATGCAACTACATTTATTCTTAAGTTTTTTTTAAGAAAGGTGTTACTCACCTGTTATAAAAGAAGAACAGAGCCTCCATATGTTTTGAAAAGCCTGAAGACTGAAACCCCACTTCTTCTTTTTTCTTTGTTTTAAACCTTGCACTTTAATGCTTTTTCTTTTAAACTTTGAGTTGCTTTATCATCTAGAAGTTCACTTTGATTCACAATATAATTGCATGTAGACAACTCCAGATTCAAGAAATGCAGGCTCAAATAAAATTTGCTTTCAAAACAGATCTGCTTCCCAGATTCTTGAAAATGTGCAGGCTGTCTTTGTTTTGATGTGGAAAAAAATGGTTTGTACTTTAAAATTTAAAAGCTTTGTATTCAAGTTCAAATTAAATTTTGAAATCAAGTTTATTTACAAATATAATTACACAAATAAATTTTTGAAAAACAATTATTTTTATAAAAAAATCTATTTGTTAAAAACAATGTATTATTATATTTTAAAAAAATAACAACATTTGATAACTATAAATAATTTATAAAAGAAATTGTTTCTTTATCAATAAATTATTTATTTTGTTCAACTATATTTTTAAGAAATCAAAATAAACCTTATTGTTATTTATTTAAATTTAAACTTGAGTTAAACATATTTTAAATCATTTCAATATTTAACTTTAGGTATTTAAAATCATATTGTTATTTATTACATACTTTTAAAAACTTAATATCAAATAAATTATTTTAAACAAATTTAATTTTTATTTTATCAATTTAAAACTATATTTATTTATTAAATAACCCTTTTAAAAGTTTAACTTTTAAATAAAATCAAAATTCCCAATTTTTACTAAAGATGTATATTTTTGTAGAAAACATGATTTATTTATTTATTAGATTAAAACATGATCTATTAATAATATATACATATTCTATATACATTGTAAATAAAACAATTATTAGATTTAAAAAGATAAGATCTATCAATTAAATATTTATTTTAATTGGATTATTAAATTAATTCAAATTTTATTAACAAAATTATCAAATCAATTTAATTTTTATTTCAGATTATTAAATTGATATTGTTTCAAAATTTCGGATCATCACATTCCTCCCTCCTTAAAAGAATTTTGTCCCCGAAATTTAAAACAATGGTAATTTAATAATCTATTTAAAGATTAAATTTTAAAACACAAACATATACCAATGATACGCTAACAACCATAGAAATTAATTCACCCAATCAAACAAATCTAATTATCCAGAAAAATTCTGGATAGAACTTCCACGAGTTTCCCCTGTATAAATATCGAGATACTCGCTCTATAGATTCCTAACAATCAATACTACTAAGCTATAAAGCTCCTACTCATCTAGATCTGCAGAACTAGACAGCATATCAGACTACAGACGAGTCTGGCTCAACAATCAAATCCTCTAGAACTGCTGGTTCCAAAACCAGAGATAGACCATACACGTACTCCCTCAGAGATACGTGAAACATATCGAATCCTAGTTATCCAAACTGGCAATTCAATCCTGAAAACCAAACACTTATCCTTACAAGAACAAAGACAGATCCAAAATATCTCGGAGTTATTTCTCCAGCCTCACCCCATCTTATAGCTCCTTCGATCGGAGAAAACTTATCCAAAACAAAACTCCGACTCCAGAATCCAAATTCCTTCGTCTTTTATCCATAAAAGTCTTCGGATGATCCTGGGCTTCCAACATTCAAACTGATCAGCTTAACCCTTGCCGATCCCTCTAGAATATATAGAACCAGAAACAAACCAACACAATGATCTCCTCAAGATCAATCCCAAAGCCAAGAACACAACTCTATTCCATAAACGGCAAAAAACTACAAACTTCTCCTAATCCGGAAAAGACAAATCAGAAACACATCCAAATCTGCTCCCGCTGCACAATTTGATCCAAAGTAGATAAGAATGCTGATGAAGAACCCAAGCACCAACTGAACATCACTTCCCAGAAATATAGTTCTACAAAACCATAAAGAAAACTCAGAAATTCCTCCAAAAATCTGAGTTACTTCATCAAACTCTATCTCTAGGAATCATTCTTTCAACTAAGTTGAACCACCAGTTCCACTCCTGGAATACTAGACGATAAGAAATCTCAATCTCCAGATGTGGACAAACCTCTGTCTTCCCAGTAGACATCCAGAAAATCTCCAACAATCCAAGAGAGCTCTCAAACAATCGCAAGTCACTATTGCGATCAACCCAGATAAATTTCCAAAGAAAACTGTCCTTTCTTTACCAAACAGAACAGCTTACACTGGTCTAGTCAACCCATTGAAGAAACGGATTCACTCTGCAGCTTCTGAATTCTATCTCCAGAAAAATTACTCAGCCAAGACCTCTTTGTCAGCTCACAGAACATTCAAGCTGCACTGCTGACACCAATGCCAAACTTCCTGATCCAAAGCTCTTCGAGAAACTCGGACTTCAAAGCTATCCACGACCTCTTGCTGAATCCAGCCACAACATTGAAGCAGACACATTTCCTTAACCTTGTTCCAAAGAAATATCTTCAGACACAACCATAGTCACTGCATCTCATCACGCAGTTACAACTTCCTGAGGTACCAAAATACCATTACTCACTTCTGCCCAACTGAAAGATCTCAACTCAACTCACCAACTCTGCACAACTTACTCGAGTCAGTATTAGGTCTACAGTCTCGACCAATACACTTCCAACCTCAACATCAATCTTCAACCAATGGTAGTAATCGTGTTACACACACCCCACTACCTCGTCTACCTTTATATCTTATATTGGTAAACCTGAACAGGTAACCCAACAGATAGGTAGAAATAAATAAATAAATAAATAAATAAATATATAAATATATTAAAATTACAAATACGCTCTCTCAAGATAGACACCACTCTAGAGCTTAGGTATCCACTCAACCTAATGCTTTGATACCACAGTAATGACCCGCCATCCGTCTCCACAGAATGACGCATCATTAATAAGAAATAAAGGGATAGAAAAGAGAAAGAAAGAAGAAACAACACATCAGAATCTAAATAGCGGAACGAATAAATTATGTTAATAACATAAGTATTACATAGTATACAACAATTATCAGAGTACACAGATAATACAACACATACTAGACAGTTATAAACACCTGTCTAGTTATTACAATTTAATACAACTCAACGGACAACACAGAGATACCAAACACAGCGGAATTCTATATATCTAACGCAGAAGCCTCCTGCTCCATTGCTCCTCCATAGTTCGTCAAAGCTAACCTGAATCTCTTGGCTACTCGTAAAAATTTGAGTACCCAAGAGTTTAAGAAAACAAAAGATAAACTCCGGGTCCGACATGGGTCTGGTGTGAGTAACAGGTTAAAGTTTCTTAACTTTCAAAAATCCTTTAAAAAGAAAAGGTATCACGTAAGACTTCCTACACATAAACATGGAAAAAAATTATCTTACGCTAACCAAAACATTTGATAGGAAATCCAGTGATATTACAATAGGTCTAGGGTTTTCAAGTAAATATGAAATAGCCGAAATTGTTACATGATTAAATTCCAGCTACTAGCCACAAAAGTGGGTAATACAATCAAAACCGTTGGCACTTATTGGATTGTGGATTCCATACAATGGCAGGGCTACCGGGGTACCGCCCGTCACAACACGTGGCCTAGATCAACGTACCGAGGAGTACGCCCGCTCTCCTGCAATACAAGGCCGGAACCATTCCTTATTGAACAGTTCCGAACAAGACAACCCCGCAGTTGGTGCGCAATTCCAACCGCCCACTAAGCCGAATAAAAAGGAACCTCTAGACGGGGGAAATCTAGTCCTACTTGGGCATGACCCACTTAGCCTTGCTGCACCTCCCCTGTTTTAGCCATTCCCAGTTGATGGGGCTTGAGGCTACGATTACCTTTAGTGAACACATCACTTAGAATGCTCATCGTCCACCTGACGATGTTCTGAAAGCATTCAATCCATACAAGTTTGTTCCGGATTCGAACGAAACTGAAGACATTATCTCGTTACACTCATTTTGGAATCACCCTCAGAGTCAACGACGATAACCCTTGCACTCTGAATCACCATCTCGAGCCTGTAAGTACTATTTCCGTCAAACTCAGCACGGAATCACCCCCAGAGTTATACTGACTAATAGTCCTTACACCTCGAGTCTTCACTCTTCTTATAAGGTTCACGACCTATCGTTAATTTGGATCGATGTGGTTTTCGGATATCCAAATCTGGAAACCCGATCCCGGTCTCATCGAAATCCAAAGTGTGTCTTTTAGGTCCAAGTTGTTTTAGAGTTTAAAACAATTCAATTATATTATCTATATACACACAGATAGATAATTCGCAGATCATAACAAATAATCACAATAGATAATCCATGTTATCACTATCAAAGATAATCCATATCATTATCACAATGCAACCAATGCATCCATATTTCACAACATTACTAATCTCATAGTTGAGATTCAAACCATTCATGGCAAACTATATCATCCATTCATAAGCAATGATCTATAATCATACCATCTATAATTAATTTAAAATGAATTAAGTTAATTACATCCTCTTTAATTAATTTAAAATGAATTAAATTAATTACTTACATCAATATAAATCTTGCTTATATCGCCATTAATTAATTACAAATTAATTAACTAACCTCTAATTTATCATCTTAATTAATCAACCCTGATTAATTATACTTTAATTAATTACTCTAAACCAAATACAGTAATTAACCTTTAATTACTTCATTAATTAATTAACTATAATTAATTACAATTAACCATCAATTAATTACAATTAATTAATTACCCTTAATCATTTATTAATTAATCAATCTTAATTACATCATTAATTATATTAATTAATGATCTTTAATTATATTTAATTAATTATCTTATTTAAAATTAATTACATTCAGTAATTAATCTCAATCAACCCATAATTATTAATCACCCTTTGATTAATCTCATTCTGTAATTAACTACCCTTAATTACTTATCAAACTAATTATTCCTTAGTTAATTTCTTAAAGTAATCCCTTGATTAATTACACAAGATAATTTAATCCACATTACTTTCACAATCCCATCATCATCCACTAATTACATCAAGTGATTATCTTTAATTACTTCACTGAGTAATTTTACTTCATTAATTACATCAAGTAATTATTATCAAATCCATTGTTTAAAATAAATTAAACTTAATTAATTAATTTAAACCAATCTCAATAAACTCCATTAATTGCATTAGGTAATTGATGTCTTAATAACTTTCATTTGGTAATTAAACTTAAATAATTTTCACAATTGATTATCATTAATTTATTAATCTAATTAATTATTAAAAATTAATCATATTCATTAATTACTAAATAAACCTTAGTTAATGACCATCATTAACTATTATTAATTCTTTAAATATATTTTTCTTAAGTAATTAACTTTCATCAATCAATATTAATTATAACTAATTAATCTTTAATTATCTATTAATTAATCTTTAATTAAATTAATTAAGTGTTAACTGTAACTTAATTAATTCTATATTACTTGATTAATTAATTCCTAATTATTAATTAAAATCCAATTAATAATTCTTAATTTCAAATTAAGTATTCCTAATTAATTAATCTCAACTATTGATTAATTAGTTTAAACCTTTAATTACTTATTTAATTAATCTAAATGATTAATTGATCAAAATAAATAAATAATCCATTAAATTTCCTTATAAATTTAATGAATACAAATCTTTAAATTCTAATTTACTTTAAGATAAAACTTTGTTCTTATTAATAAACAAGTTATCATTTACAAAGTATTTTTAAATCAATTTACCTAAATTTATATTCAAATATCATTTTAAAATTTAAGATTTAAATTGAGTTCAAATTATCTTTAACAAAGTTTCAAAAACGCATTTCTAAACCTTTCATTCACAAGTTAAAGATATACCTATTAATAAAGAAGTTTAAAAGGATTTAAACAAATTCATATTTAAATTCAAATCAATTTGAATTATACTTAAACATTTCAAAATTTGAATACATATTTAAATTTGAATTTAGATAAACCTTCAGATTTAAAAACTCTACTTATATATTCAAAACTTTATTTTAAAATTCAACTACTTAAACCTTTCTAAAGTAATTAAATCAAATCAAATTTTAAAAAAAACTTCATCTTATTTGAAAATTTAGATTCAAACTTAAACTTGAAATTTCAGATTTTATAAACTAGGTTTAAACTTAATTAAAACCTTTCTTTAAATTTAAATTTCCAGTTTTAAAAGTTACAGAACAAATCAATACAGGTTTCAGTTGTAAACCTGATACAAATACTAACCCGAGCTACTCAACTTCCTGCTTCGAGTCATCAGGCCTATTTCTTCATCCAAGGCACAACATACACTTGAGTAATACTCGAGTTCAAAAACACTGCAATACCCAACTATCAGGAATTAAAATTTGCATGGTGGACATGCACCATGTCTACGGTCATCACCAGCCACCTCCGGTGGTCTCACCACATTGATGACCAACACTCAAACTCATGCCGACCATCAGATTGCAAACCCAATCTCAAAATCAAATTCGAGAATCATACTCCAAACCTAGAACAGTAAAACAGGCATCACCACCAAAACCTGTCAACACTTAAACCACCATCCTCCGACCATCATAAACCTTGCAACTCTG
Source organism: Allium cepa (assembly GCA_030765085.1). NCBI lineage: Eukaryota > Viridiplantae > Streptophyta > Magnoliopsida > Asparagales > Amaryllidaceae > Allium > Allium cepa. The sequence goes on along the minus strand of CM060929.1, from coordinate 189,301,354 downwards.
ACCACAACTTCATCGTCACCCAAACTACAATCTCCCGAAATCTGGTAGAGCTCGGTCCACTAGAGATGCCGCGAAGAATAAAGTTTAGATTAATCCCAAAACTAGGTTTACAAACAAAGATGATCGATCACCGCTGCTACAGTGCCAAGAACCCCGATCTGACATTTTTCCTCCAATCCTCGGTCAGTCAACTATCATCAGTGATGATTGCATCCACCCCGACCCTTTAGATCATCAGAAGTCACAATTTTTGATAAAACTCAAACTACTCTCTTAATTCAAAATTAAAATTTGTAATTCCACTCATAAAATTCATCATTTAGTTTAGGGATTCAGATTATATCCCTGGATTAATAAATTAAGAGGTTTGAAAATTTCACAAATCTCAATCTTCCCTGTTGTTTTTGTATTCCAGAGAAAATTTCCAAGTTTAATTTATTTAATTAAAAATTAAACTTCACTTTATGATTTAACAAACAAATTTTTGTTTGAAATCTAAGTTCTAACAGAGACTAGTTTAAATGTAAAGGATTTTTGATCAAAATTTTTGCTTTTAAAAACTAGGAGAAGGTAAGAACAGAATAGAATCAACAAGCATGCATCTATACATCCACATATATATATATACACAGAAAATCCAATCATATACAGACGTTCTTAGCTTCAGATATTAACATGCAACTACATTTATTCTTAAGTATTTTTTAAGAAAGGTGTTACTCACCTGTTATAAAAGAAGAACAGAGCCTCCATATGTTTTGAAAAGCCTGAAGACTGGCACCCCTCTTTTTCTTTTTTTTCTTTGTTTTAAACCTTGCACTTTAATGCTTTTTCTTTTAAACTTTAAGTTGCTTTATCATCTAGAAGTGCACTTTGATTCACAATACAATTGCATGCAGACAACTCCAGATTTAAGAAATGTAGGCTCAAATCAAATTTGCTTTCAAAACAGATCTGCTTCCCAGATTCTTGAAAATGTGCAGGCTGTCTTTGTTTTGATTTGAAAAAAATGGTTTGCATGTTATTTGAAATCTGAATTGCATGATTTTGGTTTGAGGAAAGTCTCAGGTTTACAATTTTGGTTTGACAAGTGGATTTCAGAAAGTAAATGGATCTACATGCTTTGATTCAATTTGGAAAAATGATTATGCATGCTTCTGATTTTGCTGGATTTGAAGATGTTTTAGATTTTAATTTTTTTTTCGAAGTGTGTTTTTTTCTTTCAGATTTTCTTTGCTTTAGATTTTAGAAAAGAAAAGAAAAGAAAAATGAGGAAAGAAGATTTCACATAAGCTAGCTGAAATTATTTGAAAATAAAAACAAAAGAATAAGCTAAATTAAATTTTGACACTTGTCCATAAATATAACATTTGTCATGCACCTTGTTTAATATTTTAACACATGTTAATTTAATTTGTAAAATGCTTACATTTGTTTTTAATGTTAATAAGCTATAATTAAGTTAACTTGTGTTTTAATTAGATGTTTAATATAAGATAAATGAAAATCCATGTTTAATTAATTAGTTAACATGTATTTATTTATATGTAGGTAAATTTTAAAATGAATAAATATAATTGTATTTATAAAATAAAGTTTATACAAATATTTCAAAATCAAAACAAATTAAAAATATTTATACTTTAAAATTTAAAAGCTTTGAATTCAAGTTCAAATTAAATTTTGAAATCAAGTTTATTTACAAATATAGTTACACAATTAAATTTTTGAAAAACAATTATTTTTATAAAAAATTTATTTGTTAACAATAATGTATTATTATATTTTAAAAAATAATAACATTTAATAACTATAAATAATGTATAAAAGAAATTATTTCTTTATCAATAATTTATTTATTTTATTCAACTATATTTTTAAGAAATCAAAATAAACCTTATTCTTATTTATTTAAATTTAAACTTGAGTGAAACATATTTTAAATCATTTCAATATTTAACCTTAGGTATTTAAAATCATATTGTTATTTATTACATAATTTTAAAAACTTAATATCAAATAAATTATTTTTAAAAAATTTAATTTTTATTTTATCAATTTAAAACAATATATATTTGTTAAATAACCCTTTTAAAAGTTTAACTTTTAAATAAAATAAAATTTCCAAATTTTTACTAAAGATGTATATTTTTATGGAAAACATGATTTATTTATTTATTAGATTAAAACAAGATCTATTAACAATATATACATATTCTATATACATTGTAAATAAACAAGTATTAGATTTAAAAAGATAAAATCTATCAATTAAATATTTATTTTAATTGGATTATTAAATTAATTCAAATCTTATTAACGAAATTATCAAATCAATTTAATTTTTATTTCAGATTATTAAATTGATATTGTTTCAAAATTCCGGGTCATCACATCGGAGTCGAAGATGGAGCAATGAAGTACAACGGCTAGTCGCTTCTAATCCTGAGGATAATTCCAAAATGGATGTGGTAGGAATAGTGCCTTCGGTTCCGTTCGAACCCGGGACGGACTTGTATGGATGAATGCTTTCGGAACATTGTCAGGTGGATGATGAGCATTCTAAGGGAAACCTTCTGAAAGGTAACACTTAGCCTCAAGCCTCATCAACCGGAAATGACTAAAAATCAGGGGTTATGCAGCAAGGCTAGGTGGGTAGCACCCATTTCAGGGTGAGGTCATCCCTATCTAGATGCCCCTTTTATTTCGGCTTAGTGATGCAGTTGCTGATCACAACCGTGGGGTGATCTTACTTGGGATTATCCAGTAAGGGGTAGTCCCGGCCTTGTGTTGCAGGGGATTGGGAGTAATCCTCGGAACGGTTATCTAGGCCACGTACCGTGACAGGTGGTACCCCAATGCCTAGTCATTAGTTGGAAATCCATTCTCCATATGCTCCTTTTACGAGTTTTGTTTGTATTACCCACTTTGTGGCTAGTAGTTGGAATTTAATCATGTAACAATTTCGGCTATTTTAATAAGTATTTGTAAATAGACCCTATTATAATATCAGAGAATTTTAATAAAAAGTGTTTTAGCTATCGTAAGGTAAAAATCCGACATGTTTATTTGTGGCGTGGTCTTACGAGATGCTCTTGCTTTCAAAAGGATTTTGAAACTTTAATAATCAATTTGAGTGTGATTTCTCATGCTGGTATTCCAGAAGGACTCGGGTGTTATTTAACTGTAATGCTCGGGTCAGACCTAGTATTATAGCATACAGGAAAGGACGCTGTGGAGCTCAGGAGACGAGCTGGATGGCGATACATACGTATGTACTTGATTTATATTCCGCTGTGTATTCAGTTGTGTGAGGACAGGTTATGATTACTGTCCAATTGTGTGTTATGTGATTGATGTACTCTGATGATGTAATGTATTAAATAGATATATTTGTTTTTGTGTAAAGATCATTTATAATCTATTATATTTTATTCCACTGCGATGGTTAGATTCTGATGTTGTTTTCTACTTTCTTCTTCTACCTCTTCTTCTTTAACCCAAATGGTTCGTATTTCCGTTCATCTTGAGTTGATTGATGTAGAATAGTGTTGACTCAAGGGGTACGGATTTGCGGGTCATCACAGTTGGCATCAGAGCATAGGTTGGTGATAACCTTGGATCTGGTGGGGATTACTCATTGAAAATAGAGTCAGTAGTACTCTAGAATGAGTTTGAGCATATTAATAGACATGAACGCATATTTGTTAGTGAATATAAATAGTTTTAATATTGTGTTGGCTAATTGGTTGAGTGGAATATGAATTCTGAACGGGTAAGTTGACCGCTATTTGAGAAGAGTTTATAAACACCTGACACGATAAATTGACACAGTACTGTTCTAAAGGTGGGTGAATGAAATAATTTTACCCAAAATATATTTTGATATAAAAGAAAAGTTTTTGTAAACTATTTTAGCTAATATATGGTTGCTTGGATGTTAGGAATGATAATATTAAATTATTATCATTGTTGTGTGGAAATTTAACTAGAAATTGAAATTATAACCAAAGGTTAAGGGAATAAATTCAATTATAAAATGAAATTTATAAATGTGAATTATAAATGTGATTTATAAATTGAAATATAATCAAATGGGAATTTTTATGAGCATAAACTATACAAATAAATTATAGTTAAAATTTGAAGTAAATCAAATCTGTAAATTTAAAAACCCCGGAGATTTTGGAAGTGTTTTTCAAAGTGTTTTGAAGATAAATAATAGTATTATTGTTTTAGAAGTATTTCTGAAAGGAAGTTGTTTCAAATAAATTTTGGAAAGGGATATAGCATTGAGCTCAGTTCAGTCGCTGGAAAATAACTTCGGTGATGACTGCAGCATCATCGATGTTCATTTTCGAGTTTCTAGGTGATAGATTGCTGCCAAATTGATTTATTCAGAAGAATTAGTTTGTTTTTGAAATTTCAAAGGAAATTTGTTGGGGATAAAAACCAGTATTGGTTTAAAATTTTGAGAAGTGTGATTTTGAGATAATGGTGATTTCAAAATGATTTGAAACCAAAAACCGGGTGTTTGAAAATCCCGACGAGATATGTATAAGCTTATAAATTGAGATGATTTTTAAATCAGGAAGGAAATATGTGCTTTGAATGTTGGAATTTAAATTTGAAGTGAAAAGTTAAAAATGAAATTAACTTTGATTGAGGAAGAAAACTGAATCGACTTGAATTAAATAAATCTGAGTTAAAATAGAATTGAATTGGAATAAAATTCAGTTGAGTTATAGGTGATATTGAATGGAATTAGATCTCCTTACTCAAATAATGGAAATAAGTTGGATAAGAAATAAGTTGGATAAGAATTGGATTGGAATAAATGAATTAGAATAACTTATAAAAGAACAAAAATCCATGGAATAAAAATATGCTTAGATTATAAATAAGCGCAAAACTTGAGCTAAAAATAAAAGATGAATATATTCAGGCCTAAGATGAATGGAAATGTGTAAAATAATAAGTTGTGACTTACAAAATTGAAAAGTTGGATAGAAAACCCAAAATAAATATTGTTTGATGTTTTGGAAAATGAAACAAAAATCCAAACTTGAATTATAAAATAAATTGAACTTAAGGAAATTAAATGAAGTAATTTTTGAGATTAAAATCAAGTATTGAATTATAAATATGGGAGAACTAATTAGATAATAAATTAGTTAATGAAATATGTAAATGGAATCTAATGTAGTTAAAGAGAAGCTGAATTGTATGCTAATAATGAAGTTTGGAAATAAAACTCGAGCTATAAATCAAATTCGACTTGAATCATTAGTGAAGAAAATAAAATTGAAAATGGCCCTGTGATTAATTAAATTAGTTGAGAATGAATTGAATCTAGAAATTTAAAATTTATACGAAACAAATGAACTAATCAAATAAATATGTAGATTGAAATGAGATTTGATTGAAATAGAATCAAGTTAAATTGAAAAGAAAAATTTATTTGTAAAATGAAAATGAGCTTAAGTATGAAATTTGAATAATTTGAAATAAATTAATTTAAGTTTAAGATTAGTGGAAGCTTGGCTTCTAGTAAGGGTAAAAGTCCATTAAATAAAAGCTTGGGTAAATTTAAATTGGGGAATGGTTATCAATATTTAAGCATGGAATGGTTCCAGCTTAATAAAATGGTCTCAAATGAAATGAAGGCAAATATGAAATGAAACGTAAATGAATGGATCATGAATAAAATTGAAAAGGAATAAAATTGAAATAGAATGTGTTGAGCTAAATAAAATGGTTGTGAATGAATTATAATAGAAGGAATTAAATAATAAATTGAGTTGGAATCAATTTAAAATAATTATAAGCTTAAGTAATTGTTATTTGCATGAATAACATCAAATTTGCATAGAAAATTAGTCATTTTATCGTAAACGAAAGTAAATGTATTAACAGAGGTGAATAGAATTGATTTTTAAATCAATTGGAATAATAGGGTTTGTTTAAAATTAAAAATTAATTGAATGTAAGCAAGTGGGTTGTAAACCATTCAAATTGAATGAAAACGGTATATGAATTAATTGAAAACTGTTGAATTAGTATTAAAACTATATAAATTGCTTATGGAAAGTGTTTATTGTGCATTACTATTAGAATTCATGTGTTTAACTATTGCAAATAAGTGAAATGTTGTTAAACTTCATATATATATGGCACTTACATGTTTGAATTGAGTAAGTCCAAGTACTTTGAAGCCGTTTGGATGGATTTTGGACGCGCTAATTGCTAAAATAATAAGCCGCTTGCTTAAAAATGCTAAATAAAGGTACGCCTACGTAATAAAAATAGGAAATATGAACTTTTTTTGTTTTTTCGACCGTGTGGGTCGATGTATATATATTTATATCTCTTGTCAAATTGCAAAAGCTCCTCCATACAAAGGAGACTCTGCCAAAAAATTTCAAAAATTTTTGGAGTTAGAAAATTTTTGATAATTTTTGGAAAAATTTTTGTTAGCGACAAAATGATTTCAAATTGGAAATTGAAGTAAATTAGTGAATGAAACTAATTTAAAATAACACTATGAATCAGTTATAAATGGAAGATAAAATTCAATATTCAGAGTTGAAGATAAATTGAATTCAAATGGAAATGGGAGAATCAATTTGAGTAGAAATAGATATAAACTAAAGTGCTAAAGTGAAAATAAATACAAGAGGCGTTTAAAATACTTATACTGAACTTAAGAAGAAATGGTAAGATTCTTAAGTAATAGGTGTGTCGGGAAAATTGGTTTTGTTTTCAGAAGATAAATTAGAATTGCTCGATAAAAAGGTATGTGTTTAAATTTCAGTATGAAATTTGATTGGGTTTTTGATCTAGCCACTTGGATTTTTGTTTTCTTTTGGAATTTGGGATCCCGTACAGGCATTTTGTAGATGTACCGATCTAGCCACGCAAAGGAGATGCTAGCGAAATTTTTCGAAAATTTAGAGAGTTAGAAATTTTTTGAGAAAGTTTTGATAATTTAAATTTGAATAAATGGAGTAAATAATGTTGTTGGAAACTATGGAAAAGTTTGGAAAGTCAGTAAGAATGATAATGTGTCTTTAATAAAAAGATTGTTTCGGGAAGTGCAAGAAACAGAATGGTTTTAGGAAAAAAATAATAAACGGGTATTGGACTGTTCTTCCTAACTAGTAATTTTCGAGGACGAAATTCTTTTAAGGAGGGAGGAATGTAACGACCCGGATTTTTAGCATTGAGTCTAGAATATTTAAATGGGTTTAAATATTTAATGTGTATTATAAATTGGTCTTGAATATGAAAAGTTTGGTTTTTATTCAATAAAATAGATTCAGAATTTAATATAGCGGTTTGCTGAATGATATAATTATTAAATTTAATCATTGGGAATTGGGTAAAATATAAAGCCTGGAGTTTCGAGCTTGTTAAAAATATTTTAATGGCTTGTAAAATTTATATTGATAACACTGAAGATAGTAAAAGTGTTAAAGTTGAATTTAAGGATGCCTTGTTCAGTTTTGAAAATATATCGTTTAAATCGATATTTAAAAATAGCCCTCCGAGGCACGGTCTCGGAATTTGACGAAACCAGTTTCATTGGATACATAATATTATATTATTATTGGATTTCAAATTTGTAGTATTTGGAGTCATCGTGTGATCATACGAGAGGTAAACGCGCTGAAAATTAAATCGAAATTTAATATAATAACTGGGTCTAAAAAGTTATCTTCTCCATACGATCGAATTAGGACTCGAAACTTTTTTCGTTGCGTTCAGAATAGGGGTATAACATTATAAACGTTTAGCGGCACGCCTCGATTGGCGATCGGGATTTTTGGCTTCGTTTTCCTAACAATTTAAATTTGAATTTAAATTTAAAGATGAATAATGAAATTGCATTGAATATTGTAGCTAGCATCACGTATAGAGATTTAAAAGTTCGTGTTACCTTCTTTAATACGCTTCCTCAATTTGATAAAATAAATAAAATAAAAAATGGATATTTTTCTCCGTTCAGAAAAAAATCGAGCCTATACTAATAAAGGGGATTAATGGCCGAAGCCTGCGAGAGTTTGAAATTGATCACCAAATAATTCTATCGTTCAAATTAAAAAAAGGGGGTCGATTCAATTTACTTCTTCTTAATCTCATCTCAATTCGAATTTCATGGCTTCCTTTTTTCCTTTCTCGAGCGAACGATTCAGGTTGTTTCGATAATCTAGGGTCGCGATTTTAGCGCGAGGAGGAGAACGGCAAGCGGCAACAGCTGCGATCGAATCGAGTGGCGCCTCCCCTTTCCAATTGAATCAAGTCTTCATCATGAGGCTCGTTTCGAACTCAGACAGGTGGGAGCGAAGCCTGTTCGGTTTTGGGGGGAAGCAAGCGCGCGACAGTGGGATGTGGGTTGGTATTTTGAAGGAGATCGAGGTCAAGAGTTCATCTGTGTCGAACTCGAGCTCAACAACTTCGATGACGTCTCAACAGCGAGGTATACCATCTGTTTAATCCTTCTTAATAGAATCTATATACGTTAAGATTGAAATTATGGAGGTGAAAATTTAATTCAACTGTAAGATACAGAAGATAGTAAGTTTTAATTTAATAAATATATATAATAGGTTCAGATATATGTATATTTAGCTTGCTGTTAATTTTAGGATACGTACAATGTTGATTAAGACATATACAAACACACATTTTAGATATATTATTTTATTTTAAAAATAAATAATTTGATAATTAAATTGATCGATTAACTTATTTAATTTAGTATAGCCACTAAAAGATTTTTTTTATAAAAAAGGGGGACTTATCTAATTAAATTCTTAGTTAATTGAATTTATAAAAAGAAGATAATTAATTGTTCGATTTATTAAAATGTGTATACAAGGTCAAGAACTGTGAAGGAAACCAGATGGGATGGAAATGAATTACAAAATCAAAGGTGAGTTAATCTCACTCATTTGGTTGCTATTTAAATTTAAATGATTAAATTTAAATAATTGATTGAATGATTGAATTGTTTTGATGTGCAATATTATATATAGTAGTATATAATATATCTTGGAATGATTGATTTCCCGCATTATATAGCGGATGAGACCCTATGCGCCGCATAATAGCGGACGATTTTATATTTAAAACCCATATACCAAGATATTCCACCTCGAAGTGGAATTGGTATTTTATATTGTGCTAACGTTTGTGGATGCAGGGAAACAGGTTGGAGGGATCCAACTGGATTTCTCAAAATTATTTATATTGTTTAATATTCTTTGTTATGAATATTTGATATTTTATGATGAATATTATTGATAATTGGAATATCGAATGCTATGGATTACTTGAAAATATTTCGGTACACTGAGTTACCAAAAAATATAGAATTGGATTTCTGGAAAGAAAATAAAAAAAGAGAATTTGTAAGAGAAATAATTATAGAGAATTTAAATAAATTGAAGAATGAATTGGATAAGAATTTTAAATTTAAGATTTAAATTATTGAAAAGAATAAGAAGAAATTTGGAAAATCTGAAATTGGTATGTTTCAGTTAAAAGATTTAAAACCAAAAAAAAAAGTCTATAATTAATGGATTTTGAAATGAATTGAGCAAGTAAAGAAATTTATTTCAAAATGGAGTAAATTGGAAATCAATTTGAAAATTTATTTAAGTGGCTCAAGTTGGAACTTTAAAGAGAAGTAGGACTTTGGAATTTATAAACGGGTTTTATAAAGGTAAAGTAATATATCAATGGATATTTGAAGAAATAAATCCATGATGGAAAGTTATTAAAGAAATGGAAAATTTGTTTAAAAATAAATAGTGATTTATTTTTAAAGGGATGTAAAGAGAAGTATATTTCCCTGGATAGCCAAGTATGTTTCCAAAGTAAATTTTTAAATATAAATTAAAAGTTTTAATGTTGTTTTAAAAAGCATGTTTTAGAAAATTTATTATTTCTAAAAATTTAAATTCTAAAGTAAGTATTTTCTTTTAATCTATTATAGCAGTGTATTTAAAAGTGACTTGGTATTTGTTTTTGAAGAGAAAATCTAGTTTTATATTTTATAAAGTAGCCTCATTTTAAATATTCCTAATATATATATTTTTAATAAAGTATTGAAATAGTTTTCAATCTAAATGTTAAAATATATTTTATAATAAATTGTTTTAAAGTTCATTCAAAAATCTAAAGCTTTGTACTTGGTATTTTCAGTGGAAATAAATATTTGGGAATTTATTCCATAAGAAGACTGTGCTTGAAAACTGTTTTCAAAAGGGTTGAAAATGAAAATATATCTTGCGAAGATATTTTGAGGTTAATAAATAATTTGGGAAATTATTTATGTTGATGGATGTTTATGAATGTTAATTGATAATTAAATAACCGACTATCAATATTAGCCAATGTGCTGATCGTTTCGAAGAGACCGGGATCGGAATTAATTTCTCAAAAACCACTTCAATCCGGTTTGTACGATTTCGTGGGAAAAACGAGTTCGGAGTCGAAGATGGAGCAATGAAGTGCAAGGGCTAGTTGCTACTAATCCTGAGGATATTTCCAAAATGGATGTAGTAGGAATAGTGCCTTTGGTTCCGTTCGAACCCGGGACGGACTTGTGAGGATGAATGCTTTCGGAACATCGTCAGGTGGACGAGGGCATTCTAAGTGAAACGCTCTAAAAGGTAACGCTTAGCCTCAAGCCTCATCAACCGAAAATGACTGAAAATCTGGGGTTATACAGCAAGGCTATATGGGTAGCACCCATTTCAGGGTGAGGTCATCTTTGTCTAGATGTCCATTTTATTTCGGCTTAGTGGTGCGGTTGCTGATCACAACCGTAGGGTGATCTTACTTGGGATTATCCGGTAAGGGGTAGTCCCGGCCTTGTGTTTCAGGGGATTGGGAGTAATCCTCGATACAGTGATCTAGGCCACGTACCGTGACAGGTGGTACCCCAGTGCCTAGTCATTAGTTGGAAATCCATTCTCCCTACGCACCTTTTACGAGTTTTGTTTGTGCTACCCACTTTGTGGCTAGTTGCTGGAATTAATCATGTAACAATTTAAGCTATTTTAATAAGTATTTGTAAATAGACCCTCTTATAATATCAAAGGATTTTAATAAAAAGTGTTTTAGCTATCGTAAGGTAAAAACCCGACATGTTTATTTGTGGCGTGGTCTCATGAGATGCTCTTGCTTTCAAAAGGATTTTGAAACTTTAATAATCAATTTGAGTGTGATTTCTCACGCTGGTATTCCAGACTGACTCGAGTGTTATTTAACTATAATGCTCGGGTAAGACCGAGTATTATAGAATACAGGAAAGGACGCTGTGGAGCTCAGGAGACGAGCCGGATGGCGATACGCACTTCCGTACTTGATTTATATTCCGTTGTGTATTCATTTGTGCGAGGACAATTTATGATTACTGTCCAATTGTGTGTTATGTGATTGATGTATTCCGATGATGCAATGTATGAGCAGATATACTTGTTTTTGTGTAAAGATCATTTGTTGTCTATTATATTTTATTCCGCTGCAATGGTTAGATTCCGATATTTTTTCTACTTTCTTCTTCTACCTCTACTTCTTTAACCAAAATGGTTCGTATTTCTGTTCATCTTGAGTTGATTGATGTAGAATAGTGTTGACTCAAGGGGTACGGATTTGCGGGTCATTACACCTACTGAGTCTGACACAATATAAAGTCATGAACCATATTAGTTAAACTCCATATCTATCTACCAGGCTAAGAGAGATAAAACTATGATAAGAACCAATATCAAAAAAGGAAAATATGATGAACATTATATATATAAAACATCGTTCAAACTAAAACAACCCTAGATACAAGATGAGTGACTCCATTACAGAATAGAAGTATACTCCAAAAGGTATGATACAATGGAAGATACTAAATAAAGAACAACTTTGAATAATACTTTCTAATACTAGCCTTAAATCTCCCTAGTGCTTAGTCAATCTTTCCATAACCTCCTTTTCCTTTGTTGCTACTAGAGTGAATGGTGCTGAAATGAAAACAAAAGGATATTGTTGTTACCCATTCTCGGGCATAGGACAATCTTTGACGAAATGACATTTCTGGTGGCAATAATAACAATCCTTTGGTGCAGTATGCATCTCTAGCTTTGGTACCTTAGTGACCTTTTCTTTCTTTGCTTTTCATTTCTTACCTAGCTTGCATTCCTGAAAAAAATGATCATATTTCCCACATCTGAAGCAACCATATTTAGGCACGTTAGTATTGAGCTTGAGCTTTTTATTTCCAACTAGTGTAGTAGTAGGTAGGTTTGGAGATACATCTTCAAATCATAGAGCGTTTCCTATTACCTTCTTGTATGATCCTTGAATACAATTCGTCATGTCTCTACGTAACTTATCAAACAAGCCTAGAGATATTAACCTCGATGAGAGACTCGGTACCGTTGAACTTCATTTTACTAAAAATCTCAAAGTGACGGCATAGTGATGCAAAGCCCATTGGGGTTTAATCTTGTGGTCCTTCCTCAATAACATACGGCTTAGATTCAAAAACACCAGTATTGATAATTACTTGCCACCTAAATACATATCAAATACCTTAGAATAATTCCAAGAATAAGGTTGTACAAAAATTATCTAACCCCACCTTTCCACTTTTCAAAGGAAGAAACACTTTAAAGTTTTACTAACTATTCTCTAAGTTTAAAGAATGATTTTAGAAAAACCAACAATAATTACATACTATTTAAAACATACTATACATAATTTCTTAAAAGAAATATCATATACACTAAGGGTTATTCCCAAAGAACTTATCCAAACAACGGACCTTCGGACCTACCTATGGGTATTTCCCCCGTCTTTTCCCTCTTGTGAGAGATGATGTGACGACCCAAAATTTTTAAATATTTGAAATTAGAATATTTAATTGATTTTAAATATTCGAAAGTTTGTTCAACTTGAATTTCAAATATCACTGTTTATTTAGCAATTAAATTTTTGAATTTAATAATTGGAAATTGGTTAAAATAGCGACTCTTGGTTTTAAGCTTATTAAAAATAATTTAAAGGATTAGAAAATTTATATTGATAATACTGAAAATAATAGAAGTTTTAAAATCGAATTTAATGGTGATTTTTTCAGTTTTTAAAATGTATAGTTTAAATTGATATCTAAAAATATCCTTCCGGGGCAAAGTCTCAGATTTGGACAAAACCAGTTCCATTGTATCCATAATAGTATATTATTATTGGATTTCAGGTTTCATAGTGTTTGGAGTTGTCGTGTGATCGTACGGTAAGTAAACGCGCTGAAAACTATATCGAAAATTCAGTATAACAATAAGGTCCAAAAAGCTATCTTCTCCATACGATTGAATTTGGACTCGAAACCTTTTCCATTGAGTTCATAATAGGGGTATAACATTATAGATGCTTGGTGGCACACCTCGATTGGAAGTCAAAATTTTAAGTCATGATTTCATGACGATTCAAATTTGAATTTAAATTTAAAAACTATATATATATATATATATATATACTAGTTAATATTTATTTACATCAGTTTTGTTTTTACCACTATATCATTCTAACACCTATTAAAAGAAAACAACGTTTCCTCCATTTGTCAAGCATGCATAGAATTTCAAGCACGTATCATATATATAAAAAAAGAAATAAAAGGAATTAGGGGCCAAACATTTATCACAGCTAAAACAAGTACGAATGGCCGCTCTCCTCCTTCTTTCTGTTCCAAACCCAAAACCGAGCCCCTCTTTTTGAAATCAAATCACGAAAACCCTTTCTCTCCTCCAGTTTTTAATTCGTGAATCTAAAATAAATGATGAAGTGACGAAATCGACTTCGATTTCGTATTGATATCGTGAGTTTTCAATTTCATTGCGTTGGAGCTTGGCTAGGCATCGTGATGGAGATGTAGACGTGAAGGCCAAGGCAGAATCACCACCTGCATGCATTCGATTTGGAAGGAGCAGGTGTCGCAACGTGGTTGAGCTCGAACAGCGGGAGAAACGGAGGTTGCGGTTCGCGATGGCGTTCGTGAGGGGATGAAGTGAGTGCCCGACGTTTTGAGTAAGCAAGGTATATATAGATTTAAGAATTTACATTTTCTTTAAATTAACAGTTTTGGTTTTTAAAACTTGAATCAGCTATGTATATATATGTTAGGAAATAAATTTGCAATAAGGTACATGTAGATGCAATTTTCGATATATATATTTTTCTTCAGAAAGCGGAAAAATTAATTACAGATAGTTTTAAAAATAAAATGTGTCTATTTAAATATATAAAGAAAAGCTTGAAACAGAAAATATATGCATGCGTAAGATTTTGGAATATAGAGGACTTTATTTAAAAGCTAGATTTTTAAGCCTATATAATTTACTTCTATATGCAGTTTAGAAATGAAATATATATATACGCATTTTAAATCTACTGGTATTTTAAAATTATGTATATTAGTAAGCAATTTGTCTAATAAACTAATTTAATTTATTTATGTTACAAAAAGGTTTTAAAATGGAAATTATCAATTGAATAAAATTATAGTTAATTAAATTATTTAATGATAAGTGATTATTCGATTGGTTCGAATATTAATAAACCATCTAATGTTTATTCAAGATCTAAATCGTAGAGAAGACAAGTCGGGTTGGGCTGGGTTGCAATTAGAATCAAAAGTGAGTTAATCTCACACATTTGGATTATTATTTAAATTAAAATTGTTAAATTCAAATTTTTGGTTGAATGATTGAATTCGTTGAATGTGGTATATTATATATAGTAGTATATATATTGGAGTGGTTGATTTCCCATAGTATATAGCAGATGAGACCCTATGCTTCCCGCATAATAACGGATGACCCTTTATACCACGACATCCCTCCTTGAAGTGGCATTGGTATTTTAAAATTATTTTGCTAACATCTGTGGATGCAGGAAAACAGGTTGGAGGGATCCAACTAGATTCCTCAAAATGTTAAATTTATTTTTGTATTCAGTGTTATGATTTATGTGACAATCTCTGATGGATTATATTGATTATATTGGAAAATGTAATTATTGAATGCTATGGCTTGGTTCGATAAATATATTGGTATTTGAGAGAATGACAAATATATAAAGTTTGGATTTTTAAAGTAAATATAAAGGGAAATTTTTAAGTAAAATAATTATGGAGAATTTGGATAAATTTAAGATTGAATTTGGAAAAGTATAAAAGTTTGATTTTCAAATTCTATTAAATAAATTCTGAATATGGAAATGAAGATGGAGATTTTAAATAAATGAAAATAAAAGAGTTGGAGACTTAAATGACATTATTATAAATTTAAATGATTTCATTTCCAAATTTAAGATTTAAATGTTTGGGAAGAAATAAAAAGGGTAAGACTTTGAATGAGGTATGAAGTGGATAATTCAGTGAAAATAAGATTTCAAATCATAAATGGAGAAGTAAATATGGAATTAATGGGTTTTAAAATAAATTTGGGTAAGTAAGGGAATTTATTTTAAAAATGTAGTTAGTTTTGAAGTTCGATTGGAAAACTGATTAAGTGTTCGAAACAGTGATTTAAAAGGAGTGTGGGCCTATGGAATTTATAAACTGGGTTTATAAAGTGAAATAAGATGTCGGTAGATATTTGGAAGTATAAATTCATGGTGGGAATTTATAAAGAAATGGGTAATTTGTTTTAAAAATAAATAGTGGTTTATTTTAAAGTTTATTTTAAAGGTTTGAAAGGAAAGTGTATTTCCCTGAAAAGCCAAGCACGTTTTCGAAGCAAATTTTTAAGTATAAGTTAATAGTTTAAAGTTGCTTTAAAATAATATTTTTGAGAAATTATTATTTAAGTATTTAAAATTTTAAAGGTAAATATTTATTAAATTAGTTATAGTAGTAATTATTTTAAAAAGTTAATTGGTATTATGATTTAAAAAGATAATTATTAATATTTATATTTTATAAAGTAGCTTTATTTTTAAGATAGTTAGGCTAAAGTTTTTACTTGAAAACCTGTATAGAATTTCATAATTTCTATTTTTATTTTAAAATTTGTTTTGGCTTATGTTTTACTTGAGACTTTTTAGGAAATTTCGTATTTAGTATTTTGAATAAAGTGTCCAAATAGTTTATATTTTAAGTGTTTTAAAATATATTTTCGAATAAAGTAATTTAAATTATTTTAAAATCTAAAGTATTTGGACTTGTTGATTTGAAAACTATTTTCAAGGAGTTGAAGTGTAGAAAATATCTTGCGAAGATATTTTGAAATAGTTAATTTGGGAAAAATTATTAAGGCCTGATGGTTGTTTGTGAATGTTATTTGATAGTTAAATAACCGACTATCAATATTGGCCGATGCACTGATCGTTTCGAAGAGATCAGGATCAGGATTAATTTCTCGAAAACCACTTCGATCCAGTTTGAACGTTTTCGTAAGGAAGACAAGAGCTTGGAGTCAAAGATGGAGCAGTGAAGTGCAATGACTAGTCACTAGTAATCCTGAGGGTGATTCCAAAATGGATGAAGTAGGAGTAGTGCCTTTGGTTCCATTCGTACCCGGAACAGACTTGTATGGACGAATGCTTTCAGAACATCGTCACGAGGACGATGAGCATTCTAAGTGAATGTGTGCTAAAAAGGTAACACATAGCCTCGAGCCTCACCAGCCGGGAATGGCTATAACAGGGGAGATGTAGCAAGGCTAAGTGGCTAGCAACCAATTAGGGTAAGGTCATCCCTGTCTAAAGGTCCCTTTTTATTCGGTTGTGTGGGCGGTTGCTGATCCTAACCGTGGGGTGATCTTATTCGGGCTATCCAATAAGGGGTAGTTCGGTCTTGTGTAGCAGGGGATCAAATGTGGATCCTCGGTATGGTGATCCAGACCACGTACTATGACGGACGGTACCTCAGTAGCCCTGCCATTGATTGAAATACATTCTCACTACGTGCCTTTACGGTATTGTTTGTAGAACCTAGTATTGCTGGAATTTAATAATGTAACAATTTCGGCTATTTGAATAAGTATTTTTATATAGACACTACTATATTATCAGATGATTTGATAAGAAAATATTTTGGTTATCGTAAGGTAAAAACTCGGCATGTTTATTTGTGGCGTGGTTTTACGAGATACCTTTGATTTGAAAAGATTTTGGAAACTTTAATAATCCAATTGGATGTGTTTTCTTACACTGGTTTTTCAAACTAACTCGGGTGTTATTTAACTATAATGCTCGGGTCAGACGGAGTATTATAGAATACAGGAAATGATGTTATGGAGCTTAGAAGACGAGCTGGATGGCGAGATGTATCACACGTATTTGTTATATACTCTGCCGTACTGATTTACTGCATTGTCAGTTTTGTGAGGACAGGTTAATAAAACTGTCCAGTTGTATGCTATGGATTTTTTTGTACTCTGATGATGTAATATATAAACAAATATAGTTCTTTTGTTTGAAGATTAGTCATTTATCTATTATATATTATTCCGCTTCGACTGTGAGATTCTGGTATTGTTTCTATTTCTTCTTCTACCTCCTTCTTCATTACCCTAATGGTTCGTATTTCCGCTCACTTTGAGTTGATGGAAAATAGTTTCGACTCAAGGGGTATAGATTTGCGGGTCATTACAGTGGTATCGAAGCTTAAGGTTAAGCGAGAACATTGGCTCTGGTGGGGATTACTCATTAGAAATAGAGTCCGTAGTACTGTAGAATGAGTTTGAGTGTACTAATAGATATGAGCGTGTATCTGTTAGTGAATATAAAAATTATTTTTTTATTGTGTTGACTTATTGGTTAAGTGTTTGTGGATTCTAGTCGATATGTGGGACGTCAAGTCATCGGTAGGGATTTCTAAACTCTTAAAGAGGATAAACCGATATAGTATTGTTTTAAAATAGGGTAAATGAAATAATTTTACCCAAATTATTTTTGTATATAAAAGAAATAATTTTCCATGAATTATTATAGTTATATACGGTTGCTTGTTTGATAGGAGTGATAATATTAAATTATTATCAATGTTGTGTAAAAATTTAAAATGGAGATTGAAATCATAACTAAGGTTAAGGAAATGAATTCAGACAGCAAAATGGAATTTATAAATGTGAAATATAAGTGTGATTTATAATTGAAATGGAATTAAATTCTAGGGTACTGTTTGAATATTGATTGGAAGGAATTGAAAATTAAATTTTGAAATGGTTTTCAAAGGTTTTAAAGGAATAATAATGATACTATTTGGAAATTTTTTTGAGTTGGATTTGAAATCTGGTGATATTTGGAATTTAAACAAATTTGAAATTTTTTTAAAGGGTAAAAGCATAAACTCTTTTTCGGTCGCTGGAAAATAATTCTGATGATGATCGAGACATCATCGGTGTTCATTTTCAAGTTTCTAAGGGAGGAGTTGCTGCCAAAATATTTTGAATTTGGTGTTTGTTTGCAAAACTGGGTTTGATTTTAAAATTCAAGGGATAATTTGATATGTAATTGAATTATGTATATAATTAATTTCAAAAGAGATTTTGAAATACTTAAATGATTATTAAAAACTCTAGAGTTGGTTTAAAATGTTTTTGAATCTTTAAGCAATTGTTTGAACTTTGGAAGTTTATTTAAAAATGTTTGTGGAAATAAATGGGTTTGATAAATTATAATAATTAAAAAAAAATTAGAATAATATTTAACTTAAAGAAGAGTGAAATTAAAATAAGTGTGAAACGAAATAAGTTAGAAAAGTAAGCCAACTAAATGAAGTAAATTTAAAAGGGTGGGAAAATAGAAGTAAATAAATTAGAAAACTTATAGAAGCTTGAAAAGTGTATTAAATTAGAATGTAACTAAACCAAGTTAACAAAAAAGTGAGGTTTGAGGAAAATGATTATTGAAAATAAGTTTATTAAGATTGTAAACAAATGTATAGAGAAACAAAGGAAATTACATTTGTAAGTAAGTAAAATGAAAACTGAATATTGGAATCAATTTGAATTGAGTTAAGTAAGTGAAGTTGTAGAATAGATTCGAAGTGGACTAAAAATAATTAAAGATTGGAAATAAAATCCACTGATATTCGAATAAATTAGTAAGTCGAAATAATTAGAGGAATGGTTAATTAAGTGTGTGTTGGGATGATGTGAATAGAATTCAATATTTAAAATGAAAGGGGAATTGAATTCAAATGAATTTGAAAATGGAAATTTGAATAAAAGTATAGATAAACCAAAGTGATGAAGTGAAAATAGTTATAAGAAGTATATAAAATATTTATATTGGATTTAAGAAATGAATAATGAAATTCTTAA
The DNA here is from genome assembly GCA_030765085.1 of Allium cepa. NCBI lineage: Eukaryota > Viridiplantae > Streptophyta > Magnoliopsida > Asparagales > Amaryllidaceae > Allium > Allium cepa. The sequence goes on along the minus strand of CM060929.1, from coordinate 189,282,020 downwards.
GTAAAATTTGGTATGGGAAAGATACTAGGTTAAAATTTGAAATGAAGATTCAATAAAGGCATGTGGAATAATAAATTGTGAATAAGTAATGGAATCAAAGTAATTGTGAATAAAAAGGAAATTTTTATGGCTAACAATAAATTAGGGCTAAATACGTAGGATGTACGTATATTATTTTATTCACATAGCGATTCGATCCAGAATTCGAGCACAGGATTTCGAGGTGGTCCTACCGATCCGAGTTTGGATTTTTCAATCGATTTTCGACGGCGAACTCTGGATACATATTTTTGATTGATTTAGGAAATTATTTATCATAGTTTGCGGCTATGTATGGAGAATGACGGTTTCTGATCAAGAAAACAGATCTAAGTCTGTACTAGGAAGTCGGGTGGACGATACTAGTTCGAAAGTGAAATTGTGTGGTTGAGCGAGCAATCGGATTTGGCATTGCGTATGAATGATATGTGTGCATCGTACGGGTTTAAGTAAAGCAAATGTTGAAAATTTAAAGGAAGTAAATAAAATGATTTTAGATTTTTGTGATTGGATATTATTGCTAAGTAGGTTATACAGGTGTTTTAAGGAAAGGAAATTAGTGTTTTGAATTCAGAAGATAAATTGAATTGCTCGAAAAAAGGTATGTATTTAAACTTCTATATGAAATTTGATGATTTTCTGGTCTAGCCACTTGGCCTTTTGTTTTCTTTTGAAATCTAAGGGCCAGTAGAGGCATTTTGTAGTCGTACGAAGCTAGCCGCGTAAAGGAGACGCTGGTGAAATTTTTCAAAATTTTAGGTAGTTAGAATAATTTTGAGATAATTTTGATAATTTAAATTTGAAATATTTGAGTAGGTGATATTGTTTGAAACCTATAGATGAATTTAGGAAGTTAGTTAGAGTGATAATGTCTTTGATAAAAAGTTTGTTTGGGTATTATTGAAACTGTTTGGTTAGAGGAGTTGCTAAAAAGAATTGGTATTAGGAAAATAGTTAACGGGTATTGGACCACTCTTCTTAACTAGTAATTTCGAGGATAAAATTCTTTAAGAGGGGAGGAATGTGGCGACCCGAAATTTTTAGATATTTGAAATTGGAATATTTAATTGATTTTAAATATTTGAAAGTTGGTTTAACTTGAATTTCAAATATCACTGTTTATTTAGAAATTAATTTTTTGAATTTAATAATTGGAAATTGATTAAAATAGCGAATCTTGATTTTAAGCTTGTTAAAAATAATTTAAAGGCTTAGAAAATTTATATTGATAACACTAAAGATAATAGAAGGTTTAAAATCAAATTTTATGGTGGTTTGTTCAGTTTTAAAAATATATAGTTTAAATTGATATTTAAAAATAGTCTTCCGAGGCACAGTCTCGCATTTCGATGAAACTAGTTCCATTAGATCCATAATAGTATATTGTTATTGAATTTCAAGTTTCGTAGTGTTTGGAGTTGTCATGTGCTCCTACGGTAAGTAAACACGTTGAAAACTATATCGAAAATTCAGTATAATAATAAGGTCCAAAATCTATCTTCTCCATACGATCGAAATTGGACTCGAAACATTTTCCATTGAGTTCGTAGTAGGGGTATAACATTATAGATGTCTGGCGGCATCACTCGATTGGAAGTCAAAATTTTAAGTCACAATTTCGTAACGATTCAAATTTAAACTTAAATTTAAAAACTATATATATATATATATATATATAATGACTAGTCAAAATTTATTTACATCGGTTTTGTTTTTACCACTATATAGTTCTAACACCTGTACAAAAGAAAACAACATTTCCTCCATTAGTCAAGCATGCATAGAATTTTAAGCACGTAGCATATATATGAAATAAAAAAAGAAATAAAAGCAATTAGGGGCCAAACGTTTATCTCAACTAAAACAAGTTCGAATGGCCGCTCTCTACCTTCTTTCTATTCCAAACCAAAAACTGAGCCCCTCTTTTCAAAATCAAATCACGGAAACCCTTTCTCTCCTCCAGTTTTTAATTCGTGAATCTAAAATAAACGATGAAGTGCCGAAATCGACTTCGATTTCATTATGAAATCACGAGTTTTCAATTTTGTTAAGTTGGAGCTTGGCTAGGTATCGTGATAGAGACGAAGACGTGAAGGCCAAGGCGGAATCGCCAACTGCATGCATTCGATTTGGGAGGAGGAAGTGTCACAACCTGGTTGAGCTCGAACAGCGGGTGAGGCGGAGGTTGCAGCAATCTCGGGTTCGTGGCTCGCAATGGTATTCCTGAGGGGATGACGCGAGTGCTCGGCATTTTGAGTTAGCAAGGTATACAGAGATTTAAGAATTTACGGTTTCTTTAAAATTAATAGTTTAAGTTTTTAAGACTTGAATCAACTATGTATATATATGTTAGGAAATAAATTTGCAGTAAGGTATATGTAGATGCAATTTTCAGTATATATTTATATATATTTCTTCAAAAAGCAAAAAAATTAATTATAGAAAGTCGTAAAAATAAAATGTGTCTATTTGAATATATAAAAAAAGCCTGAAACAGAAAATATATGCATGCGTAAGATTTTGGAATATAGAGGAGTTTATTTAAAAGCTAGATTTTTAAGCCTACATAATTTACTTCTATATGCAGTATAGAAATGAAATATATATATATATACACGCATTTTAAATCTATTCTTATTTTAAAATAATGTATATTAGTAAATAATTTGTTTAATAAACTGATTTAATTTATTTATATTACAAAAAGGATTTAAAAGGGAAATTATCAGTTGAATAAAATTGTAGTTAATTAAATTATTTAATGAAAAGTGATTATTCGATTTGGTTCAAATATTGATAAATCATCTAATGTTTATTCAAGGTTTAAATCATAGAGAAGACAAGCCGGGTTGGGTTGGGTTGCAGTTAGAATCAAAGGTGAGTTAATCTCACTCATCTCGATTATTATTTAAATTTAAGTAGTCAAAATTTAAATTTTTGGTTGAATGATTGAATTGAATGGATGTGGTATATTATATATAGTAGTATATATTGGAGTGATTGATTTCATCATTATATAGCGGATGAGACCTTATGCGCCCCGCATAATAGCGAATGACCCTTTATACCGCGATATCCCACCTTGAAGCGGGATTGGTATTTTAAAATTGTTGTGCTAACATCTGTGGATGTAGGAAAATAGGTTGGAGGGATCCAACTGGATTCCTCAAAATGTTAAATTTATTTTATATTCAGTAATATGATTTATGTGATAACCTGTGATGGATTATATTGATTATAATGGAAATTGTAATTATTGAATGTTATGGCTTGGTTGAATATATATATATTGGTATTTGAGAAAATGACGAATATATAAAGTTTGGATTCTTAAAGGAAATATAAAGGGAAATTTTTAAGTAAAATAATTATGGATAATTTGGATAAATTTAAGATTGAATTTGGAAAAGTATAAAAGTTTGATTTTGAAATTCTATTAAATAAATTCTGAGTATGGAAATGAAGATAGATATTTTAAATAAATGAAAATAAAAGAGTTGGAGACTCAAATGATACTATTATTAATTTAAAGGACTTTATTTCCAAATTTAAGATTTAAATGTTTGGGAAGAAATAAAAAGGGTAAGATTTTGAATGAGGTATGAAGTGGATAATTCAGTTAAAAATAATATTTCAAATCATAAATATAGAAGTAAATATGGAATTAATGGATTTTGAAATAAATTCTGGTAAGTAAGGGAATTTATTTTAAATATAGAGTTAGTTTTAAAATTTGATTTGAAAACTGCCTAGGTGTTTGAAACTGTGATTTAAAAGGAGTATGAGACTATGGAATTTATAAACTAGGTTTATAAAGAAAAATAAGATATCGGTGGATATTTGGAAGTATAAATTCACGTTGGGAATTTGTAAAGGAATGGGTAATTTGTTTTAAAAATAAATAGTGGTTTATTTTAAAGTTTATTCTAAAGGTGTGAAAGGAGAGTGTATTTCCCTGAAAAGCCAAGCACGTTTTCGAAGCAAATTTTTAAGTATAAGTTAAAAGTTTAAAGTTGTTTTAAAAGAATGTTTTTGAGAAATTATTATTTAAGTATTTAAAATTTTAAAGTAAATAATTATCAAATTAGTTATAGTAGTAATTATTTTGAAAAATTAATTGGTATTATGATTTAAAAAGATAATTATTAACATTTATATTTTATAAAGTAGTTTTATTTTAAAGATAGTTAGGCTAAAGTTTTTACTTGAAAACTTGTATAGAATTTCATAGTTTCTATTTTTATTTTAAAATTTGTTTTGGCTTATGTTTTACTTGAGAATTTTTAGGAAATTTCATAGTTAGTATTTTTAAATAAAGTGTTTTAAATAGTTTTTATTTTAAGTGTTTTAAAATATATTTTCGGATAAAGTAATTTAAATTATTTTAAAATCTAAAGTATTTAGACTTGGTATTTTCAGTGAGAATAAACAATATTTGAAAATTTATTCCGCGAGAGAAATGTGATTTAAAAACTGTTTTCAAGGGGTTGAAGTGGAGAAAAATATCTTGCGAAGATATTTTGAAACAAATAATTTATGAAAAATTATTAAGGCCTGATGGTTGTTTGTGAATGTTATTTAATAGTTAAATAACTTACTATCAATATTGGCCAATGTGCTGATCATTTTGAAGAGACCAGCATCGGGATTAATTTTTCGAAAACCACTTCGATTCGGTTTGAACGTTTTCGTGAGGAAGACAAAAGCTTGGAGTCGAAGATGGAGCAGTGATGTGCAAGGGCTAGGTGCTACTAAACCTGAGGGTGATTCCAGAATGGAAGTAGTAGGAGTAGCGCCTTCGGTTCCGTTCAGACCCAGAACGGACTTGTATGGATGAATGCTTTTAGAACATCGTCAGGAGGACGATGAGCATTCTAAGTGAATATGTGCTAAAAAGGTAACGCATAGCCTCGAGCCTCATCAACCGGGAATGGCTAAAACAGGGGAGATGCAACAAGGCTAAGTGGCAGCAACCAATTACGGTAAGGTCATCCCTATCTAGAGGTCCCTTTTTATTTGGCTATGTGGGCGGTTGATGATCCCAACCGTGGGGTGATCTTATTCAGGCTATCCAGTAAGGGGTAGTCCGGTTTTGTGTAGCAGGGGATCAAAGGTGGATCCTCGATACGATGATCTAGACCACGTACTGTGATGGGCGGTACCCCTGTAGCCCTTCCATTGATGGAAATCCATTCTTCCTACGTGCCTTTACGGTTTTGTTTGTAGAACCTAGTATTGCTGGAATTTATTATGTAATAATTTCGCTATTTGAATAAGTATTTATATATAGACACTGTTATAATATCTGAGGATTTGATAAGAAAATGTTTTGGTTATTGTAAGGTAAAAACCCAGCATGTTTATTTGCGGCGTGGTCTTACGAGATACCTTTGATTCCAAAGGATTTTGGAAACTTTAATAATTCAATTGGGTGTGTTTTCTCATGCTGGTTTTCCAGACTGACTCGGGTGTTATTTAACTATAATGTTCGGGTCAGACCGAGTATTATAGAATACAGGAAAGGATATTGTGGAGCTTAGAAGACGAGCTGGATGGCGAGACATATCACACGTATTTGTTATATACTCTGCTGTGTATGATTTACTACATAGTCAGTTTTGTGAGGACAGGTTAGTAAAACTGTTCAGTTGTGTGCTATAGATTTTGTTGTACTCTGATGATGTAATGTATAAACAGATATAGTCTTTTGTTTAAAGATTAGTCATTTATCTATTATATATTGTTCCGCTACGACTGTGAGATTCAGATATTTTTCTATTTCTTCTTCTACTCCTTCTTCTTTACCCTAATGGTTTGTATTTCCTTTCACTTTGAGTTGATATGATGGAAAATAATGTCGAATCAAGGGGTACGGATTGTAGGTGATTACTTAATAATTCCTCTGGCCTACTGTACCCTTCCTAAAATAGGGAAACTCTTCTTGATGTGCCCTAGCTAATGGTTGAAAAAGCAATGTTTTTCCCAAACCTTGGGAACCCCCGCCTCCCTTACTCCTCTTGTACAATAATCCACGGTATGTCCTATCTTATGACACCAATAGCAAGTAATTTCTTTTCATTTCTTGAAAAAATCCTCTTAGGGGCACCTTCTTCCTATTTGTTCTCCCAAGGCTTCTTCCATTGCAGCATAAATTTCCTCCTTTTGCGATTGTTGATATATTATCTCGGGAGGTTGTAGGTTTCTTCTGATCTTCAAAAACTTCTACCTCCTAGTCCACAACTACTTTGACGACTAGACTACCAGCACTACCGTCTTTAGAGACTATCCTATTTGATTCCTTTTCCCATCTACGTCCACCTTGTGTACTCAATTCTTACCACCTGAATATAGTAAGATATCCTTAGGATACACTTCCAAAAAAAAAAAATTTGGGAAAGGTATCGCCAATAAACGATAAACAAATATTATCATTTCTTAACAAAAATCACAACGAAATAACTATACTAGTTTTAAAAATTATTCTTTTTTAATAAAATATAACCCTAGATAAAATTATTTCATCTACCCAAATTTAAAACAATATTATGTCGGTTTGCCTTGTTAAAGTGTTTAGGAACCCCTATCGATACTGTGGCATTCCACCTCTCGACCAGAATTCATAAACCACTCAATTGTTAAATGAACACAAGTAACTTTTTGTAATTACTAACAAATATGCACTTTTATATATGATACACTCATACTCATTCTAATGTCTCACTTACTCGATTTTAAATGAGTTCACCCTACCAGGGCCAAGGTTCTTGCTTAACCTTGCACTCTGATACCAAGTGTAACGATCTACCTTTCATACACCTAAGGACGGCATACAAGTACCGAGGATGTATTACGTGTCATCTTTAGGTGTAAGAAACATAGGTCGTAGCAATTTATATGTATATACATATGATAACTTTAAAAAAAATTGCATATATATGATTTGACATAAGATGCATATTTATGTACATGCAATATAAACCTAAAACCCTAGTCTGAGTACGAAATCCACACCCTAAACTCCCTAGGAAGACAAAAAGCATGGTCAAACGGAGACAAGCTGAGACTAATCTGTGCAATAGGTATGGGGAGGCATGGGTTGTTTTCATAAAAAAGAATTGATATTTTATGCCAAGGACAATTTAGTAATTGTAATGGCCCGTTTTTCCGTACCGTTTGAATCGACAATAAACTGCACATGTCCAACTCAAATTGCACAAATAAGCAGGATCATTAAGGGTAGAAATAAAATAAAGACAGAACAGAATCTCACACGAACGGAATAATATATATTATTTAAATAATAATCTTTACAGTGGAAAATTTTAAATACAATATCAAAGCTAACCTAGATTCAGCTTGGACAGTTATAACACCCGCCCTTACAAATCCTGACAAACAACAAAACAAATGCACTAGAGGAAGCGGATAATAGAATACGTCCATACGCTGATGAAGATCTCTAGCTCTCCTTTGGAAACTCCAACCATCTTCAACTTAATCTGAAACTACTCGGATCTGACCCGAGTATTGAAAATACCCGAATCAGGCTTGATAAACCAGGGTGAGATACTTCAAAATTTAAAATGACTATGTTATCAAAACCTTTGTAAAGAATGGTATCTCATAAGACCACGACCACACATAAATAAGGACGGCTTTTTACCTTATGATAACCAAAACACTTTTATATATCAAAACGTATGATATTATTTCTAATGACATATTTTGAAAACACATTTCAAATAAACTTATTCAAATAAGGTATCAATATCTAGACTAAGTCTAAGGTAATATTCTGGACAAGGTCAACTGAATATCCCAATGGAATATATGATATCAAAAGGGGTAGTTGAAATGTTTGCAAGTCATTACAGCTATTTTGGGAATATAATCAAAACCGTAAATCTCGTATTTGGATTGGATTTCCAACATTATAGGAAACTAGTGGAAAGATCAATCTGTATCCACGGATTACGTCGATGATTCAGACGCTGTTATACAATAACATAAATGGCTAAAAGTGTATGCAATCTGCGAATAACATCTAAGGACTCGGACTTCATGCATCTCTGCCATGAGGCCTAGACGTATCTGGTACCTGGGGATCAGAACATCTAATAACCCAAATCATTACTATCTGAAATGCGAGCATACATCTGACCACGTAGAATCCCATCATATCTGGGGTGTGAGGCTCGCGAGGCTACGCTCAATTTCTTCAAAGCCACGCTTTTCATACAAAACTATTCTTTGATCCTAACAGGTTCCACTTTGAATGCCACACTGCTATACCTTTGATCACTATTTGACTCCTACAAGCATACAACCTCTTAGCTCGTATGTCCCAAAGAAGGGTGTTGAGCTAAGAGAAGTTACCTTCTCTGCCACCACAGATGTACATTTGTAAAAGAAACGTTGTGTCTCAGAAATGCAATGTCGGACATTCGTCCATACAAGTTCGTTCTGCGACTGGACAAAACCGAAGGCACTCTCCTACTACCATTAGTAGCGTGTAGTCCTTGCAATCCGAAAAATCTCCATCATGAGGAGACCACTGCTATAAATAACTCTATAATGGGAGCTACCCAGAGCATGTTCAACTAGCAGTCCTCATGCTATGAAGATCCATGGTCTTCAATAATCATCTTCAATAGGTCTTCACTTTCGAACGTATACAATAGTTTGAAGTGGTTTTCGAATAGGAATCATCCAAATCCGACTCCGGTTCCTTTGAAGCCAATCATCGCTTAAAAAGATGTTAAGTTCATAAGTGGATACCAATTATCAATCAGTTACTTCATATTTTATTTAAGTCAAATATCTTTCTACGATATATTCTTTTTAATTTATTCAATTTTCTTCTCAAATGTATATGGAATCATTAAGCCTCATTTAACAAATCATTTGGTTTATTTAAACCTTTCTTAATTCTTGGAATAATTCCTAATCATTTTCTCTTTTACTTAGGAAAACCTTTCCAGTTCATTCATCAAATCTTAATCAAAGATTTCATAGATTCAAGTCATAGCTTTTAACTTAGGGAAAATATTCCGAAATCATTTATTAAATCTTAATCAAAGAATTCTATCTTTACTTCAAATCATATTCTTGCAAATCGAAGATTTTCATAGTAGAGCACTACAGCCATCTTAAATATGGTAAATTTCACCTCCAGTGACTAATGCCAAGTTACGCCTCCAGGGACTAATGACAAGTTTCACCTCCAGGGACTAATGGCAAGTAATCCTACATTATGCATATCATTGTCTTTAATGATCTTTGTCTTTAATATATTTATTCCAAAAATTAGTTTGAAGGGATTTTCAAATATGAATCACCCAAATCGGATCTCGGTTCCTTTGTACAAACCATCGAATAAAAGATGTTATGTGGGTATTTAACATTCAAAGAATTATTTCTTTTCTTTTATCTTGGAAAAAATTAAGTATGATCCTTTAAAGCATCCGGGCTTTCCTTTCGATCTATTCCACCCCTCGCCTAAAAAGAAAAAACATATGTCAGGTAAGTTCAGGGCATTGGTTGCTCCATCCCTAACCTTAGTTAAACACCTTGTTTTATCTTCCTAGATATCACAGGCAGGACAAATGTACCAGTCGTTTCCGCATACTCAGTTTGTTATTACATTCAATATTCTTCTCTTTTTGTTTATGTGGTATAAACAAATCTTCTTAAACATTTATTCAAAGTCTTATTAAAACTTCTAAATCATCTATAAATTAATTAATCACTCTTTTAAAATCATTCGCAAAAGATTTAGAAAAGAATTGTTAAGTTTAAAACTACATTTCAAAAGGTTATAGAATTCGCAGCATAAAAGTGTTGCAGAAATGCTATATAAGCTTATTTGATTTAAACAACTTTTTAATATTTGAAAATTCATATTTTCCATTCCAAATCTCTTTTAAACCATTTTAATAGATTTATCAAATTTATTTCATATTTTTAATCATTTAAAAATATCAATTTTAAATAAATCCCTTTTTGGATTTCGAACTGCAAAACCGCGATGTTTTTAGAAAATTGTTTTGGAGATATTTCAAAATCTACTTGATAAAATCTTTATTTTCTTTCTTCATTGGAAAAATATTATCATTATGGACTAAAGAATTTTTATTTCGAAGAAATCTGACTTATAAATCATTCTCTACGTTAATTTGAAGTTACGGGTCGAAATTTGCGAATTGCCGCTACGCGACGAGCTCGGTTTTGACCAATTTTGTGGATTGCTTCGAAACTTGTCCGAAACACTTCCAATTTGTTTTAAACCATATTTAAACTATTTTAACTCATTTAAAATCATTAAAAGGCTAAATAACTTCCATACACATACTTGTATGGATTTAATTCTCATTTAATTAACTTCGCTTAATTACTAATCATTTTTCTTATCATTTATAAAATCAAGTTATCATCCATCTCACAAATATATAATCAACAATAACATCAACCAAGTTATCAATTATTTAATCATCCAACATATTCAAACTTTTAAATCATTATGCTTGTAATAATTTATGGATTTCTTAGTAAATAAGAGTACTCATCTTTAACCAAATTGTTCACTTTCTACCAACATTCATGTCAACAACACTTCACTTAAACTTCAACTAATCAACTTCTACTCCATTTCTTTTGCTTTATGCCATCGAATACTTCTTCCAAACTCCCAAAAGTCCAGCAAAGCTTCTGCAGCACCTTGAATTTTCTTCTAGGTCCTTAAAATGAAATCGACGGCAATTCCTTCTCTTTTTCTTGCTCCGGAGCTTCACGATTTGCTCCTTCTCTTACATATGTTCGGCCTTGCCTTGATATCCCCTTACTCCACCATTTATTCACTTCTTAGATGCTAAACCATGTTCTAATAGTATACTAAGGTCTTTGGAAAAGTTTGGTGGTGTTTGGAGTTGATTTGATATGACTTTGAAAAAGTTAGTAAGCATTTGGAAGAGAAGAAGAAGCCATTAAAGCTTTAAAGAAGAAAAAGAAGAGAGCTTAAAAAAGAAACAAGAAGAAGAATGAAAAGTGTGAAAAAGAAGTGAGAAGTGGTTGGTATTTATAGAAAAAGAAATGAAGTGGTAACTTAACAAAATATCCCATTACCAAATTACCAAAATAACCTTACTTACTTCCAAAGTAATCTTATTTTTTTCAGCACTTAACATCACATTTCAAATCATTACTTTATGTCATTTTCACTTAGATATTAAGTAAAGTAAGTAATAATTATGTTTCTTTGATTTGATGTTTTTCTTTTTGCTTTGAAATGACATTTTTGTCTTTTTGTGCTTACTTTTTCTTAATTATTTTCTAGAAGTTTCTAACCTTTTTAGTAAAAGTAAACTTGATTAGTGAATTAATTAATACTTACACTATTTTAATATATGTTCCTATATAAGAAAATAAAGGTGCGACGACGTTGCGACAACTTATAATTGACAAAATGTCATTTTTCGACAAAATGTTTTACGGTCATATTTTGACGTTTAGTTAAACTATTTATTTATGTAAACCAAATTTAAAAATGAATTTTTTTACTTCTTTTAAGTAAATTAAAACATGTCTCTTTTTATTTTAAAATCATATTTAAATAATATCAAAATCTCTAATTTTACGGTGTATGTAAAACTGACAAAATGCGACAAAATTTGGTTATTTTTGTAAAATGATTATTATCGTACTCTTAAATATTTTAATATGCTTTTATTATCTTTATTAGGTTTTTTCAATGAGATTCATCCTTTTTAAATAAATATTTAAACTTTATTTATTTAAACATTTATTTATTCTTAACTTTTGTTGATTTGTTATAAAATCCAAATTTATACTTTTTAAATTATCAATATAATAATAAATAATTTCTCTATTATTATCTATTATATTTAACTTATTTATTTAAGTTTTAAATTTTTTTAAGCGAAATCTCTCATTTTCGAAGTAGCGAAATTAAGGGTCGTTACATTCTCCCCTACTTAAAAGAATTTTGTCCTCGAAATTATCAAAAAAAAAAGTTTCCCAAAACCTTTATCTTCAAACTTAATTCCATAAAATACACAGATTATCCATATGAAATATCTTATTTGATCTCTTATTCGAATGCACAACTTTATTTCCAAACTAATATCAATCCCTTGATTCTCTAGTGCGGATTTTAATCAGGCTCTTTGCTCAGAAACCTTTCCTTTCCTTGCATAGTGCTCAACTATGATAGAAAACTCAAGTACCCAACAATAAACCCTAATCAATGTTCGTCGTCAAGAATCGAGTGATAAATCCTTTTTCGAACCAGTGTAAACACCTCAAAGTTCCAAACTCGAATATTAGATCAAAATTTGTGTGACGAAATGATCTATATATAATATATGTATTTGTTAACTTTCAAAAAAAACTTTCATAAAAACTTTATCTTAAGTTTAAACATTTTATAAAAGTGCTTCTTTATATAATCCCTTTAATTATTTATTTCCAAATATTTTTGTTAAAGGAATACATTCCAAAGAAATCACTTTTCTTTCAAAAGACAATTTATCTTTATAAAAAAAATTCCATAATATTTTAACTCAGTATAGTTCCTTTACCACTAATATTATTTACGAATCGTTTCGTAAAACTATTACTTCGGTTTATTACATCTTATAACTTATGTAAATCAATCACATTCTAAAGACTTAAGTCAAATCCTTAATTAATGCTGGAATTCATTGATAAAACATTTTCTTGGTTATAATTTCCTTTTTTGTTTATAATCACATTTATAAATTATACTTATCAAATTTCATTTACTCAAAGTATTTCACAATCTTTTAGTTTTCATAAATTCCTTAGCTCTGAGTTAGGTATGATTCAGAAATTTTCGATTGTCCAAAATCATGAATCCCGCTTTATCTTATCAATTAGCGATCCCAATTTATCTTTGGTTTAAACACTTTTATAAAGATTACTAATCAATGATTCACGTAATTTCTTTAACTTAAGAAAATTATATAGATCGAGTAACTCCGAAACAATCCAAGGAACTAGGTATTACCAATAGTACCATATATCCACTTAACAAAAAGAGTAATACTTAAGAGAAGTGTTTACCATCCGAACACATCTCTTGCCCACTTTTAGTTTATTTTCGAGCCAGTCGAATTAGTTATCATAAAATGTCTCTTTTTATATTTGAAATAGTAACATTTTCAAAATCCTTTAGAGATTACTTTGTAAAACCTATCTTATAAATTCATTTTATCTTATATTAATTAAATTTATTTAAATTACCATAATTTTTTAAATTACATGAATTTAAATTCTCATTCCTTGCATATTTATTATTTTACACAATCATTTAAATACATTTTTATCTTATATGTTCATTCTTTAAACAAATCTTATTATCAAACATCTTATAGTCAAATCGTGAAACTTAATTCACAAGGTATTTATACTTAAATTTTTAAATCAAACATTTGATTAATTTATGATAGTAACTTAACATTATCATTTCTTAATTTATTATTTTTGGAATAAGTTAAATATTTTAATTTCCTTAACAGATTTCTTACTTATTGATTATCATTATGAAACATCTTATAGTTAAACTGTGAAATTTTAATCACCAGATGTTTATATTTAAATTTCACTAATCCTGATTTCTAACGATACAACTTTTCAAAATATGTACTTTAATATTCAAAGTATAATCCTAGGTAAAATTATTTCATTTACCAACCTCTCCAAAATCAATGTGTCGGTTTGTTTTGTTTAAGTGTTTAGGAACCCTCATTGATAACGGTGATCAGGCGCATCGATCAGAATCCATAAATCACACAACAGATAAATCAACAGAAAACATTTTTATTAGCCACTAGTAAATACGCTCATATATAATACACTTAGACTCATTCTAGGATGTTACGAACCCTATCTCTAATGAGTTACTCATCCTAGGGTATTACTAATCCTATCTCTGATGAGTCTTTACCCAACCAAAGCCAAGGTTCTGGCTTAACCTTCAGCTCTGATACTAAATGTAATGGCCCGTTTTTCCGTACCGTTTGAATCGACAATAAACCGCACATGTCCAACTCAAATTGCACGAATAAGGGGATCATAAAGGGTAGAAAGAAAATAAAGACAGAACAGAATCTCCTACGAATGGAATAACATATATTATTTCAATAATAATCTTTATAGCGGAAAAATTTAAATACAATATCAGAGTCTAACCTAGATTCAGCTTAGACAGTTATAACACCTACCCTTACAAATGCTGACAAATAACAAAACAAATGCACTAGAGGAAACGAATAATAGAATACGTCCATACACTAATGAAGATCTCCAGCTCCCCTTGGAAACTCCAACCGTCTTCAACTCAACCTGAAACTACTCGAGTCTGACTTAAGTATTGAAAATACCCGGACCAGGCTTGATAAACCAGCGTGAGATACTCGAAATTAGAAATGACTATGTTATCAAAACCTTTGAAAAGAAGGGTATCTCATAAGCCCACGACCACACATAAATACGAACGGGTTTTTACCTTATGATAACCAAAACACTTTTATATATCAAAACATTTGATATTATTACTAATGACATTCTTTTGAAAACACTTTTCAAATAAACTTATTCAAATAAGGTATCAATATCGGGACTAAATCTAAGGTAATATTCTGGACAAGGTCAACGGAATATCCCAATGGAATATATGATACCAAAAGGGGTAGCTGAAATGTTTGCAAGTCATTACAACTATTTTGGGAATACAATCAAAACCGTAAATCTCGTATTGGGATTGGATTTCCAACATGATGGGAAACTAGTGGAAAGATCAATCTGTATCCATGACTTACGTCCATGACTCAGACGCCGTTATACAACAACACAAATGGCTAAAAGTGGATGCAATCTGCGAATAACATCCAAGGACTTGGACTTCGCACATCCCTGCCATGAGGCCTAAACGTATCTGGTGCTTGGGGCTCAGAATATCTGATAATCCATATCACTACTATCTGAAATGCGAGCATACATCTGACCACATAGAATCCCATCATAACTAAGGTGTGAGACTCGTGAGGCTACGCTTAATTTCTTCAAAGCCACGCTTCTCAGACAAAACCACGCTTTGATCATAACAGGTTCCACTTTGAATGCCACATTGCCATACCTTTGATCACTATTTGACTCCCACAAGCATACAACCTCTTAGCTCGTATGTCCCAGAGAATGGTGTTGAGCTAAGAGAAGTTGCCTTCTCCGCCACCACAGATGTACATTTGTAAAAGACAAATGTTGTGTCTCAAAAATGCAATGTCGGACATTCGTCCATACATGTTCATTCTGGGATTGAACGAAACCGAAGGCACTCTCCCACTAGCACTAGTAGCAAGTAGTCCTTGCAATCCGAAAAATATCCATCACGAGGAGACTACTGCTACAAATAACTCTATAATGGGAGCTACCAAGAGCATGTTCAACAAGCAGTCCTCATGCTATGAAAATCCACGGTCTTCAATAATCGTCATCTCCAATAGGTCTTCACTTTCGAACGTATACATTGGTTTGAAGTGGTTTTCGGATAGGAATCATCCAAATCCGACTCTGGTACCTTCGAAGCCAATCATCGCTTAAAAAGATGTTAAGTTCATAAGTGGATATCAATTATCAATTAATTACTTCATCTTTTATTTAAATCAAATATCTTTCTTAGATATATTCTTTTCAGTTTATTCCATTTTCTTCTCGAATGTATATGAAATCATTACGCCTTATTTATCAAATAATTTGGTTTATTTAAACCTTTCTTAAATCTTGGAATAATTCCAAATCATTTTCTCTTTTACTTAGGAAAACCTTTCCAAATCATTCATTAAATCTTAATCAAAGATTTCTTAGATTCAAGTCATAACTTTTAACTCAGGGAAAATATTCCCAAATCATTTATTAAATCTTAATCATAGATATCTTTCTTAACTTCGAATTATATTCTTGTAAATCGAAGATTTTCATAGTAGAGCACTACTTCCATCTTAAATATGGAAAATTTCACCTCTAAGGAGTAATGGCAAGTTTCACATCGAGGGACTAATGGAAAGTTTCACCTCCAGGGACTAATGAAAAGTAATCCTACATTATGAATATCATTGTCTTTAATGATCTTTGTCTTCAATATATTTTATTCCAAAAATTAGTTTGAAGGGATTTTCGAATATGAATCACCCAAATCGGATCTCGGTTCCTTTGTACAAACCATCGAATAAAAGATGTTAAGTGGGTATTTAACATTCAAAGAATTGTTTCTTTTCTTTTATGTTGGAAAAACTTAAATGCAATCTTTTAGAGCATCCGGGCTTCCCTTTCGATCTGTTCCACCCCTCGCCTAAAAAGAGTAAACATAAGCTAGGTAAGTTCAGGGCACTGGTTGCTCCATCCCTAACCTTAGTTAAACACCTTATTTTATCTTCCTAGATCTCACAGGCGGGACAAATGTACTAGTCCTTTCCGCATACTTAGTTTGTTATTGCATTTAATATTCTTCTCTTTTTGTTTAAGTGGTATAAACAAATCTTCTTAAACATTTATTCAAAGTATTTTTAAAACTTTCAAATCATCTATAAATTACTAAATTATTCTTTTAAAACCATTCACAAAAGATTTAGGAAAGAATTGTTAAGTTTAAAGCTACATTTCAAAAGGTTATAGAATTCGCAGCATAAAAGTGCAGTAGAAAATGCTATATAAGCTTATTTGATTTAAACAACTTTTAATATTTGAAAATTCATATTTTCCATTTCAAATATATTTTAAACCATTTTAATAGATTTATCAAATTTATTTCATATTTTTAATCATTTAAAAATATCAGTTTTAAATAAAAATCCTCTTTTGGATTCCGAACTGCAAAACCGCGATGTTTTTAGAAAAAATTTTTGGAGATATTTCAAACTCTATTTGATAAAATCTTTATTTTCTTTCTTCGTCCGAAATCTATTATCATGGTAGACCAAAGAATTTTTATTTCGAAGAAATCTAACTAATAAATCATTCTCTACGTCAATTTGAAGTTATGGGTCGAAATTTACGAACTACCGCTACGCGACGAGCTCGTTTTTGACCAATTTTGTGAATTGCTTCGGAACTTGTCTGAAAAACTTCAAATTTATTTTAAACCATATTTAAACTATTTTAACTCATTTAAAATCATTAAGAGGCTAAATAACTTCCATACACATATTTGTATGGATTTAATTCTCATTTAATTAACTTTGCTTAATTACTAATCATTTTTCTTATCATTTATCAAGTCAAGTTATCATCCATCTCACAAACATATAATCGACAATAATATCAACCAAGTTATCAAACATTTAGTCATCCAACATATTTAAACTTTTAAATCATTAAACTTGAAAAAATATTTATAGATTTATTAGTAAATAAGTGTACTCACCTTTAACCAAATTGTTCACTTCCTACCAACATTCATATCAACAACGCTTCACTTAAATTTCAGCTAATCAACTTCTACTCCATTTCTTTTGCTTTATGTCATCGACTACTTCTTCCAAACTCCCAAAAGGCCGGCAAAGCTTCTGCAGCACCTTCAATTTTCTTCTAGTTCCTTAAAATGAAATCGACGGCAATTCCTTCTCTTTTTCTTGCTCCGGAGCTTCACGATTTGCTCCTTCTCTTACATATGTTCGGCCTTGCCTTGATATCCCCTTACTCCACCATTTCTTCACTTCTTAGATGCTAAACCATGTTCTAATAGTATACTAAGGTCTTTGGAAAAGTTTGGTGGCGTTTGGAGTCGATTTGATATGACTTTGAAAAAGTTAGTAAGCATTTGGAAGAGAAGAAGAAGCCATTAAAGCTTTAAAGAAGAAAAAAAAAGAGCTTAGAAAAGAAAGAAGAAGAAGAATGAAAAGTGTGAAAAAGAAGTGAGAAAGTGGTTGGTATTTATAGAAAAAGAAATGGAGTGGTAAATTACCAAAATATTCCATTACCAAATTACCAAAATAACCTTACTTACTTCTAAAGTAGTCTTATTATTTTCAACACTTAACATCACATTTTAAATTATTACTTTATGTCATTTTCACGTAGATATTAAGTAAAGTAAGTAATAATTATGTTTCTTTGATTTGATGTTTTTTTGCTTTGAAATGACATTTTTGTCTTTTTGTGCTTACTTTTTCTTAATTATTTTCTAGAAGTTTCTAACCTTATTTTTTTAAAGTAAACTTGATTAGTGAATTAATTAATACTTACACTATTTTAATATATGTTCCTATCTAAGAAAATAAAGGTGCGATGACGTTGCGACAACTTTAATTGACAAAATGTCGTTTTTCGACAAAATGTTTTATGGTCATATTTTGACGTTTTAGTTAAACTATTTATTTATGTAAACCAAATTTAAAAATGAATTTTTTTTATTTCTTTTAAATAAATTAAAACATGTCTCTTTATATTTTAAAATCATATTTAAATAATATCAAAAACTCTAATTTTACGGTGCATGTAAAACTGACAAAATGCGACAAAATTTGGTTATTTTTGTAAAATGATTATTAACATACTCTTAAATATTTTAATATACTTTTATTATCTTTATTATATGTTTTCGATGAGATTTATCCTATTTAAATAAATATTTAAACCTATTTATTTAAACATTTATTTATTCTTAACTTTTGTTGATTTGTTCTAAAATCCAAATTTATACTTTTGAAATTATCAACTATAAGAATAAGTAATTTCTCTATTATTATCTGTTATATTTAACTTATTTATTTAGGTTTTAAATCTTTTTAAAATAAATCTCTCATTTTCGAAGTAGCGAAATTACGGTTCGTTACAGTAATTCCCTTTTTTTCATTGTCTATAAATACCTCCATATATGCTTCTTTCTTACTTTCACATTCTCTTTTCTGAACTCTTTCCATAGCTTCATGTTTCTAGCCATGGCTTCTTAAAACCTTAGTGTAGAATTCTAGTATTCCTCCACCTTAAAACTCTTAAACCAAAGTCTAAAATCACCTACATCAACTTACATACCCCTTCTCTACAAAATCAAGCACTTCGTCCCCTTAACTAAGTTGGTTATGCCTATTTCCTATTAGGACCAAGCCCAATTTAGCATTCCAAGATCCAAAACTTCACTTATTTCAAAAGCTAGGAGTGAGAGCCAGTCGAGTGCAAATTCTAGTAAGTCTAGCGCAATTTCGATGAGTAAAGTTTCACTTTCAAATCCAATTAGTTAACTACATAAAAGTTGTGTAAATATTTTTGGATAATGTTGTTTGGATTTGCAATTATGATTGGGTATTGGTTATGCATAAATATGATTGAAAATGGAAATGCTTAGGAATATATATGTGTGATGATGTAATGTTAGTAAATGTTTTGAAAATGGAAAGTTAGATAGTAAATGAAAAGTTAGTATATTGCTTATGATAGTGGATTAGATTTATTAAGATGTTTAAGAATTTTATTATGATGTTGTTATGCTTAGTTCATGTTAAGATAAGTTGGCGCTTGCTAATTCAAAGCGACATGGAAATCCCTTTATAAAAAGGTTTAAGATTAAATTACTAATGGTGTTTAAACTTAAGTATTAATCAACTAAGTTAATCATGATTTGAAACTTAATTAAAGTTAATTATTATTTAAGGATTAATTAATTATTGTTCAATTATTTATTTGTGATTATTATTAATTAATTATTATTTTAAAAAGATGTTTTATTTAATGAATCTTTGATTAAAGTTAATTATGCTTAATAATTAAATTTTAGTTACTTTTAGTTAGAGTTTAACTACTATTTAAAAAGGATGTGATTCTCATTTACAAGGGTTTTAATTCATGTTAAAGTCGATTTGAGTTTAAGTAACCAATTTCGTTTTGAACTGTTTTCTTTTCAAATTTATTTCGAATCAGGGGATTTATATGTCTCTTATCCTTAAGTAACCTCATATGATCTAGAAAGCTAAATGATATCTATTAGCAGAACAAAACAGCATTCGGCTTTTAGAATTAACTTGGACATTTACATAAGTTGATTGATTGTTTTGTGCTGATCCCTTATATACCTATTGTTGTGTGATGCCATTTTAGACTAGATAAGTAAAACCAAATTAAAAGTACCATTGTGGTCATTAAGCCTCCATTGATTTGTGTAAAGATAAATAGTTCATTTTCTTTTGAAACTATTTCAAAGTTTATGTATTTGAAAATGATATTTAAAGAATGATTTGATAAATGGTCTTACTAAATATGTTTTAAGTAATGAGAAATGGAGTTTCATAAATGAATTTGGAAACTTATAGGGTGTTTTGTGTAAATGGATCTAGCAAAGAAGATTGCATAAATTAGGGAGATTTATAAAATGGATTTTCTTATTAAAGGAAGCTAATTTGATTAAAGTTATTTAGGAAGTTGTTTAAACCGGAAAGGTTTATAAAGAAGTTTTAAATTTGATCTTAAGGTATCCTATAAAAGAAGTTTTAGAAAATGTTTTAGATATTCATAAAGGGAGTTTATAAAAGGCTTGGATATTTAGAAGAAATTTATATATAAAGTTTGGATGTTTATAAAAGCAATTTATATAAACGATTTTGAATATTTATAAAAGGGTCTTATAAATGAATTTGGAAGTTGGAAAGTATTTTTAAATGGTTTTGATTTCAAATAGAACGAGATTTCATGAATGAAATAGATTTGTTAAAAATGGATTTACCAAAAGAAATATAAAAAGAATTTGAGATTTGGGTTTCCCTAAACTGATCTTTTAAAAATGATGGTATGGAGCATCTGTTCCATACTTAACACCGAGGGGATAATGTTTAGGGTTATCCTTACCCCCAACTTAAAAAACATTTGTTTAGTCCTTTTTAACATGAGTTGGAAGTAAGAAGTTGTTCATAAAATTTTTGTGAATATACCTATGTTAAAGAGATAAGGATATGAATGTTCTAAATAACTGTTTTGAAAAGAGATTTATTAAATGATGATTTGTTTTGGGGAATAATGGTTGCTACAGATAAATAAATCTCAAAGGGAATTGGTTGTTCTTTGTTTATTTGATAGTTAAAATAATCAACTGTCTAACCTAGACCTGTTTTAACTCAGGAGATATGTCGGGTATATTCGAGTTCTCCGGTGAGGACTTGATTGCTTAGTACTTCCAAAAGAACCAAAATTTAGTTATCCAGAATTTATCGCTTAGTTTTGGAGATACCGGTCCTTCGATTTATCAAAACCACTCTAAACTAATAACGAATGATGTTAAATCATATGAAGTATGCTATGGAGTTACACTATTATTCCCAATTGTGATTCTAAAATGAAAGATAGTAATATGGAATGTTTGTTCGATCTTGGAAAAACTTACATGGATGAATGATGGCATTGTATCTCTACCTAGAGGGTAGCAATCCAAGATGGTATAATAAGAGGTAGAAGGTAAAGACGTGACTTCACGAGCCTCATAAACCGAGAAATGGCAAAAACAGGGTATGCAGTAGAGCTATGTGGTCAGCTACCATTAGGAGCCACCATCCCATTTCAGATTGTCCATATTTGAGTTGTTTTGCATGCAAAAACCATGGTAGTATAAGGCCTCGATGTGAAAAAGGGATGTAGTAATCCAGTTCGCTATGTTCAAGTAGTAGCTAGCTCTGTGTAGCGAGGGTACAAGAAGTTCTTATCAGACTCCGGTGAATTTTCTAAGGGTGTACCATCGGAAGGTAGTCCCTTACCATGCCATAATATGTAATCCATTCTCCAATATGTGCCTTTACGGTTTTAGATGTACCCAGCTTTGTTGAAATTTGAGATGTAAGCATTTCATCTATATTTATATTTTATTTGAAACCATAGACATTATTATAATATCACTAGATTTTATATATAAATGTTTTGATTATCGTAAGGTAAAAACCCGTTCGTGTTTATGTGTGGTGTGGTTTTACGAAATGCCTTTGATTTAAAGATTTTTATAAAGTTAAATAATTATGCTTTACTCGCACCAAACTCACATCTAACCCGGAGTTTATTTTCTTTTCCTAAACTCTTGGATTCTCATATTTGAATGGGCAGCCAAATAGTCCAAGTTTTTCTGCATATTCACCTTGAGGAGTTTGGAGCAGGTGGCTTCATCAATAGCTAGTTATTTTTCTTGTTTTTGCTATATTATATGTATATTGTATCTGTTAGGTAAGGAAAGACTGTTATAACTATCCCAATGTAGTATTTGTGTCAATATGACTGTGATATAACATTTTTGAAATGACTTTGTAATATATTTGTTGAGTAATATATATTATTCCATTGCATTGTGAGATTATGTGTTGTTTAGTTTTTTCTCTTCTATCTTTTCTTCCTTTCAACCTAATGATCGATTTTCTAGCACTTGAATGCTCAGCACGCCATACAGTGGATGTATTAATGTCGACTTTCGAGGGTCGAAAATTCGGTTTATTACACTAGCAGTCTAAAAATTCTCTAGCACTCTAAAAATATGAAAGAAGAATGGGGTTTTGAATTGCAACAGGATTGAGCGATGAGTAATAATCTATATGTACTTATGACTTAATCTTGCATATAATATGGTAAAAAATATTCATTGATTTTATTAAAAGAAATGATGATTTTTTAATTATATTTAAATTTTATTTCATTTTAAATAGGAAAAAATAGATTAATCTTCAATTTAGCATCCTATTATGAAACAGTAAGTGGTTGAATTATATAAGTAGGAAGTATCATTGGAATGCGTCATAAAAAAAAGAGTGTAGAGATGAAGTGATAATTTAGAGTTTTAAATATGAAATAATGTATAAAACAATTGTATTTTCTAGTTTATTAAAGTAAGATATAAAGTGACTTTTTATTTAGTATTTATTATTTACTTATGCATTGAATTACATGATATATTTTTGTTTGTAATTTCCTATTTAATTATTCAATAGTATTTTTGCAAACCTTATTAAGTGAGGTGTTTGACCTTTCATAACATTTAAGTGCCAATTAAATAAAAAATAGGAGAGCGATATGTACTTTTCTCCTTAATAGTCACACAATTTTTCATCGTTTTGCTTATAATTATTTTGTTATAAAAGGAGATTAATTTGTAGGAGAAAGAGGAGTATGTTTTTTACTTCTCAATAATTATGTTATGTTTATATCATAGGTGTCACTATTATGCTATGTCAGATAATTACGTATTTCACAAATCAAATGTGCAAGCAAAATTAACAATTATTTGAATTGAAAATAATTGTTAGTATTGTTAAATTAAATATTAATAATCTAATTTTAACACCAGGTTATTATCAATTCTTTAGTTATCTTTTAATAGATGCAAGTCCTAACTTCACTTATTTTTAGAAGTGTATTTAACCGTTCTTCCAAGTGAACAATTATTTTTTACCATCAAAATTTTTATAATCTAATAATATTAGATTTAATTTGCTCTATGTCTAATAAGATAACATTGATTGTTGTTATTTAGTTCACTACCTTGGTTTCGATTTCGATCTAGAAAGTCATCCGTGAATCAACCCATCTTGATGACAATAGATTTTTGAAAAAGTACTAAATCTATACCATATTATTAAAGGAGTATGAAATACTTTGCCCTCGTCTATTCTACCTCCTCTTATCTTAGAACTCCATATGGCTTCTTACCCAAATTTCATTGTTTTCCCCCATCTTCCCCTATTTAATTTCCGTTTTCCCACGCCCTAAAAATAGTTGGGTTTTCCTTGTTTTCTAATAATATACCTCTGTTCTATTGCTCATAATTTGTTTTCTACCTTCTTATTTACCATTGTTCTTATTTATGTATATTCAAACATGTCATTTTCTCTCTCGTTTATTTCAGTTTCTTTAACATATGCCTAATATTGAATGTTGGATTGAAGAAGCAACTTCGCTGCGTATTCAGATATTTCCTTCTATTTGAGGTAAAATTCCTTTATTTTGGTTCAATTGTTTTTTCCATTTGTGTTATTTGACTATGTTCATTTGATTTTATCTTTATAAGGATATATACTTGGGTGCTACCTCTTTTTTCAATTATTTTTGTTCTTATCCATAATACATAGTTTTATATTGCTAACGGTAAAATTTATTTTCTAGTCAAGTAATTTTGAAGGTGAAACACCATGGTTCTGGAACTTGGTCCTATGTTTAGTCAATATTTGCTTAAATTTTTTGATTTTCTATATGGAAT
This sequence comes from Allium cepa, assembly GCA_030765085.1. Classification (NCBI taxonomy): domain Eukaryota; kingdom Viridiplantae; phylum Streptophyta; class Magnoliopsida; order Asparagales; family Amaryllidaceae; genus Allium; species Allium cepa. The sequence goes on along the minus strand of CM060929.1, from coordinate 189,257,734 downwards.
TTAATATTAACATTTCTAAAAGGCCGCTTAGGTTTAATTACACTGGCTGGAATTACAATTTAGTATGTATTTTTACATATGGGATGAAACGCCTATCTGAAGCGAAATACATGGTTAAGATTATATTTGTCTCATATTCTACTGCTATTTGATTAGAATTTGTGGATTTGTCATAGATAATAAAACCAAATATGTATATTCGAAAAAGCTACTTAAGATTGATTACAATGGTAACTTATTCGCCAGTTTGTATATTGTGTTACTATGTAGTACTGATATCTTTTTGGATAAAACAGTGTTATAAATGTAAAGAATGTGTTTCCAGATCATTTAGTTCTTCGCTAGTGTGTAAGCCCATAGAAGAAATTTTCCATGGTTTTAAAAGATATTTGGCACTATAGATTTTTCTCATGCCATCCATATCATATTGTGCAAATAGCTGTTACAAATTTGAAATAATATTCATTAGTTTGAAATTCCACGTTTTTCTTAACATATTATGTCACTAAACTACAACGGTTTCATATTCTCGCTTTGATGTTTGTCGTGCTATATGTCATTGGTAGTGATTTATTTATAAATCCTTTGGTGACAAAGATATGCGTAAGTTGTTAGGAGATATCCATATATTCATCGTGTTATTTATTAAATTCAAGTTGCATTGCTATATTACTTGAAGTTAATAAAAAATAAACTGACACGGTTTCAGCAATGTTCCGGTGTGCCAAAACTACAGCTGTAACTTGGACTTCATACTTTTAATCACTCGATGTTATGTGCACACAAGATTGTGACTTTGTATACAAACTAATATTTTTAGATTTAAACCTAGATACTTATTCAAATAATATAGAACAAACAATTATAAACCTTTGAGTATATTTAAATTTTTTAAGAGAAAATTAAATCGCTTCACATTGTCAGCATTTCATGTTTTTTCATTGAAAAATTGGAACTATATTCTAGTTTATTTTACTGGCCGAGAAAGTTAACTCCACCATTTTGGAATGCCAATTCAAGATATTAGAACACATGAAAATTTATATAGGTTTTCGTAAAATGCAAAATTTGAAATTTTATTTTGATACATCATTTTATTCATATTGTTATATTGATTGTAAGCATGTTTTGATATGTTGCTTTTCGCGTTAAAAATGAAATTGCTTTCGTCCTGCTAGGGTAAAAATAAATTTTGTTGGGTTATTTATTTTTTATTTAAATTATTTTTATTACCCATGCATTTTTTATGCATTACATTCTCCATGGATTTTCTTAAGTAAAAAAAATTGTTTTCTTCCTCCTGGTTCGTAAATACAAAATTTTAAATTGGTTAGATATTAATTCCTACATATAAATGCATCTTATTTGGAATAGCTTTTATGTGTTTCTACACCTTGAGAATTTTGTTTATATTTTCATAATTTAATGATTGATGGTTACTTTAAAATTCACTTTTAAAAAAGAGGAAGATGAAAGAAATTTTTAGTTTTATACAGTCAATGTATCTTGAATATTACATCATTGGTCAGGTAGAGTTCGATAGGTTAGGATGATATACAAGAGATATATCAATTCAAATGCTTGATTCACTTAGTATAATAGTAAATCATGTACTCTGGCTATAAAGGGTTGCACTTTATGTTAGAGAGACAGCGTTAGTCTTTTGTTAACAATACATGGGATGCAACACTTTAGGTTCATAAATCATTTTTCCTTATGTTCTATTAAGCAGTGCCCTTTATCCAGTTTATTGGGAGATATTTCTTTTATTCATACTTCTATTCATGTTTACTATCAATGGCTAATACTCAATGCATAATTGTGGAACTTGCTACATGATCCAAGTTTTCATCATGCTCATGTTAAAAAATTATATAAGGCTAATTATTATTTTTAGTTGTTCTATTATCTTTATTGGATTGTATGCTATTTTGTGATGAAAATTGTAATTTTTTCTTGCTAAATAAGTGAGAAAAATTATATTTTAACTATAATTGGATCATTTAAAAGTCATATTATAACGAGAACCATATTTACATGCGACCTTAAATTAAAAATTTTGTTGTTATCTCATTAGATTCAGAGTTAGTACATGAATAATATTACTAAATAAATACTTCACGGTTAACTTTGCCATTGTAGCCAAAATGATAGGATATGAAATTAAATTTTTTTTCTTATAATTTTGGTCTGAATAACAACAGAACTTTAATGTTCTTGATGTACCACATTATCTTCCATTAATTTCATTAAGTCCTAACTTGTTATATTGATGATAACTTTTTCCTACGTAACAATCTTTTGTGCTTCAAATATGCATTAGACATGTTTTTTACTGCAAAACTTTGCAACCCTCTCATACCATATATGTGTGTTATGATTTATATGAGTTAATCATGGTTTTATGATATAAGATACACTTAGGAATCAACGTTGACATTTTACTTTGTACACACTCCTTATTCTAGGATATTTTTGGCTCCTTCCATAATCCTTATAGTGTTTAGGTATTTTAAATTAGTCTTCTTTATTTTCAAGAGTTTGTTGTTTGTTTATAATTAATGGTTGTTTGATATATGTCTATTGATATTTTTAAGGATTTTTTTGAAAATGGTTGAATACACCGAGATCATTTGGTTTGGACATAAGTAATTGAAATAATGCATATACATTTGTGTTTGCTAATACATCAAGATAATTAATATTTTTTACTATCTTTAAAACTTTACATAAAATATACGTGAAGTATAAGACATGTTTCTAATTGTGAGCAAATCAAATGAAATTATTTATAATAATGTGTTTCCTTGATCAATTTTTTATTAAGGCCATAATATCGTTGCAATGTTATGTCCTGGCTATGAAATATGATCATGAAAATCAATTTTTAAAATTCATAAGACTTAAATCCATGAGTAATGACCGGCACAAATGAGTAATTTGAAACTTGTTCCGAGCCTCTTACTATAACATTAATCATGACTCCAAAAAATCAATAAATAGCTTGAATTGCTTCTTGTGATCTCTTAGTAATAGGTGTATCTTTCTTACTGGTTTTCATGCTTTGCCTTCTAGATAACTCTATGATTATTGATCATGTTTCATATGGTTTCCTAGGTTAAATTCACTGTAAATTCAAATGATGGATCTTTAATCAACAACTGTGGTTGTCTAATCATATATGATACCGTTTTACTAAAAATAATCGAATTATTATTATAATTGTGAACAATCGTAAATCAGTCTAGTAAATTTTAAATGACGAAGATATTTGGTTTGTTATTTCCTTCTTTTCTTCATTTATCATCAAGATGCATTGTTGTTATACTTATTTTTCATGCAAAGAGAACATTGTTTTAAGCAATTTCTTTACCAATATAATTGAAATATATTTTTACTTGCTTGCTTTTTTTCATAATAAATTTTTATTATTTTACCGAACAGTTAGTTGAGCTAATGTTATGTTAAATTGCTTTTATTATATCATGTGACGCATATGCATTAACATTTGCGATCTAGGAGTAAAATTTACTAATATTAATTTCCAACTTCTTACATTCATATAAACAATTTTATTTTTAGGAACTGGATGAGATGTCTGCCAACTTCTCTTTCATGATTCTTTGCTGGTATGTTATATGAACCATTAATAGAATGTATAATAAAAAATCACATTATCAATGTTTTATTTTTATAAATTATCACAAGACATTTTCATTCATACTTTGGTCTAAGACAATGTCCTTTATAATTACTTTATGTTATCATATTTCCCTTTGCCCAACCAGCTAATTTTTACTATTGGGGCAACAAGATCTATTGTCCCCATTTTATTTTTCTTTATAATGCATTTATTATTTTCCCTTTCTTATGCAAAAAGAGCACTAATTTATGCCAATATATCCCCTAGTTTACAAACATTTCAAGGTATAATCCATTTATTCTCTTTTTTTCTCTCTCTATCTCTATAGTTAACTCAAACTTGACACTAAAATGCTTGCTTCTGATGGGAAGTAGCTAGTTTTAACGAAAGTATAAACCATGGTCAAAAAAATTTTGTAATTCCAGAGTATATATTAATGCATTATTGTACTGTCTAGATAATAGATTTTTTTTCTTTCAATTTTTATTACGTTGTTCCTATACAAACCTTTTTTAATATATGTGATCGCATTAATTGATAGTAAGGAAATTCTTTAAAATTCATCCCTACATACATTCTAATAAAAATAAATTTGTCATTGCATATATTAGGGAAAGTGTTGTTGTGTGGGTCATGCTAGAGGCATGCAATTAAAATTTTGAATACATATAATTGCCGATACTTAAAATTTTCCTTAGCATCAAAGTTTGAACCTCCAAAAATGAATTCAGATGGAAGTTGCATCATTCCACATTTTAATTTTCTATTTTTCTCATTTATTGTTGATAAATTTTTCTAATTCTTAGAAATGTGTTTTTCTATTAGTACACAACATTAGATAATGAAGCATCTAGCTCGATTAATATCTTCAATGTTTCTAATATTCAACTGCTTATTCCACATACTACTTTACCCAGTTAAATTTTATTTCTAGTTCACATGCATGTACAAAGATATTTCATCACAACTTCATTGAACATTTGATAAATTTTGGTACAAATTTTCATTGTTATCCAAAAAGTTTCTTTCTTAGTTATTTTCTATACTTTACTTTTTTTGAGGGTTTTTATGTTATGATTCTATGAATATAATGATTACACAATTTGGGAGATTCATTTCTGGATTCATCTTAAGTAACATATACTTTGTATTATTTTTTCTACATATGTTATGTGGTTTACCTTTATATTTTTTATATATATGTTTTGATGTTCATATATGGTGTTGTTTAATAGTTTGAAGGCTTAGTATAACATCTTAAATGTCATGTGCACGTTCACTTATATAATATATTATACATAAGTAGTTTTTAGTAAGACATAGAATATACAATAAATAGTAAAGTAACCATCATTATATCATGCCTTTAAAGTTAGGAAACCATTACAATGAAGATGTAAAATGATGTACACATACAATTGTTGTTTTGAAAGCTCAACATCAAAAGTACATTATGAGTAAGTTGTTTTCAATGCATATTCCAAATGAAGGATTATGAAAATTACTTCCTTTATGTATTTTTTCTTGGTTTATGTTTCTTGGGTATTTCCCGGAAATGTCTCTGATTATTAAATGCAGTTAATAAAACTGCAAAGTTATTAAACAACAATTATCGATATGCTTTTTAGTTATTCGTAGGTTTTGAAATGAAATTGTTATACTATCGATAATATCTTCTATGAAGGTGTTGAAGAACATGGCGACACCACTTATAATAGTGGTAAAATCTACCCCTTTTCTTAGCTTATTTGGATTATTTTGTATGTAGCAATGTAGCAACCTATACGTATATTAAAGTAACGGATATAATTTAAAAGTTATAAAATTAGAGAAACATTTCTCACATGCATTGTATGAAAATATGTATTAGCATATATGACCTTTTCTACAAGTTTATATTATAGTACATCAGTAGTTTTTCTTTAAATTTGTTTTGAAATTATTCGATGAAACATGCTTTAAGGAAAATACAATATTATAGTAACCCTTATTTAAGGGTCGTTGTTACAGTTTAGGTGTGACTTTTTTCACTTTTAAGTGCATAATGCTTAAAAAACAATTTGTTGTCCAATAACTAGTGATTTTCAAATAAAAAATTATTTTCTTATGTTTGATAAATAGATAACCTAACATTGATTATGCTTTTGAATTCCATATTGGTTTTTTGTTGAATTAATTTTTCCTGTCCACTTTATGATTAATTCTTTTCTATTGTATTTTAAAAATAGCTACATATATAAGAATTTTGTTTCCACTTGTTAGAAAGTTTCTTAAATGACAATCCCTTTATATGTTACTCATTGATGGCAATTCGTAGCTGAGCATCTGCCATTTAGGTAAGTCGTTCTCCTAATATGTACAAGCATCAAAACAGTGTGCTAATAAAGATTTGCATTATAATTTATAAAATGTTAAACTAAAGTGCCTGTGCATAAAAATAGGTTCACCCTAGTTGGTAAAGTATAATAAAGTTATTAAATATTTAGTGTCTATACAAAATATTCATAAATAAACGAACATATTAAATTTACTAATATATCATTCTTCCTAATCGATAGCTCATATGATTAGTAGATCTTTTAATAGCAATACAAATTTTTATGGACTCAATATCACAATCTATTTTAAGTTTCATTGATAATTTTTGACTTGATTAGTATTTAACAAAAGATCATCAGTCGTATCCTTTACACCAAATTGTTCGTTCTTCTTGCAATGAAATAAAAAAAGTTATTCATTCTTAATACAAAATTCGAAGAAAAAAAATCAATTTAAGTAAATTAACCCATAATCTAATAGCCATCCAAAAGTGTAGCCCATCCAACCAAAAATATTTTCAGTAACTAATGCTTGTTGTTACAGGTTTAGTGGCACTTTTTTTGTAGTTGAGGAGACAAGTAGTGACTTAACTAGTGTTAAAAAAGAGATTTTCATCCTTATTTATAAGAGAAAACCTATCTACAATGTAACTTAGTTTCTTTTTGTGAATTTGAGGTTTACCTTGTTTGTCATGTATTTGGTTTCTAATTGTTGTAAATGACTTAACTAATTTTAACAATAATCTACATCAAAATACAATTAATTTATAATCTTATAACCATACAAAAGTATAGCTCATCCAACCAAAATAATTTTCAGTAAGTAATACATAATGTTATAGGATTAGAGGCACTATCTTCTTATAGTTAATGAGACAAGTAGTGACTTAACTAGTGTTAAAAAAAGTGATTCTCAACTCTATTTACTAGAGAAAACCATTGTGTGAATACGCTATCCACATATTGTTAGTACACTAAAAGAAGTAATTGTAAATTTGCATATTAATATGAGGTTATATTCTCTATCCACAAAATCTTAATTCAAAGCTGGTACACAAAATTAGCTTCAGTAAGAAATGAATACCAGTCATGCCCATAGTATTTTTTTTGATTTTATTGTGATCTGTTAAAGACTAATTGAGTATAAATTTATAATTAAAATATATTTAGATCATGTTAATTAGATTTTGGTTAATAAAATGCATGCACTTTGTATTTTTTAAGAAAATAATATATTCAAAGTTAGATCATTCCATCCATATCGTGAAAAAAAATACCTCTAGTACAGGAAAAGAAGGGAACCAGAGACCGCATGTGTGGACTCTACCCCTCTTATTCCAATACCATGGTTTTCTAAAATACATAGAAGTTTTCCTACAAATACCCCAGTTGATGCCTAACTTTGTTATTATCTTTTATCCTTCCTAACATACCTTCCATCAAATTATATCGATCATATGGATTCCATGAAAAACATCACTAATTCTGATCATTGTTCTTCTTTCAATAAAAAATCTGTTCAATCAAATTATGCTAACAGCATACCATGTGATATTCAGAATGTATCTCCAATTCCTAACACTGTAAATCCTAATGATTTCAGTCCTAGTAATTTTCACTTGGAAAATCATATTCCATCACATGTTTCTTACTTATCTCAAAATCAACCATCCTTTGATCATCAATCAAAAGAAATCCGATGTTCAGAAGCAAATAAAGAACATACAAATCTTGATCATGCAGGCTTCTTCGATCCATTTTCAGGTCAGATCAATCAATTATTTGGTAATCAGAATCAAATTATTCATACAGAGAATAGTAATCAATACGTCAACCAAGTTGATTTGTTTACATGTGGTGCTCATAATCAAGTTATCGGTCATTTTGCTAATGGTAAGGAGCCAATTATCAAAGATCCAGTTGGCCATCCATTTTTGAATAATAATACACAATTTATAGGTGATGTGGATCCAAACTTTGTTGGTAACCATAATTTCAACTGTCAACCTATTCCTTATGGCTATAGAAATTATGCTTTCCAACCGAACACTATGAATATGGATAACGTACCATCAACAAAAGCAGGGGATTCTAATTTACTTGATTTCCCAACTGGAAATTATCAAGCTAACCCTATTGTGAAAACAAGAAATAACAATAAACAATTTGCACGTGCGATCATATCCACAGCTTCACATGGCCATATTCCAGAACATGTATATGAAAATATGGTACCGAAAGAGTCAATGAGTAAAGATAGAATAGAGAAAAGCGTAGAAGACATAGCGAGTCAGGATCCAATGGGCATGGCATATTTTCTTGCTGGAAAAATTCGAAGAGGCTTTAATACAAAAGTGTACAAATGTTCAAAATGCTGTAAAGAGCTTTCAAGTCCTCAAGCTTATGGAGGGCACATGAAGTCTCATGCTTTTAAAAAAAAGAAGGAAATGGGACAGGTCGAGGAAGTGATAAAGAAGAAGGAAAAAAGCAAAAGAAAGAAAGAAAATGTTCAAATTGGTTGAACGGAAAAACAAACGAGGTTGTAGCAAACGGCTAAACGACATGCAAGGTTAAGAAGATAATTAGGTGCTGGGTAGATGCGTCATTGTAGAGTTGTTTTTCTTAGTGTTGTTAAAAAATTATTAGTGTTTTCTTTGTCTATTGTCTTTTATATTGTCATGCACATTGCTCATAAGTGCTTTATTAATGTATTTTTTGTACTTTTCATTTTCTTCTAGTTAAAGCTTTATTTTGCAGCAGATTTTTATAGAATATGAGTTGATAGTTATATAATTTTGTAGAGGACAACATTAAATGCATGAGAATAGTTGAATCTTAGAAGTTAATGTAATTAAGAAACTAAAGTTAATGGAAATTCAAACTATTTGAAAATTGATAGAATTAAATTGCTACATATTTCTTTTGTATGTTGACTTAAAACTTTAAGAAAAAAACATATTTCAACTACTAAGATTTTGATGCACAATTCATGTTAAACTCATTGGAGGAAATTACAATGTTGAACCTTTTTCTATTTCTACACATCACTGGATTATGAAAACTTGTGAATATAATTAATGCATATGTGTGTTATCTAGCCTTTGAACCGAGCAACTTCCACCTGAATCTGGATGTCGTGTCGAAGATGAAATGGATCTAGAAGTTGGGGGCATGCTTGAGATAATAAGATGAAGCAACACCAAACGAATGATGTGAAATGGAGCAAGACCAATATGGCTATATCAACCGTAATTATGGTTTGTATCGAGTTGATTTCAAGATGGGACTACCTATGAACTTGGAAGCTTAGGATCACTGTAAGTATTGGATGGCATGTGTTTTGTAACAAGCAAACAAGCTCGACACCAACCATATTTTAGTCGATAGCGACATGATTTTATTTCATGATTGTGACTTATTCTTCCTTCCTAGTATCATGCATTTGAACTTTTACCTGGTCTTCCATGATCAGGCGACTATAATGATGATTTCAACTATAAATATGGGAGTTAGGGCAATGTGAAGAGGGACTTTATTTAACATTTGGATCTTTGAATCCTCTTTCTTCGTACCCTCCCCTCCACAAAACTAACTTTCCACGAATTACTGCCAAAACCAAGATTAATTTTTTTTTTCTAGACTTCAATTCATTGTAAATCATTTTTATTCATGAAAAATCCACAAGTAAAAAGATTAAGTAGAAGTAACACTTGACCAGGCTAAACCATTATAAAAGTTCATGCGATCTTACTATGCTATTTTATTTTCTAACGATTTACTCTCATTTTGATCGATTGGGGGCGTTGTTTCACATTACGAATAATTTTAACACTTTCATTGAGAATGTGATTTTTTTTTATTAAGATCTAGTTTATAAATTGGGATTTTGAGCATCGAAAAGTTAGATCTAGAAGTCCGTTGTTGTATATCTGAAATTCTTTTGGACCTAAAGAAGAATTTAGATCGGACTTGAAGATAATGGCCTCTAAAAGCAATTCTACCAAATTCAGAGTTGTTTCTAGAGATGATGAAGGTCTTTATCACAATGACGAAACCAATTTGCCATCTCATGCTCTTCTAGGGCCTTCTTCCTCATCGGAGATGGTGTCCAAATTTGAATTTAATAGGATGATGGTTGAGATGAACTAGAAGATGCTTGATTTCCAAAATGTTATATTTGATAGAGTAGAGAAAAACTTTGCTTTACTAGCCTAACACTAACAAAGGAATAGGAAGACCTATAAGGATCCCTTGTCTTTGAGTTCCCATGAAGATGGTTCATTTTCATCAGATCAAAATAGAGGAGAAGGCAAGTAAAAGCTAAAGAGAAACGCTGCTTGAACATCGAAAAAGAAAAGTGGAAGAAGCGGTAATAATTTGGCTGCAACCAACATGGTCGATACCAACAAAAATCATATCAATATAAACCATGATAAAAGTGGTGTCTATGTGCAAACAGTTGATCCTTATAATCCCGCTAATGGCAAGGATGATTTGCAAGACATCGATAATGATCCTAGGAAGAATATTGGTGTACAAAACCATGAGCATTTATGGAGTCAAACACTTGGAATAGGATAGCCTAGATGTCATGCGACAAACCGTGAGCATTTACGGAGTCAAATACTTTGAACAATCATCGAAGATTGTCGTTCGACAGCCCAAACTACTGAATAGTTCATCGATAGTATGATTAGGAGATTATTGAATGAGTACCAGAAAAGAGGTTATGACGTACTAGGTTCGACATCCATTAGAAGTCCATTCATTAATGACATATCGTAGAAGAGTTATCCTTAAAAAAATTGATGCCAACGATGCCTCTTTACAATGAAAGAATGGATCCTAAACAACATCTATTGAAGTATGAGTGGCACATAGATGGCGTCTATGCAATAGGCATATCAATTGAAGTATGAGTGGCATATGGATGGTGCCTATTCAACATATGCAATGAGATGCAGATGTTTCCTCATTTCTTAGATAGAATTGCTATGATATGGTAAAATCGACTTGTGTCGTGGTCCACATCTTCGTTTGATCAACTGGCAAAGAGTTCATGGAGCAATGCAGGCTCTACAATCTCGACCAAAGGATGTGATGGCCTTGTCGAGTAACCATCAAAGTTCTAAAGAGACTTTGAAAGATTCCTTAAAACTGTTTAATACTGTTGCAACTGAAGATAGCAACCTAAAGAAAGAAATTGTCTTAATGGCATTGATTTAGGGAGTTCACCCTGATTTGGAGATTGTTAGATGGCTAAGAAAGAAGCCACCAACTATAGAAGAATTCTATCATGAAGCATCCTACTTTCTATGCTTGGAAGAGGTAGACTTGTCTGTTGGTTCGATTTAGCGGTAGAGAAATGTTTTTACTATGAAAATAGTTGAAAGTGCCAGGAATGTTGCAATAAATATTAGAAGTAAATACTAAAAAAGGAGAAACCAAAGCCATTGGTGGGAAGAAATAGGACACCATGAAGCATCCTACATACATGAAGTTGGAAGATTATGCTCCCTTGTATGATACTATTGATAATATCTACCTTTCCATGTAAGGAACAAAGAATTATAAGAACCTGCCTCGAAGGGAGGCATTTATGTAGAATGGAGCTTGGGAAATATTATTGCTTCCACAAACTCTTGGGCATAATACTGCTAAACGTCGTCACCTTGGAGATGTAATTGGGGATATGATATGGAAGAAGAAGCTAGAGCATTATGTGACAAATCCACAAGATGGCGGACATAATGATGGCAGACATAATAATAGGATTTAAGGGAATAATGCCCAATGGGACCAGCCTAGGCCAATGGCTAGGGACCAAGGTGACCTAAAATTAGGATCATGATAAACACCATCCTCGGAAGTCCTCGTCTGGTGAATAAAAGCTGGAATAAAATGGAGAAGTATGGCAGTCATTGAAGCACATGACTTGGGAAAGTTGTTTTTCCATCAAAGACGAAGATCCGACAAAAGAACAGGGGACAATGAATGACTACATTGTTTTTCACAATAGGGAATCTGATAGGATCGAAGTGTCGATGGTTGATCTCATGGTGATTACGACCATTCTTGGACTAGAAACAGTGATTGTGGAAGCTCTTTTAACAACTTATTCAAGAAAACATTTGACCAAATGAATATTATTCCACAAGGTCTGAAGCCATGAAAATTAGGCATCCATGAATTTACTAGAGAGGCTAAAGAACCTATTAGATGTATTGACTTATCCATGGAATTTGGGTAAGGAAGACCGCAAGATAGTGTGGTAGCGTACTTTTAAAGTAGTTGATGAATTTTTGTCTTACAATGCTTTTCTAGGCAGACCAACCCTTGCTAATTTTAGAATCACCCAAGCTTCATGGTGTTTGGTGATGAAGTTTCCAACCAAGGATGGAGTTGCAGCTATTCAAGGTGATCAGAGCACTAGTCAGAAATGCTATGTTACTAGGCTTAAAGAGACCAAGTAAGATGAGAAAGGGAAGGGTTCAGCGAAGGCTCTCTACATCAAAACTAGCTGTGCAATGCAGCAGCTGCCCAAGCCCTGGCTTGGTTCTTATAGCAAGTTCTATAAAAAATAGACCCTCGAAAAGGTCAAGTGGATGCGAGGACAGCGCTAACAAAGCTCGTGATCAACATCCTAATTTATAAGGTTGACCCTTCTGCGGTCCTCAAGGTTTGATCTCAACGCAGCATAAAAATGAAAAGGGTGTTGCTAGAGTTTCTCCAAGAAAACCTGGATGTGTTTTCCTAGACACATTCCAATATGTATGGATATCATCAGAGATAGTGTGTCGTGCATTGAATGTGGGGCCTAAAAAGCCCTCTTGTAAAACAGAAAAGATGCAGCCTAAGCCTGGGGCAATCCACTACACTAAAGTGGGAGGTGGATAAGTTGAAGCAAAATGGGTTTACCACAATGCCTTATACCTTGAATTGGTATCGGATCCAGTGTTAGACAAGAAGCCAAATGGAAAATGACAAACATGCAACGTATTCAGATCTAAATAAATATGCCACTGAGCAGTGCATGTTCTAGATCAATAGCATATGAGTATCATCACTAATTTGGGCCTGTACAACTATCGAGTGATAGCACTCGAGTTTGAAGAACGGTAGAGCTACTTATCAGAGATTGATAAATAATTTGTTTAATGACAAGATTGAATGAAAATTTGAGGTTTATATGGATGATATATCTATGAAGTCATAATGATCGATAAATCGCATAGATGATCACCCTAAAATGTCTGATGTGCTATGTAAGTATAGAATGAAGCTTAACCTATTGAAATGTTATTTTGGAATCGCATTGGGCAAATTTCTAGTTTCACCACGAATTTAAGGGGTAAACAATCTAATCTTGAATAGATCAAGCATTGTTAGTACGCTCGAAACAAGGAGGGAAATGCAGAGCTTGAATGGGAAGGTTTCTGCATTAAGTCTGTTTATTTAAAAAGCAACGGGAAAATGTATATTATTCATTAATGCCCTTAAGAAGGAAGAAGTTTGGACAAAGTCATGCTAGGAAGCTTTCCAGAAATTGTTAGATCATGCGGAGATATCAGCAATCTTTTCAAATCCTTTGGAATGTGAAGATCTGTCATTTACTTAGCTTTTTTGCTCATTTTCTTAGTGTAGCCTTGGTGCATGAGGAATCTAGAATCCAAAGTCCGATGTATTATATCAGCATGTAGTTCATTAGAGTGGAAAAGAATTATCCAAAGCTAGAGAATTTGGCATATTTCTTGTTGATTGTTGTGACGACCCGAACTCGATGTCCGATAAACGACATCAAATTCGCATTGCCGGAGCTTATAACAACAATTAGATGAATATAAAACATCGGAACAGAATGAATATCATAAACATCATCATAGTTACAACATCAATATAATATCCATACTACATCAGAGTATATAATACATACACCACAACTCCAAATACAACATCATGATAATACAACAGTGATCATATATCCAAAAGTCCTCAAATGAGAGAGGTGATAACGAACTCCCAAAATCTAAACACCTGAAATATCCAAAAGCTCCAAAGATATCTCCAAGATAAGAGCTCCAAAATACTGCTACTCCAAAATACAGAAACCTGCTACTAGGCTGTCCGTATGGAAATAATGGGCACCTAGAGTTTAGGAAAGAAAACAATAAACTCCGGATCAGTCATGGGACTGGTATGAGTAAACAAAAACAACAGTTACTTTTAAAGAAACTAGATTTATAAAAGAAATTTCGGTATGTTTTTAAAAATGGGACTACCATAAGACCGCCCGCCACACACACAATGCAAACGCAGAATTGGAGGAGATTTCTTCTTATGATAGTCAAACATGCTTGATACGAGAAATTTTATTTGATATTATTACTAGTGCATAGTGTGGGAAATCATTTCGAACATATAATATAAATCTTAGCCAGCATAGGTACCATTATACTATGCCTACTATAGCTGTCACATGAGGTGACAGGTTATAACATTTGAAATCATAAAGGGCTCGTATTGTTTCTTTGGATTTCCAACAAATGGTCGGGCTAAGGAACTTCCTGGGCCACATGTGTACGCCTCTGGAGGGACGACCCGAGAACCTAACCGGATCTCTGCCAACACAAGGCCAGGTTATCCCTAACTGGGTAACTACTGACACGAGTATGCCATTTCCCGGTTGTAACCAATCTTTAACCGGGGCCCCAGCAACAAATCACAAAGTAATACATACATATATATATATATATATATACATATATATATATATATATATATATATATATATATATATATATATATATCTACGATATCAACATAAGTTAAGTATCTAGGCTTCATACCATGATACCACTTCTATCCAGAAGGAAATGCACATACCCTAAGGGGTGCTACCCCCAATAACCTTGCCGCATCTTTCCTGTTTCGACCATTCCAGGGTGTTAGGCTCGACGAAGTCTCGTCCGCAAAGCTACGCTTTTCTCAAAGCCATGCTTCGATCAACAAATGATCAGCAACACTCAGCATGCCACATTACCAAATTGGGAATATATCACTGATAACCTTAAACTACATAACCTCTAAGGGTGTTAAGCTAAGAGAATAGATTCTCCGCCACCAACGGAAATATATTTGAAAGAAATCTGCTTTATATCTCAATTTGTAATGTCAGACATACAATCCATACAAGTCTGTTCTAGGTTCGAACAGAACCAAAGGCACTTCCAAAGAAGTCCTTGCAATCCGGATATCCACAATCCTGATCGGATTCCCCATCACATATGAAGAACTCTATACCGGAGCAACTCGATGCAGAGTCATTCGACAGGTCATCCTATCGCTCTCGCAAATACCCGGTCTTCAACAGCGGTCTTCAAATGCTATCCATAACGTCGAATCACATATTCGAAGTGGATTATACGACACAAATGTCCTTTCCCGGCTAAACCGAATAGTGAGCGTCAAATTTAAAAACATGTGGATATGTCGTTCACAAAAATTCACAGGTTCGATATGGGTTTCGGATAACAAACTGAAATCTGATTCCCTCGCATCGAAGTTTAAATGCCGTTTTATGGGCAACAGGGTTTTTACATCAATACAGAACAAATTACAATTACAGTGCAGTACATGGCAATTACATCATCAATATCACAAACAGAACAGAAATATCAATATAGTGCACAACAATAGTTAATTACTTTCCAATGTGATTTAAATAAATTTACCACAAAATTAATTTAAATCAATGATAAGAATTTGGATAAATAAATTAAATTTTGATTACTCGATTTATTGTTTCAAAATTAGTTATTTTAAATTAACGCTAAATTTGATTTGTTTAAATTATCTGAATAACAAATTCTTAATTTATAAATTAAATTGAACACTTAATTGTTTATCAATCAATTTTAATTTCAAATTGTATATCATTCTTAATTTCTTTAAATCATTTATTAATACAAATTATTTACTTTAATTTTCATTTAAGAATCTGCTTTACCTTTTTTTTAAAAATTAATTTATCTTTACATTGAAAGTTTTAATGTAAATTTACTGTAGTTCTTATTTTTAAATTAAATTACTTAATTTAAATATTAATCAAGATTTTATAAGCACTGATATATATTTACTTACTTAGTCGATAACTTAAATAATTTTTTTTTCAACTTAAAGTTATTCAACATGGTTCAATTTTACATTTTAAACTTAAAAGATTCGGCTTAACCCAATATTTTTTTACACACCCGAGTAAAACCCAGGTTTCACTCGCGTTAACCTCGGGTCCTTCACGTTCTTCCCCGAGATCTTCCCTTGTCCCAGTTTTCTTCTTCTTCTTTTCTTTTTTTTGCTTATTTTAACAAGTTAAACTCTAAACCAGGTAAAAATTTCACGCATCGGACAAACCATTCGAACTCGCGTCCTACTCGAGTCACAAAACCCACACGCTCGATAACCCCTCCGAGCTCCACGCGTTACAAACCGCAACCCACTGACACAGGAACGATATTGTGCACGTGCACATCATTGCGACGCCACTTCGGTGGCCATTTCGATCGCCAGCAAACCACTATGCATCCCTACATACGAGATCGAAACTTAATTCTTCACGAAATTATCAAAATCAAAATTTTGCCTGAAGCGTGAACCAACTATACGAATGCATCAACCCAAATCACCTCGGCCTCCCCAACGACGACCACCTGACGCCATGAAACTCTGGCCATAACTCGACCCTGCCCTCCTCTACCTTCACCTAGAATCGTGTGACGCTTGATCATCCTACGGTTACGCCATCAAAAATTTACAGAACACGAAAAAAATAGAACCAAAACCCTAATGTGACCTCGTATCCAAATCTCACGTAATGGAAAAATTAATTGATAATTTTGCTGAGATCCTTAATGTTTCATCATGCTTCAAACCAAATTTTAGTATTTATTATTGATTCGATTGTCTGAAATATGAAAAAATGAAATTTTTGTTCATATACCAATTGTTCTGAGAACACAAAACTAAAAATCCAAATTTTTGTTTTAAAATTCATGTCTTGCAGTATGAATCCTATTTATAATCTTGAATCAATATTTTACAAAGATCGAATATTTCCTGTACATCATATTACAGTGGTAATCTTTATAAGTTGGCTTAATTAACTTTTAAAAACCTTAACTTGAAGTTTATCCTTTTGTTTGTTGAGAAATCAAAACTTCACAATGATTTAAATAGGGATAGTTTGAGTATTCGAACCAATATAAAATCTGGATCAAGTTCAGAGAAGGCAGAGCATAACTAACATATGCAGCTGAAGCCTATACACATAGTTTATAAATGAAGTTTAAACTGTTTAAACAAATTTAAAACCTTTTTTTTAAAGAATATTCTTTTACTCACCTGATTTTACTGATGGGCAGAGATATTCCTGTTTTAAAAATACTGTTTTGATCTTCTTCTCCTTTTCTTTCTTCAGTAATTTGTTTCCAAATTGAAGATAAAGTGATGTTTTTCTTTTTCTTTTAAATTTATGTTCTTTGTTAATTTTTGTTGAACAAATTAAAGCAGAGAGATGTTTGTATATATAAAAGGTTGTGCAGGCTGAGGCATAGGCAGTTGACTAAACCCATACTTTGCTAATAAATGATAGTGTATGGTTGATGTGATCTTGTTTATGGCTGAGGAGTAAATGCATTAAATGAGAGCATTAAATGGAAGCATGTAATGCAATGCTTCTTCGATACTTGTATTTACAGCATGTTGTTTTTGTTTTTGTTTTTATTTTTATTTTTTTGTTTAAATACCTACTTGTATACTTGCAGCAATGTTACTTTTTTTTTTGTAAGTGCAAAGTTTAATTTTTTTTGTTTTACACTCCTACACACTTATATTTAAATGTTCCTCCCTTTTCTTTTCTTGTTTATTTTGCCAAATGTTAGGTTATAATTATGTGACTTAAATTTTATAATTTTATTATAACTTACTTTAACAATTTTATTTCTATTAAACGCTCAACTATCAACATTTAAATTTATAACCCATATTTTCATTTACTGGTTTAAGACAATTTCTTATTTTACTTTGTTAAAAAAGAAAAGTCGTTTTAGTTATTAACATTTAATAACTATGTGATTTTATTACAATATTTTATTTCTTTTGAAATTCTCTAATTAAATTTAAAAGTTCTAACAATTCAACTAATTTAATTTAACAAAATTTCGGGATGTTACAATTGCTTCAAGGAAGTTGCAACCATACTTTCAGGCTCACTCGATAAATCTACTTATCGATCAACAACTTGGGCAACTACTACATCGGCCCATGACCCCGAGTGGATTGTTGAAGTGGAATATTGAGTTGAGTCGGAATAACATAACATGTTATCCTATTAGGGTGACAGAAGGATAGGCACTGGCTGATTCCATTGTCAATTTTAACGTTTGGGATAGAGAAGTGGAAGAATATATGGTCCAACCATACAAATGGAAATTGTACATAGATGTGGCTTCCAGTGAGAAATTTTGGAGAAGGAGTGGTTCTTGTAACCCTAGAAGGATGTAAATTATTGTATGTGTTGAAGCTAGAGTTCCCGGCAATGAATAGTGAAGCTAAAACTGAAGCCTTCATTGTAGGACTCAAGATAATGAAAGAGATGGGAGTCTAGACACTACATATATTCAGTGACTCTCAATTGGTGATCTGCTAAGTTAAAGTGGAATTTCAGGCTCAGGGAGCAAAACAAGACCCTTACATAACAAAATTACTAGTAATATTGAATATCGTTGATCACTATACAATAATGTACACTCGTAGAGGAGAGAATATGAAAGCTGACTAATTTTCCAAACTTGCCATTTATACGGATGCGCAACTTATGGCACTTATTCAAGTGGAGGTATTGTTAGCTCCAAGCATATGCTTGATGGATGTTTTTTATTTATTTTGGGGATTGAGGAAGAAAAGGAGCCATGGATGGCTCCAATAAAGCATATTTGTTAAAGGGAACCCTACCAAATGGAAGGAATGAAAGGTGAAAACTCGCACAAAAAGTGTCGTGGTTTATTATCCAAAAAGGAGTGCTATATAGGAGTACATTCTCGATCCTCTTGCTATGTTAAGATGAATCTAAGAAGATCATTTCATATGTACCGTATGAAAGTTGAGGTGATGAAACTAGAGGGCATACTTCGGCGAAGAAGATTCTTTACTGCAAATACTTTTAGCTAACGAACATCCAAGACGCAACAAATCACACCAGATGATGTGATGGATACCAATTGTTTGCAAAACTATAGAAAGCTCCATCCATAGATCTTACACAAGTGGTTAGCCCATGGCCATTTATGTTATGGTTTACCGATGTTATCATTGTGGTACCGATGGAAAAGGCAAAGTAAAGTATGCTATCATAGCTGTATACCACTTTACAAAGTGGGTAGAAGTAGAAACGCTAGTCATGATCAAAACAAAGAAGGTAATCAAATTTGTAGTGAAGAATATCATATGAAGATTTAGAGTCCTACAGAAAGTCATTAGTAACAATGGATCTCAATTTGAAAGTGCCAAGTTCAAAGACTTATATAGCTGGTATAGAATTAAAAAGAGCTTCTCAGCAATAGCACATCCGCAAGCAAATGGATAGATGGAGATAGCAAACAATATGAACAAATCCATCTCAAAGAAATGATTGGCGAAACGCAAAGGCAATCAAGTCGATGAGTTACCACTAGCATTATGGGCATATAGAATGATCACAAGTCCATAACTGGACATACTTCATTCATTTTGGCCTATGGAGTTGAGGCCATGATTTCGATAGAATTGGAAGTCCCTTCTCAAAGAAGAAGTCAGTACGTTCCTAAGTTAAATGAGGAACTCTTTCTTGAGACCCTAGACTTGGTCAGTGAAAAGCAAGAATAGCTAGAATTAAGGGTTGTTTCTCACTAGAAAAGAGTAGTAAGGCATTTCACTGCCGAGGTAAAAAATCGTACATTTGATGGGGTGTCCTCATTTCAAAATAGGTCCTCCTTGGTTCCAGAGCACTTGGTCCAAACTGCTAAGGTATGTAAGCTACCCTGGTTGATTGGTGGCAATGTAATAAGGGAGGACTTGCCATTTTTGTTTACAAATAAATTTGGCCTTTGAAACCAATGAAACCGTGTACTTAGAAGTGTAACATTATGACGTGTGTTAGCAACAAATCAGGTACGAGGAAATAGGTACTGATGAGCTCCTCTGATCCATGATTTGGTCAAAAGAGTATAACCACACATGGTTCAATCATATGGTTTTCCCTTATCCATGTGATATTTGGCTAATTGCCAGAGATAGGTTAAGCCAAAAATACATAACCAGAGTTAGGCAACCAAATTATTGGTTCTCGGAGATAGGAACTGATGTTAATTGAATCTTTTAAAAACACGACTAAGGTTATGCATTTGTAAGACATACTTGGCCAAAGATAAAAAAAGATGAACAGTGAAATATTTTGATTGACGCCCAAAGTAGGAATGATTGAAAATGATGCTAAAGATAAGCATCCAAGACACTGGTCGTGATGATAAGGTTGGTGCATAATTAAACCGCTTTTGGGTACGACCATGCTTATGGCCTAACAAGACACGCTTGGTCGAAAATAAGTGATGATGGTTAGCGGATATATTCAATTAACTGCCCAATAGAAGCGAGATTGAAGTAAGGTATCCAAAGATGAATGCCCAAAACTTTGTTTCCTAAGATAGGAAATGTTACGGAGCTAGAAGCTTCAATGACTACAACCTTGTTTATTAGTGAACGAAACCCGATTGAAGATAAACAAGGTTAGCCATAGAATTAGACGAATGAATATGGATTAGTTTAGCCAAGAAAGAAGTACGTTGGCGACGATAAAAATAACCAAGTAATGGAATGATACCGAGCAATCACAGAAATCTATTTACATATATAGAGTTACAGTAAATAATGGCATTGCATAAATAGAGACATGTAATATAAATGTGCTAAAATCATGGATGATTATATTATGTATGCATGTAGAAATATAGAAAAGTAAAAGAAAGGATGTAGAAATGTAAATACAGAAAAAAGATGATTAAGAGCAGTCTTTTATTTACAAAAATCTGTTGTACACTTTTGTAGGGGCCGCTCCCGCATAATAATGGCCTATATATAGGAATTATAAAAAAGGATAAAATACAGGAATGAAAAAAGAAACTATCTTCCAAAAGTAGAGGTAACCGCCTACTCTATTTCCGCACACTTGCTCCTCCAAATAGCCGGTTTGGAGTGGCTTTTCCTAGGTGTCTTTTCCTTCTCTTTTTCTGAAGAGCTCTCCTCCAAACAAGAGATTTCTTCTTTGGTCATCCCATATGATGCACCCTTATATTTTTTGAAGGTAGCGTCAGAGGGCTTGGATTAGCCAGGACCATGGCTATTGGGTGGCTTGATTTTTAACGGAGGAATTTATATGTTTGTGATGATTTTCGAAAGCTGGTGGTGGGCTTTTGAGTTCCTAGCTTTTTTAACCTTGACTTTCTAAAAGTCTCCCTTTAATCTTGCTACCATTATAATTAAATCATTTGTGTCCTTCGTGCAGATGATAGATAAATCCTCTTCTAGAGACTAATCAACAACCTCTAATCCTTCCGATGCCCCCACTTTCTTCGATTTTATGCTTGGTACCAGAGTTCGAAGGAGGAACAAGAGCAATCAATGTTGTAATCATGGAGTTCAACATAGTTCTAATGGCACTTAGGCCTTGGCATTGAGTATATGGTATTGTACAAGGGAATAATGGATGCTCTGTAGTTTATTGGACATTATAGTATAAATTATTGATGTCCTTTAGCTAGAATTAAAGTTTCTCAACGACTGATGAGACAAGAGATATACCATGGTTGAATAGAGTGTCCTTAGCTGGGGTTGACCAACTTCCCCCTCTTTGATAGAAGATTTAGTCAATTGGATGTCAATGGAGTGAGATGTTGAACTTAAATATTTATGTAAGAGAGACAGGAGTTCCAGTGAGTGCAACCTCAGTGGTTGCCACTGTAGAAGTGATGCTATTTGTTGTAGGTTCTTTTGAAGTAGAAATGGATGTTTTCGCCTTATCCGATGAACTGGGACCCATAGGAGCCTCAATAGATTCCTTCCTTGCAACTACATCTTTTGATGTCAAGATAAATTTTCCTTTCTCTAAGCCATGAGATCCTCCTCATCCAGAAAGATCAACTTCAAATAGTCTTCAGTAACGTCATGACCAGCTTTATAGGCCCTATAGAGGATTTCTTTAGAAGTGTTGGTTAGTGTGATCGAATAGCTCTCTCCAAGCTATTTTAGATTCTAATTTTCTATAATGTTAAGAATTATAGGACAATAACTTCCAGTGTCTCTATTTGTTTTAGTGACCTTCACTTTAAGCTCTGAAATCTCGCAAAAGAGCTCAATTTGGACTTGAATATTAGATTTTGACTTAGGCTTCAACCCAGTATTAAGCTTGTCTACTTCAGCCTGAAGCATTGCAAGTTGCTCATCTGTAGCTTTGAGTTTGTCTTCATAATTAGAATTTATAGCATGACTACTCTCTAATCAATCGTTCATCACTGTAATATCTTGCACATGGACATTCGTTAGCTCAACTATTCTTTCCTTGGAGCCCTTAGCAAACATCTTTGCTTCTTCCATTTTCTTTATGATACTAGCTAATTCTTGTTTACAGCCTCTTACTTTCTCATCATGGTTAGCTCTTTCTAAGTCAAAAGAATGAATAAGAACCTGGTTGATTTAGTTGATTAGCGATCTTCGTGACTTTGTTAATGTCCGTGTTTACTTATTGACTAGTAGTGCACTGGATATTGCAGTTAGACATTACCTTATATAAGCAATAATTTGTCAAAGTCCCCTACATCATTGAAGTGATAGCTAAGGATTGAATATGGAGGGTGGATGTAGAGCAGTATGACTAGAACGGATTTGGGGGTAACAGAAACTATAGTGGTAGAATTTGAGAACATGGAGCTTGTTGCGGAGAAGGCTTAGAGTAAGAGCATAGTTTGGGATCATGATAATGCCCTAGTGCTCGCGTGAACCCTATAGTTCATTTGAGCGGTGCTAACTTTTTTGTGAAATGCAAGCTCTTGTTAACCATAGTGTTTTATCCTATTTTCTTAATCATGACTCTCTTTATCTGTCCTTATTCTTCTTTCGGATTCAGACTCCTTATGTGAGCTAAGACATTGCATGTAAGCCTTAAAATTTGAGGAGCAATACTGTCCAATGCCTAATCAAAGACTATCAAAATGATAGCTGTCCATTATATTTAAGAAGAAGAAGGGATATATCTCCAGATCTATTCCTCCAAAACCAAAAGCGGACAAGTTCCAAGGTCTCCTAAGAAATCGATGGATTTATCAAAGGAGTTCATATGTGGAGTAGCTTCTTCAACTTGTTCGAGGCTTGGACCAAGTGTGAAATGTTAAGACTTGATAGTTAGTTACCTTGTTAGTGGAGGTACCATGATAGTGGTGCCTTAAGAAATGGCTCTCCATACGATTCATCCCCATTGAAGTTATACTCTTCAACGTCGTCATACTCTTCTTCCCCTTCGTCTCCTCCTTCATCCTCTCTTCCTTGAAGTTAGGAAATAATAAGCGGTTAAAACATTAAAGGAAGGGGATGGAGAAGTACTCACTCTTGAAGTAACTTCTCTTATTATGAAGCACCTCAATGAACTTGCAATGGTTGTAAGACAGCTATCAGCAAAGAGGGAGAATCTAGCCTCTTCTTAAAACTTAGAAGGTATTTGTGCTCTATAAATGATAGAGGGTCATTCAGCTACATCATGCAAAGGATATGTGAAGAATTAAGAAAGTGCTTAAACTGCACTGCACTTGTATGGGAGCCAACCCAATTTCTTGAAGAAAGAATTTGACAAAGTCGTTAAGTGGTGGCACGACACTAGATAAGCACATATATCTACTGCATGATGTATAGCGTGGAGGTTGCCTTGTCCATAAGAATCCATGCTTGAGATATATTGAATGGAATGACTCAATTGTAACACCCCGAAAATTAGGCAAAAGAATTAATAACAGTAAATTTAAATAAAATAAGGACTAAAATGAAATTTTCACAAACATTCAAATTTGGCAACAAAACGTACGTCATTGCGTTCCTAGTAATTTTCTATATAATTTTCATACATGATACTTTAAAATTGGAGTTAGTACCAAGAAGTTATAGATATTTGGTAGTTTGAAAACAAAATAAATCAAAAATGAAAACTTACCTAATAAAACAATGTCACTGGTCGTCACCCTAGGGTGCGTCGATCGACATAACGTGGTCGACCAATCTACACTAGCAGTCGACTGTTGATGTATATTTTTGACAACCTGAAGCAATGACCAAATGGAGATGATTGAACCAGATATTTTTCTTTACTGCTAAGTAACTGATGTGCATTCAGGATGAAACAAAAGTTACCCAGGATAATGTAACGATCCAGGTTTTGAGTCAAAAATTTAAATTGGTAATTAAAATAATTTTTTTAATTAAATTTTGAATTAATTTGAATTTTTCAAACTAAATAAGATATGTGATTGTTTATTTATATAAATAGATTGTAATTTGAAATTTGAGTTTGAAATTTTCCAAAAAAATACATAATATATGTTGTTTATTTATATATATGTATAAAATTGATTTTTAATTAAATTTTAAATTTGAAATTCAAGAATAAATATCTTGGAAGATAAACTGAATTTGAATACTCTATATTTTAAAGATAATAAAAGTTTGTTTTCTAATATTAATATATACATATATATATATATGGAAGTTATATTTTAAATTTAATATAATACTTTTCAAAAGTTATTCAAAGTTAATCATATATTTTCAAAAACATTTAAGATAGATATTTATTTATTTAAAAGGAATAGTTATTTGAATTTAAAAATTGAAATAAGATTTAATATAAAGATTTAAAATACTTTTTCTCTTAAAATGAAAAAATATAGTTTGCATATTTATAAATTTAAAATAAAATACATGTGAAAATACTTAAATTTAAGAATTATGAAATTTGTAAAATTATATAAACATAAGAATGCATATATTAAACTAAATTGAAAATAATACATAAATATAATTTGTATAAGGATATAAACATAAATTTATATATATGCATAACTACTTAATGAAATATAAGGGTTTAAAACAAAGTTTAAAAATTAGGGTTTAAACATAAAAACGGATATTTAAGACATTTGTAAAATGATTATACGAGCAATTAACAAGTGTAGAATAATTTTTGTCATGCATTTACAAGTGTTAATATAGATAACAAGTGGCAACCTTATTTCTTTAAGATTATAATAAAAATCAAAATGTTTAAACCAGGCAGCTCATTTTCTCTTCATTCCCTATCTCTTTCATTCATTTTCAAACCTGTAAAACCAAAAACATAAGGAAATCAAACCTGGAAATAAGTTTCAATGTTCAATTTCAAAACATGAAGACAGTAAACAAGCTTTCGAAAAAATTCAAAACCTAGGAATCAAACTAAAATCAAAACAAGTTCAGACTCAACTCAAATCTGAAGCATGCAAGTTAATTTTTTTCAAAACAACTTCAAATTGTTTCAACAATAATCAAGCAACCAAAACAATCTTCAACTTGGGGATTAAATCTTCACGATCAAAGCATCTCAGTTTCAAATACATCAGGTTCCAAATTCAAAATCAAGCCTGTTCCTCTGTTCATTTTTTCCAGGTGAGCAAACTCTTTAAATCTGCCATTTTGTCTTGATATTTGGATAATACTTGAAAGTGTGATGGTTTGTATGAATGTTTTTTTCTGACAAATGGTTGAATTCCTCTGTATATATGGTGTGCATGCTTGTATATGTAAAATATTTGTCTCTGTTAAAAACCATAGAAGCAAAATCCACTTAATGAATGCAAATGCTCATTATCTAATCAACTTAAAGTTATGATTTCTAAATGAAAATTGTTTGTAACAATGAAACACCATTTTTAAAAACAAATTTAAGTATTTAAATTAGGTAATTACCTCGGAAAAAATAAATTATAGTGTTGATTATATATATGTCAAAAGTAAAATGTTTGGATTTCAAGTTTGGATCGTGGGATCAGATTTGTATTGCAAAACTACGAATTTTAAAAATAAAATCATGATTTTTAGTTTCGATTGGAGGTAGAATCCTCGAGTTGAACGGAAAAGGAATTAGTCGATTTTCGACGATTAATGAAGAATTGGGCTTCGGGTTTAGTACTGGAGGAAGTTAAGTGATGATGGTTACAGGAAAAATGCTCGTCGAATTTTTAGTACACCATGGAGGTGGCGCGACAGGGATTTAGGGTTGTTCGAGCAGTTTTGGTCGATGAGGTGGTCAAGTCAATTGTGTGGTCGTTGGGGAACTAGAGGTGATCGGACCGGGGGGAAAAGCTTCGTGGGTCATCGGAGCAACTACGGTCGGAGTCACTTGGGTTCTGGCGTCGTCACACGGCGGGGCGAGGCTATTTGGTAAATGGGGTTGATTCTAGAAAAATTATCGAGTATCTAAGTTTCAATTTCTGATGAGATCACTGGAGCTGGGTGGTATGGGTCATCGAGTCCATCGCCGACGACATGTGGGAGGTTGCAGCATCGATCGCCGTTGCTCCGACGGCTCGTGCACGTGCACACGAGACAAGGTCGTGTTAGTAGTCTGGATTCGAGGAAGAAAGAATTTGCCTCGGGTATTGCCGTGGGAGAATGGATTGCTAGCTTGCGTATGTGCTTGGGTAGGTTAGTGTGAGATAATGGGTTTAGCCAATTTTGAAAACTTAAACCAAATTAAAGAAAAAAATAGTGTGGCTCGGAGAAGGTTCGAGTAAATCTGTATTCTGCTTCGGGATGGACTCAAGTTATCTCGGGTAGAAGCAGTAACAGAATTTTAAATCAATCAAGTTTTGAATTATTTTCTTAAACAAATTTTCTTTTAAATGATAAATATTGTATTTTATTTTGGAATTAGCTAAAGGTTTTAAAATGAATTATTTTAATTAATCAAGCTTTAAGTGTTTTTATATGTATATACTTCCATTTATTAATTCTTAAGATTATTTTAAATAAAAAATTAATAGCTTAATTAAGAGGTTAATTATGAAGATAAAATGTTTTTAGTTATTAAGTGGCTTGAGAATATAAGTAAATTCATTAGTTAATAATAAATTTATGCGAAGGTTAAATTTTTAAAGTCAATCGTTTTTAAGATTAAATTTGATTTGGTTTTAAAATAATTTTGTATTAGGTAAATTATTTGATTTAAATCCTTGAGAATTTTTAAATATAATTAAATTAATTAAGAGTTAAGTAATTAATCAAGATAAATGGGTTATCTTTTGATTAATTAAGGTTTAGAGTAATTTCTTGATGTAATTAATTTAAAAGATAATGACAATAACTTAATGTAATTAATAAAATATTATTACTTAATGTAATGAAAGAATAATTAATTAAGGTTAATTAATGTGAAGTAATTAACCGTAATTTATTTACTTAAAGATAATTACTTAATGAGATTAATGTAGTATGATTACTTAATATAATTAATAAAGAGTATCACTTAATATAATTAAAGGATAATTACTTTATGTAATTACAATAAAGGATAATTAATTAATTAAGATTAATTAGTTAAAGGTAATTAATTACTTAAAGATAATTACTTAATTAAAAAGTAATTAGTGATTAAAGTTGAGAAATCAAGTAATTAAAGGATAATTACTCAATGTAACTAATTTGTGATTTATTAATATAGGTGATTAGAGATAATCACTTATTGTAATTAATTAAGGATAATTAATTAAATTGTAATTAATTAAGGGATAATAATTTATGTAATTAATTAAGAATAATTAATTGAAGAATAATTAAATAATTAAAGGTTAATTATTTAATGATTAAAGGTTAATTGATTTATTAATCATGGTGGATTAATTAATAATTAAAGGTTAATTAATTTATCATCAAAGGTTAATTAATTAATGATCAAAGGTTAATTAATAGTTAAGGTTTGTATTTAATTAATGTTAATTAACCAGGATTAATAATTTATTCATAAGTAATCAATATGATAAATTGATTAGTTGATCTTACTTATGAATGTTTGGATTGTATTGAATGTTTGAATTGTTTGATATCCTTGAATTATGAATTGATAATGGTTGTGCTTGAATAGATAATGGTTGTGATATGTTGTTGTGAGTAAAACCCCTGGATTACACCACACACACAAATATGGATTTCACCGGAAATCGGTGAAGTCACAGATACTTTAATGTAATATTATTTTTATTCAAAATGATTTAAAAGATGAATTTTGAATCCAAACGGTTTTGGAAATGGAATTGAATTGAATATGAAAAGCTTTTGAAAAGGAAGTTTTGAAATTTGAAATTTAGTTTGAATACAATATATCATGTTTAAGCGTTGAAATTATTTTGGAAAATATTACTTGACAGGGTATACAAGTTATACAATATATATATATATATATGGATTTTAAACCATTTTGAAGTATATTGAATAAATTAATTTGGGAATTTAAATTTAATGCAAATAGAACTTGTCGATGATACGGCAGTTCGCAAAAATTTCTAGTTTATATTTTAAAGGCTATAACTTGTGTATGTTTAATCGGATTTTTCTGAAACGAAAAGTAGTAGTTTTCAAATGATAATGGTTTTCATATAACGAAAGAACTTCCAGTTTTTATTGAAAAGATTTCAAGTCTGAAATGGAATTGTTTTGAAAGCTATCTTTGTGAAAGATCGGTGAACCTTGTTTTAAATTAAAGAGGATCTTAAAAGGGTGAATCTTTTGTTTTAAAAGATAAAAATTGGAAATTTGTTTAAACCATTCAAAAGAAAGGTTTTGGGCTTAAGTTGTCACCTAACTAAGATCCCACTAGATCCATATGCTTTTTAAAATAAGCGCTCATTATTCGGTTTAGCCCGGAGAGGACTTTATGTCATATAACCCATTCCGATTAATGATACGACGAAATGGATAGCATTTGAAGACCGATGGTGAAGACCGGGTATTTTCGAGAAGAAAGGATTACCTGTCGAATGCCTCTGCACTGAATCGCATCAGTATAGAGATCTCTATATGTGATGGGGAGTCCAATCGGGATTGTGAATACCCAGATTGCAAGGGCTTATTTGAAGTTCCTTAGGTTCCGTTCGAACCCGGAATGGACTTGTATGGATGTATGTCTGACATTACACTTTGAGTTATAAAGTTGGTTTCTATCAAATACATTTCTGATTGGTGGCGGAGAATTTATTCTCCTAGCTTAACACTCTTCTCTGAGACGTACGAGCTCAGAGGTTATGTAGTTGATGGTTACTAGTGATACGTTCCCAATTTGGTAATGTGGCATGCTACGTGCTGCTGATCATTTGTTGATCAAAGCATGGATTTTGTGAAAAGTGTAGCTTTGTGAATGAGACCTCGCCAGACCTCACACCTCGGAAATGGTCAAAACAGGAAGAATGCGGCAAGGTTATCAGGGTCGTGCCCTTTAAGGTATGTCCATTTCCTTCTGGATAAAAGCGGTACCATGGAATTGAGCCTAGATACTTAACTTATGTGGTTGCTGCAAATTTGTTACTTTGTGGTTGTTGGTGTTGAGAGCTCTCGGATAAAGGTTGGTGACGACCGAGGGATGGCATTACTCGTGACAGTTAGTTACCTAGTTACAGAGGTAACCCGACCTTGTGTTGGTAGAGAGCTGGTTAAGTTCTCGGGGTATCCCTCCAAAGGCATACCCATGTGGCAGAGGAAGTTCCTTAGCCTGACCATTTGTTTGAAATCCTAAGAAACAATGCGAGCCTTGTACGATAGTTGTATAACCTGCCATGGAATGTGGTGGTAACCTGCTGTTGAACATGGTAGCTATAGTAAGCATGGGACGAAATGTGGTATGCTGGCTAAGATTAATATTATACTTTTGAAATGTTTTCTACACTATGCGCTAATAATAATATCAAAAGGATTTTGTGTATCAAGCATTGTTTGACTATCATAAGGAGAAATCTCATCCAATTGTGTGCTTGCATTGTTTGTACGGGGAGGCCTTATGATAGTTTCATTTTCCAAAAAGCATTGCGGATTTCTTTTTAAATTCTTTTTGCTTGTTCTTTTCAAAGAAAACTGTGTTTGTTTGCTCATCCCAGTCCCATGACTGACCTAGAGTTTATTGTTCCCTTTCTAAACTCTAGATGCCCATAATTTTCCACACGGGCAGCCTGGAGTCATATTTTAAGATAATCGGTTAGTAAACATAGTTTTTGGCAATCTTTGAATTTTGGCAATCGCATTGGGCATCGGATTTGCTCAAGTTCAGCATGACGATGGTTCGAGCTTGAAGTTTAGAATTTGGCATTAGAGATGCAGTTGTTGGATTCATTTGGAAAACCATTTGGCTGATTTTTTCCGCTGTTGTACTTCAACTTTTCTCTAATGTTATTCTGTCGTATCAGATGTTGTATCTATTGTGTATCAATATAATCATTCTTTTTTTCCGTTGTGTTATTATACTTAATGTGTTATAAGCTCCGACGAACCAGATTCAACGTTTGAATCTCCGGCATTCGAATATGGATAATGTATTTGGGTGTCGATTTTCGAAGGTCGGGTCAGAGTCGTCACATTTGGTATCAGAGCTGAAGGTTGAGTAAGAACTTTAGCTCAGGAGTATAACACATTAGGTGACTCATTAGAGATAAGGTTATAAATACCCTAGAATGAGTATATCCCTAAGATATCTTGTCCATATGCCTCAGTAAATTCTCTTATTATTCACTGATAGTGAGTATGAGTGCAAGAAGAGGATGAGGTAGGGGATAGGGAAGTACCACTACAAATGGTCAATACCCTTAACAACAAGAAAAAAACTTTTCTCATCAATCTCTTTGATCATCATTCAATTTCAATTCTTTAATTGCTTCATGGAAGCTACAAGAAGAAGCTTCGGTGTGATGGTGGCCCTGCGAATCATTGTAGATAAATTCCTATTTTGTATTTTTTCCATCAATTCCTATCATTCTTAACTTTAATGAATCTGAAATTTATTTGAAATAAATTGATTAATAAAATATAAAGCTAAAATGAATAGTATCTATTTGTCTATTCTTTTGAGTCTCGATATGTTCTACGAGTGTTTAGTTATCCTTCGGACTAACCAATGCCCTTGCATATTTCATAGATCTGGCGACCCGAGTATCTTGTGAAGTATTGAATGAGTTTGCTCTCGTATTTGTTAATATTCTGATTTGGTAAGCCAAATGTATAATTAATATTCAGTGTGATTTGATAAATCATCTCTCCATCCTTCTATATTCATTTGTTGTCTCCCTGTCTAGCGAATTTCGGGGATGAAATTTTCTTAAGGGTGGAATCTGTAACGATCCTGGTTTTGAGTCAAAAATTTAAATTGGTAATTAAAATAAATTTTTGAATTAAATTGTGAATTAATTTGAATTTTTCAAATTAATAAGATATGTGCCTATTTATTTATATAAATAGATTGTAATTTGAAATTTGAGTTTGAAATTTTTCAAAAAAATAAATAATATATGTTGTTTATTTATATATATCTATAAAATTGAGTTTGAGTTGAATTTTAAATTTGAAATTCAAGAATAAATATCTTGGAAGATAAATTAAATTCAAATACTCTATATTTTAAAGATAATAAAAGTTTGTTTTCTAATATTAATATATATACATATATATATATTTGGAAGTTATATTTTAGATTCAATATAATACTTTTCAAAAGTTATTCAAAGTTAATCATATATTTTCAAAAACATTTGAGATAGATATTTATTTATTTACAAGGAATAGTAACTTCAGTTTAAAAATTGAAATTAAATTTAATATAAAGTTTCAAAATACATTTTCTCTTAAAATGAATAAATATAGTTTGTATATTTGTAAATTTAAAATATAATGCATGTGAAAACACTTAAATTTAAGAGTTATGACATTTGTAAAATTATATAAACATAAGCATGAATATATTAAACTAAATTAAAAATAATACATAAATATAATTTGTATAAGGATATAAACATAAATTGTCATATATGCATAAGTACTTTAATAAATAAAAGGGTTTAAAACCAAGTTTATAAATTAGGGTTTGAATATAAAAATGGATATTTAAGACATTTGTAAAATGATTATACAAGCAATTAACAAGAGTAGAATAATTTTTGTC
Source organism: Allium cepa (assembly GCA_030765085.1). NCBI lineage: Eukaryota > Viridiplantae > Streptophyta > Magnoliopsida > Asparagales > Amaryllidaceae > Allium > Allium cepa. The sequence continues at coordinate 189,225,477 of CM060929.1, read as the reverse complement.
ATGCATTTACAAGTGCTAGTATAGATAACAAGTGACAACCCTATTTCTTTAAGATTATAATAATAATCAAAATGTTTAAACCAGGCAGATTATTTTCTCTTCATTCCCTATCTCTTTCATTCATTTTCAAACCTGTAAAACCAAAAACAGAAGGAAATCAAACCTGGAAATAAGCTTCAGCTTTCAATTTCAAAACCTGAAGACAGTAAACGAGCTTTCAAAAAGAATAAAAAATAAATTCAAAACCTGGGAATCAAACTAAATCAAAACAAGTTCAGACTCAACTCAAATCTGAAGCATGAAAGTTAACTTTTTTCAAAACAACTTTAACTTGTTCCAACAATGATCAAACAACCAAAACAATCTTCAACCTGGGGTTTAAATCTTCAGGATCAAAGCATCTTAGTTTCAAATACATCAGGTTCTAGATTCAAAATCAAGCTTGTTCCTCTATTCAATTTTTTACATGTGAGCACCCTTAAATCTGCCATTTTATCATGATATTTGGATAATGCTTGAAAGCGTGATGGTTTATATGAATGTTTTATCTAAAAAATGGTTGAATTCCTCTGTGTATATGGTGTGCATGCTTTTACATGTAGAATATTTGTCTCTGTTAAAAACCACAGGCACAAAATCCACTTAATGAATGCAACTGCTCATTATCTAATCAACTTTAAGTTAAAATTTCTGAATGAAAATTGTTTGTAACAACGAAATACCATTTTTTAAAAATAAATTTAAGTATTTAAATTAGGTAATTACCTCGGAAATAATAAATTACATTGTTGATCATATATGTGTCAAAAATAAAAAGTTTGCATTTGTATCATGGGATCAGATTCGTGTTGCAAAACTATGAATTTTAAAAATAAAATCATGATTTTTAGTTTCGATCGGAGGTAGAATCTCGAGTTGAACGGATAAGGCAAATTAGTCAATTTTCGAAGATCAATGAAGAATTGGGCTTCAGGTTTAGTAATGGAGGACGTTCAAGCGATGATGGTTATTGGAAAAATGCTCGTCGAATTTTTAGTCCACCTTAGAGGTGGCGCGACAAGCAGTTTTGGTCGATGAGGTGGTCGAGTCAATTGAGTGGTCGTAGGGGAACTAGAGGTGATCAGACCATGGGGAAAAGCTTCGTGGGTCATTGGAGCAACTATGGTCGGAGTCGCTTGGGTTCTGACGTCGTCACGCGGCAGGGCGAGGCGATTTGGTAAACATGGTTGATTCTAGAAAAATTATCGAGTAGATAAGTTTCGATTTCCGATGAGATCACCGGAGCTGGGTGGTGTGGGTCGTCGAGTCGATCACCGACGACATGTGGGGGGTTGCAGCATCGATCGTCGTGGCTTCGGTGCCTCATGCATGTGCACACGAGACAAGGTCGTGTCAGTAGTCTGGATTCGAGGAAGAAAGAGTTTGCCTTGTGTATTCCCATGGGAGAATGGATTGCTGGCTCGAGTAAGTGCTCGGTTAGGTTAGTGTAAGATAATGTGTTTATCCAGTTTTGAAAACTTAAACCAAATTAAAGTTAAAAAAAGTGTGGCTCGGGAAAGGGTCGAGAAAATCTGTATTCTGCTTCGGAATGGACTCGAGTTATCCCGGGTAGAAGCAGTAACAGGTTCAAATTTTCAAACAAATCAAGTTTTAAATTTTAAATCAATCAAGTTTTGAATTATTTTCTTAAAGAAATTTTCTTTTAAATGATAAATATTGTATTTTAGTTTGGAATTAGCCAAAGGTTTTTAAATGATTATTTTAATTAATCAAGTTTTAAGTGTTTTTATATGTATATACTTCCGTTTATTAATTCTTAAGATTATTTTAAATAAAAATCTAATATCCTAATTAAAAGGTTAATTATGAAGATAAAATGTTTTTAATTATTAAGTGGCTTGAGAATATAAGTGAACTCAGTGGTTAACAATAAATTTATACAAAGGTTAAATTTTTAAAGTCAATCGTTTTTAAAATTAAATTTGATTCGGTTTTAAAATAATTTTGTATTAGGTAAATTATTTTATTTAAATCCTTGAGTATTTTTAAATATAATTAAATTATTTAAGAGTTAAGTAATTAATTAAGACAAATGGGTTATCTTTTGATTAATTAAGGTTTACAGTAATTTCTTGATGTAATTAATTTAAAAGATAATGATAATTGCTTATCATAATTAATAAAAGATTATTACTTAATGTAATTAAAGGATAATTAATTAATTAAGGTTAATTAATGTGATGTAATTAAGGGTAATTTATTTACTTAAAGATAATTACTTAATGAGATTAATTTAGTATCGTTACTTAATATAACTAATAAAAGTGTATTACTTAATATAATTAAAGGATAATTACTCTGTATAATTACAACAAAGAATAATTGATTAATTAAGATTAATTAATTAAAGGTAATTAATTACTTAAAGATAATTACTTAATTAAAAAGTAATTAATTAATGATTAAAGTTGAGAAATCAAGTAATTAAAGGATAATTACTCAATGTAATTAATTTGTGATTTATTAATATACGTGATTAGGGATAATCACTTATTGTAATAAATTAAGGATAATTAATTAAATTGTAATTAATTAAGGGATAATTAATTTATGTAATTAATTAAGGATAATTAATTAAAGAATAATTAAATAATTAAATGTTAATTATTTAATTATTAAAGGTTAATTGATTTATTAATTATGGTTGATTAATTAATAATTAAAGGTTAATTAATTTACCATTAAAGGTTAATTAATTAATGATTATCGGTTAATTAATAGTTAAGGTTTGTAATTAATTAATGTTAATTAACCAGGATTAATAATTTATTCATAAGTAATCAATATGATAAATTGATTAATTGATCTTACTTATGAATGTTTGGATTTTATTGAATGTTTGAATTATTTGATATCCTTGATGTATGATACTCTGTGATATTAATTGTGTGAATTGAGCTGTGAACTGTGATTTTTTGTCTGTGGTGAATTTACATATTTATCTGCGAATCTATGAATGAAGATAAACATTATAGGATTATACCGCTTAACCATATTGTTGTGCTTGAATTGATAATGGTTGTGATATGTTGTTGTTGTGAGTAAAACCCCTGGACTGCACCACACACATACATATATGGATTTCTAGGGAAATCTGTTACGTCACAGATATTTTGAATATAATAATATTTTATTCAAAATGATTTTAAAAGATGAATTTTGAATCCAAATGGTTTTGAAAATGGAATTGGATTGAATATGAAATGCTTTTGAAAAGGAAGTTTTGAAATTTGAAATTTAGTTTGAATACAATATATCCCGTTTAAGCTTTAAAATTATGTTGGAAAATAAGATTTAAAAGGGTATACAAGTTATACAATATATATATGTAGATTTTAAACCACTTTGAATTATATTGAATAAATTATTTTGGGAATTTAAATTTAATGCAAATAGAACCTGCCGTGGCAGTTTGTTAAATTTCTAGTTTATATTTTAAAGGCTATAACTTGTGTATATTTAATCAGATTTTTCCGAAACAAAAAGTATTTGTTTTTCAAACAATAATGGCTTTCCTATAACGAAAGAACTTCCTATTTTTGTTGAAAAGATCTTAAGTTTGAAATGGAATTGTTTTGAAAGCTATCTTTGTGAAAGATTGGTGAACCCTGTTTGAAATTGAAGAGGATCTTAAAAGGGTGAATTTTTTGTTTTAAAAGATAAAAAGTGGAAATTTGTTTAAACCATTAAAAAGAAAGGTTTTAGGCTTTAAGTTGTGACTTAACTAAGATCTCACTATATCCATATGCCTTTTAAAATAAGCACTCGTTATTCGGTTTAGCCGAGAGAGGACTTTATGTCATATAACCCATTTTGAATAATGATACGACAAAATGAATAGCATTTGAAGACCGGTGGTGAAGGCCTGGTGTTTTCGAGAACGAAAGGATTACCTGTCGAATGTTTCTGCACTGAGTCGTGCCGGTATAGAGATCTCAATATGTAATGGGGAGTCCAATCAGGATTGTGAATACCTGAATTGCAAGGGATTCTTTGATGTGCCTTCGGTTCCATTCAAACCCGGAACGGACTTGTATGGAAGTATATCTGACGTTACACTTTGAGATATAAAGCTGGTTTCTATCAAATACATTTCTGTTTTGTGGCGGAGAATTATTCACTTATCTTAATACCCTTCTCTGAGATGTACGAGTTTAGAGGTTATGTAGTTGATGGTTACTAGTGATACATTCCCAATTTGGTAATGTGGTATGCTAAGTGTTGCTGATCATTTGTTGATCAAAGCATGGATTTTGTGAAAAGCGTAGCTTTGTGGACGAGACCTCGTCGGACCTCACACCCCGAAAATGGTCAAAACAGGAAGAATGCGGCAAGATTATGTGGGTCGCGCCCTTTAGGGTATATCCATTTCCTTCTGGATAAAAGCAGTATCATGGTATGGAGCCCAGATACTTAACTTATGTGGTTTCTGCAAATTTGTTGCTTTGTGGTTGTTGGTGTTGAGAGCTCTCGGATAAAGGTTGGTGACGACCGAGGGATGGCACTACTCGTGATAGTTAGTTACCTAGTTACAGAGGTAACCCGGCGTTGTGTTGGCAGAGAGCTCGTTAAGTTCTCAGTGTGTCCCTCCAGAGGCTTACCCATGTGGCATATGAAGTTCCTTAGTCTGACCCTTTGTTGGAAATCTAAAGAAATAATACGTGCCCTATACGGTTTTAGTTGTATAACCTGCTATGGAATGTGGTGGTAAACTGCTATTGAACATGGTAGTTATAGGCATACGACGAAATGTGGTATTATACTTTCAAAATATTTTATGCGCTATGCACTAATAATAATGTCAAAAGGATTTTGCGTATCTAGCATGTTTGACTACCATAAGGAGAAATCTCCTCCAATTGTGTGCTTGCATTGTGTGCGGGGGGAGGCCTTATGATAGTTTCATTTTCCAAAAAGCATTGCCGATTTCTTTTTAAATTCCTTTTGTTTGTTTTGTTAAAAGAAAACTGTTTTTGTTTGCTCATACCAGTCCCATGACTGGCCTGGAGTTTATTGTTCCCTTTCTAAACTCTAGGTGCCCACGATTTTCCACACGGGCAGACTAGAGTCATATTTTCAGATAATCAGCTAGTAAACATAGTTTTTGGCAATCTTTAGATTTTGGAAATCGCATTATGCACCAGATTTTCTCAAGTTCAGCATGACGGTGGTTCGATCTTGAAGTTTAGAGTTTGGCATTGGTGATTTAGCTGTTGGATTCTTTTGGAAAACCATTTGGCTGATTCTTTTCACTGTTGTAGTTCTACTTTGCTCTGATCTTATTCTGTTTATCAGAATGTTGTATCTATTGTGTATCAATAAAATCATTCATTTTTTGCGCTTTTATGTTATAATTAATGTGTTATAAGCTCTGGGGAACCAGATTCGGCGTTTGAATCTGCAATATTCGAAACGGGTGATGTATTTGTGTGTCGATTTTCGAAGGTCGAGTCAGGGTCGTCATGGATAAATCTGACGCTCCATGTTAACTCCAAACCGCTATAAACAAACACCTAACTTAACCCTAATTTCATTAGAAAATTTACACCATATACTGAAACTCCGCCAAAATTTCTTCTATCAACTTACAAAATTTCGTTGAAAAACAAATTAAAAACAAAGTGAAGAAAATAACTAGTAATCGGTCCAAGGAAGGGACAAACTAGGGTTGTCGATTCTCCGACATGTTTTAGAGTTAGATCTTGGATCCAAGATGATTGCAAACAAGTTTAATAAGTTAATTATTTATAGTTAAATTTAATCTATTTTATTTAATCTAAGATGCTAGTAATCAAATTGTAAACCCTAACTATTTAAATCAGTGACTTGAATTAGTAATTGAAATTGGGATAAATTGGCTAATATAATTCTAACTTAAGTTAAACCCCTCTTGCAACTGAATAGAAATCCCCATAAATTGGTTAATGCAAAATTAAACTATTATATTTTAATCGGTATAAATATGTGATTTTTTAAATTATTAAAAAGTACGATAAAATGAAAAGATTGGTCATTATAAATGGATGCTTAGAGTTCACTGTGCAAGTCAAAATTGATGAAATTATTAAATTATTAAAATCAAACAAACAAAATCAGAAAGTCCTAACACTTGTACTATGACCGACCATATGTTCGTCTGAAATGCTCGACTGATAAGGTGTAGCGATCGACCGGTTGATGGTCAAAATGCATAATTTAAACCTTTCCCTAAGGCCCTAGTTTTAAGTTATTGTTAATTGTTTATATATTGCTTATATATAAATGGATATTAGGACTAGGAGGGGGAAGTTACCTACAGAATGATGTTAGGATGATGTTGATTGGGTAAATGTAATTAATTTACCGGTGGTCAACTATTCGACAGGGGGCGATTCTACCACAAATGGTAATCCCAGGATGTTTTATGGTGGACACACAACATTGACTGATGCCTGATGAAGTGTGGGGGTCCAACAAACAGGAGTTCCTTGGTATTCATTATTTATTACATGTGTAGTGCTTGGTATTGATGGATCCTTGCGCATGCAATAAGAGGAGTATGCTACGATTGTGAGGCGGACATGAATGTTGACGGTGAAACTTTTCGGCAAGTCAATACTATGGACCCTCCCATTAATGGTAACTAAGGGATGTGTAGTTATAGTTGTGAGAAATTTATTCCCATGTGGAAATTGTAGGATAGCCTAAGCAAAGTAGTTATGCGCGGTCATATTATGTGAAGTGTCATGAGGGAAATGGTTGGATAACCCTATGTTGGAAAAGCCATATTAGATATAACAGATCAGCTACTGAGGTTTTATTAGTTGTTCGATCCTTGTAAGAGCCTATGCAAGCTACTAGCGTAGGTATATGTTAAGTCAAACTCTTGAGGAAAACAAATAAAGTAACCCATGGACACATGTATGACACCCTAGGTCACACAGTGTAGTGTTAAATAAACTGCACCTGATAATCATATGTTAAACATGTACTTATTCAATAGACTTTTGTCTGACCGACCCCTTTTCCTTTTTTCCCTACCACGGAAGGACAGGGCAGCAGGTGATTTGGGCTGATTTTATTACATAAAGAGGCAAGCTCATTATAAGAGTTGTTTTTCCTTTATTTACTCTATAGGTAAAATTGTCTATCGAACAGCACTTAGTATTTATTTTCTCAATGAGTGGTATTTTTTTACTCTGTATTTGACTACGTACTATTTTTCTAAGACTTTGGTTTGAGATGTTTTCCGAGATGGTTATTTTATATACCATTGTGAGTTCTGAAAGTGTAGTATATCTTAGATCATATCTGCTTACTTTTAGTCTCTTTAATGTTATAAAAACCGGATACCCTATACTTCTTGCCATCGATGCGAGTCTGAAAGTCATCCTAGACTTTAGATCAGTGTGCTGAGGGGTATGAGTTATCACATTAGCTATTAGCATAGAAGGTGTATGGACTAGAGGATTGTCTAAGTCCATTACAATTGGTCATTCGCCTAGTGAAGGAGCAAGACCATGAGGATGTTGGCCTAGAATGGCTTGTTGTTGGACTTCCCAGTTATATAATGCTTGGCCTCAGATAGAGTAGACATTGAAGCTTGAGCAGTAGAAGAGCCCGCCTCATGAAGGGTAGAAGGGTCAGTGCTAACCTTAAGGCAACGAGATCATCGTGTCATTTTGAACTGAAAATTTTGATTGAAAACATGATTAGGTTTGTTTAGCTTAAATGAAATTACTTTAATCAAAACAAACATAGTCGATGCACAAAATCTAAAAAATTTCTACATGTGTTGACCAGTTGAATTATGCACAACAGCCACGGCACTATGAGGTGTCATTCTATATAGTGTGTGCCTTTTGTTTAGAGCATAGTGCATGCGAACACTCTTAGTAGGTAGCCAGCTCAGGTTGGTAAACGAACTCTATCACAAGATGGATCTGTGTACCATATTTTATCTGTTATCATAGAGTGTATGATAACAGGCTTGTTTTCCAAAGCGATATAGATTTTTCTTTGCAAGAACACATGATCATGAAGGTCAACATGAAATAATGACTTATATGTTCTATTCGAGTCCCTGTAATGCATTATTCCTCGAACCGTCCCAACAAAATCGAGCCGCTCGACAAAATTGATTGCATCACTACCGTTTTGGAGAATTCATTCCTTATGCATTCAGCCTTAGAAAGAACTCGCGTGATAGCCTTGGGACCTCGAGAATAATATGAAACAAAATGAATTGAAAAAAACCTAGGCGCACACCCAAGTTTGCTTGTTGCCAATTTCATGAAGTACGAGCCATTCCCAACACCATTACCCCAATTTGGTCATGCATAGCAAAGCAACCACATAAAATTGACCTTGTTTGTAAAGCGGCAAGTTGGTGCATGTAGTAGCGTTGGTGATAAAGGCAACACCCACAACATCAAAATTGAAGTCAAAGCCACCTACGGTTAATTCGAGATATGAGAAAATAGGGAAATTTTGAATAATTCGATGCCAAGTTGGTGGTTGATAGTAGTCAAATTGGCTACAATGAAGTGGGGGTAATGTTTGGAGCAATTAACAACTATGGTTGCACTAGCGATTGTGGTAAATTCGACGATTGGAATAAAAGTACTTAAAGGAACCTGATAATATTCCAAATGAAGGTGAAATGAAAATTTGGCTATGTATTTGTATTTATAACATCCTTTAAAAATCATGTCGGTGCAGATATAATTTGATCGCTATTGATATGCTTTATATGGCATAACAAAGAAAAAGAAAAGGAAGGCCTACTTGTTGAAGGTACGATGTGGCTTCTAGAATGAAGAGAACTTCAACTTAGTTGATGAATCAAGATTGGTACGCCAACTATTTGAAGTGATGAATGAACATTCTTGGTATTAATACGATGCTTCAGAAATGATGATTGGCTGACCAATGACTTGTGCAATTAGGACTATATCGCTTATCTTGATCCATAGCATGCTTTTTTTTCATGAAAGCATACTTTAGGAGGAAAGTGTTATCCTGGAACTGAGGAACTTCCAAGTGAATTCAAAAATCAAAGTAAAGACGACAATGGTTTAAGAACTTGGGATAATGCTCCGGATGATAAGATAAAGCAACACCTAATTTTCGAAATCAAATTGAGCAAGTCTATCATAGTTGGTATCGACCACAAATGTGGTTGGTACCAAATTGATTTCAAGATGAGACCTACTTATGAAATTGGAAGCTTGGGATATGTAATTACGGTACATCATGTACTTCTAAAATGAGAAAATATGCTCGGTACCAGCCATATTTTGGTCAACATTGACATGATTTTATTTCACGAATATGACTCATTTTTCCTCTTTAGCTTCATGAATCTGAAAATATGCATTTTCTTCCATGATCCAGCGACTATAGCAGATGATTTTAACTATAGTTATGGTATTTAGAGCAACATGAAGCGACTTTTATTAACATTCAGATCTTTGAGCCCTCATCTTCGTACTCTTAACTCCATAAAACCATCTTGGTCGCAAATTGCTACAAAACCCGAGAATACTTTGTTTTCTAGATTTAGTTCATTGTAAATCATTTATACTCATGATATATCCATTACCAATAAGACTAAGTGGACATAGGAACTTGATTTGATCGAGACACTATAAAAATTTATGTGTTCTTATTCTTCTCTTCCATTTTCTATTGATTTACTATCATATTTGATAAATTTGAGGTGTTTTGTCAATTTTTGACCTAAAAAGTTGTTTTATATATACACATAAAAAGAATTTAGCATGCCCTTAGAAAATGTGTAAGACTAAATTGTGTATTTCGGCATTATTTTTTTGATCATATTTCAAAATCAATAAATAAATGCAAACTAATATGTTAATAAATCATTCAAACATATTTGATTATACCAATTATATAAGCATAAGCAATATATCAAACACAATACATTCAAAAATAAATGGTGTGGTAAGTTTTAATATCATATAACATCACCGTAAGCATAAAATTCCATTAGTGACAAAACAACACTACCACCGATGTTTGAAATTCATATATTACACTTTTTTCTCAAGTTGCCATGACTTTCACTTTATATTCAGCCAGATTAATTTGTAAAGTAGATACACATGAATGGTAGTACATAAGAAATGGATAATGTCCCTTCTAAAACAAATAAGTATCAACCTAATTATAAGACAATATTATAGGGTCATATCTGTTAGAACCTTACTTTTAATGTTTTGATAATGATAGCTGTATAAATTATATCTCTATATTATTGAATTATTTTAGAAAAATCTTCTAATGATTATAGCATTGAAGATGATAAAATCTATGAAGACGCAAAGAAAATCGACAAGGAATAAATAATTGTAAGCACTCTTGTATTTTTAGTCTTAGAAGTCCATAATGTTAAAACCCATTCTAGTAGTACATGTGCGCATACAATATATTTTTTATGCAATAAGTTTATTTTTTTAACAAACGTTTTAAAATTGTTAACCAGATTTTATTTGAAACTAATAGGCAAACGGTTAACACCTCAAACAGGAGAAGTTATCTAAAACATCAATTAGTCGATCGATCTATTTTAAAGGGTCGACCATTCGAGTAGTTTTTTAACTATTCAATTTTGGTTGAAATGGTACAAAATAATGATAAATAGTCGATGATTCATAGTTAAAGAGTTGACTAATATGCTAAGGAGTCAACTTTATAAGTGCAAAGAGTCGAATGTTGAATTGTAATGACTAGTTTTTTTAACTTTTTTGAAAATAAACACTTCTATCAATTTTGAAAATCCATCTTCTTTTGCAAAGTGTTGTAGCCAATTTCAATGAGTATTATTATTCAAAAATGATTGCAACTTTTCAATAAGACATTTCGTAACTATATAAATGAGTTTTTGATCAGTAGAACATTCAACTTCTTACTCACTTGCTCTAACTATTGTATAATATTCTTTGCTTTCAAAAGGTTTTCAAAAACTCGGTATGCTAAAATATCACTCTAGTTTTCAAATTATGTTTCGGCTAAATATCTATTTCTTCCATAAAATTGCACATAAACTTGCCACGGCTTTCGAAGAATATTATAGGAAGAGTGTGCAAAAAGGAAAAATCAGTTTTATAAGAATACAACTCTTGTCTATATCTTTCTGTTGTATAAACATGTTCCTCCGAGTTAAAAGATAAGGATTTTTACTTACTGAAATTCCAAAGGGGAACTTCGAGGCTAGACATAGGATAGGAGGTCCAAACCAATATGAAATTCTAGCATTCTCTTTTAGTTACTTACTCTTGTTTATATTTTTACTACATCACTCCCAAACTAATTTGGATTAGACCTGTAACATGATCCTCTTACATTTTCATTCGGTATTAGAACAGGATTTTTTATAATTACAACAAAATATTTAGAAACATTAACTATATAGCTAACACGAGTTATTTCTTAGTTCAAATTATGCTTATTGGGCTACATGTATGAGGATTTACATCGAAGCTATCGGACTTGAGATCTGGCATGCTACTCAAACTCAGTACGTAGCTCTTACTACTGACTTGAGTACTTGGAAAGAAGCTGAAAGAACTATCGGTTCAATAATGTTAAGGCCATGAATGTTTTACTTTTAGCATTAGATAAAAAGAATTTTCTAGAGTTATGACGTGTGAAACTACACATGAACTTTAGCACATGCTACAAATCACATACGAAGGAATAAATAGGGCTAAACAAACCTAACATTTTTATTGAAAAAATAATTTCAATCCTTTTGTTATCGCCAAAATTTCCATAGTATATGAACAAATGAGAAAGATTAAACTAGAATAAGGAATGAATAGGAAATGGATACAAACACTTGGGAAACATCATAAAATAGCAAACTAGAGAAGTATGGTGGTGATAGCCAAATGTGCACAAGATATCGCAACTTGACATTTTCAATTTGGCATTTACAACTCAGGTCTGAGTTGTAATCTAGATCGAGCTTGAAGCTAATAAGTGGGCCAAATTTACATATCCAAAACAAAATCAAAGGCAAATTAAGGCAAGCTAGCATAATAGTGAATGGAAGGAACAAAAAGAGAATAAAAGCCAAAATGTTCTAGGGTTAATTTGGCACCTAGTTAATAGGCTCTACTTTGCTTCAAGTTATAAAGCCTATTGTGGATTTGACAATGTTTTTCTTCAAAAGTTCATACATGATATGGAGAACACGGTTTAGAGTTTTTAGGCAATTTTTAAGGAAGTATTCGACTATGAATTGCGAAGGAGATGCATTTGAAAGGGGATCTCCTTCTACCCTATTCTAAATCCGTATGAGTTAACCGATTCAACTCTTAACTATATCTATTCACATCGGAGTTTTGAAATACGAGTGGTAAAATGTATTTTTAGGGAGCAAAGCACAATCAATAGAAAACAATTAAGTGGACGTAGATTGGAGTATTTGATGAATCGTTATAAAGATTACGTGTCTCCTTTAATCTCCTTTCTTTTATAATTTTCATTTGTTGCTTGATTGGGTGTTTGTGCCATTTTGATCCAAACATTTTGGTGCATTCACTGAGTAGAACTTGGATTGAGAATTTGACACATGATTGGGAGAAGGTAAAGGGACCATCAACAAGAAGAGCTAGTTCTGAAGGAAGCCAGCAAGGGCATGGTGGAAACTAAGATGTATTGTTGAATTCGAATATATCAATTTACGTGACTATAGAAGTTATCTAGAGAATGATCAAGATGTAAGATAGACTAGTGGCTTAACAAGAAGAGATGATGGGTGGGCTCTTTAGAGGAGTGGAGTGATAAAGGGTTGTAAGAGTAACCGGGAACCAGAATCAAAGGTTGGAAGGAAAAACAAGTGTAATTGGATACGAAGCAGGACAATTTGTAACAAACCCCATGTAGACACCACAATAACATACTTATGAAGTCTACTTGGTACACGATCAACTGTACAAGGGGCATGATTGGCCTTTGGTTGAGACTGGGTAGATGTAGCACCCCAGATTTTGGTGACATTATTTAGAATATTTAATTAATTAAATTAAATTAAATAATGTATTGACTAGGGGATTCAGATTTGATTTTAATTAGGAGGTTGTCGTGCCATGTAACAACAAATGAATTAAAGGGGAGTTAAATGAAATAAGGGAAGGGATAAAATAGGAAAGAGGCCATTCTTATTTCTATAACCCGTGGCTATGTAAAATTATACACGTTCCATTCATTCTCAAATTATAAAATAACAGGCCAACCACCATTAACAAGGGAAAGAGGAAGAAAAGCTAGGAAGAAACTAATTCAAATCAAATCTATTCACATCTCAATCTCTTTAATCTCTAAAGCTAAGGTGGATAATGTTTACATCTCTTTTTTATTATATTTTCGATTTTTAGATGAATGTTGTACATTTTGCATTGATTTGCCATGTTTTTGAATGATGGAATGATTATATATACATGTTGATGATTTATATATGTTCGTATGGATTTTATGATATGTTTTAAGGTGAAAACTCTAGAAAATGATATCCAAAAGCCTTGTGAATTTTTATGAAGATCATAAATATTAATTTAAAGATGGGTTTCAATTTATAGAATTTTTTGATATTATGTGGAAATCATATGAATTTTCTAGTAAAAAAATTATTAATTTGGTTTAATAATTATTTTTAGTTAAATAATAAAATACTGGTGTCTAGAATTTTTGTATGTTGAAAAACATATTAAAAGGGATTTTTCATAATTTTTGTAGATTTTTCCTAAGTGTTTTAATGGTTATTTAAAATGATTTAATGTATGGAACTTAAATGTTTTATATAATTAAGAGAGGAGAAGAGGATTTTTGTAAAATAATTTAAATTATAAAATTTGGAAAGTCGGCAACACTTTTGAAAAAGTCCAGTACTTTTTATTGGTAAAGAAAGAGGCTGCTATAGCTTTTACACTGTTTCGACACCCTCGACACCAAGTTCCGCCTCCTCATATTCACTTCCGACACAGTCGATACCAATGCACATGGTATCAATTCACTGGTACGTAGTGAATTGGATGAAGGCAGAAGGTAGGAGTCGAAACCAGGGGTGTCGAAGGGGTTGATGCAGTCCTTTGTTTATAAATTAAAGAAATACGCCTACTTGTTTTCGACTAAATGTTTTTCGACAAAGTAGCTTTCGACAAGGTCAAATAATTTAAGGAAATGGTTTCGATTGGGTTGTGCCTCTATTTTAAAATAATTGCTTTCAACTAAGTCAAAACCTTTTGTCGTCGCCTTTATACCTTTCGACGTAGATGGTTTCGAAAGGGTTGTTTTGTTTTCTAATAACCAGGCCACTCTCAATTGCTTTCGAAGGGATGGTTTCAACACTGTCACTCCATTACTTAGGACATGGTTTCAAACCAAATGCTTTTGACTTAAATGATTTAAAGACCCTTTTTCTATAAGTAAAGTAAAACCCAAATTAGTTTCGAAAGAGATGGTTTTAAATGGTTTCAAAATAGATGCTTTCGACTTTAATAGGTTTGTGATCCTTTTGCTCTACTTAAAGGAATAATCCAAATGGTTTCAACCGAGACATTTTGAAAGGTTTCGAATGGTGTTTCCGCATGTTTTAAATTCAACCTAAAGTGCTTTCAAAAGGATTGAGTTTTGACTGTTTTGTAAGGTTTTAATGAATGATTTCGAAAGGGGTAGTTCCCTATGGTTTCGAAAGGGTTGAAAGGAAAGGTTTTTCCAATGTTTTCGAAAGGCAATATTTAAAAGGTTTTAAAACGGGAATGTCTGATATTTTGAAGCTTCTAGAGAAATGAAATGAAAGGTTTTTCCAATGTTTTCGAAAGGCAATATTTAATGGTTTCGAAAGGGTCTTTCAATGGTTTCGAAGGAGTTACCTTCAATGGTTTTGGAAGGGTTGTTTAAATGTTTTAAACAAAGATTTCAAAATAATGAATAGGTAGAATAGCCTAAGTGTTTTCAAGTTATAAAGGACTTTACCTTATTTTAAGGATAGGTAATCCATATGGAATATCAAACACTATTTTGAGTGAAGTGTGTGTGTGTGTGTGCGCGCGCGTCTATATACATATTATATATATATATATTATATATATATATAACTTGGCAAAATAGCTTAGAGTAAAGCTAAAGGTATATTCCCCTTGTATATGTATGATTTGAAGGATTAAATCATTTTGAAAAGGTTTTCAAGGAAAATTTAAAGGCTAATTAACCCTAAGAAAATAATTCGGACTGTTAGTCCATTTGATTCAGACAGATAGTCTAGTTTTCCAACAGTCAACCTAGTTGTATGGACATATAATCCAGTTATAGCATAACGGACCTTGCTATTCTATTGTGGACAGATAGTCAACTCATTACCTGTTTTTGGATTGATAGTCCATTTATTAGCATAAGGGATATTTCTATTTTGATATAATAAGTTTGATTTACTAGTTTGGTTGTCAAAAAGGAATTTCAAAATATTTGTTTTAAAGAAGGTATTAGTGAGGGTAAACTCGTTCCACTAAACGGAGTGGTCTCACTTTATATCAGTAAATCGAGATGTAACAGAACTATTCACATTAGGATTTATGTCTGACTCGAAGTTTTTGTTTTCCCTTAAACTTTCCGATGCTCAAAATTGATTTGACTAGACTGAGGGTTAAGGTTTTCAGATTTTAGTCTTTTAGGGAATAAAGCTTTTGAAGACGAGCAGGTGGTTGACGGATAGCTAATTTAGGATTTGCAGTTTGATTTTGTTTTGAATTTGTTATGTATATCAAGTCAGTTATGACTATGCTGCTTTGATCAACCAAGGAGGCATTGTCATATGTCGCTCTTAGCATAATTTGTAATGATTATAATTAATCTTTACCTTGGAAAAAATATGGGATTATTAAATTTAAATATGAAACATGTGTTTTGAAATGTAATGGAAAATGTTTCTTTGAAATCTGTGTTTTGTTTCATATTCAACTGCTTATGTTATTAGAGATATCATTAACATAGCAATATTTAGTCACCATAAGTTAATACTATGGATGAATACAGCATCTACAGAGCTTAATTTTTGGCCTCTAGGAACAGGATGTTACAACTTGGTATCAGAGCATAGGTTTATGAAGAAATTTAAACTAAAAATGGTTTTTAAAACATAATCCTAAGGAATGAGAGAAAGAATAGGGTATGGGATAATGTTATAGTAATGTACTTGTATTTGTTATATATAAGTGTACGCGTTATCTCTTGTCTCCTATCCTTGTTAGGTTATTTTTTTTGAATCTCATATTCTTTGAATACAGATATGTAAGGTAGAAGAGGAAGAGTTAACCTAGGAGGTTAGGGCACCAAAGGGAATTGCCATACCTAATGCTAGGAGAGGTCATGGTCAAGCACAAGGCGGAGAATGTAGGTGCTGGAGTCCCGCAAGTAGACGTGAGATCTATGTATCAGTTTTTGTGGATATTATTCAAGCTGGAATTACAGCTGGAATGGTATGAGAAGATGCTGCAGGGGCAGGAGTTTCGAAAGTTCTAGTAATTAACCATTATGCAAAGACGAGTGGAGATTACGCTAAGCTTGGAGGGAAGCCCTTTCTGAGGATGGAAGATGCTATAGAAGTGGAAAATTGGTTGTTGCACTATGAAAAGATTTTTGTAGGCTTGGGGCTCAATGACAAGCAGAAGAGAGGGTCAGCATCCAGACAGCTTCAGGGAGCTGCATAGTTTTGGTGAAACAGTGTGACGGCTGGTACGGATGAGGTTACTTTGCCATGGGCCGATTTCAAGGAAAGATTCCAAGGGAGGTTTATGTCTGCAGCGGCACAGTCAGTCATGATCAGGAAGTTTGCTGAGATAGAGCAGGAGGATGTCTGTTTTGGAGTATGCTACAAAGTTCGATGAGTTGGCCCGATATGGGTATGCTTCAATAGATACAATCATGAAGAGAATGAGACGTTTATCAGGAGGTTGAAGCCTGAGTTAACTAGGGCCACATTACCTCGTATTAGAAATCCTTCTGACTTTGTAATGGAGATGGACTTAGGGCACGAGGAGATTCTTGATTCTCTAAAGAAGACTAAGGCTAAAGAGTCCATGTTGGGCAAAATTAAAAGAGCAAGTTCTTTCTTAAGAAAGGAGGTCTGAGATTGTTTGCTTCAAGTGTGACAAGAAGGGGAACTTTTCTAATTAGTTTCATGCTGGGAAGGCTAAGAAGGTGGATGGAAGGAAGAATGTCCGATGCTTCATCTATGAGCAGATTAGCCATTATAAAAACATAACCTTTATTTTAATGAAAATGAAAAGATGATTATTTACATGACATTAGAAAATATATCGTTAAAAAGTAAAAAAAAAAAGTCTTCCAAAAACCGATTCATTAGTCTCGTCAAGTATACGAGACAGTAAAAGATTTCAAAGTTGAATGTTAATTTGGAAAAACGAATGTCGTTTTATTAAAAATCGTATGAGTTGTTTTATTTCTGATGATTTTTAGGGTCGATAGAACATTTGGTTGAAGTTCAAATTTATTTCACCAAATTGAAATTCAAACTCTTCAGTGAAAAATTCTTCAGAATTATTGATTTCAAAATCAAAATGGGGATTTAAATCTTCCCCGTCGGAATTTAACAACTCATCTTCAAAAAGTCCAAAGAAATCATGCTCCTTAAATTCGTCTTCCTTTGTTGGATTATCAACAACTTCATTGCATATCTCAAGTTCAAAATCCAAAGTTGTTGTATTAAAATTTTTGAAGTTGAGAAAAGAAAGATCGAATTTTAAATTTGGTTCCACGCCCTCGAAAGAATACTGAAATCCAACTCAATTCCCGTGTTTTCAACAATTTCATTAGGATTGTTATTTTCAATTTCAAAAGTTGTTATTTGAAAATCATTGATTTGGGTAAAAGATGGATTATCACTCGACTCATCACACGTTGGGATTTGGTTTTATTTTTCACGTTGTTTTATATAATATATTTCAAACAACAAATTTGTGTGATCATCGTGAATTTCGTTCATTTGTTCAACAAAATCCAACTTACTATTATTGACTTGAAAATTTTCAATTTGGATTTGTTGAGAACATTTTTTTTTACTCGTAACGTGGTTAAGATTATTCCCATTGCCAAATTCGTTTGAAAAGTTGTTTCCATTTTCATGTTGAGTTTGAAATTCATTTTGAAGTTCGAAATTGAATTGGTATGGGTTATAATCGAACTCGTTTGAATTTTGAATTGAATTCAAATTTTGAAATCCTTGACTCGAATTATTACACGAATATGAATTACACAATTCATTTATACTTTGATTTTGTTGTGTAGAGAATTCAAGTAAAGATAAAATGATATTTCCAAGAGTCGAGGGTTGGTTATTGTTTTGAAAATTTTGTTGTTCAAAATTTGAATTGTTTATACAAAATTTGTCATTAAAATATCCATACGAATTTGAAGTGAAATCATATGAATTATATTGATTTTCACAACTATTGTAAAATTCACGTGAGTGGGGAAACTCGGACATTTTCAAGATTTTTTTTTTGTAAAGGAAAAATATTTATAAATTTATTTTTCAAAATGGAAAATTGTTTTTTTGTATTTTGGGTTTTCAATTTCTTTTCTGTTTTTTTTTTTTTTTTTTGAAAAGATTTTATATTTTTTTTGGATTTTTGATTTTCTAAAGAAAATCTTAGTATATATTGTTTAGATTTTTGAAATTTTGATTTGAAAATTTTCAAAGGAAAAGGAAAAAACTATGTTAAGAAATATTTACGATTTTTTTAGTTTTTGGCTTTTGAATTTATTTTTAAGTATGCATGAACTAATACAACTAAATGAATGTAAGGGCTTAATTACAAATTATTTATCCTACGTTAACCCAAAATTGTATAATCACACTCTGTCTTAAATCAATAAAAATATTTCTCAACCAGGTAACGGGCAGAGGTTATCGGTGCACCACGAGTCACCGTAGCAATGCAGCCGAACGTTTAAGTACCTTCAGAGAAACAACCACTATAATATTTTCGAATCACCGTAATATTCATAAATAGTTATTATTCTACCGTAGCCTAGACACTAAGAAATTAAATTGTTCAAAGAAGACAAATTGTCAATATACAATTAAGAGCTATCGTTATTATTAATCAAAATTGTAAGATGAAATGCAAAGCAGAAATTAAACGTGAATTAACAATGCAACTAAGAATGAATTTTTGTTTGTGTTTTTGATTGTTTGAATTTATTTATTTTAAAAAAAAAAATATGCAAGAAAACAATAATGGAAGACAAATAAAAACAATAGATATAGCAAACAATTTATTTTATTTTGATAAGCAAAGTGAAGCAATTACTTTTGGCAAGCACTTCTGCTCCTTCTGCAATTCTGTTTTGGCAACCTAAAATTCAAACAAAATATGTACAATTGTTTTTTTTTTTTTATAATGACGGAATTTCAATCAAACTAAAACTAAACAAAATTAATTCACAAATGAAATTTCAAAATGAAATTCACTAAACCTAACAAACCCTGCTCAAAATAAATCAAATGTACTCAGACAATTTTTTTTTTATTATTATTATTATAAGTGAGAGACTTAAAAAGAATGATGAAGCTTTAACACAAATTTTTTTTTTAAGAGACACACGGGCCCGGCCCAAACTAAATTAACACGGAGAAATACAAAAATTTTCAAATAACTCGGTATAATTCTTCACAACATCACAAATTCTTCATAAGATCTTCACAGAAAATAACCTTCCTCAACTAATCGCACACAAATTCTTCACTAAATCACGCAATAAAATTCCCAAAACGATTCGCACTTTGTAAAACGGTCGCCGATTGAGGTTGTTCGAAGATACTGACGGTAGGGAGAGGCGATTGGAGTGTTCGAATAGGGGATTCTGGGTGAATTCGTGGATTGTTGATTGCAGTGGAAGTTGCAATGGCTCAGAAGGTGGTTGAATTGAAATGCACTACTGGCAGAGGTGATAATTTGAAGTGAATTGAGGTTTCGCGACGTAGTAGGTGGACATTGGTGATTCGCGATTTGGGAATTAGTGCGTTGGTCGAGTTCGAGTTTGGTGATTGGGTTTGACAGGTTCGATGCTTGTTTGCACAGGTTTAACTGGGTTGAAGGAGATTGGGGTTGTTCGATTTTGGTTGTGTGGGAGTGGCAACGTAGTTGAGGAGTGGTCGTGGTTGAAGGTAGGTTGAAGGAAGGTTCAGAAAATGGGGAATGCAGCAATCGCGAGTGGGTTGCTCGATTTTTCTTTTGTGTGGATGAAATGGTATATAGGGGCTGGACTTTTGACAGTGAAGGCAGGTAGGAATGGGTGATTTTGTTTGTTTTTTTATGAAGGAAATGGTGATATGCAGATGAATGTTTGAAGTGGTGGTGATATGGCAGGTTTGTAGTTTGTGATGCAACAGTGGGTTGTGGTAAGGTAGCGATGAATGGTTATAGGACTAGAAGCAAGCACACAACACTTCACACAAAAATCAAACAACAAACATAAACATTTTTTTTTAAATGGAAACTAAGACACAAAACAAACAAACACTAAAATAAAGAAAAATAATTCGAAAAATAGAAATTAAAACCAAACTAATTCTCTAGCAACGGTGCAAAAAACTTGTTAATCGGCTACTTTTCTATCGAGTTAGAAAATAGTCGAAAATTTTCAAATTAACATAACCGCAAGCACATGGCGTACGATTGTAGCACGTATGCGAATATGGGTCGATCTACAGAGAATTGATGATTTTAAAATTCTACTCAATCAAATTAAACCAAAGTCGATTGAAAGTTAAGCAAGAGAATTGGAGAATTAAGTAACTAACTAAAAAGGAAGAAGCAAATATAAGAGTTAAGTGACAGTTTAGAGAATAAATCCACTCACTAAATCATGTAGTTCAACACATATAAAATCATGATCTCTCTTTTATGGTCATTAGTGCTTTAATTGATGTGTTTATCATAAGTATGACATATTTGTACTATTAGTTTGCCAACATAAGCCATCAAACTTTAATACACCCCTATACACCCCTTAAACCATTTATTAACTTTCATGAAACTTGACAACGAAAATAAAAATGAAATCTATTTTAAGTATGACCTATTAACCATTGGTTAGAAATATAGACCATCAAATTTGAATTTCAAATCACTTTCTTATGCCATAGTCATATTTTGATGAAGAGACATTAGTTTTAGTGATTGTTTAAGCATGACCTATTTGGTGTCAACAATATAGGCTATCAAATTCAAAATAAGAACACAAACAAAACACTTCATTAACCATCATTAAGCACAAAAATTTTAGTCCGTGAGATGATGATTTTGATGACAACAACCTTAGAATAGATTATAAAATATAAATACTGACATTATAAGTTTAGATATATAAGTATATGCAGGATTTAACCATGCAGGTACCAAGAATGAAGACTGTACAGTATAGAGATTCAAGATATCGAGATAGAAGACTCATGAGTATCAAAATTATCAAGAGTTCAAGATTTCAAGCATAAGTATTTTTATCATGAATTTTTGTTAAAACTCGTAGAAAAGCACTGGCATCTTAAAATCCAATTTATTCGTGGAATGGAATGCACTTTGAGCCTGTTAAAGGGATGGAACCCTAAGTAGGATGGAACCTACGAAAATCTAGTGGAACATTGTTTTTTATCCACTAATTTTAATTCAAATGATTTTACAAAATTATCTAGTTTTCAAAATGATTTTAAAATTTCCTTTTAAAAACATCAAAACTCTCTATCCTGATTTTAAACAATTTTAGCCTCAAAATTATCTTTAATTTCAAAGTCAAATTACTCCTGATTTTAAACTATCTTTTTAAATTATATATTTAACTTTTATACATAGATTTAAATATAAAATTATAGTTAAAGCGTATATATATATATTATTCTCTATATTTACTTATGAGTTTTAACTATAGTCAAGTATATTTATAAAGTTTAAAATAGTTTTAATATAAGATAAAGGTTATTTTCAAAGAAAATCAAATCACCAAAAATTGCTTTAGGATGTCGACATGCCTAGGGTAACCATGTCGACATGGTATCAGTTGAATTAAAAATTTAAATTTCAAAAGAAGTGTCTATTCGCCATAACTCTTCATGAATGTACATGGTTGTTGTTCTTCTATAAATAAGGGTTAGGTTCAACGAATTTTATATCAGATTTTCTGTTTTTTCACTCCTCTTCTTCTTCCACATTTCTTAATACATATTCTTACCATTACTCTGCCGAAATCAACATTGAATCAAACTCGATTACTTCTAATTTGATTCTCTATCACTATCTCTACAAGGTTCTCAGAGCTATTCATAGTTATAGACTTCTTTGTAATCTACTAAGCGAGAAAAGGTGTGATTGTAGCCTTGGAAATCAATCAAGCGAGAAAAGGTGTGATTGTAGCCTTGGTAAATCAATTGGGTAAACTTGTGGCCCGAAAATCAAATATGTCTACCCAGAGGATAGAAATTCTGGAGGGTTTACCTCGTAGCCTCGAAACCAATGGTGTAATTGTACAATTGCTTTTGAAAGGAAATCTGTACTTGTGTTGCGGGATTGGATGTAGGATAACTCCTAACCAGTATAAAATCTGGTATGTTCTTTCCTTTACTGATTTTATTTTATTTCTGCATCTGTGCTTGTTTCTGTGATCATATCTGTGTCTGTATATTGCATACACCGGTGTCTAAATTAAAATAAACTCAAAAACATTTAGTAATTTTTTATTAACACTATTCACCCCCCTCTAGTGCTAATCCTAGCCTTAAGATCCGTAATCCACATTTCTCACAATTGGTATCAGAGCAAGATTTTCAAAGTTTCATAATCTGATTTTTGAAAATTTTTCAAAATGGCTACCAACACTGGTACTGTTACTAACACTAGTATCCCTGTCACTAGTTCATTTGTAGAGGGTCAGTCTACTGTCAGACCACCACTTTTTAATGGCAGTAACTATGCATATTGGGCATGTAGGATGAAAATATATTTACAATCTATAGGATTAGACACTTGGAATATCACACAAACTGAATATTCTGAACCCACAACTAATTTTGCACTGTGGACTGTTAAGCAAAAGACTGTTGCACAAAATAATCCTAAGGCTGTGAATATTCTTTTTTGTTCACTAGATAGAAATGAATTCAATAGAGTGTCAGTTTGTAAGTCTGCATATGAAATCTGGAAAAATTTGCAAGTTACTCACGAAGGAACAAGCAAAGTTAAACAGAACAAAATTTCCATGCTCACAAATCAGTTTCAATTATTTAAAATGAATCCTAATGAGTCTATTTCAGATATGTATAGTAGATTTTAGGATATTGTGCATTCTCTAATATCTTTGGGAAAGGAATTTTCTGAAGAAGATCAAGTCAGAAAGATTTTAAATTCTCTAACTCCGGAATGGGATCAAAAGACACTTGCGATCGAAGAGGCAAATGACATCAGTACTTTAAAGATAGAAGAATTAATTGGAAATCTAATGTCGTATGAAGTTCAACTGATCGGGAGAAGAGAAAGTAAAGCATATGAAAAGAAATCAATGACATTCAATGCATTGACCGATGGATCAGACTCAAACAGCGATAATGATGAAGAGATAGCCTTTATGACCAGAAATTTTAGGAAATTCCTGAAATACAGAAAGATGAATAATCTCAAGAGAAACAACTATAAGAATTCTGGAAATCAGAATGTAGTGCCAAATAATGACAAATGTTACAACTGTGATAAACCAGGCCATTTCAAAAGAGACTGTCTGTATCCAGATAGGCAAAATTCTCCTATGAACAATGATCCAGCAAAGAAACGGAAGCGTGTATTTACTGCTACTCTAGATGACTCAAACTCGTCAGCAGATGATGATGATCAGAAGACAGATAATTCGAATTTGTGTTTCACAGGTGCTCATGACTCCGACGAATTCAAAAAAATGGACTCAGAAAAAGGTACACGTTTACAATACAATTGGTTGAAATTTCTTGCTTAGAATTAGTTGCTTGATTGTTTGTTTGATTGATTTTAAATTGGTGTGTTGTTTTAATTTTAAAATTTATTTTCTATTTTTTATCATTATTTTATTATTATTTTTATTATTTTTTAATAGTATAATAATATTTTCTGAAATATACTTGAAGTTTAATAATATTTCAGATATATATATAGGAATTAAAAATAATAATAATATTTTTATATATATATATATTAGAGAACTTAGGAAAAATCAATTCATGAAAATTCAAAGGCACATGGCGACATGGTCCCTACCATGATGTCGACATGGGTACCTGAATTTGAATTTCAAAATTTGAATTTAAATGTTTGAATGTCCCTCCACCTTTTCACTTCATTCAATTCTCTGAAAAGCTACATTTTGACCAGAGAATATGTCGTTTGAGAATCTATTTACTCACTATCTTTTATCATATCTTTTCACTCTCATTTTCAAATTCAAACTCTCTCTTCATAACTTCAAGCTCTCTACTCTCTACTTTAATGGCTTCTTCAAGCAATCCATCCACCATGAGAATTTTCAGAAAAATCAAAGAGCAATTATTCAATGATCCGAAGGCAATAAAAGCATACATCGATTATGCTAACTATGCCAAAGTCCATCCCGAAAATTTGCTATTTTTCAAGATTTTTCTTCTTATGAAATTGATTCTCTTTTTGCAAACAATGGAGTTCTTAGTCTTATTGATGCTTCTCAAAATGATTTTGATTGCTATCCTAATCTTGTCAAAATTTTCTATGCGCATTTAAATCGCGGGTTTTTTGATGGTAATGAGAGCGAAATTTGGAGTAGTGTCAAAGGCACTAAAATTGTTTTGAATTGTAATCTTTTGGGTATTATTCTATTGTAAGATTTCGGGAATGGATCTTTCTAACTTCAAAATCGATGAACATAATCGTGAGACATTTCATCACATTTTCGAAAGAGATGATGATTTTGAATTTAAAAAAAGAAATTTTGGACCAAAAGCAAGAATTGTCAATCTTCTTTTGCAACATACTTTGACCCCAAGATCGGGGAATTTTAACAATCCTACTTCAAAAGTTTGCAAACACTATTTGCTATTTTTGGAAATTATGACATAAATTGGGCGCAAGTTATTTTGGATGAACTTCGTCCCAAAAATCTTGAAATGGGTGAGAATACTTTATATCATGAAATTTATCTCACTCGGATTTTTAACTATTTTGGAGTGGATTTCAAAGGCGAAGAATTTGTTTCTAAAAAGGTTTTCAATTATTCCAACATTTCGCTTATGAAAATTCCATTTGTTTTTCAACCTTATGAGACCCTTACCGAAAAGGAAGAGCGTTTGGCTCATGAAGAAACGGAAGAAGAGGAAGAAGAAGAAGAATGAGATGAAATGGAAATTGAAGAAGAAGAAGAAGAAGAAGGTGAAACCTCGTTAGAAAGTATTGACTATCCTCGAAATCCGTCCACCAAAACCCTTCTCAAAAACCAAAAGGCTATTGTTGAGAATCAACGGATTCTTAAACGATCCGTTAGTAAAAAGTTGGATAATATTTCATCGAAGATGAATAAGTTCATTTCAAAAGTCGGCAAGAAACTTGGACTATCTTCATCATCTTCATTCTCTAACTAGTTTTATCTTCTCATATCGTGTTGTATTTTTTATTTTGCTTTATTTCAAATATTCATGTAGTTTGTTGTGTGCTTAATCGTTGTATTATCGTAGTATGCAATGAAACAAAATGTCCTTTCTGTTATCTACCTTACCTTATCTCCAGAATAAATGTCAATATATTATATAAATATATATACACACACAATTATTCACAAAATTAAATTAGTCATAAGTTTTCACTAACCCATGTCGACATCGCCTATATGACCATGTCCACATGTACTGGTCAGAAATGATAATTGATTTCGAATTTGAAATTTGAATAACTATCAAATGTCTATTCATTTCAAACGAATTTCTACACATATAAATACATGTTTCTTTCAGAATTCTTCACTGAAATTTATTTCTTATCATCTATATCCTTTATTTCTTTCACAAATTCAACTATGGCTAATCCTATTCACAATCTATCCGAAAATCTTGAAGAAACCCTTAATTCGTTCAAGAATATTCTCTCATTTATTCTACGTAACCAGCATCACTTAGAATTGAGTCAAATACATATGATCAAGGAACAAGAAAGGCACTTCGATGCGATACGATGGATGATCTCCTCTCTGCACAAGGATGATAACGAAGCACATCCTCATGTCTCTCTCACCAACGACAATGAAAAATGGGATGTAATTAAAGCAGACCCTATATTTGGAGAAGAAGGATGGGTCGAAGTTCCTCGTAACGTTTGATTTCATTACCTTGTTTGATATTTGTTTGAATTGATTTGGTTTGGATTGATACTTTGTGTGAATTGATTTATTGATATTTGTCTAAAGTTTGTTGTATAAAACATATATACATACATTGAAATGTATATAGTCTTTAATTAGTTATCATGTTCATAAGTATAATTATTTCTTGATCTATATATTATATATTCCACTGTATAGTTTATCAATGCAGGTACTGAAGTCCAAGAATGAAGGGGAGTGAGTTTTTGTTGATGACAAAGGGGGAGAAATATAAAATAGGGTAGTTAGGCATAATTTAAGGGGGAGTTATTAGTTTTAGGGGGAGTTATTAGTATAGAAATAATATTTTATAAACAAAGGTTGTCATCGTCAAAATGAGGGAGATTGTTTGTCCATGAGATGATGGTTTTGATGACAACAACCTTAGAATAGATTATAAAATATAAATACTGACATTATAAGTTGAGATATATATGTATATGCAGGATTTAACCATGCAGATACCAAGAATGAAGACTGTACAGTATAGAGATTCAAGATATCGAGATAGAAGACTCATGAGTATCAAGATTATCAAGAGTTCAAGATTTCAAGCATAAGTATTTTTATTAGGAATTTTTTTTTAAAACTCGTAGAAAAACACTGGCATCTTAAAATCCAATTAATTCGTAGAATGGAATCCACTTCGAGCCTGTTAAAGGGATGGAACCCTAAGTAGGATGGAACCTACGAAAATCTAGTGGACATTGTTTTGTATCCACTAATTTTAATTCAAATGATTTTACAAAATTATCTTGTTTTCAAAATGATTTTAAAACTTTCCTTTTATAAACATCAAAACTCTCTATCCTGATTTTAAATAATTTTAGCCTCAAAATTATCTTTAATTTCAAAGTCAAATTACTCATGATTTTAAACTATCTTTTTAAATTATATATTTAACTTTTATACTTAGATTTAAATATAAAATTATACTTAAAATATATATATATTATTCTCTATATTTACTTACGAATTTTAACTATAGTCAAGTATATTTGTAAAGTTTAAAATATTTTTAATATAAGATAAAGGTTAATTTCAAAGAAAATCAAATCACCAAAAATTGCTTTGGGATGTCGACATTACCTAGGGTAACCATGTCGACATGGTGTCAGTTGAATTCAAAATTTAAATTTCAAAAGAAGTGTCTATTCGCCATAACTCTTCATGAATGGACATGACTGTTGTTCTTCTATGAATAGGGGATAGTTTTAACGAATTTTATATCAGATTTTCTGGTTTTTCACTCCTCTTCTTCTTCCATATTTCTTAATACATATTCTTACCATTACTCTGCCGAAATCAACATTGAATCAAACTCGAGTACTTCTAGTTTGATTCTCTATCACTATCTCTATAAGGTTCTCAGAGCTATTCAGAGTTATAGACTTCTTTGTAATCTATTAAGCGAGAAAATGTGTGATTGCAGCCTTGGAAATCAATAAAGCGAGAAAAGGTGTGATTGTAGCCTTGGTAAATCAATTGGGTAAACTTGTGGCCCGAAAATCAAATATGTCTACCCAGAGAATAGAAATTCTGGAGGGTTTACCTCGTAGCCTTGAAACCAAGGGTGTAATTGTACAATTGCTTTTGAAAGGAAATCCGTACTTGTGTTGCGGGACTAGATGTAGGGTAACTCCGAACCAGTATAAAATCCGGTGTGTTCTTTCCTTTATTGATTTTATTTTGTTTCTGCATCTATGCTTGTTTCTGTGATCATATCTGTGTCTGTATACTGCATACATCGGTGTCTAAATTAACATAAACTCAAAAAGATTTAGTAATTCTTTATTAACACTATTCACCCCCCCCCTCTAGTGTTGATCCGAGCCTTAAGATCCGTAATCCGCATTTTTCACTAAAAAGAGAGCACGAATTAACAAATAGTTGAAACTACATAATTAAAGCGCTTCATTGCCCCTAAATTGAAGGGGTTTAGCCTCTCATATTTGTTATTTGATTAACAAATGTAGCCAGCAATATGGAAGCAAAAAGAAAGGAAAATGAAAGCTAATGGGAAAGAGAAGCTAATTAAGAAGAATTAATACTAATCTACTTTGCATGAATGTAAATCTACACTACCAACATTAAAGTAAATGAACAAGGAAAGTAAAATTAACAAGTAATTAAATTGCATAAGAAAAAGAAAGTTACATGAAAATAAAAACAAATGGCTAAGTAGCCATGAAGAAAAGAAGAGAGCTTGATTTATTTTTGAGCCTAAACTAAAACTTAGGGAGATTAAGTAAGAAGAAGGCTACATGAAACATACGGGGTTATTTGTACAAGCATGAACCCTAATCCATAATTTGAAAAATGCCCAAAATACCCTTTAGAAAGTGTGGAGGCCAAGGAATCATTAGCTTCTACTAATCATCATTTAAGTGTACATGAAGCCATAAACTCCATAACCATGTGCTTTAGCCTTTAATTGAAAATCAAAGTAAGTGGGTAAGCGGGGTCCTCCATGTTCTTCACTTTGAATTATTTCTATCTTCATTCATTTATATTCATTGTGTATGCACGTGTCTTCATTAAACCACTCCTATTTGAGATCAAATTCCTATACAAATATATATAAATTTCCAACTAATTTTTCTCAAAGAAATATATGCACGCAAATGACCGTTTTGCCCCTATATAAAGATGGATATGTGACAATTTGGAATTAATATGGATTTTGGTTAAAACATGCTACAATACCCAATATGATCATTTGTTTAATTTAAATAGAATAAATATGGTGGTAAAAATATGCACATTTACGTGCATATCACGAACCAATTTCGTGTCAATCAAGATTTGTCCCAGTCGAGTCGAAATTGAGCAGGAACATTCTTTAGGTTGTACGTAAGCTCCTATGAAAATTTGGTAGCATTTAAACTTATAGATTGTGAGTTATGATCGATGCAAGTTTGGGGTTTATGTCGTCTATCTCGTTCGAATCGATCCCTTCGTATCGATATTGAGCACATGCCTACAAGTTGTCGTGACGCTTGATTTTAGGAACGATCCGAAGATCATGCCGAATAGAGCGAGTCTTCCCTATGCACGTGCCTTGTTCGAATCGATCTTACTTGTTCTTGTTCGAATCGATCGAAGCTACTCTGTTTGTATCGAGTGTCGTGGTTCTGTTCGTATCGATCTAGTTGAACTATTCGTATTGGTTGTGTTGTCTTGTGTTTACTGATCGAAGTTGTTCCAACTTGATGGTTACGAATAGAAGATAATATGATGGATACAAACAGATGGACGCGCATGGGTTGATCGATACAAACAACCGATAATTTAATGGATATGAATAAGATCTCGCTTGATCGATACGAACACGATGGATATAAGGCGAAGTCTCTCTGATCGATACAAACATGATGGATGTAAACAGTGCGGTCATGGATGGATTCGAACAGACCGACTCGGTCATGGATTTTTTATGGATACAAACGGCTTGTTTACTTGAGTTGCATCGGTTATATCTCGAGCATACGAACTCTGATTTACTTGAAATTTGGAACGTTGGCTTTTATAGCTTTTCTGGTCCTGCCATATCAATTGTAGATCAATCCGGACTCGGATAAAATTTACCGTTATCCAAAGTAGACTTGTGTATTAACGATCTCCAGGACGAACTATCCTCATTTCCAGTCAAGTTCTTGGTGTCACAGCTTTGCCAAAAGATGGGATAACAGTGTCTATAAGATAGATCGTTAAAGGTATAAAAAAAAATTAGCGATGTACCCATGTTAATATAATTTTAGTTTAGCTGTTTAATCCTCGACATTGGATTTGAAATGACATCTTCATAATCAATGTAAAAGGATGTTAGGATAGTCTCATATAATATACATAGACGTGATATTAAAATATTTTATACGGAGCTTATAAGATGGATTTCTTATGCATTAGAAATAAGAATCATCACATATGCTATGTACTCGACTATATCACGTTTTACTTATGTACTTGGTACAATGAGCGAATATCAAAATAGAATTAGGATCACCAAACATTATTAAGTGTATTCTCGAGTGTTTATGAAATGCTAGGAATTTGTTTATGGAAACAGCAAACAACTTGTAAATAAGTATTCGAACTTGAACTCTATAAGTGATGATATTTAACTCCTAAATTCATATTAAATCTTAGTTAAAGCGTTTTAAGTCATAATTTCTCCAAAATAAAGATTATGGCTGATTCAGCCAAAAGGCTAAGAACGCCACCTTGAATAATGCCATAGAAAAAGCTATATACACATAATGCAAAAATAATAACTGGCTTAGCGGTGATTCCACATGTCGAGAATCCCTTGACATTGTTCTATGAAAACTATGTCATGATAAGGATCATGAAAGAACCTAAAGCTCACTAGAGATTGAGAAACAAACTCCAAAAAAGTTCTATATGATAAACGCAGTTTATGGACATCAAAGAGAGTTGATTGACAGAATAGATTATTGAGACAATATAGCATATCCGTTCACTAAAAAAATAGCTTGATCATTTTGAGAAAACTGATTGAAGGAAGGTGATTGAGATACCATAATTAACCCCAAGTGCAATATGGAGACTGACAGAGTTAGGGTTATGTCTTAGAAGCAATTATGTAATTTAATATATATATATATATATCTAACTCTACATTTAATCTTGCTCGTAATAAAGAGTTTAATTTTCTATTATATACATGTTATATTGTGATACATTAATTAAGTAATTAATTTAAATATATTAATTTAGAAAACAATTGAACAATATGTTATGTGTCACAAGGATTTTTAATCATGAGAAAATCATCATAATATAAAATAATACATTATTTTAAATACTTTTGGTAAGATGTTTCAAGAAAAAATATTGATACATCCTTTGTGGCCAAAGTGCGTAACACTCTTCTAATATTGGGAAGTTTATTTCCAAGGTTAATGGAGGTAATAAATAATTACATACTCATAGTTATTG
This sequence comes from Allium cepa, assembly GCA_030765085.1. Lineage (NCBI taxonomy): Eukaryota > Viridiplantae > Streptophyta > Magnoliopsida > Asparagales > Amaryllidaceae > Allium > Allium cepa. Next base: position 189,194,031 of record CM060929.1, on the reverse strand, counting down.
GATAAATATGGAATGAGTCATTCGAGTGTTTCATGTTGGTTAATAATAATTAGGTCATATAGGAAATCTCAGGACGATGATGTTTGTCCCTTCTATCGACTATAGAATACTATGGAACTTTAATTTGAATACTCCATTTTGATTAAAGTTAAATCATGATGATCCATCGAGCGACTACAGTTGGGTTTGAGTCGAGGCATTGGAGATAAAACACCATCCAATAGATAACTTGTCTCCTCGGTTGTAGAGGTTAGTATCATGGTCAATTATAGTTAACTCAAATCAAAAGCTTTGACTAGAGTGGTATGGTTAATAATAAATTTTATTATTGAATCAAGGATATTGTTTATGGACTACCTAGTCGACTTCTAGCTGGGATCAGTCGACAGTTAGCGGTCAACCAGTGATGCACAAGCGATCGACCGCTTGAATATGTTGGTTGTAGATTGAACCTAGGCCAAATGGTCAAGATTTAAAATAATCTAATCTAACGGTTGGCATTGATTCAAACCTCTATAAAGACGAGCCTAACCCCTCATTTTTCTTCTCATATTTTCTAAAGCAACTGGGAATCTCTACCATTTTCTCTTCTCCACAAATTCTTAACTCTAAATATAGTTATAGTTTATATACATATATACAAATAGAGAATAACATAGGATAATTAAGAATAAGGTCGAATCAAATAGTCAAAGCCAAGGTAAATCATAAATCCAGATCTAAAATTTAAATTAAATCCAAATTTCTTATCAGATCCGGATTCCTTATAGATATATGTGTATTTGTGGTATATGTATTCAAATACAAATAATAAGGGGAGTCAAAGTGGAACAACAGAGATTAGATCTGGAGATTTGGAAAGCTAAAACGGTGAGTGAGAAAATTATATACTCTTATATATAATAGTGGATTTTTTTCTTTCAAAATATGTTCCTTGTATGCCTGAATTTAATTATTTGGAGTTATAGGGTTAATTATATACATGTAATGAAATTTAAAACCCCGCCGACATATTCTATGATTGATAACTTAAATCTAATATTGCATGTATACGAATCTGGAAAATATTGGATGGTAGTAGTCCCTGAATTTAATAAATTGTATTTCAGTTCCATTAAATGATTTATGATAGTAACTGTAAATTAGAAGTTATCAAAATAAATTATTGGGATTTAAGTAGTATTTTAATTTATTAAAATGTAGGAAGTTGCGATGTAAGTTTCTATAGATTATCGAATTTAGATTCATAAATAAAAGTGGATCATTTGAAATAACAAGGAATACGACTAAATGAAAGAGATGTATAAAATAGATATTTACTGTATTTTATATTGTCTATTTCAATCCCCGAAAAGACAATTCCTTGTAATTCCAAATATGACACAAATTCCCTTTTTGGATACGATATAGAAATTTACGATGTTAACCTTTTCTTTTGAGGAAGATGCAATTCCAATACTTTAAAATATAGAAGTTCCTAGTTATGAATTAAGGATTTGTAGTAGTGATGACAAATAAATGTCCAACAATAGAATCAACATATACAATAAAAAAAGTTGGAATCAAATATTAAATGATAAAGGTAGGCAAGGTAATAAGATAAACAAAGATGAGTTAAAAGTTAAATAAGCGATAAATGATAAGTAATAAAATTGGTAAGTAATGAGGTTAGTAACCAAAAGAAGGCAGTAAAAGATAAAAATGAACTGTAAATAAATTTAATAATAAAAGGGGAAGCAAACGGTAAAGGATATATAAATCTTTTAAGTTGAAAAGATAGCGGTAAATGACGCTAAATTTACATTAATGGAATAGGGAGTAAATGCATGAAAAAGTAAAGAAATATTGTTAACGATTGAACATTGGAGGCGTGATAACTATATAAGTATATATAGACACACACATAGCCTCAAATGTGCATTTATGACAGGTGTAAATTAGTAAAGTTAGAAAATAACTTTTACTAAATGAGAATTACATAGTCATTAAAATTAGTTGGAATGCAAGGTCGGTACACAACAGAAGTCTGTCCACCGCAAAGGCTACCAACGGTTGTGTGTATATTATACCGATGCAGTCTGCTTCAACTTTTTAGTAGAGGTATTGCCTTGATTGAATTAAGCAATCTAAATGGGACGGTTGGCAAGGCTCACCATTATGTCTATGTGCTTGGTACCATATCAGGGAGTATGGGCGGTACATAGGTCGAGAACGTCAGCGGTCCTGAGCGGTCAACGGAAAGACGAGGGTTACACCCAAACGAACTACACCTCCTACTAGTGTAGGTCACATTTAGATCATGCACCACCACAGTTGTTTCTTAGTTGTTTGTTAGGAGGCAAGGCTAGATAACCCTTAAGAGAAGTCTTTCAAACGATTGGGGACTATTAAGGAGTTGAGTCCTCAATAGTCCAAGGAGTCGAGTCCTCAATAGTTCAATGGAGCTAAGTCCATAATATGAAGCGGTTAGGTAAATCCCTAGAACGAGATAGAATACGGCTAAACTACTGAGATGTCGTTATTAGACACTATGGGGTTCCTTATTATGCATGATGACAAGGATGTGATACCGCATTGATGATGGCTCCTGACAAGGTGGTGGGTTATGGATACTAGTGGGGATAGTATTTTGGTCCAAATGGTGGACTGTGGTACTTATATATATAGACACACACACATATGTATGTATGTATGTTATGGTATACTTTGGGTAAATAGGTGTATCATACGCATACGTGGAGTCGGGAAAACCAAGTAAAATTAAAGGACATAACACGTGATGGAAGGCGATCGACATAAACCAGCATTATGTATAAAGTGTACAATTTACCAATTAGCAGAACGTTGTTTTGACCTTCTCCTCATTACAACCACATGATAGTTTTAGAGGGACTGGCACTGGTGCAAGACGGAAATTATGGAACGACGGGTTTTCTTATGCATGATCGACATCGACATGGACACTAAATATTGGAAGTCTCAATCTTGGTCGGCAATTATAAGATTTATTATACTTTACTAGTGCTCTGATATACATTTATTATCTATTTGCAGGACACCAAACCAACGATCCGTACTATTATGGACTTGGGTTTTCAATTTAGTGAAAATACAGGTCCATTAAGGTGTCGATTGTTACAATTTTTTAGTAAAGTCGCTAAATTAGTATAATCGGTATGGTAAACGTAAACTTATCGATTTCTACATTAAATAATCAATAATATTTATCAAAATCAACGGTAATGGTAATTTACCAGTCCACTAATAGTTAGTGGATATTCATGTAATATGTTATATTATAGACATTTTGAAGTAGAAAAACGATTAGATTTTATTTCTCATTGAAGAATTTAATTAAGTAGTTCAATAAAATGTACGATGAAATATCATTACAGCGTAAAAATAAATTAAGTTTTTGATTTTTTTTTAGATAAATGTTAATTTATCATTACCAGTGTATATACCAACAAATCGGTATCAGAAATAGCAAGTAATTTTTGTTTAAGAATAAAACCGTCTATTCTCAAAGTGGTAATGGTAACTATTATCATAATAGCCTTGTAACTCAATTGGTGACATATGCTCATTTATCAACCTCACAAAGTTCAGTAATGTTCAATTTCACAATAATACCTTGTTATCTAACATTAAAAATACAAAGTCCTATCTTTTACAATTACAATGATTTTTTTAACAACTTTCTTTTAGACTTCTAGTTCCTGTAGTCGCAATTTCTTTCCAAAAATCTAACAGAAATTGATTTTGAAAATAAAACAAAACCAAAAATGAATCAAGTTTTAAATATCTTTACCTTTACTAATGTAGTTAACTTAGAAAATAAATACAATATTTCCTAAAAAAGGCAAAGATCGAATCAAAATTACACTTCCCTAAAATTCAATATTTCCCAATTCAAAATTTGCACTAATCAACCGATCCAACTTTCCATATATACATGCGCAAACCATCAAACTTCGTATAAATTTCTCATACTCTATCTTCATAAACAACAATGTCTATAATTAGCAGAAGAAAACACCCTCCAGTCCTGCTCGTGCCTCACCAAATCACGTCAGAAGGCCAAATAATCGCCGAAATCGGTAAGCGCCTGAAGCTTGACAAGGACGATTGCTCGATTTTTCTCAAAGCAAAGATATCCCTTTCACCTTCTTCTTCTTCTTCTTCTACGATCTCCGTTCGTTTCGAACTTAAAGACAACAGCAAAATAAAAGCGTCTCTTCTACAAACACGCAGTTGTTACGCTTTCGATTGTCCGCTTAGTAGCAAACAGGCAGTTTTTACCTTCACTGCTGAAGCTTCGGACTTCCGCCCTTTAAAGATTGAAACCAAAGATTATCCAGTAAAAAGGCGGAATCTTGATTACTTTGAACAGGAACTCAACTGCTTTGTTGCAGAAATTTCAGGTGGTTTGGGCATTCAGTATAGTATAGACATAGAAGCTACAGCGTTCATTGAGAGAGTCGTATGGTACAGTGAAGCGATGGAAATGATGATGGAGATTGAAGGTGAAGGCGTGAAGAAGGAAGGCAGTGAAGTGAACTATGAGTGCAGTGACTGTGCGGTGTGTTTGGACGTGGTTCAGATGAGCTGGTTCGCTGGGTTGAGGCTGCCATGCATGCATGTTTTTCATTTTAAGTGTATTGCTTCCTGGTTCCAATTGAAAGATTCATGTCCTATATGTCGTAGGTCTACTTCTGAACTATTGATGAAAGATGTTAGATGTGGATTTAGAGATAAAGATTAGTTTTAACTGTTTGATGGAAGGAAATTAATAGTGATTGGTAGATGTAATTAAATGAATCGTTGATGATCTTGTTAGGGTTAATGTTTTGATGATCTGGTTGTTTCTAATTACATTCATCTCTTTCCTTTTAAATCAACATTTGATTAACATATATCAGAGATAATATTTATTGATAATCATATCATTTATCTAAAAGATTTTTGGATTAAAAAGAAAATATTATTTTACATGAAAAAAATAGATGAAAATAAATAAATTCTAGTGCTAGGAAAATAATAATTTCATTTATCTACCTCATACCAATAAGGCCTTCATCATAATTTTCAAATTTTTAATTAGGGTTGTCAAAGGTGTAACTGTTGACAATTCTAAAGAGATGAATGAAATATGCTTTAGTCTCACATTGGTAAAATAAAAGATTAAATTGTGTATATATGTAGGATCCTCATTCCCTATATTGGGTCTTAGGGTCAGCTAATTTTGCGTGAGAGGGAGGACCCAAATCTGATGAACACGCGCGCCGTCCGCCCGTCCCGTACCGGGCCAGGCTTGGGACACAGAAAACACTGCAATTTTCGGTGGGTTTTTATTTGGCTACACGGGCGCGGCTCGTTTGAATTTGAATTGAATACGGGTGCGACCCGTTGGAAGAATGAAGGGATGCCGTTTTTCAGAATAGATATATTTTGAACGGACACGGCCATGACTGTTCGGCAATTATAAATTAGTGACGGATCCTGATCAAATCATTCACTAATTTTACAGTTCTTTTTCTTCCCCGCCGTGCTTTCTTCGGCCAGTTCGTTTCTGTTGCCATCGTCTTCTCAGACTGACGTACTCCTTACAGTCTCGCGCGGTTTCGTCGGTTGTACCCTGAGAGACTTAAAATAAAGTCTTAAGGCGATTGTCACGACAAGCCTCCGACGAACTTTGATATTCTTGTTGCTTTCGATTACTGATACACAAATCTGTTACAGAATACCTTTGTTGCATTGCAGCGTTTTTTATATAATCTGTTGCGCTTTCTGATTTTGCAACGCTTTATTGTGTTGCTGATTTGTTGTTGTAACATATAATACTGTTACATTGCGTTCCGTAGCGACGCAGACAATCTGTTGCGTTCTGTTTTCAACCATTTGATCCTACAGTAACATTGTTATCTCAGTTCACATAATAATCATTAAAGCCCAGTGAACATATAAACTTTCGAAAGATGAAAAAATTTGCAAATTTGGATTTAATTCCACAATTTCAAGTAGATAAAAAATACAAATGTGAGACAGGTGTAGAAGCAAAAATGGTTAAGAAACCATTTCATACTGTTGATAGAAATACTGAACCATTACAAATGATTCATACTGACTTATGTGATTTCAAAAATTTACCTACAAGAGGTGGGAAAAAGTATTTATCACATTTATTGATGATTATACACGATATTGCTACGTATATCTTTTACATAGTAAAGATGAAGCAATTACATCGTTTATAAAATATAAGGCGGAAGTAGAAAATCAACTAAATAAAAAGATCAAGATATTGAGGTCTGATCGAGGTGGAGAATATGAGCCGCCGTTTGAACAATTCTGTGCAGAAAATGGAATAATTCATCAACTAACAGCACCATATTCGCCACAACAAAATAGTATAGCCGAGAGAAAGAATGGAACATTAAAAGATATGATTAACGCCATGCTCTTAACCTCTGGCCTACCAACAAACTTGTGGGGGGAAGCTTTAAATATGTCTAATCACATATTAATAGGGTTCCACGTAGTAAAGCGGGAAAAATTCCGTATGAATTATGGAAAGGACATCTACCAAGCTTCAAATACCTCAAAGTGTGGGGGTGTTTAGCAAAAGTTCATATCCCGCCTCCAAAGAAGGTCAAACTTGGACCAAAAACTGTAGATTGTTACTATTTAGGACCAGCCCAAAATAGTAGTGCATATAAATTTTTGGTATTCAAGTCTGATATACCTGATATTCATGTAAATACAATCATGGAATCAAGAGATGCCTCATCCTTTGAAGAAGCCGTCGGCTGAAAACCGTCGGCGGCCGTCGGAAGCCGTCGGCGGCCGTCGGAAAAAGCCGTCGGAAATGAAGGCGTCGGGGAGCAGTATTTCCGACGGCTACCGACGGGTGATGCCGTATACATTATCGACGGTTTCCGGCGGTTTCCGGCGGTTTCCGACGGCTTCCGACGGCCGTCGGAAACCGTCGGAAACCGTCGGAAATCAGGCCAATAAGCCGTCGGAACCCGTCGGAAACCGCCGGAAAATTTCGACCAATAAGCCGTCGAGAGCCGTCGGAAGCCGTCGGAAACCTGTTGTTTTTTTTTAAAATCTGCTGCAAATAGAGCCTTCCAACCACATTTCTCTTCCAAACACTACAATATCAATACTGCACAATCAAATAAACAATAATCCAACCAAACATGCAAACCAATACTCCAAAATATTCAATAGACACAGAAATAAACTAAATTAGAATAAAAATAAAATACAAAATATACATAACATTCCAACATTAACAATAATACTAACAATAACTGTTCTAATCATGCATATCCTGATACAGCTACAGAACCAAGTGTATTATACATAATTATACATATCAACAATTAATTGTTCCTTCTACCAAATCATTGTAAACTAAAACTAAACATACCTGCACGAACGAATTAGAAAGCAATGAATCAATCTGCCCCAGATCCAGAGCCAGCCGATGAAGGGAAGCGGCCACCAAACTGCTGCATGTACTCAAATAACTGTGCCGTCTGCATGGCCTGTTGGCGGTTCTGCTCCTCCAACTGCTGAACTCTAGTCTGTAATTCTTCTATACTTGCTAGCTCGCTCTGAGGTCTACTCCGCCGTCTCCTACTCTGACTACTGGACTGCAATAATTGAAAAATAAATAAAATCAAAGTTTATTGTTTTGAAAAGGTAAGAATATCATATTTTAAGTATTTTAAGAAAAATTAAATTATTTACCGCTAAATTGCCAAATCCGTATCGTCGACCATGCTCTGGTGGACTCATAACGGACTCAAAAATAATGTCCTCTTCATCGGTCGTCAGCTGCTCTCGACCCGTATCAGAAAGGAGTTTCTGTCGCTGCTCCATAAACATCTCCTGCATTGACAAATTAATAATATCATATCTTATTTCATAATAATTTGACAACTAAAACAATTACTAATACTGAATAAAATGAAATATGCTTACATGGCTTTTACTGGATTTATCGTCCTGCCATGTGTACGAAACAGTCCCGTCTGGATTAACATGCTCAACAGCATGCGTACGGGTGAACACGTCCATATAGCTGACAGGACCATGTGCCTCGGCTTCCTGAAGTTGATTGTTACATACAATTATTATACATTTAAAATCATATAGCATAAACTATTTACATTTATTATTCAGTAATTAAATTTACCAACTCCTGCCGATACTGCTGAAACGACTTCGATCCTCCGCGATGAGTAACGGGATTCTTATTTCTATTTGCAGAGTTTCTATCTGACTCTGCCTGTACATTCAAAATTTGATACATTATTTTTCAATCACGTTAAATTAATAATTGAAAAAAAATTAGTATACTTGCCTTCGCCTCGTCCGTCTCCCAGTAGCTCAACCAAGCTTGCCACACGCTCTCCCCCATCCACCGTGGTCTCTTCCCGGATTTCTTAACCTCAGATATCGTGTCTCTGTAGTTCTTTCGCATCTTCCTCATCCAGTATGCTCGTGCCAGCTGCATATCATCTGTCTGGATGTCTATCTCAGCCTGTGTTAAAAAAAGATTACACTTTAAACGATAAACGGTAGAAAAACGACAAAAACGAATTAAAAATGGAAAACATAAAAATTACACATACTAGGACATCCTGCCATATGCACTCTATGATGTGCGGAGGGATGGTATCCCACTTTGGCCAGCACGCACTCATCCTACTACGATATGCTGCTCTGGAGACGTCCAACACTACCTTAGTGGGTAGTAGCTCGAACCCCCTGTTTTTAAGTACGATACAGATAAGTACATACGTATAGTATAGAAAAAATAAGATGATGAATAAGATTTAATTTTTACCCATCTGCTTTGGGGGCTAACGTAACAACTGGACGGTGTGGCGCTTGCGATGGGCCACTGCCATCGCCTCCTGAAGAACGGGAAGAGCTCCTCCCTCTATGTGACATAATGATAAACCTGTGACGTTTACACATCATTATATAAGAGAATAAAAACATGATAATGAAATATATTTCATATGAACATGACATCAATGGTATAAATTGCTTAATTATAATGACTGAAATGTAAATAGACATGTAAGTTTGTTATACCTGATTCATGATGGGTGTACTCTTCCTACGATAAGCAGAGTTCATTGCATTTTTAATAAAAATTGCTAAATAAATGACAAATTGAAATAACATAAAACAATAGTAAACGGATTTAGTTTCATAGTTACATCAATTTCATAATACATCAAGAATTCAACATAGTTACATCAATTGCAAAAAAACAGATTCAAATTTATATCAGTCATCATCGTCTTCTGATTCAGATTCGGTCTCGTTTTCGACGATATTTTCCTCTGCACTGTCAAACGCTTCTACCAAAACATTTGATTCATCGATCAAAGGACCAAAATCTGTATGATCGTCTGTAATTATTATTTCGTTATTTTGCTCAAGATCTGCCTGATAAGCTTGTTCGTCCGGAATATTCTTCCCATCGAATGTGAATCTGGCCTTTGTTTTAAAAACTGCAGACCAATCTGCTTTATCTCTTTTTAGAGACGGATAAGGAGCGTAATAAACTTGCAATGCTTGTTTGGCTAGTACAAAAGGATCATACTTGTGATAGTGCGATGTATGCTTTATTTCGATAAGATTATAATCCTTATGCACATTAATTCCAGAACCTGGAACATTGCTAAACCAATTGCATCTAAATAGAAACACCTCCTCCGCGGGTCTTGAGAAATATGTCAGTTGCAAAATTTGTGTTAGAACGCCATAAAAATCATTTAAATGGTTTTCTGGATCGTCACTACCTTTAACAAATACACCAGTATTATTTGTTAATTTTTCTGCACCGTATTCTTTAGTGTTAAATTTGTATCCATTGACGAAATATATTGGATATGTCTTGACCACTCTTTTTGGTCCCATTGCAAGATGTTTCAACCCTTCGTCAACAACACAATTTTTCGGCTCATAAACGTAATTTGAAAACCAACGGGAAAATTCTTTACTGAGATCTCCGTTCGGATGTTCCCGTTCATAAACACTGTTTATATAAACAAATTATTACATTAGGTTATACACGCGCATGCATTACAGAAAAGAATAAAACAAAAATTATTATTTCAGATTACCTAACAAACGGTGCAACCTCGGCACAATTTAGAAGAATATAAGTGTGTGCTACACGAAGATCTCTATCGTCTAGCCATATTTCCACACATTTTCCAGAAGGCCGACCATGTTGTCTAAAAATAGATAACATTGCTTGAGAGGACTCTTGTTCGTCGCCTTCATCATTACGAGGAACACTTTGAAATGAAATATTCACATGGTCACTGAAATAGTGAGAGAAAAAGAACGAAGCTTCTTCTTCGATGTAAGATTTACATATCGAACCTTCAACTCGTGCTTTTTGTCTCACTTTTTTCTTCAGATGATTCAAATATCTATGCAACATTAATTTATATTAACTTCATCTTTCAAATGCAATTAAATTACGTTATAACATATTACATACCTCTCAAATGGATACATCCATCCGTATTGGACAGGACCTCGAAGTCGTGCTTCAGATGGAAGATGAACAGGTAAATGTTCCATCACATTAAAAAAACCTGGCGGAAATATTTTCTCTAATTTGCAAAGCAATATAGGAATGTCCACTTCAAGTTTACGTAAACGTTGCACTTTTAAAGTAGTCGAACAAAGCTCTTTGTAAAACATACTAAGCTCCGTTACTACCTTCCAAACTTTTAACGGCAGTAGTTCTTTAAACATAACGGGAAATAAATTTTCCATCATTATGTGACAGTCGTGAGTTTTCATTCCGCTCAATCTACTATTTTTAAAGTCAACACATCTACGAAGATTTGATGATATCCCATCAGGAAATCTTAACCCTTCCACCCATTTTAACACAGCTTTAACTTGATTATTATCTAATTCGTAACAAGCTTTTGGTTTTTTACTGTCATTTGGTTTCATATGAAGCTCGGGACGTTTGCATAATTCTTCTATATCACGTCTTGATTTCAAATCATCCTTCGTCTTCCCTTTCACATTCAAAATTGTGTTAAACACATTATCAAATACATTTTTCTCATTGTGCATCACATCTATGTTATGGCGAAGCAGAAGATGTTTCCAATACGGCAACTCCCAAAAAATAGTTTGTTTGCACCAGTTATGAACAACTGATTTGCCTTCAATTTCTGTTTGCTCCCCCGTTTCATATATCTTTGGATAGTCCTTAACAAGTTCATATATGTCTTCGCTTGACCATATCGTCGGTGGTTGTCTATTTTCTACTCTATTAGCTAAAAAGTTTTTCTTGTCTCCTCTGAAGGGATGATTTACATGGAGAAAATATCGATGACAGTCAAACCATGAAATTTTCTTACCATGAGGTAAAGAAAACGCTCGTGTTTCATCCATGCAATATGGACATGCTAGACGACCGGCAGTACTCCATCCCGAAAGCATTGCATAGGCAGGAAAATCACTTATAGTCCACAACAAAGAAGCAAACATACGAAAATTTTTCTTCTTTGACACATCGTATGTTTCTACTCCTTCGTTCCACAGTATTTTTAACTCCTCAATCAACGGTTGTAAATATACATCGATTCCTTGTGTCGGATCGTCGGGGCCAGGAACGACAACAGTAAGAAACATATATTGCGTTTTCATGCACATCCATGGAGGTAAATTATACGGTGTGACGATAATGGGCCAGGATGAATATTTAGAACCAAATTGAGAAAATGGAGAAAAACCGTCCGTACATAATCCTAATCTAACATTTCGACTCTCCGCTGCAAAATTTGGATACGTTTTATCGAAATGCTTCCATGCTTCTCCATCGGCCGGATGTGTCAACGTACCCTCTTCCTCCGTTCTCACGCTATGCCACCTCATATTAGACGCAGTTACAGAAGATGCGTATAATCTTTGAAGTCTTGGAGTTATGGGTAAGTAGTGCATACGCTTGTACGGAACTTCCTTACCCTTCTTTTTTCTTGGTTTGTATCTCTCCTGGTTACAAACTTTACAATTTCTAAGGTTTGCGTCTTCTTTCCAAAACAACATGCATCCTTTTAAACATGTATCTATTTTCTGATACGGTAAACCAAAAGCCGACATAAGTTTTTTAACTTCGTAGTGATTTTCACACATTAGATTATCGGGCGGCATATGTCTTTTTGCAGCTTGTACAACAGCCGTAAACCCAGCTTCAGTGATGTTGTATTTCGAAAAAAACGACTATTTATACAACGATCATGTACAACACTCGTCAGACGGGGCCAAAAACTCTCTAAGGGACATTTGTCGGTTAACATGCGCGCATTTTACTCAAAAATACAGTTTTACTCACTGTTCACATTTATATATTAATTTCACACATTTATTCGACGTATTACGCATCAACTTAGGGCTGGTTTAACATTTTGTCATTTTTCAATACACACAATTATAATTTAGAGTAATGCATTTTTTTTGTGTCATAAGTAAAAACGTGCACAATATAATACTCCTAGTTCATTCAATCATTTTATCTTATTCCAAATAACGTATACAATCGTCGAATCAAGGCATACACAACAAAATACATATACATGAACATGCACAAATTATACGTGTTTATCACAATTTCACGATAAAAGATGAAATTGGTATACCATGTGATGCTATAAACCGTTATTACGCTAGTGGAAACAATTGCAATCATTAATTCGCCCTAATTTATCAATTTATGCAAATCTATAATTAGGGTAAAAACTGAATTTTTCATAAAAATAAGAGATTATACCTGAGATTAAGAGTACTGAAGCTTGATTAGAGTGCGTTGGAAGATCCGGAAGCTAAAAATTAGGGATTGGAAGCTTAGGGGTTGAATTTGGGGGGTTTTTTGGGTTTTTTTCGTATGAAATGGAGGAGGAAGAAAGGGCTCGGCTGGCTGGTATAATCGCAAATTTGCGACGGCTTCCGACGGCCGCCGACGGCCCGTCGAAAGCCGTCGGAAAATGGCCGTCGGAAGCCGTCGGTCTTGGCTGTCGGTATTCTGCCTTTTTCTTGTAGTGTCATGTAAATACAATCATGGAATCAAGAGATGCCTCATCCTTTGAAGAAGTGTTTCCACACAAAAAGAATGAAGGGAATAATGTCCCTAAAAGGACACGAGAAGAACCAAATAGCCCACATGAAGATGAAACTCATCTTGAAAATGATAAAGTAGAACCAAGAAGAAGTGTAAGGGCTAGAACTTATAAATCATTTGGTTCGAATTTTTTCACATATGTGTTAGAACACGAACCTCAAAGTACAAGGAAGCCATGTCATCTTCTGAATCTTCATGTTGGAAAGAAGCAATACAAAGTGAGATCGATTCAATCCTAAGTAATAAAATTTAGGAAATTGTTGATATTCCACCTGGAATAAAACCTATTGGCTGCAAATGGATTTTCGAGAAGAAAATGAAACCAGATAGCTCTATTGATAAATACAATGCCAGATTAGTAGCCAAAGGATATCGTCAAAAAGAAGGTATAGACTTTTTTGACACATATTCACTAGTTACACGAATAACCTCAATAAGAATGCTAATAGAAATTGCATCCATCTACAATCTAGAAATTCATCAAATGGATGTAAAGACAACATTCTTAAATGGAGATCTCGATGAGGAAATCTACATGGAGCAACCCGAAGGATTTGTATCCAAGGGAAATGAAAACAAAATCTGTAAATTGGTAAAAATACTATACGGACTCAAACAAGATCCAAAAAAATGGCACGCAAAATTTGGCAGTGTCATGATGAGAAATAGTTTTCGTATAAATGAGTGTGACAAATGTGTTTATTGTAAACAAGTTGGACAATCATACGTGTTTGTTTGTTTATACGTGGACGATATGCTAATCTTTGGTCCTAACATTAAAGTTATAGTGACCATAAAGAAATTGCTTATCAACAATTTTGATATGAAAGATTTAGAAGTTGCTGACATTATTTTAGGAATCAAAATAATAAGAACGCCTAATGGAATCCAATTATTTCAGCCACATTATGTAGACAAAATAATTGAGAAATTCCAACATTATGAAATTAAAGGAGTAAGAACACCTTTTAATCCATCGGAAGTACTGCATAAAAAATCTAATGAAAGTGTAATGCAACTGAAATATTCCCGTGTAATAGGATATCTAATGTATCTCATGAATTGCACGAGACCAGATATAGCTTATGCAGTAAGTCGACTAAGCAGGTATACAAGTAATCCAGGGAAGGAACACTGGAAAGCACTAATGAGAGTGTTGAGATACTTGAAGAATACCACAAATTATTCCTTGCATTACGGAAAATATCCAGTTGTTCTAGAAGGATACAGTGATGCAAACTGGATTGCAGATTCAGAGGAATCAAAATCCACAAGTGGTTATGTCTTCACTCTTGCAGGAGCAGCAGTATCATGGAAATCAACGAAGTAAACATGCATAGCTCGATCCACTATGGAATCAGAGTTCATTGCATTAGACAAAGCAGGAGAAGAAGCAGAATGGCTTCGTCAATTGTTAGAAGATATTCCTTTATGGCCTAAACCTGTAACGGCCATATGTATTCACTGCGACAATCAAGCTGCGCTACGTAAAGCGAAAAACATTGTGTATAATGGCAAATCACGACACATTCGTCGACGCCATAACACAGTTAGGTAGTTACTCTCTAATGGAACTATCTCCATTGATTATGTAAGAAAAATGATAACCTAGCGGATCCATTTACAAAAGGGTTATCAAGAGAGAAAATAGACTGCGCATCGAGGGAAATGGGTTTAAAAGCCTAAACCAATAAGAATTATCTTATACAGAAACCTTTCCTAGCGACTGAAGGTTCCACGGACTAGGATCAATAGACAAACCAGTTCTGAATAACTCAAGACGTAATGCATTTTTCTGGACATAGTCCATTCCATTCCTATGGTGCAAAGCATAAATGCATGCCAACAGAAGTATTAAAAGGTTAAAGCTATGCTTTTTAATGATGACCATATCTTGTAAAATAACAAGTGGGGTATATGTAGGATACTCCTTATGGTTGCGATCACCTATGTTAGTGTGAGCTGGGTCGGGTCTATGAGAATATTAAAGGCTTAAATTCTCTATATACACTCGTAGAACCAAATTTGTTTACGATCGAAATGAACACAACCAAGAGATTGGAGGAGAAGGGAAAAAATGTTTTGTTAACCTTATTGTCTGGTTATACAATAACGACAGACGGTTCAAGATGAAATAATTCACCGATTAGCCAAATATATCCGATGGGTATTAATAAGGGAAAGTTCATAGTGAAACATCTACTTATCCTTCAAAAAGCATTATTCCATACATAGTCCGAGATATTCCACTTTGTGTGGGGGAAAAGTATATTGTCATTTATGTGGGGGATTGTTGACAATTCTAAAGAGATGAATGAAATATGCTTTAGTCCCACATTGGCAAAATAAAAGATTAAATTGTGCATATATGTAGGATCCTCATTCCCTATATTGGCACTTAGGGTCAGGTAATTTTGTGCGAGAGGGAGGACCCAAATCTGATGAACACGCGCGCGCACGCGCCGCCCGCGTACTGAACCGGGCCGGGCTCGTGCTTGGGTTTGGGTTTGGGTTTGGGTTTACTATGAAATCTTATTTTTTTTCTATAGAAAACACTGCAATTTTCGGTGGGTTTTTATTTGGCTACACGGGCGCGGCCCGTTTGAATTTGAATTGAATACGGGTGCGACCCATTGGAAGAATGAAGGGATGCCATTTTTCAGAACAGATATATTTTGAACGGACGCGACTGTGACCGTTCGGCAATTATAAATTAGTGACGGATCCAGATCAAATCATTCACTAATTTTACAGTTCTTCTTCTTCCCGCTGTGCTTTCTTCGGCCAGTTCGTTTCTGTTGCCATCATCTTCTCAGACTGACGTACTCCTTATAGTCTCGCGTGGTTTCGTCGGTTGTACCCTGGGAGACTTAAAATAAAGTCTTAAGGCGATTGTCACGACAAGCCTCCGACTAACTTTGGTATTCTTGTTGCTTTCGATTACTGATACACAAATCTATTACAGAATACCTTTGTTGCATTGCAGCGTTTTTTATATAATCTGTTGCGCTTTCTGATTTTGCAACGCTTTTTTGTGTTGTTGTTTTGTTGTTGTAGCATATAATATTGTTACATTGCGTTCCGTAGCGACGCAGACAATCTATTGCGTTCTGTTTTCAACCATTTGATCCTACATCTTAAGACTTTCCTGTTTGGATTGAAACAGAGATGGCAGCAGAACAGATGTCGATCAAGACAGCGAATTTAAACAAACCAGACCCATTCAAGGGAGACGGAGACGATTTTCTGACATGGCAGAGTCAGATGCTCTTTTATCTCACAACCCTTGGTCTGCAGAAGTATCTTGATGAAGATGAACCAGTGCCGCCTACGTCAGGTAATACCAATTCGGCAAATGACATTTCTGCAATTGATGCATGAAGGCACTCGGATTTCTTGTATAGAAATTACATCCTAAACTGCTTGGATAAGGTTTTGTACAAGGTGTATCGGCCACTGAAAACTGCAAAAGTTCTCTGGAATGCGCTTAATGCAAAGTACAAAACGCAAAACGTGAGCCTGAAGAAGTTCATAGTTGACAAGTTCATGGACTACAAGATGGTAGATTCAAAATCTGTAATTGCGCAATTGCATGAACTTCAGATTATTATCCATGAATTGCAAGCAGAAGGCTACGAAGTAGGTGAATCTTTCCTGGTTGAAGCAATCACTGGAAAGCTACCACCATCTTGGAAGGACTACTGTAATTATTTGAAGCACAAGAAGAAGGAGATATCCTTACAAGACCTCATCGTCAGATTGAAGATCGAGGCAGATAATCGCGGAGTCACTAAACCAAAAAACGAAGAGGCTTTTGTTGTAGAAGGGGCAAAGAAAAAAGGAAACCCCAAAAATAAAAACAAAAGAAAGGCGCCAGAAACCAAACAAAATGATCAGAAGCCGTCCAAGAAGTTCAATGGGCAGTGTTGGGTTTGTGGCAAGACTGGACATCAAGAAAAGGACTGTAGGCACAAGAAACAGAATAATTCTGAAGCAAATGTTGTGGAAAACATTGACATCGATGGGTCTAATTTTTCTAGAGTTGTGTCGGAATGCAATCTAGTTCAGAATCCTTCTCAGTGGTGGTTTGACACAGGTGCTACACGACACGTGTGTTCTGAAAAGTCCATGTTCTCCACTTACAACAAACTCGATCATGAAGAAAAGTTGTACATGGGCAACTCTGCAGTGTCAATGATTGAGGGAAGCGGGAAAGTGATTCTCAAGTTCACATCTGGTAAGACTATTATGCTGAATGATGTGCTTCATGTTCCAGACATTCGCAAGAACTTGATCTCTGGACCTGTACTCTCGAAGAAAGGCTTCTGAATGGTCTTCGAATCAGATAAAGTTGTTCTGTCTAAGGCTGGAATCTATACAGGGAGAGGATACTTGTGTGATGACCTATTTAAGGCTAATGTAGCTGTAATTGGCAACAATAATGTATATTGTAATGCTGAAATGAATAAAAGGAAGTTTCTTATGTTGTCGAGTATGATGCTCTATTATGGCATGAAAGATTAGGACATATAAACTTTCGAAAGATGAAAAAACTTGCAAATCTGGATTTAATTCCACAATTTCAAGTAGATAAAAAATACAAATGTGAGACATGTGTAGAAGCAAAAATGGTTAAGAAACCATTTCATACTGTTGATAGAAGTACTGAACCATTACAAATGATTCATACTGACTTATGTGATTTCAAAAACTTACCTACAAGAGGTGGAAAAAAGTATTTTATCACACTTATTGATGATTATACACGACATTGCTACGTATATCTTTTAAATAGTAAAGATGAAGCAATTACATCATTTATAAAATATAACGCTGAAGTAGAAAATCAACTAAATAAAAAGATCAAGATATTGAGGTATGATCGAGGTGGAGAATGTGAGTCGTCGTTTGAACAATTCTGTGCAGAAAATGGAATAATTAATCAAACAACAGCACCATATTCGCCACAACAAAATGGTATAGCCGAGAGAAAGCATAGAACATTAAAAGATATGATTAACGTCATGCTCTTAACCTCTGGCCTACCAACAAACTTGTGGGGGGAAGCTTTAAATATGTCTAATCACATATTAAATAAGGTTCCTCATAGTAAAACGGGAAAAATTCCATATAAATTATGGAAAGGACATCTACCAAGCTTCAAATATCTCAAAGTGTGGTAGCAAAAGTTCATATCCCGCCTCCACAGAAGGTAAAACTTGGACCAAATATTGTAGATTGTTACTATTTAGGACCAGCCCAAAATAGTAGTGCATATAGATTTTTGGTATTCAAGTCTAATATACCTGATATTCATGTAAATACAATTATGGAATCAAGAGATGCCTCATCCTTTGAAGAAGTGTTTCCACACAAAAAGAATGAAGGGAATAATGTCCCTAAAAGGACACGAGAAGAATCAAATAGCCCACATGAAGATGAAACTCATCGTGAAAGTGATGAAGTAGAACCAAGAAGAAGTGTAAGGGCTAGAACTTCTAAATCATTTAGTTCAGATTTTTTCACATATGTGTTAGAACACGAACCTCAAACGTACAAGGAAGCCATGTCATCTTCTGAATCTTCATGCTGGAAAGAAACAATACAAAGTGAGATCGATTCAATCCTAAGTAATAAAATTTAGGAAATTGTTGATATTCCACCTGGAATAAAACCTATTGGTTGCAAATGGATTTTCAAGAATAAAATGAAACCAGATGGCTCTATTGATGAATACAAAGCCAGATTAGTAGCCAAAGGATATCGTCAAAAAGAAGGTATAGACTTTTTTGAAACATATTCACCAGTTACACGAATAACCTCAATAAGAATGCTAATAGAAATTTCATCCATCTACAATCTAGAAATTCATCAAATGGATGTAAAGACAGCATTCTTAAATGGAGATCTCGATGAGGAAATCTACATGGAGCAACCCGAAGGATTTGTATCCAAGGGAAATGAAAACAAAGTCTGTAAATTGGTAAAATCACTATACGGACTCAAACAAGATCTAAAACAATGGCATGCAAAATTTGACAGTGTCATGATGAGAAATGGTTTTCGTATAAATGAGTGTGACAAATGTGTTTATTGTAAACAAGTTGGACAATCATACGTGTTTGTTTGTTTATACGTGGACGATATGCTAATCTTTGGTCCTAACATTAAAGTTATAGAGACCATAAAGAAATTGCTTATCAACAATTTTGATATGAAAGATTTAGGAGTTGCTGACATTATTTTGGAAATTAAAATAATAAGAACGCCTAATGGAATACAATTATCTCAGTCACATTATGTAGACAAAATAATTGAGAAATTCCAATATTATGAAATTAAAGGAGTAAGAAAACCTTTTAATCCATCGGAAGTACTGCATAAAAATTCTAATGAAAGTGTAATGCAACTGGAATATTCCCGTGTAGTAGGATGTCTAATGTGTCTCATGAATTGCACGAGAACAGATATAGCTTATGCAGTAAGTCGACTAAACAGGTATACAAGTAATCTAGGGAAGGAACACTGGAAAGTACTAATGAGAGTGTTGGGATACTTGAAGAATACCACAAATTATTCCTTGCATTACGGAAACTATCTAGCTATTCTAGAAGGATATAATGATGCAAACTGGATTGCAGATTCAGAGGAATCAAAATCCACAAGTGGTTATGTCTTCACTCTTGTAGGAGCAACAGTATCATGGAAATCAACGAAGCAAACATGCATAGCTCGATCCACTATGGAATCAGAGTTCATTGCATTAGGCAAAGCAGCAGAAGAAGCAGAATGGCTTCATCATTTATTAGAATATATTCCTTTATGGCCTAAACCTGTAACGGCCATATGTATTCACTGCGACAATCAAGCTGCGCTAAGTAGAGCGAAAAACTTTGTGTATAATGGCAAATCACGGCACACTCATCGACGCCATAACACAGTTAGGTAGTTACTCTCTAATGGAACTATCTCCATCGATTATGTAAGACCAAATGATAACCTAGCGGATCCATTTACAAAAGGGTTATTCAAGAGAGAAAATAGACTACGCATCGAGGGGAATGGGTTTAAAAGGCTAAACCAGCAAGAGTTATCTTATACGGAAACCTATCCTAGCGACTGAAGATCCCATGGACAAGGATCAATAGGAAAACCAGTTATGAATAAATCAAGACGTAATGCATTTTTCTGGACATAGTCCATTCCATTCCTATGGTGCAAAACATAAATGCATGCCTACAGAAGTATTAAAAGATTAAAGCTATGCTTTTTAATGATGACCATATCTTGTAAAATAACAAGTGGGGTATATGTAGGATACTCCTTATGGTTGCGATCACCTATGTTAGTGTGAGTTGGGTCGGCTCTATGAGAATATTAAAGGCTCAAATTCTCTATATACACTCGTAGAACCAAATTTGTTCACGACCGAAATGAACACAACCAAGAGATTGGAGGAGAAGGGAAACAATGTTTTGTTAACCTTATTGTCTGGTTATTCAATAACGGCAGACGGTTCAAGATGAAATAATTCATCGATTAGCCAAGTATATCCAATGAGTATTAACAAAGGAAAGTTCAAAGTGAAACATCTACTTATCCTTCAAAAAGCATTATTCCATACGTAGTCTGAGATATTCCACTTTGTGTGGGGGAAAAGTATATTGTCATTCATGTGGGGGATTGTTGACAATTCTAAAGAGATGAATGAAATATGCTTTAGTCCCACATTGGCAAAATAAAAGATTAAATTGTGCATATATATAGGATCCTCATTCCCTATATTGGCCCTTAGGGTCAGGTAATTTTGTGCAAGAGGGAGGACCCAAATTTGATTAACACACGCGCGCGCGTCTCCCGCCCGTCCCGTACCTAACCGGGCCAGGCTCGGGCTTGGGCTTGGGTTTGGGTTTGGGTTTGGGTCTACTATGGAATCTTATTTTTGCTACGGAAAACACTGCAATTTTTGGTGGGTTTTTATTTGGCTACACGGGCGCGGCCCGTTTGAATTTGAATTGAATATGGGTGCGACCCGTTGAAGAATGAAGGGATGCCATTTTTCAGAACAGATATATTTTGAACGGACGCGACAGTGACCATTTGGCAATTATAAATTAGTGACGGATCCTGATCAAATCATTCACTAATTTTACAGTTCTTCTTCTTCCCCGTTGTGCTTTCTTCGGCCAGTTCGTTTCTGTTGCCATCATCTTCTCAGACTGACGTACTCCTTACAGTCTCGCGCGGTTTCGTCGGTTATACCCTGGGAGACTTAAAATAAAGTCTTAAGGCGATTGCCACGACAAGCCTCCGACGAACTTTGGTATTCTTGTTGCTTTCGATTACTGATACACAAATCTGTTAAAGAATACCTTTGTTGCATTGCAGCGTTTTTTATATAATCTGTTGCGCTTTCTGATTTTGCAACGCTTTATTGTATTGTTGTTTTGTTGTTGTAACATATAATACTGTTACATTGCGTTCCGTAGCGACGCAGACAATCAGTTGCGTTCTGTTTTCAACCATTTGATCCTAGAGTAACATTGTTATCTCAGTTCACATAATAATCACTAAATCCCAGTGAACTAATGTTTGCACCAATATACATCAAAAAATTGTTGTTTCACATCATCTGATGAATTGCTGATGGCTTTAATTACAATTATTTTCAGAAGGAAATCTATTCACATACAAATTAGAAAACAACTGTTACTTACAAAGAAGAACTCCTTCTTATAATTTTGTAAGTAAAATTAATATTTTCCCTTTACTTATGTATAATTTCAAACCTTTCTGGCAGAGTAGAAGGTTAATATTTTCTGAACTGGTTTTCTTATTCACTTTTTTAATCTTCTTTTGGCTATAAGATATGTGCTTATGGGTGTTACCCATCAACTTTTGATTAACATGATAGTACCATAGATAATATTTACTAACAATAATCCCATTAAAAGGGTTTAAAATGGAGAACTGATTCAAAGAAGAAGAAAAATCTGACATATGAACATTAGAAGTACTATGCACATTGTTGTCTCAGTTACATGATAAATATTGATGCCAAGTGAACAAAAGTTAAGAAAGAAATGATCGGAAATGTAATTTTAGGTAGCAGTCATGGCCGCAATCAAAATAATAGACAATCCAGTCTTTGTTGAAAATCCTGATCGGAGAGGGGAAACATCTTCATCTCCTCCAATCAACCCCACTAACTTCAGATCTACTCTTGATGCAAGAATCACAACAAGAAAAACTAATTCCTTCAGATCTGCTATTGAAACAAGAAACACTAATTACAGATCTGCGAAATATTCAAACTAATATGGAATCACAATACTAGAATGGAGAAAACTTGAGTAAGGCTTCAACAATGGCTTTTGATCAAGAAAGGGGGGTTAAATTCAGATTTTGAACTGAATTATGTTGCTCCTATCTCTGTATCATCATTTCAAGACATTTATAATGAGTACTTAGAACCCAACCGGTAAGTTCGAAATTTATACGCGTAATAATGGGTTTTTTTATTATAAGATTCTCAAATGCAGTAGATTGTGAAAATACAATTAAAGAAGGTATGTATTTAATAAATGGAAACCTCATTATTTGAAAAAAAATGGAACAAGAAACTAAATCTTGGTAGGGACCTTCTCATGATTATACCAATATGGATTTGACTATCAGAACTTAACCTGAAACTGGGGGACAAAGATGCATTTAGTGCAATTGCGAGTGTAGTTGGTATCCCATTGAAATTGGATGAACCAACTACAAAAGAAACCGGACTTTGCTATGCAAAAATACTGGTTGAGATAAGAGCTGATGCAGAGTTAGCAAAAGAGGCTTATATTTTCATGCATGATGGAAAAAACATGTGCAAAAGATAGAATATGAGCGGATCCCTCCAAGATGTAAAACTTGTGCATGATTTGGCCATTATGTTGAAAACTGTGTTACTAAAAAAGTTTGGAAGGAAGCAGTGCTGAAGCAAATTCAATGAAGTCAATGAGGAAATGCAAGTGGCTAAGCATGTGAGTACTGAAAATGGCTTCTCTAAAAATCTTAGTAATGTAGACTCAATATCTACAAATTCAGCAAATATGGGCGAAGACAAGGATGGTAACACAACAACAATGTAGAAGAACATACATCAAACAGAAAAAGTTAATTATGCTCCAAATGTTTTAGACTATGGAAACATACAGGGTGAAACTGCAAATCAGGATAAAGCAATCCGAGAACCTATATTGGTAGAAAGGAATATAGCTGGGAAAGGGGATCATTCAAAAAACACTTCAGTGCCCATTGCAAACTCAGTGATAAAAAGCAATGTAAATAAATAAGCTACTGAATCACAAGCCAACAAAAAAGGGGCAAATAATGTTCTGGCACAAGAGAGCTCAAAAATAGTTTCAACTATTGAATATATGAAGAATCAATCATAAATGCTCAAAGAAATATAGGGTCTGTAGTAGTAATCTCTGAAAGACCTGACACTATTCAGTAAGCAAATTACATAACCCCTTAAGCC
Organism: Allium cepa; assembly: GCA_030765085.1. Taxonomy (NCBI): domain Eukaryota; kingdom Viridiplantae; phylum Streptophyta; class Magnoliopsida; order Asparagales; family Amaryllidaceae; genus Allium; species Allium cepa. Next base: position 189,170,323 of record CM060929.1, on the reverse strand, counting down.
AAAAAGACAGTTTCAGATCAAGCAATACAAGATGCGATAAACCAAATATATAGCAACTTCTTCCTCCACATCAGCAAGCAAAAATATAAGGAAAAAGAGCATATTGAAAAGCGTAAAAGACATTATAATTGCTGATGATACAGAGGAATCAGAAGATAGTGAATTCAAAACGACATACATTATCAAAAATGCTTTATGGAAGGAACAACACAAAGTACAAGATAAAAAAACATGTAAAATAAGTGGCAAAAAATTTGTGGTGATGGATGAAGAAAATAGATAGAGAACTTCTCTGTAACAGAAGACAACATCCTCGTGTAACCTTTATAGTTTTTATATTATTATATATCATGTCAATAATTGTTTGGAATGTTAGGGCACTTAATACCCCTAAAAGAAGAATAGGTTTATCTAATCTACTATTCACTATTAAATCTGGTATTGTAGGTTTATTAGAACACAAATTAGATAATTATAAGGTAGAAGATTATCAAGCTAAAAGTTTAATTAATTGGGATACTTTAAACAACAATGAGATGGATGGAAATGGTAGAATTATGGTAATTTGAGACCCTAACATATGAGATATAAGTAAACATTTTATCAACTTTCAGTTCATACACTGTAAATGTGTAAGTAAAGGAGGGCTTCATCTCGAAATCACATTTATTTATGCATCTATCAATGAAAAGAAAATGCTAACATTATGGAATCAACTAGAATAAATAAATTCAAACATAGGACATCCTTGGGTAATTATTGAAGCCTTTAACACCATCATATATGCTTATGAAAAAAGAGAGGGGAATTAAATTCCTTTTAAGAAATTAGAAAGAATAAATAACTTTATACTTAAAACTGATTTAGTTGAACCTGTTTTATTTGGAAATAATTTTGCTTGGAAATATGGAGAACTGGGGAACATTCACTGCAAATTAGACAGAATTTTCTTGAATCAAAATTTTAGAACTTTTTTTTAAAGATTTTAGATGTTACACACTGCCCCAAGAAACTAGTGATCACACACCTATTCAAATATATCACATAAGATAATTTTTCAAAGAAAAACAACCCATTTAGATTTATAAATGGATGAGCATTTGTGGAAAACTATAGAGAACTAGTTAAAAATAGTTTGACTGTAAAAGTAAATGGCACCACCAAGTAAAAATTTAACAAAATGCTCCAAATAACCAAGGATAACTTGAAAAATATGAATAAAAATAGAAAAAAAATGAATAAAAACAAATTAGAGAAGATTATGAGATGTTGCAAAATGAATTAGATAATGATTCCTCAAACATTTCTAATGTCAACAACTTTTTTCATGCTCAAAATAATCTGATTAAGTCACTTCATGTGCAATCTGTAAATATGAGGCGGAAAGCAAAGGTAGATTGGTTGATTAATGGAGATGAAGCAAGTAAATTTCTTTATGCAAAAATTTCAAGCAGAAAATATAAGAATGATATAGGAAAATTGATAGATGCAGAAAAGCATCATCGTTCCAATGGTTAAGTAATTCGACTTTGGTGCGAGAGGTCACAAGTTCAAAACTTGAGTAGCATGGTTTGAACATATATTGACATGTGATTTGTATTGTGTTATCCCAGTGACATGTTGTATCTAAGTACCATTTCAAAAAAAAATTGATAGATGCAAAGGGAAATGTTATAAATGAACTTTCTTGCATTTAAAGGGAAGCAATAAACTATTTTTCAAATTTATACGATAATAATTTATACACGGATAACTTTCCAAAGATTGAGACAAAATTTATGTTGAATGATGTTAGCCAAGATTTATTACTTTCTCCTATTAGATTGGAGGAAATAAAAAATATTATATTTTATCTCTACATCTAATAAAGAAAATTCGTTGAACTTATTTACTCGGTGTCTTTTTGAAATTCCAAAAATTTATTTGCTTTTCGTTTACATCTTTGCACTCAAACAAAATATCAACATATGCAATAATACAAATGACCCGTATGCGAAGCACGGGCCCATACTAGTTCTAATAATAATAAAAGCCCAAGGCCTGATGGCTTTGGTACAAACTTTGATGGCTTTGGTACAAACTTTTATAAAACCCACTGGGAAAAAATTAAGCAAAATTTGTTTGAATCAATCACTGAATTTTTCAAGGCTAGGAAAATTTAAAAAAAAACTAAATAATACTTTTATAACTTTAGTACCAAAAGTTAAGATTCCAAATGGTTTAGAGGATTATAGGCCAATAGCATATTGTTACTTTGTATATAAAATAATTTCAAATATATTATGCAATGGAATGAAATATTTTTGAAATATTTAATTTTCGAGAATTAAAGTGCCTTTATACCTAGTGGCTTATAGCAGAAAATACATTGCTTGATCATGAATTGATCAGAACTTTAATAATAATAATAATTGGAATCTCAAGTGCATCAAAATAGACTTACATAAAACTTATAAATAAATAATTTATAATTCATATAATGATATAGAAGGGCTTCGATGAAAAATTTTGTGCTCTAGTAAATGAATGTATAAATAATGTTGCATATTCAATATTGATCAATGGATCTCTCAAAGGGTTTACCCATTGCAATAGGGGTATTAGGTGTTGGGATCCCTTCTTAATTGGAGAATTTCTAGAAAATTCTAGATCTTTCTAGAGAAGTATAGAATTTTCTAGAACGTGCTGCAGAACTCTCTAGGAAGAGTGTGAAACCCTGGAATATTCTAGAGATGTGTGGAACCTTACGGAAGAGTATGGAAGGACGTAGAAGGGAACGAAAGAGTGTAGAGATTCCTAGAGAGTATGGAGCATTCTAGAGAATTAATCACTACCCTTGAATACAAGTAATCTCCATCATTCATTATGGAGGTTGAATAGTATATGTTAGGGATGTGGATTAAGGATCTTAAGGCAGAAATAACACTAGAGGGGGGGTGAATAGTGTTTTAAAGAATATATGAAATATATGACTAAATTAAACTTTCAACACAAATCTAAACAGAATTCTAACACAAAATGATCACAGAACATATAACAAATGCAAATAGTAAAGTAAAGCAAGTAAAAGGAAAGAACACACCGGATTTTACACTGGTTCGGAATCCTCCTACATCCAGTCCTGCACCAAGGCAATATCCTTGTACATATTTTATAAGCCACTATCCAAATAACAACCCTCAATTTCTAAGGCCTTGAGGAACCCTCCTATCTCCGAGTCTGGGGTAAACTCTCTTGATTTACGAGACACAAGATCACCCTAATACTTTCTAATAACATTCCTTTTGAATGGATAGACTCTATGGACTTTTTGAATACAAATTGATCCTATAACTCTGAATAGCACTTTGATCTTTAGTAGAGTGATGGAGAATCAAATAGAGAGAGTATCTAAATGATTTCCTATTGAGAATTTGGCAGAATGATGGCACGATCTTGAAAATATGAAGTTTTATGGATATGGAATGGTGGAGAAGAAAGAGTGAAGAAAATAAGAAAGTAGTTGTTACAAAATTCGTTTTGGAAGCCTTTATATAGATGCACAACAGTCATAACCATTGGCGAAAGGTTTTCGAACGAATGGACACTTCTTTTGAAAATTAAATTTTGAATCCAACTGTCACCATGTCGACATGGGGTATCCCCTTATGTCGACATCCCTTAAAATTATAGAGATGTTGTTTTGTAAAGACAATTGAATTCAAAACAAGTTGAAACTTCTCTGAAGCAAAGTAAAGTGTTTAAACAATATTTTGAGATAGAGAATGAATATAAAACATTATTTTAAATATATATATATATATATGTAATTGATATAGACCGTCAATTATATAAGTAATATTTAAAATCAGAATAAGTTTTGATGTTTTAAAAATAGAAGTTTTAAAAATCAGAATAGAGGAATATTTCAAGGCTAAAACAAAGTTTGAAAACATTTTTGAAAACATGATTTTGAAAGCTAAAACATTTTGAAAATAGATTTAAAAAACATTTTGAAAAATCTATTCAAACTAAAATTGCAAGAACCTTCCTACAGAGCTCCTCCATAGGACTCGAGAACTTGTGTAGTTTATATGATTTTGATTTTCGTGGGTTTATAAGCCACTTGTCGTAGGTTTGTAAGCTACTTGTCGTGGGTTTGTAAGCCACTGGTTTCGAAAGAAATTGGTTTCCATCCCAAAAGAAAATTAGAAGAAAGATGAGAGTGCTATTATGAAGTTTTAACAAAATAATAGGCACTTATCTTGAGATCTTGAAATCTTGATTCTCTAGAGTCTTGAATCTTGAATCTCTAATCTTCATCTTGATGCTTGAGTCTTTATACTGATCAGTCTTCGATGATACCTTCATATACTTCCTACATACATACATATATATATATATATATATATATATCTATATGGAAATGTTAGTATATATTTTATAAAGTAAAGTATAATAACTATATAAGGTTGTTGTCATCAAAACATCATCAACTCAGTTCCTAACAATCTCCCCCTTTTTGTTGATGACAACCTTTATTTATAAAATATTCTTACCATACCATAACTCCCCCTTACTCCGTGATTTCTTCGTAAAACTGCAACTCCCCCTTACACCATGACTCCCCCTTACACCAAGCATATATATTATTATAACTTTCTCCCCCTTTGTCATCAACAAAAACTATTAACTGTATTGTCGACGCCAACCACCTATCCTTTAGAGTTGTCACCAAAATTGACCAATCCACCATCTTGATAAGTAATGTCCTTGAGTATCTCGGGATTTCCAATCATGTGCCTCGAACAGCCACTATCAAGTATCCATTTATCTTTCCCAATTTGCACAGTTTGTCCATTGGGTGTTGATTCGTCAAAAGCCATATAACATGTATGTTCCTGCATAATACACCAATTCGATAGATAACTTGATTTTTCAAAATAACTACATGAAGACTTATGAAACTTTGATGAAATGCATAGATTCAAAACAATTTTAACACAATCTTCCAAAAATGCCATTTTTATATTTTTCAAGTTTCAGATTATGAAAACAATGAAAACCAATGCTCTGATACCAATTGTTAGGGATGCGGATTAAGGATCTTAAGGCAGAAATAACACTAGAGGGGGTGAATAGTGTTTTAAAGAATATATGAACTATATGACTAAATTAAAACTTTCAACACAAATCTAAACAGAATTCTCACACAGAATGATCACAGAACATATAACAAATGCAAATAGTAAAGTAAAGCAAGTAAAAGGAAAGAACACACCGGATTTTATACTGGTTCGGAATCCTCCTACATCCAGTCCTGCACCAAGGCAATATCCTTGTACAGATTTTTATAAGCCACTATCCAAATTACAACCCTCAATTTCTAAGGCCTTGAGGAACCCTCCTATCTCTGAGTCTGGGGTAAACTCTCTTGATTTACGGGACACAAGATCACCCTAATACTTTCTAATAACAATCCTTTTGAATGGATAGACTCTATGGACTTTTTGAATACAAATTGATCCTATAACCCTGAATAGCACTTTGATCTTTAGTAGAGTGATGGAGAATCAAATAGAAAGAGTATCTAAATGATTTCCTATTGAGAATTTGGCAGAATGATGGCACGATCTTGAAAATATGAAGTTTTATGGATATGGAATGGTGGAGAAGAAAGAGTGAAGAAAATAAGAAAGTAGTTGTTAAAAAATTCGTTTTGGAAGCCTTTATATAGATGCACAACAGTCATAACCATTGGCGAAAGGTTTTCGAACGAATGGACACTTCTTTTGAAAATTAAATTTTGAATCCAACTGTCACCATGTCGACATGGGGTATCCCCTTATGTCGACATCCCTTAAAATTATAGAGATGTTGTTTTGTAAAGACAATTGAATTTAAACCAAGTTGAAACTTCTCTGAAGCAAAGTAAAGTGTTTAAACAATATTTTGAGATAGAGAATGAATATAAAACATTATTTTAAATATATATATAATTGATATAGACCGTCAATTATATAAGTAATATTTAAAATCAGAATAAGTTTTGATGTTTTAAAAATAGAAGTTTTTAAAAATCAGAATAGAGGAATATTTCAAGGCTAAAACAAAGTTTGAAAACATTTTTGAAAACTTGATTTTGAAAGGTACAACATTTTTTAAAACGGATTTAAAAAACATTTTGAAAAATCTATTCAAACTGAAATTGCAAGAACCTTCCTATAGAGCTCCTCCATAGGACTCGAGAACTTGTACAAAGTAGTTTAAATGATTTTGATTTTCGTGGGTTTGTAAGCCACTTGTCGTTGGTTTATAAGCTATTTGTCGTGGGTTTGTAAGCCACTGGTTTCGATAGAAATTGGGTTCCATCCCAAAAGAAAATCAGAAGAAAGATGAGAGTGCTATTATGAAATTTTAACAAAATACTAGACACTTATCTTGAGATCTTGAAATCTTGATTCTCTAGAGTCTTGAATCTTGAATCTCTAATCTTCATCTTGATGCTTGAGTCTTTATACTGATCAGTCATCGATGATACCTGCATATACTTCCTATGTATATATATATATATATATATATATGGAAATGTTAGTACATATTTTATAAAGTAAAGTATAATAACTATATAAGGTTGTTGTCATCAAAACAACATCAACTCAATTCCTAACAGTATAAACAGAGGTAGGAGCCTTCATTCTTAATCAATCAATCAATCAAAAAATATCCAAGAATTATAAAAGATAGCATCTTTGGAGAGAAAGAGAGATAGCTTGGAAAGTCTCTATCCTCAAGCTTGAGTGGGCCACCGAGTGCGAGTTGCTTTTGTAATCATACTCTTGTAATCTACTATTCTTTGGTATAGTGGAAGAATCTCCATATTGGAGAATTATAAACTCTTGTACTCCCATTACTACTTTCAACTTTAAAGTGTCTATCTTAACTTCACGAAGTGGAAAAGTCCAAGATTTCCCAATGTTAGGCAAGGAGATCAACTTTCTTCCTACCTGTTCATTATTGTTATAGAATTCTTTTCAATATTAATGGAAGTTGAAAAATAACTGGAAACATTAAACCCTTTAATAGAACCAACCATCCATTTCACATTTATTATATGCTGATGACTTGCTATTTTTTTGAATGTGGACTCTCAAAGTACAAAGACTATAGTCAAAAAAATTAGAAAATTGGAAGATTATGCTGGGTTGAAAAAAGTTTACTTCAGTAAAGGCAGTACAAGGAAGGAAGAAACATTAAATATTTTAAAATTCAAGGAGGGAATTCTTCCAGTATAACATTTGGGACTGCCTCTAAGTGTAAATCAGATAAATGACAGAGATTGTGCAAGACTGTATAACTTAATACAGAGTAGATTAGAGGGATGGTCTGGTAAATAATTGTCATTAACTGGAAGACTTGAGCTGATACACACAGTCACCACAGCAATTATCATGTATTGGATTCAACCTCGTGCCATTCGAGCAAAAGTAATTCACAAATAGAAAGAATGTGTGCAAACTTCATTTGGAGAGGAAAACGTAACAAAATTGCATGGGAAAAGTTTGTAAGGCAAAGAAAACTGGTGGCCTTGGACTGAGAAACATCAATGATTTCTGAGAAGCATGCAATCTCAAATTATCGTGGAAATTTTTAGATGGGAAATCATTATGGGTAAAAATGGATGAAAGAAAATATCTCGAAAGCAAGAATTGTTGGATCACTAGCATTGAAAACCATTGCTCTTTTACATAGAAAAATATACTTACTTGCAGAGAAATTGGTATCGAGTTATTAAAAAGAAAATTCAAGGATGGGAAACAAATTAGTTTTTGGTTTGATCCATGGTTGCATGAAAAACCATTAGTAAGTCTTTTGGGATGGAATAACACATATGCGTTTGAAGGAGCTTCAAAAAAAATAAACAATGTAATTCGACATAACTGTTGGAATGCATACAATCATCTAGCCACTGCAATTTTTAAAGCAGCAATTGATAAAGTCACAATTGATCCAAATTTACAAAAGTACACATGGAATTGGAAACTTTCTTCAAAAGGAAGATTCTCATGCAAAAAAAAACCTGATAGTTTATAAAAGCAAGTGAAACAGAAGTTGATTGGCATAATTTTATTTGGAATAAATCAAATTGTCTAAAAATGTCTCATTGTGACTACTTTGCCATTATAAATAGGTTACCAACAAGAGACAGATGTTTGAAATGGAATAAAAAGGTAAAACCATCTGTTTTCTTTATAAAATTGAATCAAAAACATAGATTGTTTGTTTTTGGATTTTGTGTATTCAAAGCATATTTGGCTCATAGCCAAAAAAAACTAAAGATAAATCAACATCAAGCAGTGCGAAATATTAGGGAAAGAATTAGATACATCCAACAAAACTTCAAGGAAAAATCAAAAGAGTTCGGGAAAAGCAAGCACAACACTAACATCATCAATATTTCATATTTGAAAAGAGTGAAATCGAAGACTTCACACACAAAGAGAAACAGAATGCACGCAATTATGGAAAACAATTGAATCGAAAAGCCAGATCCTACTCAACAAACTTAAAAACAATGCAATCATGACAAGCACCATTATCCTAGTGGTTTAGTGATTCGGCTTTGGTGCGAGGGGTCACAAGTTCGAAACTTGTGTAGCGTGATTCGAACTTTTATTGACATGTGATATGTTGTCCCAATGACATGTTGTATGTAAAGTACCATTTAAAAAAACAATGCAGTCATGCAGACTACCCAAATCAGGACTTATGGAAAACAAATAATTATGAAGAAAGGATTTAAGCTTTCTTATAGAGCAGGATAGCCAATTCTGACATTTCCCGTGGCAAACTAGTTTACTACAGTGGAAATTATTAGAAGAAGTCTAAAAGCCGGAATGGATCCAATCTTGACAGTACATCTGCCGGAGGCAGCCATTTCTGTCACCAAACCAAGAGCAACTCTTACAAGGGAAGTGAACATTTAATATTAATAATATGAATCAAACAATAAGCTAATTAAAAACACTAATCAATCCTTTTTCTTATGTAATTTGAGCAGAAGCTACCGCTTATGCAGCTTCATGGCGGACGAGATTCGATCCTTGTAAATGGAAAGAATTTTGCAACTTGACGTCAATAATGAGAGAATTGATGATTCCTTTACAGAAGTAAAATCAAAAATCATAAATATCACTTATCTGTTTAGAAAAAAGGCTAAAGTAGTAAGCTTCGAGATCATGGGAAGCTCACTGCAATCGAACATGAATCATTGGACAGCATCGAAGTAAGCTCTTTAGAGCAAAGTTATAAGCTTCGAGAGCAAAAGAAGCCACTTTTAAAGGAGTATGAATCTCGAACTAACTCCATAAAAAATTCATCTGAACTTCAAATCACATGAAATAGAAATAACAACAGAGGTTCTTATCATGGAAACTTCCTTGAAGTTATCAATCGGCCTAAAAAGGGATTCATAAGCAATCCCCCCAAAAATTTAGAACCCTAAATTCCTAGAGCTGAATTCATTTTCTTTGAGAAGTTGAGAGGAGTAAATGAATAATGCAAATAGGATTTCTCAAGTTTTGATTATTGTATTATGTAGTTATGGGTAGAAATATATTATCATATTACCCGATTTTCTTTATAGGCTTTGGGCCTGTAACGCCCCACTCCGAGACCCACTCTAGTAAAGAGTATTATGGAGTAATACCGTCCACTAGAACGGAGAATAGAGTATAATGTAAGCGACCAGGTGTAATCAAGCTATAACTAACTACTGAATACGTCGAATAGGTGGTTTTCTTTTCTCAAGTGGTTCGACATATCCGATAGTTATTTATAATGAAATTACAATGGCTAAGGAAAATAGGTTCAAAACAAACATAATACTAAATGATAACATCATCATCACAGAACAGTCACATAACAGTCACAGAACATAGGTACAATATATCGTCAATACAGATCCAAATATCAAAAGGTGGGTACAAAGCCACCGCTCACACATGTGAGTCAAAAATATGTACATAAGAGACTGAATATCAAAATAGTGGACAAATATAAAGAGCTATCTATCAGCATAGCAGATAATGTCCAAGCGGAAGCACAGAAAGCTAAGTCCAGAGACCTAACCTGAAACAACTCGGTCTGACCCGAGCGAAAAACACTCGGGTCAGGCTAGCTAAACAATCAGTTAATAAACTGAGATAAACATAATAATGCGGTACATAAATAAAACAGTACTTCTCCAAAGAGAAGAGTATTATGGACTACATGAATATAATGACGATTCCTAATCATCAATAAACAGTAAAAATCTCCAAAGAGAATATCAACACCAAAGTGTTAAATAAATAAAACCGCCTCATATCATCGGCGTAGCCAAAGCTATATAAAGTTGCCCATAGGCAATAATCCCAAGAGTGAACAGAGTCTGTAATCGATGTCCAAGCAAAGATCGTTGCTCCAAAGAGCAATAGAGATATACTGAAAAGTCAATGGAAACGAATACTGAAAAGCAGTGTCCAGAGACACTGTGAAGTCACAAGGTAATCGCACTTACATCGTATGGTTCCATAGAACCAACACCGAATGGCGGTACTCGAATGGATATAAAATCATCAGATAATACAAGTATAGCACGTGCACCGACCAGAGTCATTATTGCCAAGTACTATAGAGTTGTGATCGATCACTCGCACAGATGCGAAACGCGCGAGACGGCGAGATCCTTCCCAGAAGGATAAAGGCCCAGAGGCACATGCCGAAAAACTGCTCCATAGAGCAGGTGTCCAGAGGCGGTTGCCCAGAGGCGTGGTGACCAAGAGGTCCAGTACTGGCCGCCTAGAGGCTAATGTGTCACAAACTTCTTGGAGAGGAACCCGTAAAGTGTTAACAATGAGTCTCATACCCCACGTTCGCACTAAACGGTTTACTAACCAATAGCAAGCTCACACTCCAAACAATAAAAAGTCCACCTCGTATCATCGGTAAACTAGTCCCAAAGGTCAAAACGATCAATCGAATAGGTCGGGGATTAACCGGAAAGAAAATACACACGGTTCCATAGGCCGGAGATTTCCTAACCGTTTAAGCACCTTTCCACTTCGCTCGACGTGCTAAAAGTGAGTGTGAGATTTTTATTATAGAAAATAATGGTGCGAAACGTATTTATAATTGATCTTGAAATTACTTTAAAACGGCTTTTGAAAACTCTCCTATTATGGAGTAATAAATTTAATAATTAAAAATAATATTATATAATAATTTCGAAAGCCATTTAGGAGTGAAAAATCCTTTTAAAATAGTTCATAAAAACCCGTGTACGAAATCTAGAGACAAATCTCAAAGAAATCGATAAATCAAAAAATCACTAAAAACCAATATTCGTGTTGGAAAATATTCCGAATGGTTGTGAATCAAGGTTCGGCAATTTCTGATTAGCAATTGAAGCCCAAAGGTTTATTGCAAAAACAAACAATTTGAAGCGGTTACACCTAAATAGGGCAACTCGGACTCGGTTACACCAAAAAATGGTGCAACCGGTGGGTCGGAACCTGGCTGCACCAAGTGGGTGCAGCCCATTTTTTTTTTAGAACCAGCTGCACCGCATGGTGCAGCCTGGTTCGGTCCAGCACCCAGCCCGCATGGGCTGGGTGAATTAACAAGCTCCCCCCCCCCCCCCCCCCCAGCCTGCCTGGGCTGGGGGTGTAATGGGGTAAGCCCCAGCCCCATGCGGGCTGGGGAGGAGGGGGCCAGACCCAGCCGCATGGGCTGGGTACGTGCGGCCAGCCCCAGCCCGCACGGGCTGGGGACGTGCTGGCCATGCGCGCCAGCCCGTGTGGGCTGGCCTGGTACCGGCTAGCCCAACCGGGCTAGCCTGCTGCGCCCGGGCAGCAGCCTGGGTGCAGCCCGGGCCTGCCCTGGTGCACTCAGACCACTGTTTCAGCTTGTTTTCAGGCTGAAACATTCCAGCCTGCTGAAATTGCTCATTTTAGTGATTTTGGGGTGTTTTTTTTCAAATTTTTGGCATCAAATTTCACCGATATCAATCACTAACTATCATATAATGATTACTACACTATATTAAAGGAGACAAAGGGCCAAAGCTTAGCATTGCCTTATGAAGCAATATCACAAACACCTTATGTGCACACCCAAAATGAAAGCAAAGATGATCAAAGAGATATGATTCACATGTTACATAATAAAACATGCGTTGCTAAATGATTACTGAAATCAAAAGAGGATTAAACACATATTAGAAGAGGTTTTTAGCAATATACCTCTCTAGAAAGCAACAAAGACCACTATAGCATTAACCCAAATTAGCAAAAGATGATTAGGAGGCTATAAGATCAAAAAAACACATAAAACATGTGTTACCAAATAAATTTCAGAAATTAGAAAGATATAAAAACGGATTTGAGGTGGGTATTTGCATTACCTTTGCATAGAATGACTTGCATAAGCTAAAACTAGAAGGAGATGAAGATAGAGGCCATTTTTGTTAAGAAAACTTTAGGAAATGATTAGGGTTTTGATTAGGGATGAATGAATGACGTTAGGAGAGTTTGAGATAATTTATAGAGGAGGTTTAGGGTGGGTTATTGGGTTAAGTTTAGTAACCCAATAAGAAGAGAGTTATTTACATGTTTCCAAAAATTAGTCTAAGTGTTCATATATGTTTATAAAACTCATTTTTCTTATCCAAACCCGTTTTTTAAAATCTCTCCTAAAATTTTTAACTTTCAAAAAAACAACATTTTATCCTCATTTTAAAATCCCATATTTCCCATTTAATTAAAATAGCCTTTTTCAAATAAATTTTGTTATTCCAAATCCTTTTATGCTTCATCAAAATAAATAAAAATCCTAACTTTTATTTATTAATCGGTAATGCAAATCTCGAGTTGTCACAGACTCCCCCCTTAAGAAAATTGCGTCCCCACAATTCCTTAAGATAGATTTCGTCTATAACGTCAAATCCACAAAAGAAGTGATAGAGATAAAATAGAGAATTTTTACCCGTAGAAGAAGATGGGAGGAAGCCAGGATAAGAGCGCTCGATAGATTCTCTGGTCTCCCAAGTGCAGTCCTTAGGATTCGGTGACCATTGAATCTTCATGAGTGGAACCTCTTTGTTGCGAAGGCGTCTAACCTCCGAATCAAGCACACGAAGAGGCTGCTGCTCCAAAGATAAATCGGGTAAGATCTCTAAATCAGGCACGACATGCGGCTCAATGATAGAATCAGGATCGCGAATACACTTGCGAAGCTGAGAAACATGGAACACATCATGCATTCCAGAAAAATGAGCAGGTAGAGCCACACGATAAGCAACGGGGCCGATGCATTTCGTAATAGGAAATGGTCCAATATAGCGAGGAGCCAACTTCCCTGTAGAGCTGAAACGCACAACCCCCTTCATAGGGGAAATCCGAATTAAGACAAAATCACTAATGGAGAACTCAAGAGGCTTCCTACGGTTGTCCGCGTAGGATTTCTGGCGGTCCTTTGCCTCTTTCATTCCCTGACGGATAAGAACAATCTTTTCAGAAGATTCCCGAACTGAATCTGGACCAAGAATAAGCTTCTCGCCAGATTCTAACCAACAAGCAGGAGAGCGACATGGCCTTCCGTAGAGAGCCTCGGAAGGTGCCATGCCGATACTAGACTGAAAGCTGTTGTTGTAGGAGAACTCTACAAGCGGTAAATGATCCTCCCAACTACCTCCGAAATCCAGAATACAACAGCGTAAAAGATCCTTCAAAACAAGATTCACCCTCTCAGTCTGACCGTCGGTCTGAGGGTGATAAGCAGTCGAGAGATTCAGCTTTGAGCCCAAAGTTGATTGTAGGCACTTCCAGAAGTGACTAGTGAAAATGGTGTCTCGATCACACACGATGGAGCTAGGAATGCCCTGAAGTCGAACGACTTCTTTCACATAGAGCTTGGCCAACTGAGGTGCAGTCCGAGTGGACTTAATCGGAATGCAATGAGCCGATTTGGTCAAGCGATCAACAATAACCCAGATAGAAGTATGGCCTGACCTCGATCGAGGCAGACCGTTAATGAAATCCATGGATATCTGATCCCATTTCCATAATGGAATCTCTAGAGGTTGAAGAAGACCAGATGGACGCTGATACTCGGCCTTGATCTGTTGACAAGTCATGCAACAGCTCACATAACTTGCCACATCTCTCTTCAAAACCTCCCAATAATATAGCCGGCACATATCGGCATACATCTTACTCGAACTAGGATGTATAGTGTACTTAGTGCGATGGCACTCGTCCAGAATGTCACGCCTAAGTGATAAATCAGATGGTACAACAATACGGTTCTTCCTACGAAGACACCGATGAAAATCAAGAGAATAATCCAGCAATGTCTCATCACTGGATCCCGACTTGAGAAGGTGAATGAGATGAAATAAGTCTGGATCCTGCCGCTGAGCATGGGCAATGCGATCCAATAAGATAGGACGAGCTTCTAAGCTGAGTAGTAAGACCGGAGAATCAGAAAATGGAGCTCGATCTCTAATATCACACAAAGATAGGGTCTCAAGAATATCCCACTCGGCAATCATCATAGAAACTACCGTCGAGTGCTTGCGATTGAGCGCATCTGCAACACAATTACCCTTGCCAGGGGTATACTGAATATCTAAATCATATGAGGCGAGAAACTCAAGCCATCCCTGCTGCCTCATGTTGAGATCTCTCTGGCTGAAAAGATACTTCAGAGGCTTGTGATCGGTGTAAAGAGTGAAGCGTTCGCCTAATAGAAAGTGACGTCACGTCTTCAAGGCAAAGACGATAGCTGTTAACTCAAGATCATGAGTAGGATAGCGAACCTCATTCGGACGTAGTTGCCGGGAAGCATAAGCAACTACCCGATCCTTCTACATAAGCACAGTACCGAGCCCGCTACCACAAGCATCGGTGTAAACAACCAGATCCTGGTTACTCTCAGGAACCACAAGAATAGGAGCATGAGTGAGAAGTTCCTTCAGTAGCTGAAAGGAAGCTTCACACTTATCAGACCAAATAAAGCGAACACCCTTACGAGTCAACGTCGTAAGGGGAAGTGCAACTCGAGAGAAATCCTTGATAAACCGACGGTAATAACCCGCCAGACCAAGGAAGCTGTGAATATCATGAACGTTCTCGGACTGCTTCCAATTCTGAATAGCTTCGATCTTGGCAGGATCGACAGAAATACCCTCAGATGATACAGTATGGCCCAAGAACTTGACCTTGCTCTCCCAAAAATGGCACTTGGAGAGCTTGGCCTTCAGCTGATGCTGACGAAGAGTATCCAAGACGATCTGCAAATGATGAGCATGCTCTGTCTCGGATCTAGAATAAATAAGAATATCGTCGATGAAAACCAGAATGAATCTACCGATGTAATCCCGGAATACTCGATTCATAAGATCGACGAAGAAAGCCGGTGCGTTCGTCAAGCCGAATGGCATGATCAACCACTCAAAAGAACCATAACGAGTGCGGAAAGCGGTAAGAGGAATGCTATCGTCCGCAACTCGGAGCTGATGAAATCCGGTGGCAAGGTCGAGCTGGGAAAAGATCTTCGCACCGCTCAACTGATCAAACATATCGTCTATCCGTGGCAATGGATAACGATTTCTGATGGTCAACTCATTAAGCTTGCGATAGTCAATGCAAAGCCTAAGAGAGCCATCGGTCTTCTTAAAACCACAACAGCACCCCATGGTGAAGAACTGAACCGAATGAACTGCTTCGCCTCAAGCTCAACTAACTGCTTCCTGAGTTCCTCATTCTCCTTAATAGACATTCTCACTGGAGGACGCCCAACTGGGTGGGAGCCTGGAATGAGATCGATGCGGAACTCAATGGCCCGCTTTGGCGGCAGGCCTGATACTGGCTCGAATATATCGGGAAAATCCCGAACAACAGAAATACGAGATATGTCTAAATCCTCATCTTGTGAATCAAAAGAAAATAAAGTAATATCAGAAATCCCAACATCCTGAAGAGCAATAGCTAACGAAGCAGACGAGTCAGGATGATGAAGAAATAATATCCGCTCTGAACAAATGATTTTGGCGTCGTACTGAGTGAGCCAATCCATGCCAAGAATCATGTCAAAGCCCAAATACTCCATAACGTGCAGATTCGCACGGAAAGAAAATCCACAAAGATCAATATCCATATCCTCACAAAGCAAGCTAAGGGTCGTGGATCCACCAATGGGATTCACAATCCTTAGTGAAGAAACCAGACAAGTAACATCCGAGGATAAAGCATCTACTAGCTCCTTTGATACGAATGAGTGAGAGGCACCCGTATCAAAGAGGACTCTACAAGATCTACCATGAAATGAAATAGAACCTTCGAGAGCGGAAGGATGCGTACCTCGAGGCTGAGCTGAAGATGTAGGAGCCTTGGCAGCATTAAGCTTGTCAGATCTAGGAGGTGCAGTAGGACAAGTGGAGATCTTGTGTCCCTCCTTCTTGCAGAAGGTGCAATAGAGAGGTTAGGGACACTCTCGAATAAAGTGATCAGGAGAACCACAGTTGAAGCATTTCTTCGGAGGACGTGTCCCACTAGGCTGAGCAGGAGTCTGGGACTGAGAACGAGTCTGAGGCTGAGTCTGAAAAGTAGAACTGCCGGTCTTCTTCTTCTTGTTCCAAGGCTTGGTCTTCTGAAATGGACACCGCTTCTGATTAGGGTTTTTAGAACCCTCACCACCTCCATCACTGTCTCTCTCACGCTCAACCGCTTCAAGGTGAAGCGTTGCGTCAACTAGCTCATCAAAAGGGAGCTTAAGCTGGAGTATAAGCTGTTTCTTCAAATATTTCTTCAGGCCTTCTACAAATTTGAGATTCTTCTTATAAGGAGTGCTAATGAACTCGAGGCCATACGTAGACAGGGCCTCGAAAGATGATGAATAGTCAGCAACAGAGGTCTTCCCTTACTTAAGGTCAATAAAGCGGCGTGCAAGGGCTATCTTCTCGGACTCGGGAACAAACTTGAGCAAGAAGCGCTCTCGGAACTGATCCCAAGCGACAGTGGCCTCATCGGTCTCAGAAATAAGGAGCTCATACCAATCCAAGGCACGGCTCTCAAGATGGCTAGAAGCAACAAGAACTATGTCATGGTCAGGAAGGGTCATGCGAGTAAAATTACGCTCGCAAACTCTGATCCAAGCCTGGACCTCAAGAACAGTCTCGGAGCCATTGAACGGCTTCCCTCCAAGATGAATACTGCAGAGGCGCGCAAAAGCAGACTTGCGCGGTGCATCAGAAACTGGTGCAGGAGTCTGAGAGTGCGACTGAGAGTTACGAACCAGCTCCATGATTTGGTCCGTGGTCATGTATACGCCCTTTGGATGAGGGTTGCTGGACTGTCCAGCATCAGCAGAATGGAGGTTCCTAACTCTCCCAACCATACTGAAAGATAAGGTAAGATTTAGTTAAGCACGATTCAAAGATAGATAATTTATTAAGGAATATTACGGAATATAACAGATTCCAACAACTATTCCTAACTTATCTATCTAAAGGTGATGGTGTTCAATTTGGATCGTATTGTAACGTATTATACTACGTGTCTATTCTGTGTTTGTTATGCTTAATTCTGAACCTTAGTTTTGATACCAAACTGTAACGCCCCACTCCGAGACCCACTCTAGTAAAGAGTATTACGGAGTAATACCGTCTACTAGAATGGAGAATAGAGTATAATGGAAGCGACCATGTGTAATCAAGCTATAACTAACTACTGAATACGTCGAATAAGTGGTTTTTTTTTCTCAAGTGGTTCGACATATCCGATAGTTATTTATAATGAAATTACAATGGCTAAGGAAAATAGGTTCAGAACAAACATAATACTAAATGATAACATCATCATCACAGAACAGTCACATAACATAGGTACAATATATCGTCAATACAGATCCAAATATCAAAAGGTGGGTACAAAGCCACCGCTCACACATGTGAGTCAAAAATATGTACATAAGAGACTGAATAATCAGAGTATCAAAATAGTAGACAAATATAAAGAGCTATCTATCAGCATAGCAGATAATGTCCAAGCGGAAGCACAGAAAGCTAAGTCCAGCGACCTAACCTGAAACAACTCGGTCTGACCCAAGAGAAAAACACTCGGGTCAGGCTAGCTAAACAATCAGTTAATAAACTGAGATAAACATAATAATGCAGTACATAAATAAAACAGTACTTCTCCAAGAGAAGAGTATTATGGACTACATGAATATAATGACGATTCTTCATCATCAATAAACAATAAAAATCTCCAAAGAGAATATCAACACCAAAGTGTTAAATAAATAAAATCGCCTCATATCATCGGCATAGCCAAAGCAATATAAAGTTTCCCATAGGCAATAATCGCAAGAGTGAACAGAGTCTGTAATCGATGTCCAAGCAAAGATCGTTGCTCCAAAGAGCAATAGGGATATACTGAAAAGTCAATGGAAACGAATACTGAAAAGCAGTGTCCAGAGACACTGTGAATCCACAAGGTAATCGCACTTACATCGTATGGTTCCATAGACCCACACCAAATGGCGGTACTCGAATGGATATAAAATCATCAGATAATACAAGTATAGCACGTGCACCGACCAGAGTCGTTATTGCCAAGTACTGTAGAGTTGTGATCGATTACTTGCACAGATGCGGAACGCGTGAGACGGCGAGATCCTTCCCAGAAGGATAAAGGCCCAGAGGCACATGCCGAAAAACTGCTCCATAGAGCAGGTGTCCAGAGACGGTTGCCCAGAGGCGTGGTGACCCATAGGTTCAGTACTGGCCGCCCAGAGGCTAATGTGTTACAAACTTCTTGGAGAGGAACCCGTAAAGTGTTATCAATGAGTCTCATACCCCACGTTCGCACTAAACGGTTTACTAACCAATAGCAAGCTCACACTCCAAACAATAAAAAGTCCACCTCGTATCATCGGTAAACTAGACCCAAAGGTCAAAACGATCAATCGAATAGGTCGGGGATTAACCGGAAAGAAAATACACATGGTTCCATAGGCCGGAGATTTCCTAACCGTTTAAGCACCTTTCCACTTCGCTCGACGTGCTAAAGTGAGTGTGAGATTTTTATTATAGAAAATAATGGTGCGAAACGGATTTATAATTGATCTTGAAATCACTTTAAAACGGCTTTTGAAAACTCTCCTATTATGGAGTAATTAATTTAATAATTAAAAATAATATTATATAATAATTTTGAAAGCCATTTAGGAGTGAAAAATCCTTTTAAAATAGTTCATAAAAACCCGTGTACGAAATCTAGATACAAATCTCAAAGAAATCGATAAATCAGAAAATCACTGAAAACCAATATTCGTGTTGGAAAATATTCCAATGGTTGTGAATCAAGGCTCGACAATTTCTGATTAGCAATTGAAGCCCAAAGGTTTATTGCAGAAACAAACAATTTGAAGGGGTTACACTAAAATAGGGCAACTCGGACTCGGTTGCACCAAAAAATGGTGCAGCCAGTGGGTCGGAACTCGGCTGCACCAAGTGGGTGCAGCTCAATTTTTTTTTTAGAACCAGCTGCACCGCATGGTGCAGCTTGGTTCGGTCCAGCCCCCAGCCTGCATGGGCTGGGTGAATTAACAACCCCCCCCCCTCCCCAGCCCGCCTGGGCTGGGGAGATAGGGACAAGCCCAGCCCGCTTGGGTGGGAAATGGGACAAGCCCAGCCCATGCGGGCTGGGGAAATGCGGTAACCTCCCCCCCCCCTGCCCCCCTAGGTTGGGGGTGTAATGGGCTAATCCCCAGCCCCATGCGGGCTGGGGAGGAGGGGGCCAGCCCCAGCCCGCATGGGCTGGGGACGTGCTGGCCATGCGCGCCAGCCCGTGTGGGCTGGCCTGGTACCGGCTAGCCCAACTGGGCTAGCCTGCTGCGCCCGGGCAGCAGCCTGGGTGCAGCCGAGGCCTGCCCTGGTGCACTCAAACCACTGTTTCAGCCTGTTTTTAGGCTGAAATATTCCGGCCTGCTGAAATTGCTCATTTTAGTGATTTTTGGGTGTTTTTTTGGTCAAAATTTTGGCATCAAATTTCACCAATATCAATCACTAACTACCATATAATGATTACTACAATATATTAAAGGAGACAAAGGGCTAAAGCTTAGCATTGCCTTATGAAGCAATATCACAAACACCTTATGTGCGCACCCAAAATGAAAGCAAAGATGATCAAAGAGCTATGATTCACATGTTACATAATAAAACATGTGCTACTAAATGATTACTGAAATCAAAAGAGGATTAAACACATATTAGAAGAGGTTTTTAGCAATATACCTCTCTAGAAAGCAACAAAGACCACTATAGCATCAACCCAAATTAGCAAAAGATAATTAGGAGGCTATAAGATCAAAAAAAACACATAAAACATCTGTTACCAATTAAATTTCAGAAATTAGAAAGATATAAAAACGGATTTGAGGTGGGTATTTGCATTACCTTTGCATAGAATGACTTGCATAAGCTAAAACTAGAAGGAGATGAAGATAGCGGACATTTTTGTTAAGAAAGCTTTAGGAAATGATTAGGATTTTGATTAGGGATGAATGAATGAGGTTAGGAGAGTTTGAGATAATTTATAGAGGAGGTTTAGCGTGGGTTATTGGGTTAAGTTTAGTAACCCAATAAGAAGAGAGTTATTTACATGTTTTCAAAAATTAGTCTAAGTGTTCATGTATGTTTATAAAACTCATTTTTCTTATCCAAACCCGTTTTTTAAAATCTTTCCTAAAATTTTTAACTTTCAAAAAAATAAAATTTTATCCTCATTTTAAAATCCCATATTTCCCATTTAATTAAAATAGTCTTTTTCAAGTAAATTTTGTTATTCCAAATCCTTTTATGCTTCATTAAAATAAATAAAAATCCTAACTTTTATTTATTAATCGGTAATGCAAATCCCAGATTGTTACAGGGCCTATTGATTTACCACTTTCAAAAAAAAATGAACAAAAGTTTATACCGATGTACATTAATAAATCACTATAAAATATCAACTCATAACTTATATATACGGTTGCAATACTTTTGGCGGCTCACTTTTGCTTCTTCCATTAGCTGGCCTCATCTTACGCCTTCCATTCACATCTTTTGCCATCGTTATACCATTATCACTCTTTTATCTAGGTACTTCAAAGAGGGAAACTGCAGCATCACCGTTGTTTAATAGTAAACCTCCTTTGAACTCTGAAAGGTCTAGATGCTTTCAATGTTTTCAACAACATGGTGCATTTCTAGCCTGCCTTTGGGGTTATGGCAAAGGCGCTGATATGTCTAGTTAGCGGCTGTCCCCAATGTTTTCGAAGTATACTACCCTTCCATTCTAGGGTCAACTATCTTCAGTAGATTTTTATTATGGAGCAGCAGAGGTCGAGCCCAGTCAATTCGAAATCTTCACAATAACTAAATATATATAAATGTTAAACATGATTGCCAGTCAGTACATATTCGGGTGCAGCAAAACAATATGTACTAACTACTCAGTGGACACATGTGTTTGGTCACCAATTGGTCCTTCCTTTGCTAGCCCAAAGTCTGAAAATTTTGCATTATAATCCCACAATGCAAAAACATTTCAAGGATTGCGGTGCTAGTTGTTGAAGTCATCATCGTGAGACATATATTTATTTAGGTCCTTGCAAACTAATGTAATTCTAAATCTCTTTTATATGCATGTGTGTCAATGAATGTACAAAAAATGTTATACTTGTCTAAGCACTATATTCTTGATATTCATAGAAATTTCATATGAATATGTAAGTATAATATATATATATATATATATATATATATATTATGTATATGTATATGTATGTATGTATAGTTATATATTTATACACACGTTCTTTTGAGAATCACATGTTTCTCTCAAAAAATTATTTATACACATGTTATAAAATTATTATGTCATCATATTCACAAATGAATATATTAGATATATTCATTATGAAAATTAAATATTTTTAACTAATATGATTAATCGAATAAATATAAAATATTTAAGAATAAACTATGATTTTATATAATATATAGGTTGGATCTACTGCTACTTAATAGACTTTTTCGACCCATTAAGATCTCACTCGGGAACTTTTTCTGAAATTTACCCATTTCTCCCTTGGCCAAATGGGCCAATTCCAACGGTATGGATATGAGATATCTTAAGATATCGCGATAATATTGAATAATATTAGTAAAATATCGAACATCTCTATAATATGTTATAAATGGTATTGTACAGTGTTATAACGTCACGATAATGTAAATTTTTTAAATTTATAGGATTTTGTTGCCAAATTATTACTAAAGACTGAATGCACATATTATACATATTACAATCTATCTATTGAGATATTATATTAAATACAAATCATAAGATAGGTTCATAAAAATTGATAAATTCGTGTGAATCTTTATTATTTTCTTCATTTTATGCTATATTATTTTTCCTTCAGTCATCTAATGATCTTTATTATTTTTAACTTTTTATATTTATAGTTTCTTCATTTTCATTTTAACTTAAATTGTCAAACAATTAGTAATGTTGAATTAATGTCGGTCACTATATTTATATAACCACATTTATATAAATACATATACACTATTGATTAGCTCCTAGTCCTGAAATTAAGGAAAGTGTAGCTTTGATACAAAATGTAACAACCCGCCTTTTTTGATACCGGGATTCAATGCCCCATCTGACATTAGCATTAACATATGGAATATCGAAAATGACAAGTTGTTTAGATGTGATGACAAGTAAACAAAACATAATCTAACAACAAACTTTCTAAACTTGCAATGGAAGGATACAACATATAATATAAAACATCCATATTCAATATAGATTCAAACACATAGTTAGATCTATATAATAAATCCCAATCTAACTCACTACGCAGAGAAATATACTTTCATAGGTTATATTTACAATTAATATAATATTTACAACATGAAGTCTTCATCACTATGTCCACCATGCCACTAGAGTTCATCAACCTAGTGATATATATAAAAAGGAAAATAGGAATCGATCAGACATGCGTCTAAGTGAGTGAAACTATTAGGGAAAATTCCTTCAGACGATCATTCTAAAGGAATAAAAAAACCCAACATAGCGGAAAAAAAACTGGATCGTGATTGTAATGAGACGAAACAAATAGAGATAAGCACTAGAAGAGACGGTCACAGATCAATGCAATGCAGAAAAATAAATAACACGGTATTTATAGTGGCTCCACTACCGTGAGGCAGTGTATGTCCACTTGGGGAGAGGAGATTTTATTAATCACTAAAAGATTAGAGTTACAAGATTGATTCACTTTTGTAGGCTACACATAAGAAAAATTAACAATACAAACAAAATTTTACAGAGCTTCAACCCTCTAGGATGGCTACCATTGTTGTCTAGAAGCTCCAATATTTATAGAGTGAAGATATGAGGAGAGGTAGCTGCTATATAGCAGCTCAGGGTTTTGATTCGGCAAACACCAAACATGGTTTGGTCCAGCATACATCACTTGGCATTTGGTTCGACAAAGCCCAATCTGGATCGGCATGCTTTTGGTTCAGTGCATAAAATCTGGACTGACATCACCACTTCGGTTTGAACCGCCATGCCTAAATACCAAACGAGATATTTCGTTCGGCATCACCAAATCACTGAACGAAAACTTTATTTCGGCAACACTCCTCATCAAATCGCCGCTCCAAATCAATCTTTCACTGCAACCTTTAACCGAACGAGATTTCCACTGCCGCTCCAACCATCAGCCAACTACCAAATGAAGTAGTTTGTTCAGTCTCCACCATACACCGCTCCAATTCCACCGAACCAAAATAGTAGTTCGACAATTCTTCGTGGAGCTCGCTTCTAGGGTTAGGGCTTTCTCCTTCTTCATCGATGCTTCTCCAATGGCTTCTTCCCAAATTCAGGTATCAATTTCTAGCAATCTCCACCTTGATACTGAATTCCATCCAAGTCTTCCAACTCCATCTACACCTTCATACTCCAAGCAATGAATACTTACCCAATGAGCTTCGGTAATGTCATCACTCATTACACTCTGTCAACGAACTCCGGCAAGGCCACTGGCCATCAAAAAAGTGTTCGAAGTACCCAGTTCGTGTAAAACCTATCAATCTCCACCATGAAAACAAACGTCTCCACGAACCATCTCAACCCCCTCCCCCTCCCCCTCCCCCCCCCCTCGATGTCACCCCATGGACCTAGCACATCATTAAAAAAATCAAGTTCGAGCACCTTATCAGATCTCAGCACCTTTAACCTAGAATTAGATTAGTTCTCAACAAGCGCTTTTCAGTCTTTGAACTTCTCAAAACTCTCTGATTTGGCCTTCATCACATACACCCATAATTTCCAAGAAAAATCATCAATGAAAGATGTAAAATACTTTGCTCTTCCAAGAGAAGGAGTAGCAATTAGTCCCCAGACATCTGTATGCACATACTCAAGTACTCGCCTCGATCTATGGAGCCCAACTCCAAAAAATACTTTAGTTTGCTTGCCTAACATACACTCCTGGCAAAAGTCCATCTTGTCGAAGCTTTCTCCTTTGATCAACTTCCATCTTCGAAGCAACTCTAAGTTCTTCTCTGAAATGTAATCCAAACTGAGATACCAAAGCTTTGTGGCATCCAATGCACAAGAACTATCTACTCCAACACACCACACTCTAAGAACTGTGTTTCCTTTCAGCAAATAAAGATTTCGGAATACATCTCCTTTCATAAGAACTAGTGCACCTTTCGAAACCTTCAGACTATCCTTCTCGATAGTTATCTTGTATCCCAAAGATGTCAATTGTCCTAAAGAAATTAAGGACTTCCGAAGACTTGTAACATATCTGACACCTGTCAAAGTGTGTATCACTCCGTCAAATATCATGATCCTCACTATACCTTCACCCATTGCTCTACAGCTAGCATCATTACCCATAAGAATAGAGCTTCCCTCTCGTCCAACGAAAGAACTGAAGTAATCCTTATTAGGCATCATATGGAAAGACGCCCCCGAGTCCAACACCTAATAGTCTAAGACATCCGACACTACTGCAGACAACACATCGTCAGATACAGACTTCTCCGCCGCAAATGATGAAGATCCGTCTTCTTCCTTCTTCTTCAAATCTAGACAATCCTTTTCCGGTGACCAGTTTCCTTGTAGATAAAGCATTTCCCGTCCTTAGACTTTCCTCTCTTACCATTACCGGGCTTCATAGACTTGAAACGCCCTCTAGAGTGCCAATTCTTCTTATCATCTCTTCCTCTTTTAACAAACAGACCATGACTACTACTTCCACCTCTACTTGCTTCACTTATCTCCTTCATCTGATCTCTCAAGCCCTCGGATAGAAGGTCTAACTTCACATCTTTCACTGTTAATGTGTCTCCAGAAGATAAGACTATTAGCAAAATCTGTGTAACGCTCCGGAAGAGAACACAAAAGAATCATTGTCATTTTCTCCTCATCCATCTTCAAGTCAACAATCTTCATCTTTATCATCAAAGAAATTAAGATGTTCCTTCACTAAAGTACCCTCTCTCATCTGCATGGTGACAAATGTCTTCAATAATATCAAACGGTTAGTCAGAGATTTCTTCAAGTAGAGATTTTCTAATTTGGTCTAAATGCCCTAGCAATGGTCTCACCGCTAATCTCTGAGATAACATTTTCTCCCATAGCTAGTTGCAAAGTGGTATACGCCCATTTTCCATCTCTTTTCTTTCCACAACTGATATGTCAGCCTTCAAATCCTCATGGGCAAACACTACTAGATGGACTTCATTCCTCATTAGAACAGCCTTCATCCTCCATTGTCACTTCTCGAAGTCTTTATCCCCATTCCTTTTCTCAATTGCTAACTGTGATCATGACGTGATATACATCCCTCTAGTATAGGGTTTTCTAACAATTGGAGCAGCTTCATCCCTTGCCATAGCGTCTAAAACTCCTCAATCAACCTTGCAGCTCTGATACCAGACTATTGGAGAAAATCCCTTTAGATGATCAGTCTAAGAGAATAAAAAATCCAACACAGCAAAAAACACTGGATCGTGATTGTAGTGAAACGAAAAAAACAGAGATAATCACCAGAACAAACAATCACAGATCAATGCAATGTAGAAAAATAAATAACACCAGTATATATAGTGGTTCCACTACCACGAGGCAGTGTATGTCTACTTGGGGAGAGAAAAATTCATTAATCACTGAAAGATTAGAGTTACAAGATTGATTCACTTTTGGAGGCTATACATAAGAAGAATTAACAATACAAACAAAATTATGCAGAGTTTCAGCTCTCTAGGATGGCTGCCATTATTGTCCAGAAGCTTCACTATTTATAGAGTGAAGATATGAGGAGAGGTGGCTGCTATATAGCAGCTCAGGGTTTTGGTTCGGCAAACATCAAACATGATTTGGTCCAGCATACATCACTTGGCATGTGGTTCGGCAAAGCCCAATATGGACCGGCATACTTTTGGTTCGATGCATACAATCTGGACCGGCATCACCACTTCAGTTTGGATCGCCATACCCAAATACCAAACGAGATATTTCGTTTGGCATCACCAAATCACCGAATGAAAACTTTTGTTCGGCAACACTCCTCAGCAAATCACCGCTCCAAATCAATCTTTCACCGCAACCTTTAACCGAACGAGATTTCCACTGCCACTCCAACCATCAGCCAACTACCGAACGAAGTAGTTCGTTCAGTCTACACCCTACACCGCTCCAGTTCCACTGAACCAAAATAGTGGTTTGGAAATTCTTCTTAGAGCATGCTTCTAGAGTTAGGGCTTTCTCCTTCTTCGTCGATGCTTCTCCAATGGCTTCTTCCCGAATTCAGGTATCAATTTCTAACAGAACCATGTATATCTCGTATATACTACAAAAGACTGGTAAAACATAGTTAGTGTCTCCTAACCCATACGCATACCTTAACCTGCCTACTTGCAACTGATGAGTAATATCAACACTAGTCCTAGGTTGACTACTCGACTAAGGACAAATTACAATTCATCTTACATTATACACAAATATATATGTATATAAAATCGATCAATAGAGCCTGCCAAATCCACGTTCCACAGGAACACCAATTTTGCAAAACAACAGTACATGTTATTACCAAGGGGACAACCATTTTCCAGAAAAACTGTTTCTTGAATCACTAATACCGATACTAAGGGACAAACATTTCCCTGGAACAACTATTTCCATTTCAAATGCTGAGGGAACAACAATTTTTCCAAGACAACTATTCCCAGCACAAAGCGTGTCTCATAAACAAATCCCAATATCCAATATCCGACCACTCGGTAATTAAAAGCATATCAAGCATGCCCATTATCTAATTTCCAATCATATGTACTTAATATGAAATCCAAACATCAAATAAACTAGTCAAACAACCAATATCACACACATCGAACAAATGTGTATTCGACAACATCTATACGTTCTACAATGTCACAATCGTACCCCATCGCCTCCTTCGAAGTAGCCCGAAGTGCCACACGAAGTCCTGATTCTACAAAGCATCTCTGATTCATGCGAGCCTAACTACATATAAGTTTAACCTAGTCCAATATTCGGCCAACTTCCAGTGGTGCCACTGATGCACCAGTCTGGGTCGCGTTTTCTCTCCTCCATGTGTGTTTCTTCCTCCTTTCTTTCATTTGTTCACTCAAATTTGCTCTAATCTTCTTTATTTCAATAACATTCCATATCTTCTCCATTACTACATTATTTATTATACATTCATTCTATAACAAATTCATTGTATAATTCTTTCCAGTTATTATATAATTATATATACTTCTGTTGAGGCCTAAATCAAACTACTGTGACATTAATTTCTTTTTCGATTTCCAAATTAATCTAGTAGAATTTCAATTCTTCAATTTCTACCTTATTTCACTATATTTTATAATCATATAACTGATAGTTTCATATAAAATTCACTCGATTGAATGTTAAGTCGGTACATCATCGCCTTTACAAAATTAAACTTCTTGTAATTAACCCATTATACTTATTAAATCAAAAAAACTTCATGTTCAACTAAATTTCAGATCCTAGTTAGACCCCTTAACAATATTTTATCATTCAACTTGTGTTATGTATGTAATAGGAGATTCACTCACCGTAACTATGATCAAATCCTAAAAATGCTCGCTATCCAGACTAGGATTTTCATCCTAATTCTTATTTCAGATCATAGCATTTGTCGTCCACTTTGATTTATCGCTAGTTTCATCTAATTCGACTGAGAAATGAGAAAGGTACAGGGTTTTGAAGTTTGAAAATGGAAGAAGCAAAGAGAAGTTGGTAAATGAATCGGTGTAAAAGAAACGACGAAAACCGAAGTGGGCTAGGGTATGTATATCTAGAGGGAAAAATCAGATGGCCATTTCAAATTCAAATCTTCAAAATTCAGCCCGAACCCTATTTGAAACCCAAAACTTATTTTGATTGTATCTTCTCCATACGATATCCAAATCAAACAAATAAATATACGGTGCAAATAAAAAAAACGAGCCAAATGCAATGGCATAGGTCCTATCATCAAATTTCAAAATTAAAAAATTGATCATTTTGCCCCTTTAATATTTAAATTAAAAAATTATCAGTTAAATCCAATATTATAAATTATTAAAAATACCAAAGTATTACATTCTCCCTAAAAGAATTTCATCCTCGAAATTTTCAAAGGACGGAGAATGTAATTTACACTCTCTTAGCATACTCTAACATTCATTTTAGCTATCATCCATCCAAGTCAAGCAATCATCCACACACAAAATAAACCGATAAAACCAAGTATTCGTACATAACATACAAAATCCGAAACCAAATTCATTAATTATTTATTTGTTTTATTAGCGTATATAGACACATACATTGTTGCTTGTGTACTTTATGAAACACAACCAATAACATAATATCAAAATATATATGTAGATGATATATGGCATCATATATATGCAAATCTATCATCCGGATACTCCAATATGAAAGAGATGATATGACATATAAGATAGGACGCAAGTATCCTAAGGTGAGCATATAAATTCTATATGTAGGCAATCAAACAATCACATAAAGCATAATGTATGGTGAATACATATGTCTGTAAATCATAAAATCATAGCTTATAAAATATATCAAGATAATAATACAATTTATAACATGAAATAATTTATCATTCAAGTCAACTATTCAATCAAACTAAGCAACTAATCAAGACATCAATAAATCTGAAGTAACCATCAATCTATACTAAATAATCTAAGCGAAAAAATTCAATGAATGAATTCGTAAAAATCATCCAACCAACCCCATATACTAAATAACAATTAAGTAAATAAAAAATGCTTTGGAAAGGAATCGAATTGAAAAGATCAAATCTACTCCTCCGCATTTCAATTGATCCTGACTAAATCGTTCTTCCCAACATAATCTAACAAATTCTATTATTAGCATAAACTCATTCTGAAGCACCAATCTCTAATGTACGTGCACATTTGTTACTTTAGTCCGTGCTTCCAACTTAAACAAATGACGTCGATATGCACAACGACGAATTTAATACATGCCCAAACTAACATGCAATCTATAACGATATGTCTTCCTTACACCTAAAGACGAACTTAATACATCCTCGATATTCATCTGTCGTTCATTTAAGTGTCCAAAAGATAGGTCGTTTGGGGTAAAAGAAAGAAAAAGGCAGAATGGAATCTCACAAAACATGACGAATAATATATAATATGAACAAGTCTTTACAAAACAAAATCATCTTTATTATACACAACATCAGATTACATTAACTTATTATCAGCGGGGATGGTTATAACAGTCTGTCCTTACAATTTCTGATAAATACAATCAATTGGACCGAACCGAACCGAAAGGAGGTGCATTCTAGTCCTGTCTTATAAGAGATTCAGACGGATATGGATAGGACAAGCTTTAAGTACGGACAACATTCACATGAGTCGGACAACGAACGGACAATGTTCGAACAATAGAAAAACATTAAACATTTTCGGACGGATATATTTTCATACATCTTTTCTTGTTTCGTATCTTAAATAAGAATCATACGAATATGGACCGGGCATCTTACATCTTCGGACTGAGTGGACATCGGACAGTCGTACAAAATTTACGCCCCTAACTGGAACCACGGTTTGAAATTGAAATATTACCCTTTGGCTGAATAACTTGGACAAGAGAATGTTGAATTAGGTCGTCTATCATGCTACCAACATGCAAATATGAGGAATGAGCTCATACCCGGAGTTTTTTTATTAGTGATCTAATATTTCACATTTATATGTGCATCCTCGTATCATCGTACAATTGGATAAACTTTGCTTTTAACTCCAGTATGGTATAATAAACATATACTTGTGAGAATTCTTAATAATGATCTTCTAAACATCCAGATTATGGATTCTAAAGAAAACTCTAGCATTATGATATGTTGAACATATAATAATATCTCTTTGAAAGTACATATATCAATATATAACATCTTTGTTGGATATATTGTCTAATCACTGTTTTCGAAGTATCGTATTAATACATAACATTTGATGTCATTTCACAACCATTGCTTTGAAACCATTACATGATATACGGGAGATCTTTTATTGCCAATAATTGTGGAATTTCATACTAAATATCAAATGCAATAAGGAAATATGATGCGACAAATAAAAGTAGTTACAAGAAATAAGATCATTTCTCCGAAAGTGTTGAGAGGGTTAGATGTGACTCGCATTGTGATGTGTGGGTTGGACGGATGAATCTCGCGTCACAAGCAATATGGCATATAACGTGGTATGTATGGGATTTGTAGCGCGTAACATAGAGAATTTCTTTTGCTGCAAGTGGTGTCTATACCAAGTACTTGCTCATTGAAGATAATGAAAGGATGTTTAATCGAAACGATGGCACATTAAAAGCTTCGTAAGTGGCGCCATCACACAAAATGAAGCACGCATATGTAGAATGTGTTGGATGTTGAAACTCAAAATTGTATCGTATCGATGGTTTGAGGGACCATTAGATAATGCGAGAGTGACCAAAGTACAACTCCTCAAGGCTTGAGCAAAAAAGAATGACTTGCTAAAGTGGAAACATGGTTAAACAACTTAACCCACTGCTGAAAGAGGATTCATCGATACACAAAATAGAACATGCGTACACGAAACACGTTGGATGTCAAAACTCAACATTGAGATCATTTATAATGACCACTTATGAATTTTTATATCAATACATAACCATTCTAAAGATATTTTACATGTATTTTTCATCGGGAGATATTTCATAAAAATAATTATGGAATTACATAATAAACATGCATAAATAAAATTTTGTAGTAAATAAAGTTGAATGCAAAAAATAATTCATTTCATAATAAATATGCAATAAATATGATATAATAAATTATGGAATGATATGATATCTTTCCTGGAGATTGCACTGATATCTCTATAAGTAATGTGTTCTGAATAGTTTGTTGAATATTATGTTAGATATCTTATCAACTATAGAACATGAAAAGAAATCAAATAATTTTAATAAACTTTAGAGCATAAGGGAGCAGTAAAGAAACAAGTAAAAGGTGGTAGCATTCCCTTTCTAAATTTTGTCCACTACGACCTTATATTCCAGAGTTATTCTTCCGTACAATGTCACGGAATCTATCATTTTGAACGAGGATACTGATACACAAACATCTGTTTCATGACAAATTGCAGTTATAACCTTTTTTAAGCATAATCGATGTAAAATGAGGCTGAATCAATATTGCACAGTTTTCCAACGTTTTCAAAGAATACTTCTAATTTAACAATCATTCAAGCATGCCCACAAAATGAGACTGAATCTTTGTAAAACAATACATTAAACTTCATATTATTCCATAAATTCAGATTACAAAGTAAAGGTTTACATTAAGGAAAACTGATATAACGGAAATTTTTACTTGTGGTGGCTGTTCATTTTACATGAGCACTGTCTGCCACTCCTTTTTCTTGACATGCTATCCTTCCATTTTTCAGAATGTAAAATAAATGCATACTTTTTTATTTTCCGTTTTCTATAAAAAAATAAATTACAATACAAATCAGTTCATAAACAACCGGTGTTCCTTTAGGTTACTTTTAACAGACTGAGGACCTTTTCATATACAACAAAAGTTATTGAAGCAGCTGGGATATTTTTCAACAAATTTGAAGTGATCCCCCTATAGAACCCACATATACCTTCAAATCTGCAAGAGAAAAAAAGGATGAATAACATTGAATAAACAGTTATGATGTCTAATAACATCAGGATCATTAAAAGGAAGAAAAAAAACACATATATAACATAAGTAGAAGAAGAAGAAAATATGTGACAGATATCAAGCTAGAAAATTACTCTATAAACTCAATGTGTATACAAGTAGCCTAATAAATATTCATGCACATCCTCCAAAACGTTTACAATCTTCTCATTCAAATATAAGCCCATTTTCCAGAGACGCCTAATAAATATTCATGCACATCCTCCAAAACGTTTACAATCTTCTCATTCAAATATAAGCCCATTTTCCAGAGACGATAACCGAAACTCGTCTAGAATATCAAACCATTATTCAACCACATAACCATATCCAATGAATGAATCTTTCTTCTGATTTGATGCCAAGAAAATAAAACTGGAGTATGAAATGGGTTTGGTCATAAAATGCCCCTTGAACCACAGTTGATTTCATTAATTGCAAACAAAAAAGGTGGGATTTTTATTATGAATTCAATATTAGATCATCTCCGGATTAAACATAAGGGTATGTAGTTACATAATATATACCTTGCAGTTTCCTTGATAACATGCCAACTATCTGAATATTTTGGTCTACCATCAGTACTGGGTCTTTGCTGCAGGCAAAGCAAAACAAATCAATTTCTACCCAAAACATACTAAACCAAGCCCTTGGCTAGCAAATATGATAGTTACTTATGTTGCGTCAAAATTGGTCAAAAACACTCGATTGTCGATGAAAGCACCCGTATACAATCACATATCATAGATAACAAATATGTAGAAAATTAAAAACGAAGAACACTCAGAAAATTTGAATGGAAGCAGTAAAGAACACAGAGTTTATAGTGGTTAGGCAATACGGCCTACATCCACTTTTAAGTGATAGCTTTATTGATATTCACTTGCTAGTTACAACTGATTATGACGGATTATAGCGTCGAAATTCGAGTACAGCAGCAGCTATGGAGTACAAAAGTTGTTTCGGCAGAGTCCGAACGTCAATCAGCCAAAAGATCCTTTTTTTCTGTAGGCACTGGGTGCTATTTATAGGCGTTGGATGCAAATATCTCGCTCAAATCTCAGAAGACTTCTTCTGGCACGTGAGTGGGCACACGCGATCGATTCCACATAATTTCGACTCGATCCGTGATCGATGCAAACGAATTTCGTATCGATCAAGATTCGATCCAATCGAGTTGAAATTTGGCAGGAACGTTCTTTAGGTTGTACGTAAGCTACTGTGAAAATTTCATAACATTTGGACTTATGGATTGCAAGTTATGATCGAAGCAAGATTGCATTCTCTTAAGCCGGCCAGTTTGAATCGATACGTTCGTATCAATTGCTTTGAATCTACACCGAGCACGTGCTCACGAGTTGACGTGGCACTTGATTTTAGGATCAATCCTAAGTTCATGCCGAATTGACTGATTCTCCCCAACATTCGAGCCTTGTTCATATCGATTTGACTTGTGCATGTTCGAGTCGATTGAAGCTATTCTGTTCGTATCGATTGTCGTGACTCTGTTCGTATCGGTCGACTGCTCTGTCAGGTTCATATCAATCGAGCGCTTGGGTTTTTTGTTCGTATCGACGAAAGGTGTCTACTTCGTATCGATCTGCAGTCGATCGGTACGAAGTATGTATGATGTTTGATCGACACGAACTAGATACTGTTGTCGCCGATAGATACGAAATGGGCAGCAGCCGATCGATTCGAAGTGGGCCTGCTTTCTGATGGATACGAAGAAGGCCACCCCTCGATGGATACGGATAAGACAACTGTCGATCGATTCGAAATGGAGATGTTGGATGATGGAGTCGAATTGATCGATGCGAACGAGGCATATTCCCCTGATGGATACGAAATGTGTGGTTCCAGATGGGTTCGAACAAATCGATTCGAACTACGGCTCTTTGATGGATATGAACAATCAAAGCTTGATGGATACAAACAAGGTGATTGCTGAAATTGCATCGATCATATCTCTAGCATACAAACTCCGATTGACTTGAAATTTGAAACGTTGGCTTCCGCCGTTTTGATTGTCGTGTCATATCAATTCTAGCTTGATCTGGACTGGAGCAAAATTCATCGATATTCATAATGAACCCGTGTATAACCGATCTTTGGGACGAACTGTTTCAGTTTTCAGTTAATCTTTTGGTATCACTGCCTTGCTAAAAGGCGGAATAACACTTGCTCCCCAAAACATGCCTTACGGTAGGAATGTGTGTATTGTAATGCCATTAGCTGGATGTTCACATCCTGTTGATGACCTGCAAAGAAATTGAGTCTTATTTGGCCGCAAATGACGATCGTTTGAGATCGTATGTCATTCAGGGTAGTATATGACCGTTCGTGGTCCGGTGCCGTTCGCGGCGAATTGTGACCGTTCGCGATCGGGTGCCGTTCAAGACGAATTATGACCGTTCGTGATTGGATGCCGTTCGAGGCGAGTTATGACCGTTCGCGGTTGGGTGCCGTTCGCGGCGAATTTTGTGTGCCCGAGGGGGACTTAGTATCATTAATGTCAGATTTTACGTTCGAGTGAATTTCTGAACTGTTTGTTATGACGGTTTGTCGCCATCTCAGAACATGCCTGGGGACTATTCGTGATCTCGTACATGTGTAAGTGACTTAGCCGTTACAGAATTATTAAAACCAAATATCCATTCAGCTGAGCCTTTCAACAGAAAAGATTTTACGTTCGAGTGAATTTCTGAACTGTTTGTTATGACGGTTTGTCGCCATCTCAGAACATGCCTGGGGACTATTCGTGATCTCGTACATGTGTAAGTGACTTAGCCGTTACAGAATTATTAAAACCAAATATCCATTCAGCTGAGCCTTTCAACAGAAACATTCAACAAAATTAAGTTCTAAAACGAGAAATAGAAAACCAAAGCAAAATAGAGACGTCGCAAACACATGCACCGACGTGATTGGTAGTCGTATCAGAGCATGTCTGAGGATCGTTCGTGGTCATGTACATGTGTAAATAACTTAATCACGTTGGTGTGGAATTTGTCACTTATTCATCATTATTTCCATCAATTGATGACAAGCTGACGCCCCGATCCGGTGGTGGCCGCTCTCGTTCCACTGTTGTTGTTCCCTTTCTCACATACTGCGATAGCAGACCATTCCGGATATGTCTCTCAACCTCATCCTTCAAGTGCCTGCAATCATTCGTGCTATGACCATTCAGCTCGTAGAACAAGCAATGTTTGTCTGATCTTCTTTCATTGTTGGTCGGATCCCTTCTCATTGGCTTTCGGTAAGGAATCTGCACTCTAGTATCTTGGTAGATTCGCTCCAAAGTCTCATTTCAACTCCGTATAAAAGGTGAATCTTGCTTCTTTTCGTGGTCGCGTTGGTCCATCACCGTTATCCTCATCCTTTCGTTTCCCTTTACTAGTTCCTGCGCGTTTTTTGGGAGGATTTTCACCCTTAACTGCATAAACATCGACTCATCCTTCCTCTCTTTCAGCATTTGCATCTTCTAATCGTAGAAATCCTTCAGCCTCGTGATAAAATTCTCCTAGATCCATAGGTGGATCCTTTGTCAATGAATTCTTGAATTCTGTGCCATCAGCTATGTCAGATACAGCTGCCATCAAAACCATGGATGGATCCGATCGATCCACTGATGCTGCCGTTGCGTTGAATCGTGTCAGAGAGCTCCTCAAAGATTCTCCGGTTCTTTGCTTTAGTGTTGTCAAACTCATCACATTCTTGAGTCTCGAAATGTGAATTCTGAATTACCTCATAAACTTCTCAATCAAATCAGTCCATGTTTCAATAGAGCCGCTCTTCAGTTGTCTGAACCATAGCGTTGCAATGTCTGTCAAATACAATGGGAAACATCGGGCCATGACCTCATCTGATGCCCTCAACATCGCCATATGCCTCATGTATCGTGTCAGATGAACTGCAGGATCTGCCCACCCATCATATGTCTCCAGTGTTGGTAGCTTGAAGCCTGGTGAATTTCTAGCATATCTAATTGCAGGAGCGAAGGGGCACTTGTTAACATCATCAAGATCTCTGTTCAATAGTCCGTCTCTCATGGCTCGTCTAACCATCTCTGTCAATCTGTCGCTGTTGCCAAGCAGTGTTCCTTGTCCGTTGCCTCTGACCTGCCTCACAAGTTCATAAGGAAATCCTGGGATCTAGTCTCCTGGACGGGTGTCCATCCCTCTATCAATGTCATGTTGAACAGCCCCACCTAGTATCCTGCCTAAGGTTGGATCAACACGCTCATGGTGAGTGCCCCACAGCTCTGGGGCCGCTCCTGATGGTCTCGCTCTGTTCTGGGTTCTGGTTGCTCCATGCTCCTGGCTCCTACAGCTGCGTTAACTTGATTCTGCACTCCAGTTTGTCCAGCTTGTCGAAGCAGATTCTGCATCATCTCTTCTTGCCTTTTCAGAAGTTCTTCATGCATAGCTCCCATCATCATCTGCATCTCGCCTCTGGTGATGAAGACCGAGGCTTGGTTCGCTCCTAAGGAAGCCTCTTGACTCCCTTCATGGTGACTCTTTTCTGCTCTTTGTCTTCTACTTGATTGCCTTGTCCTAGCTTTTCAGATCTGAATCCCCTTAAGCCTTCAAATTCCACTTCCTAGCGATAGAATCCTTGAATTAGCTCTCTATGTGAAAGCACCAAATGTTTGCGCCAAAACTGGTCACAAACACTCAATTGTCGATGAAAACACCCGTATACAATCACAGATCATAGATAACAAATATGAAGAGAATTAAAAATGAAGAACACTCAGAAAAATTGAATGAAAGCAGTAAAGAACACAGAGTTTATAGTGATTCGACAATCCGGCCTACGTCCACTTTTAAGTTGATAGCTTTGTTGATATTCGCTTGCTAGTCACAACTGATTACCACGGATAACAGCGGATTATAGTGTCGAAATTCGAGTACAACAGCAGCTATGGAGTACAAAAGTTGTTTCGGCAGAGTCCAAACGTCAATCAGCCAAAAGATCCTTTTTCTGTAGGCCCTGTGGTGCTATTTATAGGCGTAGGATGCAAATATCTTACTCAAATCTTAGGAGACTTCTCCTGGCACGTGAGTGGACCCACGCGATCAATACCACATAATTTCGACTCGATCCGTGATCGATACGAACGAATTTCGTATCGATCAAGATTCAATCCAATCGAGTTGAAATTTGGCAGAAACATTCTTTAGGTTGTACGTAAGCTACTGTGAAAATTTCATAGCATTTGGACTTGTGGATTACAAGTTATGATCGATGCAAGATTGCGTTCTCTTAGGCTAGCCAGTTCGAATCGATATGTTCGTATCAATTGCTTCGAATCGACACCGAGCACGTGCTCGCGAGTTGACGTGGCACTTGATTTTGGGATCGATCCGAAGTTCAAGCCGAATTGACCGATTCTCCTCAACATTCGCGTCTTGTTCGTGTCGATTTGACTTGTGCATATTCGAGTCGATTTAAGTTATTCCGTTCGTATCGATTGTCGTGACTCTATTCGTATCGGTCGACTGCTCTGTCATGTTTATATCGATCGAGCGCTTGGGTTTTTAGTTCGTATCAATGAAAGGTGTCTACTTCGTATCGATCTGCAGTCGATCGGTACGAAGTATGTACGATGTTTGATCAACACGAACAAGATATTGTTGTCGCCGATACGAAATGGACAGCAATCGATCGATTCGAAGTGGGTCTGCTTTCTGATGGATACGAAGAAGGCCAACCTCGGTGGATACGAATAAGACAACTGCCGATCGATTCGTGTTGGATGATGGAGTCGAATTGATTGATACGAACGAGGCATATTCCCTTGATGGATACGAAATGTGTGGTTCCAGATGGATTCGAACAAATCGATTCGAACTACGGCTCTTTAATGGATACGAATAGTCAAAGCTTGATGGATATGAACAAGGTGATTGCTGAAATTACATCGATCATATCTCTAGCATACGAACTCCGATTGACTTGAAATTTGAAACGTTGGCTTCCGCCGCTTTGATTGTCGTGTCATATCAATTCTAGCTTGATCTGGACTCGGGCAAAATTCATCGATATCCATAGTGAACCAGTGTATAACCTATCTCTGGGACGAACTGTCTTCAGTTTCCCGTTAATCTTTTGGTATCACGGCCTTGTTAAAAGACGGGATAACAGCTTATTTGTACTTACATCTGTATGTATCTACTGTTGCAATAAAAATATTAGCACTAATTACTGTACATGTGAATTTGTATGTTGTAATATTGAAGCATGAAAAAGGGCATTTACCTGTAAGCGTGCTCGAATCACCTGAAACATATGTTAAAACTTTAATCCACACTGCAACATTGTCAATGAAGTAGCTAAATCAAAAATATTTTAGTGCCATACCTGATAAGGATATGTAAGCAATATGGCAGAAACTTTGGAGGAAGCCCCAATAGTGGCATAATCAAAAGAATTCTGATAGACGAATAGAAGCAATGGACCAAATATAAGTAAACTTGTACACTCTTAAATTCTGGCACCGCTATATATACCTAAGGCTAATCGTTTCAAGTAATAAATTAAACAAAGAGAATATTCGTAAAAAAAGTATGTCAATTTAAATACACGTTTAAAAATCATATGAAAAACATAGAATTAGTGGACAAGTGGGGCTTAACCAGGATACACTCATCTGTACCAAATCATTGGTTCAACCTCTTTACTTCACAAGTCACAATCGTTGTCCAGTTGCTAATTTCTGCCTCCTTTTTTGAACTGTTATAACATGCTGCATACTACTACATTTGTTGTAACACAATTTATGGAAAAACCACGGTATAGGCCTGTTTAGCCAAACAATTGCGAAAAAAAAAAGCCAGTTTGTAAACTTATCACAACTGCAGAGCCGGCCCAAACATTGGGTTGTCCAAGCCTATGCATATTCGTGGATAAAAATTTGAAGCATGAAACAAAAAAAAAGATATATATTCTAGAAGAATTTTTACCAAGCACAGCCCTCGAACCCAGGCCATCACAGCATGCACAAACAACCTACCCACAGCTATGCATATTAATTTCTATTAAAGTTTGATATTTAGTTTATAAGTATAAATCCTTTTATGTTGCCCCTAACCTAGAGGGTTGCCCCAGCCCACGGGCTTGGTGGGCTGCCCTCTGGGCAGGGCCTGATCACAAGCGCAGGACTGTTTCAAAATGGCAAACAGGTGGAAAAATATGATGTTGAGATTTTAAATCGTGTCATCGTATTTACGTTCTTTTATTTAAAAAAAAACAATTAAGAAAAGTTTAAAATCAATGAGCTTAACTGGTGTGATTTTGCTTTTTAAAATCGCAACGAGTTTATTTGGAAAATAATAATAATAATAATATAATGCGCAATTTAAAATGTGTCATCATATTTATCCACATGTTTGCCAACATGTAGAAACGGACCTATGTTTGTGATAAATTTACAAACTGGCATGTCTTTGTTATTGTTTGGTGAAACAGGATCTATACCTTAAAATTTTCCCAATTAAGTTAACTTGTCTAATTGAGCTTCCTTCACTAGCAAACTTCACAATGCTACATAAATTGATTTTTCGATAGAAACTCCTCTACCAATGATCAAAGATCATAGACACCAATAATAACGAGTTATATATATGCATCACGAATTAGATCTGGAGCAACTGAAGAAAAACATGTGCCGGTTGATCATGGGCCAGTTGACCATGGGCCTAGAACATGGACAAGTTGAAGCCAAATTATAGGCAGGTGTTCGATAAGCGACTAACATATTCAAACTATAGGCATGTGTTCATGATATGTTTCATATATTGGTTCACATCACAGTACCTGTTCACATATATCACCAGTAAGGTATGTGACAAAAAGATAAAAATACAGTTATGGCTAGTTCTTCAACAAACCCGATTGGTTAATATGAGCAAGCTTAGGTTCAGGATGGAATGGAGTCCCCGCTGACAGTATGGGTTTAAAATAGCATGTATTAATATTTCCTATATTCATACCTTTAGCAGGGCGTAATCGTCTAATTTTGAAGTCAATGACCATTAATAAAATAGTAGTCTCCAATTTGTATGTAAAGATATTTGATTGTGTTGTAATTATATTTTTAGATTAGGAAAGAAACAAAATGAGTACATTCTTTTTGTGCTCTAATGGACACGAGAGGGTTTCGCCCAGTGGTCATTAAAAATCTGAGTTTTCTCGGTAAACATCTAAAATTCGCATTTTGAATCCAAAAGTAAAAATGAAATATATTGATAAAAACAAGCAAGAAAAGGTTATATGGATGCGATTATCGGTGCCAACAAGACCAACTCAGCGGATTTCTGGTTTGGTTTTATTGGGTCTAGTTGGGATTTATCTAGTCAGGTCAGGCTGGTTTTTTATTCAGTCTACTCAGGTCGGTCTTGTCAAGTCTAGTCGAATCAGATTTTTTTGGCTACGCATTTCAAAACCTATATATGATGCATGGTTCGGTTCAAGTCAATTTGGATCAAGTCGGGTACAGGTCGGATCTTTCCAATGATCAGGCCTTCGTGGTATTCTTTGCCATTCAAACCCAATTCATCAGGTTGGGTTTAATTCAGTCACTTTTGGATCTTGTCGGTTAGGTTCAGCAGGTATTAGCTCTGACATCCAACCATAGATGCAATTCATGTATTCTTTGAAAAGAGTGTTGTATTTCCACGAATCAGTTATTAAATAAAATTAAAAATTAAAAAATTAAAAATAAAACAGGACAAATAATTATAAATGATAGCTCAAATCATCAGAAAGGCTAACTCTATTTATAAACCAATAATCTTTCAATGTACAACAAAAAATATAATAAACTAGTATACACCAAAGATTACTTCACATACACCGTCTCTTTTACAAAACTACCTTTAGTATAATAAGAGTTACTTTCATTCAAATAGAACACTCATTTTGATGTCTTGGGATTTGAGTTCATGACCTCTAAAACCTCAAGCCTATAGTGTCACAACACTGCTACATGAGCTAGTAGTCCTACATAAAAATAAAAATAAAAATAAGAAAGAACTCTGCCTTTTACAAAACCACCTTTGTTTTCATCTTCATCATATCTCTCTTTAAAATTTAAACTCATTTTTTATTTTTTAATAAAAAGCTAGAAATTAAGTTAAAATTCAACAAAATGAACTTTAATTTTTGACACTAATATGGTAATTGCTTTATGCAAAAATGTTAATTCATCAAAATCAACTTTAATTTTAGAAAAAATAAACAAATAGGCAGTTAATTGTGAAAGTTGTCTTAACAGATATTTTAAGCTTCATTGCCTTCGTTACAAATGTACAGATTTGATCAAATATCATTGATTTTAATGTTTTACCTTCATGGGTTATAGAAAAAAAACAAAATGCAATTAAGAGGGGTAATCTAGTCATAGATTTTCTTAGCAAAATAATAGTGTATGTTATGTGATTTTTGATGTATGAATAGAATTTTCATATTATTACATATAAAATGTGTTAGATGCTTTACATGGTGTGAGGTTCCGGCTGGAACCACGAGATTTCAACCATCTTGGATCGGTTTCGGCCGAAGGCGGGACGGGATTAGGTCAAAAATCCTGTCCCATTTAAAAAAAAAGATTAAAAAAGAAAATCAGAGTTGTTGCAGCAAGAGAAAGAGAAGATAAGCGACAAAAACCTCACATGTAAGAAATTCGAGCAGAGGTGCTTCGAAAAAATTCTCGAGCAAAGGAAATTCAAGCATCACCGACATTCGACAAAATTCAAGGAGAGGGGCCGTCTACCAAATTCATTGTAGAGGAGATTCGACCAAATTTGAACATCGCATATAAGAGATCTTTGTTCGGTTTGATCTGATGTCGTTTTTTGTTTCTTTTGTTTCGTATGAATGTGCAGCAGCAAAACTAGGGTTAAGAAAAGTTGAAATTGAAATGGAAATGGGCCGAAGACTAATGAGCTGAAGATTATTAGATGGGCTGGAAGTTAATTAAAATAGAAATGTTATGCGGGCTACTTCCTTTTCAATTTCAATTTGAGCTGAAATTATAGGAAACATGTCTTAAGTGGACTTGTATTGTTGGACTTGTGCCTTTGACTTGTATTGTTATAGAAAACACATCTTGGACTTGTGTTATATATTGCATCATTGTCTTTTTATATACTATATTTGTATATAAGTATGCAACAATTATTATGATTTTTTCATTAAAAATACAAAAATCCGATATCATGACCGAAACATAAACCGAAACTTTCAAAATTTTCGAAATTGACTGAAATCAGTTAAATTTCAAATTACCGAAACCGAGTTCTCAAACATTGATGCTTTAGATATTGAGTTCCCCATTTCTTTATTAGATGGTATAAATCAACATGCATAAATGAAGAAAGAAACGGAAACTGGTATGTATTTTTGACTAAAGGAAACAAATCAATTTTATCATAAAATACTTGCCTTATAAGTAAAAAATAATCGGCTTCCGCAAATGAAAAATCTTCTTAAGTAGTCACGTGAGAAGGCCTCCCTCAGTCGATTGTAAAACTACAAATATCCTAGTGCATAAGGACTTAGGGTGAAGAAGTTCAACCTATTGCATACCAAAGAAGCATTTTCTATTATCATCCTTGCGCATTTTGCAAGAGAACAAAATTCTATTTGTTACAAGATATTAGGAGAAAGTTAATAAAGTTGTAGACTGTTGGAAATCAATGAAATCATTTTAGATTTATGATATAGCAACAACAAATGCTTGGTAAGTAAAATAATTTGGACATGAAAGAGGAACATTCGCAGAAATTTTTTATTCGAACACAAATTAACGGAAATTACCAGCAAATCACCACTGCTGCTTTTTCCCATCCTTTCTTCTTTACCCTTCAAACGGACAGCAAGTTTACGAAGTTCCTCATAAACTGTGAATTGAATTGCACCATGTGTAACCTAGAAGATAAAATATGATATATGGATTACTAAGATAATACACAGACCAAAAGAGAGAGTGGTAGTGAGAACACACGAGTTTTGTTTTGTTTTTGTAACTCGTAGCACAACAATAAGGCATAATAGAAAGTGAAGGATCGATAAGCCATTTCAAAATAAAACGTCGTCAGCCCCAAAATGAGCTTCATTTCACGATTATTTACAGAAGGATTGAGTGAATACATGAATGATATGGTGTAGCAATATTCCAAGTGAGCAATTTAATTCTACCGTTATGTGAGATCAAACATGATTTTTACGTGTGATTTTTTTTCTTCTTCTTCTTTTTTTTGGGTACAATTTAGTAATGCAACTGATCAAATCAAACCAGCATGCATCAGTCAGGAACTACCAGTTTCAGGTTTAATCCAATTTGGTTTTGTTTCTATATTGCAAACAGTT
The DNA here is from genome assembly GCA_030765085.1 of Allium cepa. Lineage (NCBI taxonomy): Eukaryota > Viridiplantae > Streptophyta > Magnoliopsida > Asparagales > Amaryllidaceae > Allium > Allium cepa. The sequence goes on along the minus strand of CM060929.1, from coordinate 189,126,523 downwards.
TGTACGTTCCTGAAATCAGGCTTTAATCGACCAAATTGCCCATACATAGGAGGAAGTCATCATGAGACCCTCCCTCGTCTTTCAACTAACATCATCCAAATTAATTCAATTCAAAGAGAATAAAGGATGTATGTCATTTAATTCAAAGGCAAAACCCATGTCATTTGGAAAAGCAGAAACATATTCTCATCTCTCATTAATTCTCAGTTAACATTGTTATTCAAGTCCTTTACATCTTAGAATTATCATCCACTTCGCGTAATCCCATTGTCAATATTTGCACTCAAATATTCACATTTTTAAAATTTCTATTCACTCCCTTTAATACCATCATCAATATTTGCACACAAGTCCTTCACAAATTCAAATTTACCATCAAATTAGGTACAAAATTTTCGATTTCAGTTCAAATTCAAAATTTATCTAAAACATATACCTCAAAAAAGATTAAAAAAAATTGGATTTTGAATCAATTATGTTAAACGTAGAACTATATGCATTTTCCACTTACCAAATATTAAATCCTGAGAAAAAAAACATATATTCAGCCTCTGTCTCATTCAGTTTAACAAAATAATAAAATATATTTCATTTTCACAGGCTGTCTCATTCGGTTTACCAAAATAATAAAATATATTTTATTTTCACAGGTAAATATAAACGTTAGTGAGATACATAAGGTATATACCGAACTTGTTATTTCTAGTTAAAAATCACATGACAAACTCAATAATTTCATAATATGTTCAAATTTTGAAAATTGTTTCGTACAACATTACCACATGCAACCCGCAAGTTACATACTAGTTTATATATTATAACTGAAACAAATTTACAGGAAAGGATGCATAAAGGACAATGAACAATACATACAAGCAGAAGGCTGGGCCCAATCCCTCTATATAATGCCTTCCATCCTTCTTCCTTCAAAATGGTTCTTAAAGCATCTGACCTTAATGGGAGCAAAGATTTAAGTTATTGCTTAACATTTGAAAATTGAAATCAAATTATTTTCTTGAACTTAATGAGAGTATTATAAGCTCATGACTTGCAGAAAAAAGGAAACTGGAAATTCATTCATCACCCAACCCCCCCCCCCACCGCCCCAAAAAAAAAAAAAAAAAAAAAAACCCTGCCCGCCCCACAAACCCCCACCCCCAAACAACAATGATTATAGCATGGATACTCTAGAGGAACTGTTTACGATGGCCAAAGTTTGTTCCCAAGTAATTGATTATCATCACCTTAATGATTTAATTGGAAAAACATAGAATAAAGTTAAGGAAAAATTTCTAGTGATGTCTTATAGACTAAGAAGAAAATAAACTTTGATGATCAATTTTTGTCATTCCGAATAAAATTAATGCAAAGCAATCAAGATAACATTGAAAACATACATCTAAATATAATTAAGTATAAACATGAAAGATCATACCTGTAAACCCAGAATATGGTACGGTGCTAGTAAAAGGTGTCTGAAGCTGCAACCTTGTTTTTACAAGCCAGATAGGATTGGTAAATAAACATACCTGAAAATCCAAAAATGAAAGTTGATATATGCTCTCACACAAAGGAAAATATGCATGCAGCGATCAGCATAACATCAGAACAGTATCGAACAGCCTGCTAAAAGGTGATTTCAAGGTCAACTTAAAAAAGGTACTGATGCTGAGAATACAATTGGACTAAATAATGTCATTGGCTATTAAAAAGGAAAGAAACGGGGATTATTAATAACTAGGGGTGGGCACATAACCGACGTAACCGTCCTTAACTATCAGAATCAGTTAGCCGACCGACCTTAACCGTATAACTTCGAGTCAGTTAAGGTTAATGTTTTAGGGTATGTCGGCTAACCGTTAACTAACTTAACCGTTCTTTTTTTCTTTTCTTTTTTGACTGCGGGTTAGCCCTCCTCATTCCTTATCTTGCTTCTCTCTTCCCAAAAAATTAAACCTTAGCTGCTCGCCGCCTCTCTGCATCTCGCATCTCTTTCAAAATCTTAACAAAATAATAGAAATCCTTGCCCAAATCGACTATCAGCGCTCCCTCTCTCCATCTCTGGCGTTGCACTGAATCTGCCCGTATCACTTTAGGCACTTACCACCATGGGTGATACAAGGAAAAGGAAACATGTTACTATAAATTTTCAAGATTAATTCTTTCTTTTTTTTCCTTTTCTAATAATTACTGTTTACAACAAGAGCTGGTGGTAAATTGATTGCAATTCGCCACATCATGCAAAAATGAAATTTAGCACATACTAAAAGTTGAAAAATATTTACATATATACGACTTTAGGATTCTTTTCATTTTGAAAGCTATGAAAGCAATGTTTATTGAAAAAATAAAATAAAGCTCCTTTTGTATAATATTTCTGGTATTCAATTTAAGTTTAACGCTGCCATTAACAGTTGATCATTTAAAGTTCGGTGGACGAAACATTGAATTTTTGATGGTTGGATTTTTTAAGTTATTTTGTTGCCTAAAAATAATGCTTGATCAAATATTTTGTTTTTTTGTTGTTGTTATTTCAAACAATCTTGGTACATTCTGTTATAACACAGGTATCTGTGTCCACGTATTAATTGCTACATGTATTTGTTTTATGCATATTACATGATTGAAAACTCATACTTGTTTTGTGTTCACACGTTGATTTCAGGTGGAAGTAGATGAAAATGATGTATTCACTATCTCAAATCTCGTTTATCACCCGAGACCTCACTCAAGATCTCATTTTCGAACTTGAGCGAGACAAGATTCAGCAAAACAAGACATTAAATTTTATTCATATCTTATTCGATACTTATCTCGTCTAAAATATTAAGATCTCAAACGGAATGTGAGATAAACCTCCATAGATTGTCTCGTTCGAAGACATTAGATTTTGTTTATATTTTTTTGATACTCATCTCATCCAAGATATTAAGATCTTAAGCAGAATTTGAGATAAATCTCAATAGAACTCATTCGAATATGTTTTTCATTTCATATTTTTTTAAGTTCTTCTGTGGATCCAAAAGAAATTGCACTCTAATGATTTTTGTGCTAGCTCTGTATCTTATTTTTTATTTTTTAACGAGTGAGAAAAAATAAATGACTTTTTGTTTATTTTGTATTTTTAATATTCAAATGAGTAGAATCCAATTAATCAACACCAAATCAATCATATAATCACTCTCATCTAAAAAAATATTAATATCATTGTTTTTTATGAATTATTCATGTAAATAGGCTTATATTTAGACATCAGTTATCATAAAAATCTTTGAAATGTCAGTTTTGGACTCTTAACTTACTTCGAGACAATCCGATGTGGACTTTAAAATCCGAGATGTCAATCTGAGATGCACACCGAGATCTCGTCCGATACGAGATATTGTATGTAGAATTCCTGAGACGTGACCGAAATCCGAGATTCAAACCTTTGGATGTATTGGGAAAAGAGTGGTTGGAAAATTTTCAAGAAACAAATGACGAAGAATCTAAGGATGAACAAGAAGAAGCACCGAGTCAACGACAATGCCCAATGAGAAAAAGCCTCCGAATCCCAAATGTAAAGCTTCAACTAGAAAGCCTTCTATGGTATAAAGTATTTGTAAAACTTGTTTATGATGTAAAGCACAAAGTATAAACTATCGTTACTACCATTCCTGATGCACAGTAACATACTTACAAAGAACAATAAAAACAATGGATCAGATTTGATGTTACTCCTATGAATAAGTTTATTCCTGATGCTCAGTTACTCCTATGAAGAAGTAACATATATGCAAGAATGAGTTAACTTCCTAGTTACTTCTAACCTAGTTGATAATATAAATGTTCAAGCCAATAACATTCAGAAACTATAGTTACTGCTAAAACAAATTAAAATACCTTGTAACATTCAGAAACTGTAGCTACTCCTATAAATTTACATGTCTTTACAGCTAACAAGTCAGGGATATAGCTTTCTCATTAATTATGCCGACTGCCAGCTAACAGGTTAGGATTAGCATTGCAAAGCTTTAGAGTTTGGATTTGGACTGGGAGCATTTCTTGTTGCATTAAAACTTGGACTCTTAGACCTGGAGTTTCAACTTTTCTTGCTTGTAGTTATTTGGAGTTCGAACCGTTGTTTGCAGTTGTATTGTATGTTATTTGGGGTTGTATTGTGCATTATTTGGAGTTTGAACTTTGAATTACTACTGTAATGTTTGTATTTGTTGCGCTGTAGTTTTTGTATCTGTTGAGTGAACTATGAATTAGGGGTTATGGATCTATGAACTAACCATGTACTACTTGATAATATGCTTGTACCGCTGGTCCAGTCGGTGCATATATTGTAATTCGTACCAAAACGGTTGGCTAATTGCTGAATGGTTAACCGTTCAAATTAGATCGGTTAACCATCCATTGGAGTCCAACAATTAACCATTTAAATACGACATTTAACCACAGTTAAAGTTAACCAGTTCGGCCGATACGAACCGGCCAATATTAACCATATAATGGCTAACTGAACCGGCGATGATTTATGGTTAACCGTCATTTTTAGCCGATCGGTTTGGTTAACCAAGCATGCACACCCCTAGTCAAACTTATGGTGTACTAGGGTGCTTGGTTAGGCTTAGTTGGTCAAAACTAGTGGATTATTGCAAATGTTTTGTAAGAAAACTTATGAATCACTTTTAAACCCTATAAAAATTGACAGCCCCAAAGTTGTCAAAAATAACCTAATAGGAAATGAATTGTTAGTACTCAGTACTAACCAGACCTCCTGCTTCTGCAGCTGAAGCTAGATGATGTACAGGGCCAACCTTCTCATCAGTGCCTCTAAGATACCTTTGCTTAGCTCTGTTATAGCTGCAAGGCCAAGAAAAAAAATTGATGTAAGTATTCTTTTATGTGCTATAGTAGGAAAAAATGGCATCGAAGTTGACCCCAAAATAGCATGTACGTGCACATAGAAATCACAAACATATGCAAGAATAATCACAAAAATCATTCATTGTTTTTGCTAATATAAATTAAGTAGAAAGTTTGTTTCTTTCCTTTTTTTCTTTTTTTTTTGGGCCTTGATATATAAATATATTGACATATCCATCAACAAGTAAATGTCTAATATTAAGGATGACAATTAGACCCGCCTTGAAGCCAAACCAAGTATCTGATCTGTATGTTTTGGGTATAGTAGGGTCTTTTTTTTACTTTGGGCCAGATTTTGTTAGATCATGGTATTTTACATTTAAAACTAAAATAAGATCTAATAATCCAGACTTTGGTTGGACCGGAAACTAACACCAATTAATGCTTATATCGTATCATGTTTTGTAGTAAAAGTTCTCTAGCTGGATTAGGTTAGTTGAGTTTGATCAAAATTTGATGGTTCTGTGTTGTTTCTACCCGGCCAAAGATTCATCATATTTGGATCTTGTCAATCTGTACCTCGGTTTTTGAGTTGGTATAGTTCGAATTTGTGGGTCTTATTAATTTTATCATTCCTAGTTAGTACTAAGGTTCAAAATTGGTTTTCTGTTTCCATTTTGTTCACTTAAGATTTCAAAATTTTGAATGATTTCAGAAATTTTGAATATGATTCCGTTTGTAAATTTGATACTTTTTTTTATAGAAATACGTATTACTGCATACTTGTATTTACAAACAAAAAATGTGTTGTACATAAAAAAATTGATTTAATTATTAGTTATTGCTTGTTTGGGAATAATGGCTTAGCTGTTGTTGTATTGGTTACCGCATTTTCATGCTATTTTTGCTAAACTGGATGGACAGTAACATACCATCCGGAATTTTTTTTGAAACTATTTGATCGGCAATTCGTTTTTTATCTCGTTTGGTTTGTTGTTTTTTAATTCTTTCGTGTATTAATTGCATTTTTTTCTCCTTTTCCACTGCTTTTTACTATTTTTCAGCATTCGAAAAGCAATCCTGCACAGAAACCAAAATCAGACCGGATTTAATCTCAATTATCACTGAAATCAATTGTCACAAGAGTATTGGACACCCGGTTGTACTATTACAAAACTAGGCATATGCATTTTCAGGATTTGAATGTTATTATTTATTGCCATTATTATAATTTACGAGCACCGAGGTTTTGATTGTCGAAAAAAGGTTCAGGCACTTATCATAAAATTCAATTTGTCTCGAATTGATTTTGACGGAAGATATAAGACGAACATGATTTTTTTCCTCGGCCCAAGAAAAGTAATCAAAAGAATAAACTACTGTCCGAGAACGAACTAGAATCTAGCGCTATTATCAGTTTCAAAGGTTCATTAGTTTCGAAGGTTTGTTAGTTTAGAAAGTTTCAAAGGTTCAGACATTCATAAGTTTTCAAGAGATGAAATAAATACCAAAACTGTTTTCAATAATAAAAACGAACATTAATATTAAAAATGTTGGACAATATGACGCAACTCAAATTTTTATATCTTTTTTGCTTTATTAATAACAAGTTTATGCACATAATTGACTTGCATGATCCCAAACCCTTGAAGAATAGTTTTGCCATTTTGAAAAGAAATCATGTTCAAAACTGAAGAATCGCATTAATAATAATGTCAAGAATCGTATTAATCTGGAAAATGTTAATATCTCATTTAATGAGAAACATCCTCCAATCATATTCAGTCTCCAATGTATATATATATCTTCAATCGTGCTATGGTTTTTCACTTGTAAAATTTAATTGTGAAAGCTATTGATGATAATAAATATGCATATGCATGTAAACGGTAAGCATGCAACAGTGGTTGTTTCAAATTATACATTTATGTTCAGATATCGTACACACCTTAAAAAAAGTACATCATTTTCCTATTCAATAATATGGTCAACTCATTAAATTGTAGATTATAACAATGAACATATATTTGAAAAACGTGGACTAAAAAATATCTAACATCTTCTTGAATTAAGAAGCGTATCATTTTCAGAAATCAAAAATCAATGCTAATGTACAAAGACATGATTAAATACATAATTAATATCCATCTTAGTTGTATGGTTTAGCTGTTAATAAGATTATTATGTAAACCTAATTTTTCGTTCAGCAAATCTATTTCTATTTTAGCATTATAAATTATTACATTTTATGATGATTTTGAGAAGCTTGCATCGCTGCATCAAGATGAGGACAGTTTTTGAAATTATGGCTTTAGAGGAATTAACCAAAAATGCTTATGATTTAATGGGCTTTATATTTAAATATCTACGACAGAAGAGGTTCACTTAACAGAGGCATATAGAAATATCTAGGACAAAAGAGGTTCGCTTAACAGATCGGCATATTTAAAGAGAGGTTAATTTATGAGATAAAAAAGGGAAGTTGGAAGCCAATTTTAAAGATGGTAATTTGATTTATAGTTTAGAGAAAGATGGGTAACAGGAAAATTGCTATTATCAAAATGAACCAAACTTAAAAAAAATTCATTTCTCTAAATCTTTAACAAATCAACCCACCTCTCTTTCAGAACAGTGTTTTACCTGAAGCATTTTGAACAAAAAATAATAATAATTCTCTCACACTTCATATAGGCTCATCTTGATTTAATACCTAAACTTTTTTTTTTAGCAAAGCTAGTCGGCTTTATAGTGGGTCATGCCACTGTATAAATAATAGAAAAACAGGTGTTTTGCACATGTACCGAACGGTTAAATGTGTTTATAGTGTCCATACCACTAAATAAAATAAAGCACATGAGCTAGACAAAAGAGCATAAACTACTATATAAATAAACATGACGAATCACTCGCAGAAGAGGAGGAATAGCCACTACCATCATCCGACACCGGACCTATAACATGAACATACCCAGAGAAACAAGTAGCCAGATTTGGATCATAACCTTCCAAAGCAGGAAAGTAAATAAATTTCCTATCACAGCTGACATCATAAAGCTTACATTTACTCACCTCTTCAATCACTGATATCCTAGTCAGGGGCAGACCATCTCTCTCAACGTGATAGATAAGACAACGACTCTCACCCTCAACATCACTGATATAGGCATAAAATAAATCATTCTCGAGCGAGTACCACATATCAAAAGGAATATGAATTCAGGCCCGCTCCTCAGAATTTCAAATTATAGAATTGGACAATGTAGTAGTAGGCAGAAGGACTAGCAAATAGAGGAACTACAGGAGCATCAACAATGGGAGCTACACCAACAGAAGCGACAATAGATGGCGAAACAGAGAAGGGAGGAGCAACATTCGAAACCCACTTCCGAACAGGAGGATGAGGGAGTGGAATTCGATCAGATATAGGAACATTGCGAGCAGAGGCCATTTTAGAACACGCATCTGATTCCCAAATGACTGATAGAATGTACATATCTCTGGTTTCCAACAGTAGCGAACTCTGACCTCGGCAAATTGGTCATCATCTAGCCTAACTTTTAACTCTGTAGGCAATGATTTGACAGGAGTTGTTCCAATAAGTGTTTTGGCACAAACTAATATCTTTCTGGCTACAGTGTTGGCATCATAACATATCACATTACCAACAAGACCTGCAAGCCAATCAATCCTGATAAGAGGCTGAAGAATAGATAGAATGTGAGAAAAGTGGACCCAGACTGGAATGGATAAAACCTGATCCTTAGCCCTATCAACTGACGGGCTCCATGATGTAATAATGAATGGTTTCCCATCAATGAGAACTGGACAGGCTTCTAGTATACGCTGTCTTTCATCACTACGCGATAATTTAAAATAAAACATTGCATTATCGAAATGAACACTTAATCCTCCTCCAGGTTTCCAAACCTGGCTGCATCTCACCTTAACAAGCTGATAGGCGGGATTGGAGTCAATGAAAAATCCCACCAAAAAACTTTCCAATAATCAACTCCGGCCTCAATCACTTCCACCGGAGGAATCATAACACCTTCGATCTCAACTTTATCAAAGCGACGGGGAGAATGCACACCTGCGTCTTTTGGCAATTTGGAGAACAATGGCGTCCACTTAGGAACTGGGCAAGGATGAGATGGTTCCTCTGGAACGTCATGAGATTCAATGGGAGCTGAACCACAATGAGTACGACTGGGTATGGGGACATTGTGCTCGGCATTATCACAAGCCCTAGAGAGCAGGTACGAAACATTCCAATATCAGCTGATTTGATCCCCACTTCATCAACTACACTTGCTCTTTCATCTCCGACTACTTTGGCATCTGCCACTGACTTATCAACCAGACCACCAGAACTATTATCGTTTTGCCCAATTTCCACATCACCGAAATCAGATGCGACAATCAAACCTACATCTGTCTTTGACCAAGAATTATTACTAGCAGAGGCTAAAAGTGGAGAAAGTGGATGCTCACCAGAATCCAATGGACAGCCAAGCAAAGGAGGAGCAGCAATGGGGGGAGCTAATAGCAATCAGTAAACCAGAAAAAGAATTTCCACTAACCGACAATGCCAAGACAGGCACGCTCTCGCAACGTTGAGTTAAATTACAAGCGGTGGCAATATATGGCACTACAGGGACAGCAGGCACAGATGCAATTAATGGAGGATGCCCAGACGCTCTGACCAAGAGAGAAAGGGCATTTAAGGGAACGCCAGAACACATATCCGATCCATCGAGATCCAGATCTGACGATGGAAGAAGCGGAGAACTATTTGATTGGTTTACTTGCATTTAGTACTTTCATTTTTTTAGTTTAATTTACTTGCATTTAGTCTTTTTGTTTAATTTGGTTTGATTTAATATCTAATCTTTTTAACATCAGAGTGACTTCACTAGAGATAATCCTAGATGAATTTAAACAAACTGACTGCAACGTCTTTATTTTAACTTATAGATATAACATGACCAGCCACAGTACCAAAAAAAGTTATACATAAAATTAAATCTAGAAAAAAAAAAATTCCATCAACAATCAAAATATAAAAGCGATAGGAAAAATTAAAAAATATAACCCAGAGAAACACAACGGGTATATAAAATGGATGTATCCTCTAATACAAAAAGCAAAGAAAAATACGAAGTTAAAAGACATAACTATAGTGAAATAACGAAGTCTACAGGAAAACAAATGAGAACCAAAGAAACATACAAATTAAGTTGTCCAGTGGGACACGATTTATTGCACAGAATGATCAAAAAAAATTAACTTACAAAAAAAAGTACAGTCCCCATGAAATTGTCGATCCAAGAACTGCAGGATGGAAGCCTGCATAAAGCCCTCTTAAACCCTAAGAAAGTTGCAAGCTATTTGTTACCAAATGACAAAATTAAATCCTTATATGAGATCCCCATAAAAACTTGGAAAAACAAAATAAATAAGAACGAAGCATGATAAAATTGCATAAAAGTTCCTTTTGACAAGAACAGTATAAGCACTTCATTTATACTGGGATGATGAATGGGCATAAGCTTACATGTAACTAGAAAATGACTGAAATGCCATGGACCTCAGGTATGTAAATCCATCTCCTAGCCACACTTGTGACTTTATCAACATTATAATTACGACCGAGGATAATTAATAGGAAAGATGCCGTCAATATCATACAAGAATGTTCCTTTACATTCGCAACAAAAATCAACCTCTCAGTCATATCTTTATAGCTCTTTTTACCAACAAATCACAAGCATTTCTAAACATGAATATATGAAAATTAAATCCAAAATATAAAATATCAGATGCGCTGGAATAAATTGTATCAACTACCCAATGCTTGTCTTAGTTGATCAAAGAATTTTCTACACCATAGCTATTAAAAAAGCTGTATAGACAGATGTCGTATGAGCTGGCCGATGAATGATAGATAGCGCACACTATGATAATAGTTCAGGGTCATTATATAAAACAAACACACGCGCGCACACACACACACACACACACACACAAAAGGGCAATATCAAATTTTTTTCCTTTTCTATACATTTGAAAAGTGCAAAGTTATTTAAAAAAAAAATAGTGGTGCACAAGAAGAAACCAGTAAAAAAAAAGGTCAAAATACTTGATTTTGCTCATATCCAATTATCCAACCATCCAGATTGATACCCTATATCCTTTAATAGTTCCATGTAAACATGTTAGAGCCACTTGTTCTTTTGTTAATCTAAAAAAAGATGGTGTATACAATTTTCTTTCAATGTTTCTCTTTTATTTCCAATTAAATATAAGATTGCTACTCAAACAAAAACATGTGTCTAAATCTAAAAGTTGATAATAAAATTTCAGAGGTTGTTAGATAAACCATTCAAGACATTAATCCAAGCATACAATATTTTATGTGGGCTCTCTCATACATTTTGCGTTCGTGTAAAGATGCATTGTCAAAAAATCATACAATCGCTTAGAACCAAATATGTGTGACATTCACAAGTCGCATGAAATTATTTATGCCGATATTTTTGGCTTCGTAGACAAATATGACCAGCATGCATTATCAAAAAAAAAAAAAAAAAAAAAAAACACACACACACACACAACAGAAAGTGGAGTAATGGTATGGAGTAAAAGGATCCTGCCCAATTGTACACACATAAATTAGTATAAGAGAAAGAAAAAAAGCAACAACAAACCTCGGTTTTGGCAATCATATAAACAGCATGTGCAGTGTTCTTATACGGCAGCAAGCCGCTTGTTCTGCCATCTCTCACTGTAATGTAAATAAAACCAATCAATATTGTTTTACCATCAAAGAGGCATAAAGCGTACGCTTGAAGAGTAAAAAGGCATTTATCACAAAGTACCCTGGAATCTAGTCCGTACAACATCAAGCGGGTGGAGAATAGCAACGGTTGCAAAACCAGCCATGGCTCCAGCAGCTGCATTTTCCCATTTCCAGTTTTGGATGTCAATTGCCGACATGTGTTTTTGTTTTAGGGTTAGATGACTTTGGAGAAAATGAATAGAGAGATGATTTTGACCTGCTAATAAATAAACAGCAATTCAAAAGGGTTAAGACCAGTCTTAGGATTAGGGTTACTCAGATGATTACAGCTGATGTTGCGTAAAATAATTTAAAAAAAATCAATATTGTAATATCATAACAATTTTTTTCTCTAGTTCATGTGAATTTGATAAATAAAAGACCTAGAGTACAATACAGATTTAAAACTAAGCATGTGAAGATGTTGTGCTATCTACAGCATGTAAATCCATTTGAATGGAAACTTCTCATTGAACCTTTTGAAGTTACTGCTGCAACTATTCAACTGTCCTTGTTACTTGAAATCGCTGCTAATCTACTTAATAGCTTTAGTGACATTGTGGTTTCTGGTTTTTAGTCTTTATTTTTTATTTTAGCATATACAAATGTGTATTCTTATTTTTTCAAAGTGAAATAAATTAAAACTTTAGATGAGTTACTTTGCCGATTAATCTCTTTGCTACTTGACTTTTTAACATGCTCCAAAATTTTGATTTAGGAACCTAATCCATTTTTCTATATATTCAACAGACGGTATAAAAGAAACTTCATATCTACAAGTCATATGCGTGTTTATTGTTGACTCACTAAATTATAAGATTTATAACAATAAAATTGAATATTGAATTGAATCATAGGAAATTTCTCCATTTATCAATTGAAAGTTTGCCGGTATTTCAGTCAAATCTTTCAATGTAAGCTGGTTATCGAATTACAAAAGGATGAACAGCTTCGATACATATCACTATTCAAATTTTCACAAAAGACAAATCCATTACAAATAAAATAAATAAGCACATGTGCTCAAACTAGAAGTGTTAGTTCATGATTAAAATATATATAAACATGTTCATTGTGATCTACATCTCACTGATACTATCCATGGCCATTGTTAATCAAGCATATTTATCAACTCCAAACAATGCAGTGAACTAAAAATAGAAAAGAACAAATGTTTACAAAAAAAAACACCTTTCAGTTTTGAATGACTGTATCAAATGGACAGCGGAGTGTGGTGCACCAAGTAGCCCACAGTCCGCGAACCAGTAGGAAGATAGAGAAGTGGCCGCGCCGTCGAGGAAGGCAGAGCAGCCGTTAAGGATTGTAGAGCAGTGGTTGACAAGGGCAGAGCAGTGATCGTGGAAGGCGGGGTAGCGGTGAGGGCTCCAGAGCGAGGAGCAAGCTGCAGATAAGCAAAATAGAGAGAATTTGGAAGAGGAATTAAGTTACCTTCAGAAACCCTAATTGCACGGGGTTGCTAAGCCGAGAACTGTTTGCCATGAAAAGAAATGTTTTTAACAACAATTTCTAAATGGAAATTTTGCATATATAGGCCAGTTTTGAAAAGATATAACAAGTATAGACCAGTTTCAAAAGTATTTACAAGTATAGACCAGTTTTCGTTTTGCTGATCTATAGCGTTGGCGATTTTTCAAAAATCGCCAACGTGCGATTTTTCAAAAATCGCCCAGGTAGAATATTTTGTTCTCCAAATCGAAATATCAACAGACAGCACTCCCTTTCTCTCTCACTTCCACCTTTCCTCAAAACAAAAAAAAATCTTTAATGGCAGATCTGTTCTGAAATCTATCTTCATATTCTTTAAAATTTTGATTCAGTATTAAATCTGTAGATCGAGTCTACGTTGCTTAGCAATTTCAGCTTGGTGAAGGTAAATTCAACAAACCCTGGTTGTTTTGTCTAATTTCTGTATTTTGATAAACTTAATAATTGGTTATGGTAAGCTAGAAAATTGGTATAATGTGTACGTACTAAACGATTTGTATATTGATCTGTAGAATGGCGAGAAATATGATTCCTACGCTTTGCTACTACGACGGCGAACTACTTGTCGATGATCAAAGGAATGGTAAATATGTTGAGGGTATTTGTAAACCAGGAAGAGTGCGAAAAGGTTGTAAATTGACGGAATTAAAAGATGCTGTGTACAGAACAACGAAAATTAATAAAGAAGAATTTGAACTTGAGCTGGTGGTTAACTGGCCTACGGATTCGGGTTCTAAAGCAATAGCATTGGCGGACGATGACGATGTAGAAGTAATGTTTTCTGCTGTTGCAAAATCTATTGAGTTATACGTAGGGAAAGTAGCAAAGCAACAACAAGAACAGCATGTGGCATCTCCCGTTGTGAGTACTGGAATTGGATACTATACGCAGATGTTGGGGACTGCGGATCCATTTACTGACTACGTATCTCCTACCTATAGCAATCCTCCATCTATGCATTACGGATTTACGCCGTACGAAGACGCGCAACAGTTTACGCAAGAAAACAACGTTTATTGCAACCCGCCTAGGGATGCAAATACGATTCCAAGGTAAAAAAAATTGTGGTGAAGTTGTAGATGTACTATTATGTAGTTAATTTTTCTTATGTTATGCCATAATTTAAACAGCTTCCAACAACAAGACATTCAGCATGACGAAAGCGATGGTCATGTTAATGCAAATATGTCGCAGTCAATGTATCCTGATCCATGCGAACTATATGATATGAGTCAAAGGTATGTTTGCAGATTGGGCTATATTTTTGGTCTCATTTGGTTTCTATTGTCGTTTAGTTGACTTCTATATATGAATTAGGTATACGACACTTGATTCTGGTGCGCAATGGAGTGTTGGACCATCCACTCATTCTCCGCATGCAAATTTTGACAATGATATGGATGTTGGTGGGAATGCAGCCGTGGATGAAGAACGTCATGTAGATAGCATGGTCGTTGCTTCTATGAATGTTACCGAAGACTCTTGGATACAAAGAATGCAAGTTAACAACGAGCCGTTGAACTATGACTTCCCTACAGCAGATGACAATGATGCAGATAGTGATGAAGCTGAGATGGAAGTGCCTTTAGATGATGATCTTTGCATCGCTCAAATGTTGGCAAGATCTGTTGTAGGTAATCTTCAGTTTTCTGGTGAACGATTTTCGACCTCTTGCGTTCAAGCTGGTTTCAGTGTTGGAATGGTTTTTGAGACAAAAGAGAAGTTTCTTCAACAATTAACGGAATGGTCAATTTTGCATGCCGTTTCATACAAACCAATAAAGTCGAACAAAACACAATATACCGCTATATGCACCGTTGAAGGTAATTGTCCGTGGAGAATACATGCCATAGTTTCGAAAAAATCCGAGTCGGGATGGTGGGAAATTAGGAAGTATCCAAGCGAACACACTTGTGTCAACCCAATAGTTAATTCCAACCATAAGCAAGCAACTTCGAAATTTCTTGTGACAAAAATCATGTCTTTTGTCAAAGCCGATTTGGATATTTCAGCTGGTACAGTCCAAGTGCTTGTGCACGATCAATTGTTCATCAACATAAGTTACATGAAAGCGTGGCGAGCATTAAGCAAAGCAATAGAGAGTATTTATGGCGATTGGGCAGAATAGTACTCAACTTTACCACAGTTCTTTGACGAGATAAAAAGAACGAACCCTGGCTCTATAGGTCACGTGACACATGATGAAGTGGGAGTGTTCGATCGAGCTTTTTGGGCATTTGGGCCTTGCATTACAGGTTTTGTGCATTGTCGGCCGTTGTTATGTATTGACGGTACGCACTTGTACGATAAATATAAAGGCACATTGCTTGTTGCAACCGCGATAGATGCAGATGATTGTCTTTATCCTTTAGCATACGCAGTAGTTGAATCGGAGTCATGTGATTCTTGGGGTTGGTTTTTTTCCTGCATGCTAGAATTCATACATAGTGTTCGCGGTCGTTGTATTACTTTCATATCCGATAGGATGAAAGGAATTCCAAAAGCTTTACACGGAAAATGGCGACAACCACACAAACATCGTTATTGTGCAAGACATGTAAAAGCCAACTTTCAAGCGGCAGGATTCAGAGATAAGCGTTTGACAGGATTATTTTATTCGGCAGCGTGCGCGTTTGAGGTAGTGGAGTACATGAAAATTAGAGAAGAGATAAAAGCAACAAGTAGGCGTGCGCATGAGTGGATTGAGCGTAGTCTGGGAAATTTTGAAGAAAACTGGGCTTTGTGCAAAGACGATGGAGGACGCTTTCATGTAATGACAACTAATGCTTCTGAAAGTTTTAACGGTGTATTGAAAGGTGCTAGATCGCTACCTATAAAGGCCTTGGTTGCACGAACATTCTATCGCTCAGTTGAATATTTCTGCAAGCGTCGCCAAATTGCAGATGAACTAGCGACACGCTTGACTCCAAAGTGGGAAGCCAAAATAGCAGAAAGAGCCAGTGAAGCACGTCGCTGTAGACTAGTACGATTTAGTCAAACCGAATGGCAGGTATTCACTACTTTGGTGATGAATACAAAATTATAATTGTCGGCACCAACTGCTTGTGCACATGCAACATTCCGATACTGCAGAAGATACCATGCTGTCATGTAATGGCAGCTTGTTCGGCGCAAACAGGTGGGGCTAATAGAGCACATCATGACTTAGCGTCAAGCTGGTACTCCGTTGACAGCTACAAAGCCGCTTATAAGCCGGAGTTTCATCCCGTGCGTGATCGGAGGTTTTGGGGCACATATAATGGTCCTCACATATTACCGCCGACTGTGAGACGGCAACCAGGAAGGCCACGGTCGACAAGGATGAAAGGTGTGATGGATGAAGGCCAGTCGTCAAAATCGAGTAGGTGTACCAAATGCGGTGGGCTAGGCCATAACCGTAAGCGATGTGTTATTGCCGTGTAGATGTGTTTGTATTATTTGACTTCTATGTAATTGAAATCTACTGTTTACTTAATATGTCATGTTGTTTGCTGCTGTAAGAAAATTTGTCAAATGCTATATATAGCAGGTCCTTATTATGTTTGTTATATATGAAACAAGCTGCTCCTGTTTGGCAGTTGCAGAACAAAAAGTGCGATTTTTGGGAAATCGCATAAGGCGATTTTCCAAAAATCGCCATGTGCGATTTTTCAAAAATCGCCTTGTGCGATTTTTGGGAAATCGCAGAAGGCGATTTTCCAAAAATCGCCATGAGCGATTTTTCAAAAATCGCCTTCAACAATCTGCTGCTAACAAACGGCAACAATTATACCATAATAATCATACAAATATCACGGTCTTTTACATCCCATACAAAAAGATCAGTAGTAGCCATATCCAATCAAGTCACAAAAGCATGTTCATACCATACACAATTATACCGTACACAACACCGTTCAAATTACGCAGCCATATCCAATCAATGCACAAAAGCATGTTCATACCATACACAATTATACCGTACACAACACCTTTCAACTAACATAGCCATATCCAATATAATGCACGTATCATCTACGTAAGCGACGAAGTTCCATAGGCGTACGCCGACGATGACGTTCCGGCCGTTGAGACATGTACTCTTCTTCCTCGATCTCGGTGGTAGGATCAAATGTACATGGTGGTTGAGAAGGTCCATGGGTGAAATCTTCCGGTTGTTGGGATGTCAAAGGGCCTTCTTCGTACGAAGTTCCTTCACCTCTTCTGTGTCGCCGCCTGTAAGTAAGTAGGAGAGGCGGTGCCTCCCCTTGAGGTGGAGGAATGTCTGCTGGAGGTGGAGGTATAGGAGGGGAAGGACGTCTTGGCCTCTCTAATTTGTTTCTTCCCAAAACTGCGCGTAGAATGTTTTTGATGTTCATGCACATTCCTTTCGACTGCGCATCGTGATCTAGACGTTGTTCGAGCATTTCGGCGGTTTCCAACGCTTTGTAAATGCCATCAGCCTGTACAACGCAAAGACAATTATTTACCTTTTTTCGAAAATATGATTAACTTAACGGAGTTCGGTATACTTACAACGTTTCTCTCAAGAGGCGCACGAGGGGTGTATGGATGATGGGCAACAGCCTGTACAGGCGCCTGAAGAACATACCTACGCGTGATATGCTAATACCACCGCATATATGTCTCTAAAGGGGTGATCGGCTCTCTTTCAAATTGCGTAAACAAATGGCGCTCGTTCCATATCTCCATAGCATTTGCAATTTCCCCGACATGGTACTCGTCGGTATAGACTGGCGCGTTTTCTGGAATATGTTGCGCCATTGCAAACTGGCGCATGACCCTATCGGGTAGGTGATGTGCGCAACGAGTAGTGCAAATAAGTGGAAGCCTGGCAGTCCACAGATATCTAGCGGCCGTACATATAGCCGGAAGACCCTCCAATACAACCTGCGTGTATGGATTCCAGGTCACTGCAGCTGGGTCTAGAACGTCTAGCTCATTGCGGTAAAAGCGTACATTCCGCCGGGGGGTCTGAGATGTCTTTTTTGGACCAACCCATCTGTCAACAAGCGAAGAAACGATATTTTAGCTTAAATAAATTTCGAATTACAAAATTAATTTTCAAAGGACATGAAGTTATACCGAGATCCAAGAGGGTGTGTGTGATCGACGACAACATTTCGGACTTGAATCCGTCCGACAGGTAGATATGTCCATGACCAAATCTATAGGGAAAAAACAATTTAGCTACTTACAACATATTTCAAATTTGGTCGAAGGAGCAAGATAAATTATACGCATACCTGAACAAGCGTCAAACACCCGCCTATAAGCTTAGTCACCATAAGAGCGAGATTGGAGAGCTCAATATAGGTGTACGCCAAAACAGCACTACCCCATGAGTACTGGGCACACTGATCAAGATCGGCTAAATATGGTAGCCATTTCAAGTCCACGCGATTTTTGGAATGATCGCACATTAAACGGGATGTAATGATGTGCAGAATAATGGCTCGTGCCTGCTGCTGTATCTGAATCTCCGTAGCATCGGCAGGTATATCATCAGCTACAGCTTGTCGAAACCATTTCACTTCTACCATGTCGTTACCCCTTACTTGTTGCGGAGGAGGAGTAATACCGAGCAAATCCGTGCACAACTGAATATAATCATGATGGTCCTCACCCATCACTGGATTGCCTTCTATAGGCAAACCTAAAAGCACGGCCACATCACCTAATGTGATCGTCATTTCTCCGACAGGAAGATGGAATGTAGATGTCTCCGGTCTCCATCTATCGACAAGAGCTGTGATCAGATGATGATCTAACTGCAGGTAGCCTAACCGCAGTACTGTCGAAAAGCCTGCTCGATCAATCTCCTCTAATACTCTAGGATGATGTGAAGTGACTTTCTTGAGAGAAATAGAGTGATCGATGGTGAAATCTGCTTCTTCGCTCTGTTTAACATTACACGTACAAATATTAGCATTCACACAATTTGTGAAACGAAAATCATAGGAAATTACCATCATATACGCTTCACTAGACGTGCGGTGTCTAGGCTGTAGGTACAACACGCTCGGGTCTACGGGACCGGGCTCCATCTCAATGTAATCTACAACGCAAAGATTAATGCATACAACCCATAACTATCAAAAATTAAATTCTCTTCAATTTACACTAAAGCACACGCAACTGAATGAACATTCACTTGCAAATACCTCGTAATGTAATCTACTACACTTAGCTTTCACAAGAAATTGCAAAAAATTGAAATCTAGAAAACCCAAAAAATGCCCTAAATCAAGAAATTGGAGATGGGTGCATTACCAATATCCTCCACTATTCCGGATGTTGAAGCCATGGTCCGAATGAGCTTTGAATTTGATTAAAAAGCAAAGAAAAGATTAATTTATGGGAGGGAGAGAGCTCAAACCCGAAATGGGTTTTTTGGAGCTTGGTTTAAAGTTGTAAAGTGAGGGGAAGGGCTTGCTGCCTGTCTGTTTTGTACAGGCGAAACAGCTGGCGATTTTTCAAAAATCGCCAGTTGGCGATTTTTGAAAAATCGCCCAAACAAATTAAGAGCGGGCGATTTTTCAAAAATCGCCTTTGGAGAATTTTGAAAAATCGGCACCTTCATCACAGTAAGCTGCCTATTTTGGCAATTGTTTGTTTTCACTTAAAAGATAGAAGTCAAATAATTTGATATAACCATCAATTTCAGAGAAAATCAAACATACATTCTACGAATATGTGAGATTATCCCTCAGTTACAAAGTACTAACAACAAATAAATCTAACAACACAAAACTACTAACGTACGATCTACGAAAGGTTAAAATATCCATCGATTACATGAAAATAAATGAAGTACCCAACATAGAGTTCATGATATAAAACCATTTGTCAGATGATTCCATTGCGAACATAAGCTAAATATGACATTTTCTTCTCTACCAACATTTTCTATTCATTTCTTCAACTAATTTTTTCAAACGCCTAACTTCAGCTTGCATTTCGAGGGCGTATTCCACTCCTCGAGCACACAATGGAGGATCGATCCACTTCATAAATTTACAGCACCCCACTTCGCCATGATTCATCATGTCATCTTCGTAAGAAGCACAACCGTAAAATCTTCGTCCAGCATTGGTTTCAGTTTTGGCTACGACAACCACGCATTCATCGCCGCATCGGCAAACTGGATATGCACCGGATGGCAATGTAGGCCCTACAGGATTACAAGGACTAAGTACTTTACCTTCAAAAGTAATTTGCTTGCCCGGTCTTTGGTTCACTACAACTTCACGTAAGCGAGTGTTGAGAGATGATGTTCCTGAATGGAACTTTTGATGTATTGGCTCAAATTGCGTTTCCGGAACAAATTCAACATTACTTAGATGCGTACTGTCCCTTCGTGCTTCAAACTCATCGTAACATTTCGACATCGTCTCGTCGTCTATCTCCCAATCTTCCATGTTTGTTTCAGCTGCGAGTACGTCAACAATGGTTAGAATACACAACAGCTCCGAATTAGGATTTTTGTAAGCGTAAATCGATATACATTACCCTGTACCGAAGATTACACTTACTTGTTCAGAAGCTTTGATTGTATCTTGTGAGAATCAGACTTTTTTTTGGGTTTTCTATGAAGTAGGGTTTGCAAACTTTCAGGAATTTGATGATAAGTTTGGTAAGTTTGGTAAAGGTGATGGTGAAAGAAGATGGTAGGTAGCTGGTTGGATTTATAGCAGGGTTTCTTCTGGCGATTTTTCAAAAATCGCCAACGCTATAGACCAGCAAAACGAAAACTGGTCTATACTTGTAAATACTTTTGAAACTGGCCTATACTTGTTATATCTTTTCAAAACTGGCCTATATATGTAAAATTTCCTTTCTAAATAAAGTAGAGTGACTGTTAAAAGGGAAGATCATCTTTACAAATAGGTTTAAAAAAAACTATCTATCTATGCTATAATATTATTGTTAGCTAGATTTCAAGTGCACACAAGCCTCCTTTGCAGTTTTGAAAATGAAGAGTCACGTTTTTTATTTCTTTCTATTCCAAACTTTCAAATGTGATAACTTTTTCTACATTAATTGGATTTAAGAATCGATTTCACTATTAAATCTCGAATTTAATATGATTTCCAATGGTATTATTGTTGATAGCTAAAAATAAATTTTTTAAAATCATAGTTTTTCGGATTATTCATATTATTAAAGTTATTAAATCTGTTTGACTTTATTTCTTTTAACTAATCTATGTCGTTGATTGTTTCGAAAATTTCCAGCCTCTGATTCTACTTTCACAAATTGCAGTCAAGTCTGGTGAAATCCAACATTACCAAAATACAGCAACAATATTAGATGGAATTAGAAATGGAACCAGAAAGCTCAAAAGCATTAAATACAATTATATGTTTTTTATTATATTGAATTTGCTTTTACTGTAAAAGAAATACAATGATATTCTTCACATTAAAATAAATATTGTTGAATAATGGTTGTTAGTTCCAACACTTCAGACATAAAATATGTATGCTTTAGATTTAGCATATTTTTCATAATAATCGTTCAAAACAGAAATAAATCTCTTTATCCTCTAATTTTATCAGTCTACAATAATATGATGCTGCATAATGTATTCCTAAACATAGTCAGTTATGGGATCATCATCAACACTTGCATTCTCATGAATCATGTAAACGTTGCTTTTGGCATTTTTGGATCAATGTCAAGTGTAAACCAAATGTTGTTACCTGCACTGCTCTTATAGATAGTTATTACCGAAGCAGCAAATAGAATCAACGACATCAAGTACTAAAGGAAATGATTGATAAATGTATCTCACCAAATGAAGTTACATATAATACAGCCGATGCATGGAGCAACAGCTGATGCACACAATAAATTTATATGTGTATAATTTATATGTGTATTGTGTGAAAATTTTATCTTTGAGATCATTTTTGCTCGATATTTTGCAATTGTTAACAAGCACTAGTACTATTTTCATTACTGTTTTCAAAGATTTATACACAAGTTTTAGACAAATGCGAACTTATTTGAAAACTGATAAAAAAAGATCGCTATTTCTTAATCAATGAACCATGTAAATCATTTAAACATGTTATGATGATAAGAGGTTGAGTGTGGTCCGTATGCGAAGCACGGATTCACACTAGTTAATAATAAAGAGAGATGGGAGCAACCACTTGGATTTGGTTGGTCTGATTAGGAGTGTTAATTTGTATTAGTGTCTGTTGTCTAGTTCGGTTCAAAGTCGAAAAACGTGTGTTCACGTTCGTTCGTTTTCCATTAAGAATACGAATTATGATAAGAAAATTTGTACAGTATTTCGTCCGTACGAACTGTTCGATGAATTTTAATGTCTGTACATCGTCTGTCTGTTGTTCAACTCGTACAAAAAGTATATGAACCATAGTCTCGTCCAGTCCGTATTCGTTCGAAACTCTTATAGAATAGGATATGAGCACTCGTATATTCAGTTTGATCCGTCCGATTAACATTATGGGGCATGACTTGATCTCCTCTGAAAGTAAAATAGTGGGTTCGATCATTGAGAAGGTTCAAAGAAAGGGTGGGCCATTGAAAAAAAGAGATTCAAAACCGATAGGGACAGAACTGGAGCCCAACCGGTCCACCCGCTGGTGTATATCCTGGATTTCCGAGAAATACCTATCCCTTATGGGAATCGAACTCGTGTCGAAGAACTGGTCGGTTATTTCTTTATAGAGAAAAGAACAAAGACCGTTGATCTCATTAAACGTTTCCTTCTGTCCGTGGGGAGGGTGACCTTGTTCAAAAATGGTTTGACGTGTCCTTTCCTATCGTGTCTTTTCTGTGTTAGCTAGTATAAAGTCTTGGTGCTTTTGTTTTAGTAAGGCAATTCCCGCCTCGAATAGCGCCAATCAAGGATTTCGATCCTGATACTGGCGCGTTGCGTATAACATAGGTGAACGGTATCTTTATTCTGCTTAAGCAGTGCAGGTTCAGGAAAGCGCTTTCTTTTTACGGAAGTTGTACAATCGAATCATGAGTTTATCCTCCTCGGCAAGTCAAGGCAGGTGGAGCTCCAGTACTGCTTTTGTGCATTATGATCATAAAATATGTGCCGAAGAACCTGCAAGTATTCCAAACGGACTCCTCATTCATTAAATAGAGAAGATCACCAAGATTTCGTGATCTGCTACCGAACATGTTCCAATTCCAACAGCTCGGACTTGGATCATGGGGATTACCGGAATACTTCGTATTAGTAGATGAGATGCTCGGTATATTAATATTGATTAGATCCGAAATCTGTTATTGAATTGCTCATTCAATGAGCTCGATATTATGCCTTGAAGACTGGCAAGTCTATAACAACCCGGAAAACTGGTCGTTAATTTTGAATATTTAATTTATTTTAAAGGTTGAATATGGATTGTTAATTGATTTTGAAATAAGAAATTTTGGTTAAATCAATAAGGTTGGTTATAATTTCAAATATGGCAATTCAATTGGATTTGGATAATAACAATTTAATATTCGAAATTGGAAATTTGTGAATCTGGGTGTATATAGAAATGGAAATGGTTTCTAAAATTTATTTAAAATCTAGTTGGATTTGGATTTTAATATTGGACCTTCGGATGGAATCCAAGTCAATAAGTTAAAATTGGAATATTTATATTAATTTAGTAATGCAATTTAATATATAGTGATAATGCAAATAATCAGATTTTGATTTAAAACGAATTGAAATAATTTATAATGTGAATATAAATTCTATATGATTTATAATTAAGTTAGTAAAGCTTTAAAATTGAAAATTTAAATTATTTCGACGATTTTAAAAATCGCTCGATTCAAATCGACGAGTTAAAATAGCATTCCGGGGCACGGTCTCGGAATTCGACGAAACTAGTTCCATTTGATCCGTAATAGTTAATTATTATCGGATTTCAAATTTTGTAGCATTTGGAGTTACCGTTTGTTCGTACGGGTGAGGAACGCGTTGAAATTAAAATCGACAATTTAATATTTTAAATCGATTCAAAAAGCTACCTTCCGCATACAATTGAATTAGACTCTAAAACACATTCCATTGTGTTCGGAATATGGGTAAAACCCTATAAATATCTGTCGGCACGTTCCAATTGGAATTCGTTTGAAAAGTTAAGTAAATTACGAAAATATTATTAAATTAATATAAAAACCTCTATATACATATATATTCACGTTTCAGAACCCTAGATCTATTTTCACGGCCGCCATCAAACATTGTCAATGGCCGAAAATTGTTTAGCTTCTGCCTCTAATCTCTTCCAAACCTTCGATTTTTAGCATAAAGCTCCAACATGGAAATCGAAGAGCTCTCCGAGCTCGCTAGATCCATACGGTCAAGATCCTATACGAGTTGTCGAGATGGCCAAAATCGTGCCCATAGGGTTTCCGTTCTTATTCGTTTTTCTTGATGAAGGGACTGCTGAGGTTCTCGAGATTGAGGGTGGTGGTAGTACTCGCGTGGGGGGGCGCGATGGCAGCCGTTGATCGGTCGCTAGGGTATCTTGGAGGTTGCAGTATCATTGGAACGAAAGATAGCTATGGGTTTTTGATCGTGAAGGAGCTGTAAGCGAACGTATTGAAGAAGAAAGGTTAGAGAAATGTTCGGCCAGATTTATTCTGCTAGTAACGTAGGGCCACGATTTTCTCTGAGCAATTTTAGAAGGAAAATATAAATTTTAGTTTAAATTATACATACAAAACTTTAAAACTGCATATCTTTTGCATGCACGTTCAGAATTCGACGAAATAAGAGGCGTCAGAATAGCAGTGATGCGAGCTACGCGCTGCGGCAAACCGGGGGTGATTGGATCTCGTGGAAAATTTAGATTAAATCGAAGGCGATTGATTTAATTAAAATTGAAACGCTCGACGAAATTCAAGGTGGGTTAATCTCACTCACATCTGGTTGACTAGTTAATTTAAATAGTTTAAATTTAAATTATTGATTGATTTGTTGAGTGTGAATATTATTATCAATTTGGATATGATATTATATATATATATATATATATTGGAGTGATTGATTTCCCGCATTATATAGTGGATGAGACCCTATGCGTCCGCATAATAGCGGATGACCCTTTATATCGCGATATTCCACCTTGAAGTGGAAATGGTATTTATATTGTGCTAACATCTATAGATGCATGAAAATAGGCTAGAGGGATCCAACTTGATTCCTCGGAATATTAATATTATTTCCATAATCAGTGATATGTTATTTGATATCCTGTGATAGAATTGAATTGGAATTTCAAGTTATTCGATGTTATGGTTTGGATGAATAAAATTTGGTATTTTAAAATATAGTATAGATTGAATTGGGTTTTTAATGGAAATGAAAAGAAAATTATTAAGTAAATAATTATTGGGAATTTGGGTAAATCGAGTTATAAATTTAAAGGGAATTTAAACCAAGATATCAGTTTGAAATTGATTGAGTGTTTTGAAAACTGTGATTTAAAGGAAAATGCGGAATGGGAATGTAAACTGGGTTTATAAATGAAGTGGAATATTTATCAGTGGATAAATTTGGAAGTATAGATTCTGGTGGGAATTTATAAGAAAAGCTGTAATTCATTTTTAAAAATAAAAAGGGGATTTTATTTTAAAATAAGTTGGAAAATATATTTTATTGGAAAATTAAGTATATTTAAAGAAAAGATCTCAAAGTATAAACTAGAAGTTTAAAATGATTTTTTTAGAATGTTTTTAGAAATTTATTATTTTTAATTTTTTAGAATTTTAAAGTAAATATTTATTTAAACTAATTATGGTGGTTAATTATTTTTAAAGTAAATGAGTATATGATTTTAAAAGGGAATTTTAACATAAATATTTGATATAATAACTTTATTTTAAAAGGAAATTTTGGTTTAAGTTTTACTTAGAAACTCTTATAGAATTTCTTAAGTATTATCTTATTCAAGTAATTTTAGTACCTTAATGTGTTTTAAAAATAAAAGCGGTTTCCTTTTTAAAATGTTGAAAGGAATTTATGGTTTAGGACGTAAATTAAATTTGGATGAATCAAGCAGGATTTATAAAGGATTATATAGGATATACTGGAATGGAAGTGTATTTCCTTGGAAAGGCAAGGTTATTTTCAAAGGAAAACTTTTATGTATAAGTTTAAGGTTTTAAAATTGTTTAAAAGGAATGTTCTAGAGAAATTTATTATTTTTAATTATTTTAGAATTTTAAAGTAAATATCATTCAAAATTTATTTTACTAGTAATTATTTTTAAAGTTAAGTTAGTATTATATTTTTAAACGAAATTTTCTAATATTTATACTTTATATAAAACTTTTATTTTAAAAATAGTTTGTGGCTTAAGTTTTACTTGGAAAATTATTAGAGAATTTCATAACTATCATTTTGAGTAAAGTGATTTAAGTAGTTTTATTTTTAAATGTTTTACGTGTATATTTTTTTTGGTAAAGTGATTTAAATTTTTAAAACCTAATTTAATAAGATTTGGAGTTTTCAGTGGAAATAAAATAATTGGTTGAATTGATTGTTTATTTGATAGTCAAATAACCGACTATCAAATCTGGACCCAAATATAACTTTGGAATATCTAGAAGAGGTATGAGAATTATATGGTACAGTTACCTTTCGAGGTGCTATATTGTGCCTATAAACTCGTTCGTTCTTCTAGGACGTTTATAAGGAAATCCGTCCACAAACGGTTAGGAGGTGAACTCCGATCTTATTCTCGTTTGAGTATTCCTAAAGAACCGGGGTTGGGTTTACCGAAAAATAGCGAACGTTGTTTCGAAGAGACCGAGATCAGATTTGAGATTCAAAAACCACATCGATCCAACGAGTATGTCTTCGTGATGAAGACAAGAGCTTGGAGTCGAAGATGGAGCCGTGAAGTACAAGAGCTAATCACTACTAATTCTGAGGGTGATTCCAAAATGAATTTAGTAGGAGTAGTGCCTTCGGTTCCGTTCGGACCCGGAACAGACTTGTATGGAGGAATGCTAACAGACTATTGTCAGGTGGACGATGAGCATTCTAAGTGAATGTGTTCTAAAAAGGTAACTCATAGCCTCGAGCCTCATCAGCCGGGAATGGCTAAAACAAGGGAGGTGCATGCAAGGCTAAGTGGCTAGCGACCAATTAGGGTAAAGTCATCCCTATCTAGATGTCCTTTTTTCGGCTGTGTGGGCGGTTGCTGATCCCAACCGCGGTGTGACCTTATTCAGGCTATCCAGTAAGGGGTAGCTTCGGTCTTGTGTAGTAGGGGATCAGGGTAAATCCTCGGTACGATGATCTAGACCACGTACTGTGATGGGCGGTACTTCAGTAGCCTTGCCATTGATGGAAATCCATTCTCCCTACGTGCCTTTTACGGTTTTAATTATAGAACCTAGTAATTGCTGGAATTTAATGAATGTAACATTTTTGGCTATTTGATTTTAGTATTTGCACTTAGACATTATTATAATTCAAAGGATTTTATAAGAAATGTTTTGGTTATCGTAAGGTAAAAAACCGACATGTTTATTTGTGTCATGGTCTTACGAGATTACTTTGATTTTCAAGGAATTCTGAAAACTTTAATAATTAAATTGAGCGTATTTTTCTCATGCTGGTTTTCCAGACTGACTCGGGTGTTATTTTATTATAATGCTCGGGTCAGGCCGAGTATTATAAATACAGAGTAGGATACTGTGGAGCTCAGGAGACGAGCTGAAAGGCGACACGTATCACACGTATTTGAAGTATATTCCGCTGTGCTGTATAAGCTGTGTAGTCAGCTTTTGTAAGGACAAGTCAAGATAACTATTCGGTAATTGTTTTGATTGTGATGTATTCTGATGATGTAATGTAAAAAACAGATATAGTTCCTTTTTGTGTAAATATCAGTTATTATCTATTGTACTTTATTCCGCTATGATTGTGAGATTCTGATGTTGTTTTCTTTTCTTCTACCTCCTTCTTTTTATCCCTCAGCAATCTGTCTTTTTCCGACACTCTCGTCGGCATGTTATACAGTAGTGTATTTGTGTCGATTTTTGAGAGTCGAGAAGGAAGGGTCGTCACAGCGGTATCAGAGCATAGGTTGGCGATAACCTTGGCTCTGGTGGGGATTGCTCACTAATGATAGAGTCAATAGTACTCTAGAATGAGTTGAGTGTATTAATAGCTATGAGCGCGTAATTGTTAGTGAATATAAAACTGTTTTTATATACTATGTTGACTTCTCGGTTGAGTGTTTATGAATTCTGGTCGGCACGGGAAGGACATCCGTATCGATATAGGTTTATAAACTCTTAACAAGATAAACTGACATAGTATTATTTATAAAATGGGTAAATGAAATAAGTTTACCCAAAATTATATTTTGATATAAAAGAAATAATTTTCTAAAACTATTATATATATATTTGGATGTTTGATTGTTAATATTATAATCAAATAAGAATCTAAAATTCGAAATGGTCTATATTTATAATCAAATAGAATTGTATGAGTATGAAATAATACAATGGAACATAATCAAAATTTGATTTAAACCAGAATTTAAATCCCAAAATTTTTGGAAAATGTTTAAATTGAGTTTGAACCAAGTGTGGAAATTTTTGATCTTGAAAATTTTGAATGTTTTTCCAAAGTGTTTGGAGGAAATAATGGGGTATTATGTTGGAATTTTTTTTTAAAAAAAATTGTTTAAAAAAAATGATTTTCTTGGAAATAAGGAAGCACTAAACTCACTTCAGTCGTTGGAAAATAATCCTGGTGATAATGGCCACATCATCATTATTCATTTTCGAGTTTCTAAATGATGGATTGCTACCGGTGGTTTGGTATAATTTTTGTTTGGACTTGGTTTATAAACAAGTTTGTTTTAGAAATTTCAAGAAGGAAAATTATTTTGGTGAAACCAAGTTGTTTTGGAAATCTGGAGGTTTGATTTGATATATCAAGAGGATATGTGTTATTTATGATTTCAAAATGGTTTTGAAATAAAACTGGGTAAATGAATTCTGGGGATTTTATTTAAGTGATGTGAAAAGCCAAAAGGAATCGGTATTTAATTTATAAAGTGAAGATGATCTAAATAAGAAAGGAAATTGAAAATTTTAATCTTGAAAAGTAAAATTTTAACCCGAGTAAATCAAAGTGGATAAGATATATTGGAATTTAACTTAAGATAAGTTAAACAAAATTTAATTTGGATTTGAATTGAATTGAATATTATGTGGAAAGGTAGGATAATTGTACAAGTTGCAATTATTGAATGAGATGAATACACTTAAGTCCTTAAGTGAAAGAAATAATCCAGAATTATGGATATAAGATGTAAATAGACTCAAGAGAGCAATATAAGATTTTAAGTAAATAAGTTTTTGGACTTATAAATTGAGAGATAAAATAATAAACCAAGATGAAGATGGTTTCATAATAAGGTAAAAGAATTTGGAAAGTAAAAATTTGAATTTGTAAGTAGAGAGTGAATTGGACTTGAGTAAGTTGAATATAAAAATGAATGGTGAAATATTTATGTAACTATATGATATAAATATTTAATGGGAATAAATTAAGTGGAAATTAAAGAAATTGTGAACAGATAAGTTTATATAACTTATTAAGTCGGGAAAGTTAAAAGCATTCCCAAAATTAAATGGTTAAGTAATTGATAACAAGAAATGAATTTAATGTAAGGGTAAATAAATTGAAGATGAAGTGAAGATAATTTGAAATATGATTTTGGAATAGAATTTAGAAATGAAGTTAAGTTTTAAAGCTGGTTATAACTTAAGCAGTGATATGGATGCTGATAATTCTGTTAAACGGTTTATAATAAATTAGCAAACAAAGTGGTGAATAACTTTAATAAGAATTAAATAAAAGTTGATATATTTGATTGGGATAAGAATCAAAATAAAATGGAAATGAAATTGAAATGCAAGAGTAGGGATTTAAATTAATAATGGAATGAAATTAATATAAAATTGAGTTGGAATTAATTTAAAATGGTTATAAGCTTAAGAAATTGTTATTTGCTTGAATAACAACATGCTTGCATAGAATTAATCGTTTTGTCATAAACGGAAGTAAATGAATTAAAAGAAGTGAATAAAATTAGTTTTTGAATCAATTGGAATGGATTGAAATATAACTAAGTGAGATTGCATATAAATAGAAGTGAATCATTATTGCGACGCTAATATATAAATTTGGAAATTGGGAAAAAAGTGAAATTATTTAAGTAAGGCATGTGAACAATTTGATATGGATAGGAGATTAGTTGGTGCAAAGGCGAATTGAACATAGTGAACTTGATTGTGAATCTTTCCGAGTGGAAAAAATCGAAATATGGATTTATAGAGAAATTAAAAATAGTGGTGAAAGCTTATGATTTCTTATAATATATGGTTAACATGTTGAATTATGAAGTTTATTTGTCTAGCCTATGTAATTGATGTGCTTGGTTAGTAGGTAAATGGAATTTTGTTAAAAATTTCATATTGTTGAAACTTATGTGCTTGTTTGAGTAAGTACAGGTACGGGAGGTAATGTGATTGAGTTTGGAGCGCGTTGATGCATAACAAATAGGCCGCTCGCTTAATAAACGCTAATGTGAGGTACGCCTATGCAATAATTAAGAACGATAATATATTGCTATATATTTTGTTTTCGACCGTATGGATCGATGTATATATATTTATATCTCTTGTGATATTGTAAAAGGCTCTCCGTACAAAGGAGACGCTGTCAAAAAAATTCGAAAATTTGGGGAGTTAGAAATTTTTTTGAAAATTTTGGTTAACTGGAAAAGGTGATTTTTGGAACGATGTAAGAAATCTAAGTTTTTGAGTTAGAAATGGAAGCTAATGGTTTTGGATTAAACTAAAGGATTTTTAGAAGTGAATGTAAGTTTTGATTAAGTGGGTTTTGGGTAAGTTAATGGCTTTAGGAGCATTTTCTTTACCTTAGCAAATTTCGAGGACGAAATTTTTACAGGAGAGAGGAAAGTAACAACCCGAAAAATTTGGTCGTTAATTTTGACATTCAATTTATTTTAAATGTTGAATGTGGATTGTTAATTGATTTTGAAATAAGAAATTTTGGTTAAATCAATATGGTTAGTTGTAATTTCAAATATGGCAATTCAATTGGATTTGGATAATAATAATTTAATATTTGAAATTGGAAATTGGAAATTTGTGAATCTGGATGTATATAGATATAGAAATGGTTTCTAAAATTTATTTAAATCTAGTTGGATTTGGATTTTAATATTGGACCTTTGGATGGAATCCATAGTCGATAAGTTAAAATTGGAAATTTATATTAATTTAATATATATGATAATGCAAATAATCAAATTTTGATTTAAAATGAGTTGGAATAATTTCTAATGTGAATATAAATTCTATACGATTTATGATTAAGTTAGTAAAGCTTTAAATTTGAAATTTTAAATGATTTCGACAATTTTGAAATTGCTCGATTCAAACCAACGAGTTAAAATAGCCTTCCGGGACAGTCTTGAAATTCGACGAAACTAGTTCCATTGGATCCGTAATAGTTAATTATTATCGGATTTCAAATTTCGTAGCATTTGGAGTTATTGTTGTTCGTAAGGGTGACGAACACATTGAAATTAAAATCGAAAATTTAATATTTTAAATCGATTCAAAAAGCTATCTTCCATATACAGTTGAATTAGGCTCCGAAACACATTCTATTGTGTTCGGAATACAGGTGAAATCTTATAAACGCCCATCGGCACGTTCCAATTGGAATTCGTTTGAAAAGTTAAGTAAATTGTGAAAATATTATTAAATTAATATAAAAAACTATATATATACATATATATTCACGTTTCAGAACCCTAGATCTATTTTCACGGCTGCCATCAAACATTGTCAATGACCGAAAATTGCTTAGCTTCTACCTCTAATCTCTTCCAAACCTTCGATTTTTAGCATAAAGCTCCAACATGGAAATCGTAGAGCTCTCCGAGCTCGCCAGATCCATACGATCAAGATCCTATACGAGTTGTCGAGATGGCCAAAATCGTGCCCGTAGGGTTTCCGTTCTTATTCGTTTTTCCTAATGAATGGACTGCCGAGCTTCTCAAGATTGAGGGTGGTGGTAATACTCGCGTAGGGGCGCGCGATGGCGGTCGCTGATCAGCCACTAGGGTATCTTAGAGGTTGCAGTATCGTTGGAACGAAAGATAGCTATGGGTTTTTGTTCGTAAAGGATTTGTAAGCAAACGTATTGAAGAAGAAGGGTTGGAGAAATGTTCGACCAGATTTCTTCTGCTATTAACGTACAACCACGATTTTCTCTGAGTAATTTTAATAAGAAAATAGACATATTAGTTTAAATTATATATACAAAACTTTAAAACTGCATATCTGTTGCACGCACACTCAGAATTCGACGAAATTGGAAGCGCCGGAATCGCAGCGACGCGATCTACGCGCTACGACAGATTCGAAGACGATTGGAGCTCATGAAAATTTTAGATTGAATCGAAGGTGATCGATTTAATTTACAATTGAAACTCTAGATGAAATTCAAGGTGAGCTCATCTCACTCACATCTGGTTGACTAGTTAATTTAAATAATTTAAATATAAATTATTGATTAATTGGTTGAGTGTGGATATTATTATCATTTGGATATGATATTATATATAATAGTGTGTGTGTGTGTATTGGAGCGATTGATTTCCCGCATTATATAGCGAATGAGACCCTATGCGCCCATATAATAGCAGATGACCCTTTATACCACGATATTCCACATCGAAGTGAAATTGGTATTTATATTGTGCTAACATCTGTAGGTGCAGGGAAACAGGTTGGAGGGATCCAACTGGATTCCCCAGAATATTAATATTATTTCCATAATCAATGATATGTTATTTGATATCCTATGATTGAATTGAATTGGAATTTTAAGTTATTCGATGCTATGGTTTGGATGAATAAAATTTGGTATTTTAAAATATAGAATAGATTGAATTGGGTTTTTAAAGGAAACGAAAATAAAATTATTAAGTAAATAATTATTGGGAATTTGGATAAATCGAGTTATAAATTTAAAGGGAAATTAAACCAGGATATCAGTTTGAAATTGATTGAGTGTTTTGAAAAGTGTGATTTAAAGGAAAATGAGGAATGGGAATTTGTAAATTGGATTTATAAATGAAGTGGAATATTTATTAGCGGATAAATTTGGAAGTATATATTCCGGGGGGAATTTATAAAAAAAGTTGTGATTCATTTTTAAAAATAAAAAGGGGATTTTATTTTAAAATAAGTTGGAAAATATATTTTACTGGAAAATTAAGTATATTTAAAGAAAAGATTTCAAAGTATAAACTAGAAGTTTAAAGTGATTTTTTTAGAATGTTTTTAGAAATTTATTATTTTTAATTATTTTAGAATTTTAAAGTAAATATTATTTAAATAAATCATGGTGGTTAATTATTTTTAAAGGTAAATTAGTATATGATTTTAAAAGGGAATTTTAACATAAATATTTGATATATAATAACTTATTTTAAAAGGAAATTTTGGTTTAAGTTTTACTTAGAAACTCTTATAGAATTTCTTAAGTATTATTTTATTCAAGTAATTTTAGTAGCCTTAATGTGTTTTAAAAATAAAGGTGGTTTTATTTTTAAAGCGTTGAAAGGAATTTACGGTTTGGGACGTAAGTTAAATTTGGATAAATCAAGCAGGATTTATAAAGGATTATATGGGATATACTGGAATGGAAGTGTATTTCCTTGGAAAACCAAGTTTATTTTCAAAGGAAATTTTTTATGTATAAGTTTAAGGTTTAAAATTGTCTAAAAGGAATGTTTTAGAAAAATTTATTATTTTTAATTGTTTTAGAATTTTAAAGTAAATATTATTCAAAATTTATTTTAGTAGTAATTATTTTTAATGTTAAATTAGTATTATATTTTTAAAAGTAATTTTCTAATATTTATACTTTATTTAAACTTTTATTTTAAAAATAGTTTGTGGCTTAAGTTTTACTTGGAAAATTATTATAGAATTTCATAACTATCATTTTGAGTAAAGTGATTTAAGTAGTTTTATTTTTAAATGTCTTAAGTGTATATTTTTTGGTAAAGTGTTTAAATTATTAAAAGCTAATTTAATAAGATTTTGGAGTTTTTCGGTGGAAATAAAATAATTGGTTGAATTGATTGTTTATTTGATAGTTAAATAACCAACTATCAAATCTAGACCAAATATAACTTTGGAATATCTAGAAGTGGTATGAGAATTATATGGTACAGTTACCGTTCGAGGTGCTATACTGTGCGTATAAACTCGTTCGTTCTTCTAGGATGTTTATAAGGAAATCCGTCCACAAACGGTTAGGAGGTGAACTCCGATCTTATTCTCGTTTGAGTATTCCTAAAGAATGGGGGTTGTTTATCGGGAAATTGCGAACGTTGTTTCGAAGAGACCGGGATCAGATTTGAAATCCGAAAACCACTTCGATCCAACGGGTACATTTTCGTGATAAAGACAAGTGATTGGAGTCGAAGATGGAGCAGTGAAGTGCAAGGGCCAATCGCTACTAGTCCTGAGGGTGATTCCAAAATGGATGTTGTAGGAGTAGTGCCTTCGGTTATGTTCGGACGCGGAACGGACTTGTATGGACAAATGCTAACAGACCATCGTCGGGAGGACGATGAGCATTCTAAGTGAATGTGTTCTAAAAAGGTAACACATATCCTCGAGCCTCATCAACCGGGAATGACTAAAACTGGGGAGATGCACGCAAGGTTAGTGGCTAGCGACCAATTAGGGTAAGATCATCCCTGTCTAGATGTCCCTTTTTCGTCTGTGTGGGCAGTTGCTGATCCCAACCATAAGGTGATCTTATTTGAACTATCCAGTAAGGGGTAGCTCCGGTCTTGTGTAGAAGGGGATCGGGATGGATCCTCGATACGATGATCTAGACCACGTACTGTGACGGGCGGTACCCCAATAGCCCTGCCATTGATGGAAATCCTTTCAACTATGTTTCTTTTACGGTTTTGACCTAATAATTGCTGGAATTTAATGAATGTAACAATTTCGGCTATTTGGTTTAAGTATTTGCACTTAGACACTATTATAATATCAAAGGATTTTACAAGTAATATTTTGGTTATCGTAAGGTAAAACCCGACATGTTTATTTGTAGCGTGTTCTTACAAGATACCTTTGATTTTCAAAGGATTTTGAAAACTTTAATAAATAAATTGAGTGTATTTTTCTCACGTTGATTTTCCAGACTGACTCGGGTGTTATTTTATTATAATGCTCAGGTCAGACCGAGTATTATAAATACAGAGTAGGATGCTGTGAAGCTCAGGAGACGAGCTGGAAGGCGAGACGTATCACAAGTATTTAAAGTATATTCCGTTGTGCTGTATAAGCTATATAGTCAACTTTTGTGAGGATAAGTCAACATAACTATCCAGTAATCATTTTGATTGTGATGTATTCTAATGATGTAATGTATAAAACAGATATAGTTTCTTTTTGTGTAAATATCAGTTATTATCTATTAAATTTTATTCCGCCGCGATTGTGAGATTCTGATGTTGTTTTGGTTTCTCTTCTTCTACCTCCTTCTTTCTGTCCCTCTGCGATCTGTCTTTTTTTGGCACTCAATCGTCGACATGATATACAGTAGTGTACTTGTGTCGATTTTTGAGGGTCGAGAAGGACGGGTTGTCACAAAGTCCCTAACTCATAAGTCAAGAGAGTAATTCTTTGTCAAGTCAACTTATGATATTCGTGTAAAATCAACAATTTATATGCATCTTATTTACCTATGGAAAGAAAGAATAAAAGGTGTTATCGCAACAGAGGAAAATAGGTTATATTGTGAAAATTTGTATTGGAAGCATGTGATTGGATGTAAGATTAGATATCTAAAGCTGTACAAAAATGCCTATGATTTATATTTCTTTACTTTAGTTTGTTTTACTTGATCATTATTTATTTGTGATTTGTTTATAATGTGATTTGTTTATAAGTATTATATATAATCATTGTTGAAAGTGTGCGTAGATTTCAAGGGAAAAATATTTTCAAGAAAAAATACATACATTATACCCCCTTTATTGTATTATTGTTCTCAAAAAGATGCATTCTGCATTATTGTCTATTTGGGCATTTTATAACCCAAGTTTGGTATTAAGCATGATTTTTTAAAAAAATGTTATTTAAATTATTGGAAAGTTTGTGACAACCCGCACCCCAATGGGTTTCAGTTTTCGCTAAATCGAAAATCCACAAAAGTATGGATCGTTAATCTTGGTGTCCTGCAAATAAACAAATGCATGTCGGAGCACCGTCAGTATAAACTCATAGCGGAATAGTAACATATAATGAAACATATAGCTACCGACATGGCCGACACTTCTGGTATCTAGTGTCCTTGTCGGTATTGAGCATGCATAAAGAAATCTATTCTTTTATTGTTCTCATCTTGCACCGGTACATGCCTCTTTAAAGCTACCGTGTGGGCTGTAATGAGTAGGGGGTCAAAACAACGTTCTGGTGACTGGTAAATTACACACTTTATACGTAACACTAGTTTATGCCGATTTTATACCATTACATGTTAAGTCTTTTATTTTACTTTATCGTCTCGACTCCATGTTCACGTACGATATGCCTCATTTACTCGAAGTAGACAATAACTATATATGTATGTATGTGTGTGTATGAGTGTGTGGGTAAGTATCACAATCCCCCTTTGAACCAAGGTACTTCTCTACTAGTATCTTAACCCAACACCTCATTCAGATCCATTGTCAATGTAGTATCATATTCTCATCGTCGTCCATACCAAAAAACTCACGTGGTGCCTAATAACGGCGTCACAGTTATTTAACCATGTTCTACCTCATCCTAGAGATTTGCCTAAATGCTTTATATCATAGACTCATCTCCACAAACTATTGAGGACTCGGCTCCTCAAACTACCCCCAATCGTTTGAAAGACCTTCATTGAGGGATATCTAGCCTTGCCTTCCAAAGAACAAGCTAGCAAACAATTGTGATGATACATGACCTAAACGTGATCTATATTAGTAGAAGATATAGCCCATTTATGTGTAATCATTGTCTTTCCACTGACCGTCGGGACCGATGACGTTCTCGACCTATGAAGCATCTCCTACTTTCGCATATGGTACCAATCTGACTATTATAGTGTCAAGCGTAGCTCACTGTCTCATTTAGATTTGCTAATGCAATCAAGATAATACCCACTCGAATACTTAAAACATACCCCCTACACTACAATAATTTTGACCTTTAACGACGTAAAGTAGTGCCGCTAAAGATCAAGTTTGCATCGCAACAAATTTTCAACGACATAAATTTTACGTCGCATAAACGTCGCAAAAGCTGCAGACATAGGAAAAACTTATATTAGAATTATATATCGCAAAAAGGCTATGATTTACGACATGTTATATGTCATGAAAGGTGCACAAGCGTTGTAAATAATATGCACCGCAAATTGTACAGTTCTCCTCTATATTATTACGACATCGAAGACATATAGCCGAATAGAGGCAACTACGATAGAATTTCTAACGCAAATGATTGATCTATTACCCACAGGTATATGCATCGCTAGTAATTATATATTTACCAACATCTTACCCATCATTAATATGTATAATATTAGCAACATCCACCGCAGTCACTAGAGATGGTTGGAAGTGTGGATAGATTACCGTTATTTACGATACTTTTTCTATCACAATTTTCATCAAGTATCAACTTCTTTAAATGTCGTAGAAGATTAGCTTTATGCGCACCAATTACTTCATATTCATTTAGTATTAATTAAAATTTATATTCATCGTTAATGTTGTAAGCAATTTCAAGATTTCTTTATTAGTTTGCTGTCAAATATCAAACAATTTATCACAATGAATTTTAATTTTTTTAATATAAATTTGCATTGTTCATCTTTTCGTAATTAAAATTCATTATTTCGAGTTATTAGCTAATAAGTTCAAAACTTATAATGATTGGATAAAATAATAGCTTGTCCAAAAGTACTAACCTATTTTGTTAGATTTTGATGATATAATATTCTATATTTAAATAGATTTTGGAGATATTCGAGTCAAGGTGAAACTATGACTCACATATATTGCCTCTTTTGTAGATTTTATGGATTTGATAGAGTGATTAGTTGAATCTTTTATTGTATTAGAGAATGCAACAAACTATCTATGCGAAATCAATTTAGATTAAAGGATGAAAGTAATCAAACAATGATTAATGAAGGTATTTTGTCAAATAAGCACCATTGTTCCAATGGTTAAGTGATTCGACTTTGATGCGAGAGGTCACAAGTTCGAAACTTGCATAGCGATATTTGAACATTTATTGACATGTGAGTTGTGATATATTGTCCCAGTGACATGTTATATCTAAGTAACATTTCAAAAAAAAGAAGCTATTTTGTCAAGTCTGTTATAAATAGGCATTTATAAGATTCGTTCTATGTGTAGGGAAAAGTGTATCTTGTTGGGTATTGCGAATTGAGATTTCTTCTCAACTTTGAGGCTCTCTTTTGTAATTTTTTAGTGAATAAATAAAGATTTTTGTTTATAGTAATTTGTTTGTTTTTTCTGCACTTCTTATCTTTTCTAAAATTTAATTTTGTAGGGATCCTACAAAAACCTTAACAATTGGTATCGAAGCCTACCGTACAAATTTTTCGAAGAGAATTTGATTATGGAGAAGATACATATAGAAAAACTTGATGGAAGAAATTGGAGGTTATGGAAGGCAGAAATGGAGGATTTTCTATATCTCAATGATCTGCACCAACCAATGGAGAACAAAGGGAAGAAACGTGGTACGATGTCTGAAGCAAATTGGGAGACTTTGGATAGAAATGTTGCGATGGCGATTCAATATTTTATGGATACGGTGTTTCATATTATTGCTAATGAAACACCGCTTGTTTAATTTGGAAGAAATTGGAAGGAATTTATACAAAGAACTGCATAACGCATAAGCCACTTCTTATGAAAAGATTAGTGATTCTAAAACTTAAGAAAGACAGGTCAATTGAAGAGCATTATAACGATTTTTAGGCAATTGCGAACTAATTGTTAGTCCTTGAGAAGGATGGTTTTGATGAAAACAACCTTAGGACTTGTTATAAAGTATAAATACTAATATTATAGTTTAGATGCATATGTATATATAGAATATAAACATGCAGGTATCAAGAATGAAGAATGTACAGTATAGAGATCCAAGGCTGATGGATTTAAAGATCGAAAATATCAAGATTGAAAACTCATGAGTATCAAGATATCAGTAGTTCAAGATTTCAAAAGTACAAGATAAGTATTGAGTCTATAGTTATGTTAAAACTCCTTGAAAGCACTTACAACTTTATTCGAAATTTATTCGTGGAATGGAATCCATTTCGAGCTTG
Source organism: Allium cepa (assembly GCA_030765085.1). Lineage (NCBI taxonomy): Eukaryota > Viridiplantae > Streptophyta > Magnoliopsida > Asparagales > Amaryllidaceae > Allium > Allium cepa. Next base: position 189,086,831 of record CM060929.1, on the reverse strand, counting down.
TTAAAGGGAGGGAACCTTAGTGGGATGGAACCCACGGCAATATCTAGTGGAACATATAGTGGTCCTATTTTGATATCCACTAATTTTATATAAATGTCTTTCTAAAAAAAATATCTCTTATTTTAAAAAATGTTTTCAAAACTTTATTTTCAAAAAAAGACATCCTCTTGGTTTTAAATATTTTAGCCTCAAAACTATTTTTATCATTTTAAATATTTTGATTTCAAAATTGTCCTTGTTTTTAAATCATCTCTTGTTTTAAATATTTGTATACTCAGATTTTAAATCACTTTATAGATTAAGATTATATATATTGTTAAAAATTACTTTCTAACCTCTTTTATATGTTTAAACTATATTCAAATATATTTACAAACTTTAGAAATTGTTTTGACAAATTATAGAAATCAATTTTAATAAGAAAATCAAAATCGCCAATTTTGCCTAGAGCATGTCGACATCTTTCAACCCCCCATGTCGACATAGTGCCTGCTAAATTCAAATTTCAAATTTTCAAAAGAAGCGTCTATTCATCGTATCTTTTCACGAATAGATATGGCTGTTGATCTTCTATAAATACGAGTAGTTCTAAACGAATTTTTATCCATATTTCACTTGTTTTCTCTCCTCTTCATCTTCCACATTTATTCTATAGAATGCCAAACTATACTCTGTCGGAATACCAAGTGAATCAAACTTGATTATCTCTTGTTTGATTCTCTACCACTCTCTCCATAAGATCTCAAGTGTTATTCAGAGTTATATGATTATTTGTAAATCAAACTGTTGAGTAAAAGGTGCGGTTGAGTCTTGAAATCAATTGGGTGTGATTGTTGCCCCAGTAATCGATTAGGTGATCTTGTGTCCTGGTAAATCAAGAGAGTTTGCCCCGGACTCGAATACAGGAGGGTGTACTTCTTAACCTTGAAGTCGAGGGTGTAATTTGGGAGATTATTTTGGAAAGAAATTCGTACAATTGTGCGGGATTGGATGTAGGGTAACTCTGAACCGGTATAATATTACTCTCCATGTAACTATCTATCTTGTTTAATATTTAGTATTTCATCAGACTATATATCGTATTTCTATGTACTCTAGATTTGTCTATGTACTGTTTTCTAAGACCGTGTTTTGAGATATTTTCTGAGATAGTTATTTACTATATTCATATTTTGTTGCCTTCCATGGTAAGGTTTGAAAGTGTAGAATGTCTTAGATCATATACGTACACCTCTAGTCCCTGCAATGTTTTGAAAACTCTGATAGCCCATGCTTCTCAACACCGACGCGGGTCTGAAAGTCACCATAGACTTTGCATTAGTGTGTCAAGAGGTTTGGGTTGTCAAAGTTGGTTTCAGAGCTAGGTTTGAAATTCCTTATGGATTAGAGGCATATTGAGAAAACGTACTTGAAAAAGTTTTTCAAAAAGAAAAAGTTTTCCAAATGTTTTTCAAAATGAAACGACCCAGAATTTCGGTTAATTAAAATTTATATATTTAATTAATTTTAAATATTAATAAGTGAAATTTATAAGTCGAATAAATTTTATCTCGAATAATTGGATTTAATTGGATAATTAAATCGATAATTTAATATTGAAAATATAGAAATAATTGGAAATCGGGTTAAATATGATTAAAATTATTTGTAAAATTTTATTATATCATATTGGAGTATAATGATGTTATAGAACTTTTAAAATTTAATTTGTGAAAATTGAATATTTTAATATTTAAGTGACGAGTTAAAATAGTCATTTTTCAAACGATCTCGGATTTCGACGAAACTAGTTTCATAGGATCCGTAATGTGATATTATTGTACGGTTTCAAATTTCAAGTCAATCGGATTTATCGTTTGTCCGGGGCAAGCTAAAACGCCTAGAAATTCGATTAACCGATTTAATTTTAAATTGATCGTTTATTGCCGTAACTCGCACATATGATCGAATTGGCTCCCGAAACCTATTCCATTGTGTCCGGAACGTGGGTTAAACCCTAGAAACGCCGGTCACCGCGTGAGATTTGGAGTTCGGAAATTCCGGGATGAATAGTGTTCGTTATATTTTCTATAAAAGCCGCTTTACTCTTCACTTTTGCAAAATTTCTAAAGCCCTAGGGTTTCAAAAACATTACAGGCCGCCACCATCAATCAATGACCGAAACTCTACCACCTTCCCCCTCGTTTATCTCTAAATCCATCGACCATTATCAAAAACTTTCTAAAGCAAACTTGTAGAGCTCGCCAAGTACTTCACATCCAACGGCGGATTTGCGTTGAAGTGGCTCGGATTCGTCGTAATCGGCCAGGGAAGGGCGCACATTCATCTTTGTTTTGCCGAGCCTAGGGGTGGCCGAGCCCTATGATATTGTAGCCGAAGGTCGAGCTCAACGTTGGCTTCGAGATGGAGGTTACCGATCGAGTTGAAGATGCTCCTATAAGTCGCGGCTAGTCTAGGGTTTCATGTGGCTTTGGGTTCTTGTTTGCGAATACGTACCGGAGAGGGAAGATGAAGACGCGAGCACGTGCAATGGCCAGGATTCATCAAAAGAAAATCGAACGGCAGATGATGGTAGTTAGGTTTAAATTAAAAAATAAAGTTGAAATTAAATTGTATTTAAATTGTATTAACTTCTAAATATCATAACTTGTTGATGCGAGGTCCGTTTTGGACGAAACGAATTGCATTGCAATCGTTTTGTCGAGCACTACGCAAAAGAACTGGATTGGAGTCGTTTGGAGTTAGTGAGAATTTCGGGTAAAATTAAACGCTCATTTAATTTTATTCGAAACAAAATGCTGGAAATTGAAACTCAAGGTGAGAACTTCTCACTCAATCGAATCGGTTTCGATTTGAGTTTTAAATAGTTATATTTAAAATTTCTCGATTGTATGTTTGAATGATGATTGTTATCTATTGATTGTTAAAATAGACATTATACGCCGTTAGTAAGCGGATGTTATTTATTAAAAACATATACCGCGAATATTTCACAGCACAGTGAAATTGGTATTATTTATGTACTTGGAGTTGATTTCCCGCATTATATAGCGGATGTGACCCTATTGCGCCGTATAATAGCGGATAATATTTTAAATCCTATATATCGCGATATTTCGTTTGGAAACGAAATTGGTATTGTGCTAATGTCTGTGGATGCAGGGAAACGGGTTGGAGGGATCCAAATGGATTCCTCAACAGTATTTATTTGATTTTAGATATTTTGATATTTGTTGATTATCATATACAGATATATGATGTCGTGATTGACTATTTGGTGTGTAGCGTCATTGAGCCAATTTTGGAATTTTAAAAGGATTTTAAAGTGATTTTTGAAAGTATACGTTTTATAAAATATTTTTGAAATTGATTCATTTTAAATAAATAAACGTTATAGTTTTAATGTTATAAAAATCATGATTTTTGAGAAATACAGTTAAAAGTTGATTTTTGAAAATATAGGGTTAATGATTTTATAAAATAGTTTATATTGGGATTTTTGAATTTATTGTAAAAAGTTTAAATATAGGATTTATAAAATTTGATTTATTTTATAAATCAAAATGATGAAATTATAAAGGAGTTTAAAGATGTTTTAAAATAATAATATAAATTGATTTATATAAAAGATTTATAAAATTGATATTTATAAATTAAAATATTGGAATTATAAAACGAGTTTTTATAAATGTTAGGATGAAGTGTAAACGGATTTCATAAGTGAATGAAATTATAGAATTATAATTGGTGAAGTTATAAATGGAATTTATAAGTAGTAAGATTTAAAAAATTTGTAAAGTTATTAAAAGAATAGATTTGGGTAAATAAATTAATCTTATAAGTCATAATATTTATAATTTGGGAAGTTTAAAAGAACGATTTTGTAAACAAATAAATTATAAGTATTTACTTATAATATGGACTTTTGGTATATAATTGAGTTATAAATTGAATAGGTAAATAAAGGAGATTTATAAATTGAAGTTGTTATAAAAAAACAGAAATAGGATTTATAAACATTGTTTTATAAATCCAAATCAATTGAATTTGATAAAGTAAATGTAGAAATTATTAAAGGAGTTATATCCATGATTTTGGACAATGGATAATCCTTTAAAATAAAATGTATAGAAATGATGAAATTGGTTAACGAAGTATATTCACGCTTTTGGATAGTGAATGATAGGTTAAAGAAAATGTTTTGGAGGTGATATTTTAAATAGAATTAAAACGATTTAACGATGTTTTAAAATGTGTTAAGGTTCGAAACCATAGATTTCAACATTCATTGTTGAAATAGACGTTTTCGAGAAATAGAAGGAAATTGTGGACTATAACACTGTTGTTATAGTAAATGATTTCCAGAAGGAAATGTTTTCATAAAGTATTGGGATTTATATATCTATCTTAACTTCGAATCCCTATACTAATGATTTTGAGTTGTCGTAACGATGTTTTACGCAACATTCGTTTTGACTCAAATAAATGTGTTTAAGAGAATATTTTTCCTTAAAGAATAAAATATATACTTAATTGTGGTTTAAGTATATGGAATAATTTTCAAATGTTGAAAATAAATAGATTTGTGAACTACTTATTGTTAATAAGTATGGAAATGCTTTTCCAATATGAAATGAAACATTTTTGAGAATTTATCTTTGTAAAGATAAATTGGAAATGAATATTTGAAATCTATTGAAAACCGTATATCAATAGATATTTTGAAATATAAATTCACTATGGAATTTATAAAAGAAAGGGGAATTTGTTTAAAAATAAATATTGATTTATTTTTGAAATACTGAAATTATATATCTTGTAAAGATATTTTTGGAAAATAAATAATTTGGAAAATTATTTGGAATCTAGTGATGTTGTGCATATCCATTGATAGTTCAATAACCGACTATCAATAATTACCTTTGAATGGGTATTTGTTGTGATTTGCTTGAATTTGAATGCCATACTTATTTTTGAATAAGCGCTCACTATTCAGGTTAGCCGGGAAAGGACCTTGGGGTCGTATAACCCATTCCGAATATGTGATATATCGTTATGAATTGCATTTGATGACCGGTGTTGAAGACCGGATATTTTTGAAAACGGAAGGATTACCGTCGAATGTCTCTGCACCGAATGTCCACGGTATAGAGATTCCATATGTGATGGGAAGTCCGGACGTGATTAGTGAATATCCGGATTGCAAGGACTTCTTTGGAAGTTCCTTCGGTTCCGTTCGATCCAGGAACGGACTTGTATGGTTGTGTGTCTGACGTTATAATTTGTGATGTAAAGCTGGTTTCTATCAAATATATTTCCGTTGGTGGCGGAGAATTTATTCTCTTGGCTTAACACCCTTAGAGGTTATGTAATTGATGGTTACTAGTGATACATTCCCAAATTGGTAATGTGGCATACGAAGTGCTGCTAAGCATTTGATGATCAAATCACAGCTTTTGTATAAAGCGTAGCTTTGTGGACGAGACTGCGTCGGACCTCACACCCCGGAAATGGTCAAAACAGGAAGGATGTAGCAAGGTTATCGGGGGTAGCGCCCTTTAGTGTATGTTATTCCTTCTGGATAGAGGTGGTATCATGGTATGGAGCCCGGATACTTAACCTATGTTGCTGCTGCAAACTTATTACTTTGTGGTTGTTGGAAATCGAGGATCCTCGGATATAGATCGATTACGATCAGGGGATGGCATATTCGTGTCAGTAGTTACCTAGTTTGAAAGGTAATCCGGCCTTGTGTTGGCAGAGATCCGGTTAGGTTCTCGGGACGTCATTCCAGAGGCGTTTCCATGTGGCAATGGGAAGTTCCTTGGCCTGACCATTTGTTGGAAATCCAAAGAAATAATACGAACCCTTTACGATTGCAAATTATAGAACCTGCCTCCTCAGGAGGTAGCTATAGCAGGCATAATATAATGGTACCTATGCTGGCTAAGATTTATATTCTACTTTCGAAATGTTTTCTACACTATGCACTAATAATAATATCAAAAATGATTTGATTTTGCGTAGTAAGCATCTTTGACTAACATAAGAAGAAATCTCCTCCAAGTCTGCGTTTGCATTATGTGTGTGGTGGGAGGTCTTATGGTAGTTTCATTTTTAAAAGCATTTCGAATTGACTTTGAAAATATTCCTCTGTTTTTTTTAAATAAACTGTTTTAGTTCTCACACCAGTCACATGACTGACTTGGAGTTTATTGTTTTCCTTCCTAAACTCTGGGTGCCCACCAATTTCCACACGGGCAGTCTAGAGTTAAGGTTATCAGGATATTCTAGAATTCGGGAGTTGTTGAAGGCAAGCTGGATGGTATAGCGTATTCATTAGTATATAGTATTTCTTTTCCGCTGTTTGTTGTTGTTTGTTGTTGTAAACTCTGATAATGTAATGTAATAACTGATATAGTTTTTTGTTTAAAGACTATTTATTTATTTATTATATGTTGTTCCACTGCGATTGTGAGATTTTGATATTGTTCTGTTGTTTTCTTTCTGTTCTGTTCTATCTTTTTCTTACTTCTTCTATCTTTTTCTTCTTCTTTAACCCTAAGAATTCGGTTTTTCGGCATTCAATTGCTTGGCAGTTGATACAGTGGACGTATTGATGTCGACGTTCGGGCGTCGAAGACTCGTGTCCTTACATCAAAGGTTTTCCAAAAAGGTTTTCAAAATGAGTTTCCAAAGTGTGTGTATATATATCTATGTATGTATAGATAAAAGCTTTTGAAAAGATTTTATATAAGCAAAACGCAAATAACTCTTTCCCTTATTCTTGCAATACTATATGTGAAAAGCTGCTAATAAATTCCTAAATCACAGATAAAATATGAGCAATTTACGCTCAAACAACGCGGTTGAGGTTTCGAACGTGAATGTCTTGATTTGGTTCGCTGGAATCTTTAGGCATGAGGACAAGCCAAGTTTAACCCTAACAAAGGATCCATAGAGCGAGCGCCAGGTGAAGTTCTTCTTACCCACATGCCACCAATTTTGCTAAGTTATGTAAGGACTTTGCAATCATACATTACAAGAAAGGTTGTCTTTTATAAAAAAATAGGTAATGTTTTATCTCAAAGCGTTGTTATTTGTTTTATTTTCTTTTATTCAAGCAAGGATTGGGTATGTAATGCAATTGGATAAAGTGGTCTTGCACGATAATTTGCTTGCCCGCCTCTTCCTTAAATTATTTTCCACTTCACTCTTCATTTTCATTCCCTTCTTTTTTCCAGCTCTTAAAGGAATCTTAATTCTCTCATACAAACCCTAAATAACGAATCCAGCTCAATAGCAACCTTCGCATACTTTGCACGAAAAAGCTGATGAGAGCAAGCATGCCATTTTAGGGCCGAGTCTGGATCTCGTATGTTTCTCCTTTTTATTTATCTGTCGAATTGCTTTAACTTTTAATCGATTTATGCAATAAACTATGTCGGCTTTTGATTATTGAACATCGCGTTGTTATAATCTAATTCTGTTCCTGATTTTGCGATTAGGTTTTATAATTCTCAATAGATCGGCGTACTTTTTTTTAATTGATGCTCTGAATATTGTTGAAATGATTGGTAGCTCCAAGTATTATCGAAATGATCAACGTGCTTTTTTTAATCGATGCTTTGAGTATTATCGAATTGATGCCCTGAGTGTTCTCTCCCACTCCCAATTTTATGATTAAATTTAACCGCTAAAAAAATAATTTTTCTCTGTCTATGTTGCTTTCACTTTTTTCACAAACGGCAATGGATTCATTTTTGTTTTTCTTTTACATTCGCAAATTACAATATTTTTGCACAATCCAATTCCTTCTTAAGCAAAGTCAAAAAAGCAGATTGTGATGGCCATTTAGTAATTTTTTTTACTCGCAGCAGGTTAATTGATATGTTGACTTGATTGTTGAAACTATTGTCACAGGTGGTGTTCTATTTTTCTATTGAAGTTGTATCTCTAACTTAGTAAATGATTTTTCAGACAAAGATGGTGAATTCCAGAAGAAGGTTTACTCATGAATTGTAAGGAAAAATGAGAAAATAAACTTTATAGAAATCAAAGCCGGAGGTGAGCAAGATTATTTTAGATTGTTGGTCTGTAGTAAATTTCCTTCATGCACGTCCATCCCAACATTTTCTTTAGAATAAACAGTGTATCTTCCACGATGCATATATTTTTCTGTCAATTGTTTTAGATCCTTAACTAGAGTACGCAATTGTGACTGTGCTTATATGAATTTCCTCAAAAGTCCTAATGTTCCATATTATTACAGGTTAGCTTCTTTTGAATCAACTGATATTCGTCTATACACCAATTGTTTTTGTGAATGTTGGCTGATGCCATATTTTTTTGATAAAATGCATGTTGACATGATGGTTGTGACAGATTGTAGTGGTATATTAGGACTTGGAGACCTTGGTGTTCAAGGCATTGGAATCCCAATTGGGAGACTTGATATCTATGTTGCTGCTGGCATCAATCCACAAAGAGTAAGTTCTACTTCTGAATATCTTGATTTGCATAAGCAACTTTACTCTGTTTCTGAATATCTTGATCTCCAATAATCTATTTACTTGCCATTTTGCAGTATTTCATATCCATAGAATATTAAACACACATTCAATTTTTTTGTGTAGTTTATTTTCTTTGATTTTTTTTTGGCTAATGCATTTGTGTACTACATTTTTGAATAAGATGAAAAGTCATGCTTTGATTTTGTACATTTTTTGAATAATTGTACTTCATATGACATCGCAATTTCTAGACTGTGCTTTGTAGGATTTTAAATGTATCACCTTCCATGTAGATACCGGTGGTAATGCTTGATGTTGGTACCAATAATCAAAAACTTCTAGAAGACAATTTAAGAGTCATAATACTTGTCTAATGATAATATGTATGTTTTTTCCTACTTAGTTTAAGAGTTCATTACAATTGCACCTAAAGATTTATCTATATTTTAACCTAAAGATTTTTTTCATTTTCTCCCAAAAACAGAAAACAAATTTCCTGCATACTTCTACTCGAAAATGGGGTGTAATCTGTCTGATTTGATAATTCATGTCCGTAAGAGTTTCTTTATAAGTCTGTGCATACCGCGAGCGTGGCATATGTCTGGATAATGGGTTGATGGTGCACTAGTTAATGTCTATATGTTATACGTAATATATTTTTAATACATCGCTCAAACTTAAAGTGATATTTTTAAACACCAATACTAATATTTTTTAATGATGCTATTTCAATATATCGGTGACACTTGCCAATATATCAATAATATCAGATCGATGGCATATATCGTCATTCGTAAATACATAAATATATCGTATTTCAATAAAAATGGAAAGAACATGCAAATTCTTTATATATATTTATTATCAAACAAGTTAATAATTATGTAAAGTACTAACAAAGAATATTTACATCTCTGTAAAATAACATAATTTTTTGTAGCTTGCTAAAACATACCAAACTACTCCAGTATTAGCCGATATTATCCTACATTTTCAAAATATCACATATTCAACCTTTTATTTTTGGATTTGACCTTAACTACTTAGATGTCATAACAGGGAAGTTTTTTGCGTAGTAACAGAAAGGGCCAAAATTATTGTCGTCATGTTTTAGGTCATTCTTTCACATAGTAGTAGTGTCAATAATTTAATCCTATGTATAGAGGTGGACATGATTTGATGTAATGTTTTGTAAACTACATAGAATTGGTGAAATAAAAGCCTGGAATAGAAATTCCAATTGGTTTGGCCTAATTGGTAGATAGATTGTCACATTGTACATAAACTGAGTGAACAGTATTATGAGGTGATGTGTTTGCGAGCTGGCCTACTGAGCTGCTAGATGTTAGGATTATAATTATGGAACATAATTTGTATCTTAAAGGCCCCTAGTTAAGATCTTTTTTAATTATCCAAGTAATACGTTGCTGGGCTAACAATGATGGACATGTTGAGAAGCATCGGGGTACTTATATTGTAAATGTGAATATGCATTAAGAAAATATAACCCACTGTATGCTTATTATTTGATACAAACATGGTGAGTATTTTATGGCAACCCTTTTAGTTATATTATGCTTCATTGATAAATCCTAAACGATCTGCTTAGTTTGGAAGATGTACTATATCTGAAACCAAAAGGAAATAATAATACAAAATAAGAGGAATTATGTCATAAACAGTTGATGTGCTGCGTAAGAAGGCTAGAATTTTGAGTACAAGTAGCATATTTATACGAAGTTCGGCCTTCAGGTTTAGATAAAGTATACATGTCTTTTAGAGATGTATTGTTGGTTCGATACCTAAAGAACTTCTCGCCAAAGTTGTTATGTAGCCAAATCTTTTTGTAGTTATTTCTTACATGGCCCAAATGGCCTGGATTTGCATCGGATGTATTATCACGCAGATCATAAATTAGTCTTGATTCTTTAACGGTGGTCTTTCATTGCCATGTAACCATAACTTTATTCATATACTCCGACAAATCAATTCACATGTTCAGTTTTAAAAGCTGAGCATTTTTCGTGCTTCATTTTAATGCTAAGTTCTAAAATTGAGCAATGCAATGGCATTGGCAAAACTGAGCGCACTTGCTCGGTTTTTAGAATTGAGCAACAATCCATTTATAGACCGAGCAATGCTTATCCTTAAACTGAGCGTTTGCTCTAATTTATAAACTGAGTGCAATCGCTCAATTTATAAACTCAGCATATGCTCAGTTTTTATAAACCAAGTGTACAACTTTGATTAGCCTACAGTATGCGTTGCGTGATAAGTTTACACAAGTATTTATGAGTAATGTAGAAAATTATATTTTTATAACATTGAAATGGTAGTTTAATGTATTAAATAACCCACATTTAACGGAAAGACAAACAACAGTTTGACTTACCTTCACAATATATATCATGCGAATCACAGTAAGAAATATCCGAAAAATTAACATCTTTCGACTTTGTTAATTTTTCCATCTTTCTTCGCATAACTATCCACGCTTCTACTTACCACTTCCTTTTGCCCAATTTTACTTGTAGTTAATTCAGTTTTCTTTGTCAAATTCACAACGAAAAAATAAACATAATACAAAAATAAGCGAATTTGAATCTCTTCTTCTTAGTTTGTGGTATTTCAGATTCGACCATAAAAGATTCCTAACTAATCTTGATTGAAGTTCAAAATTTTGTTACTTTCTATTATTTACCTCTTTAGCATTCGAGATTTATGTTTTGATTCAGGCATTCATGTTGGGAATGTCAACCACTTACGTAAAATCTATTGAGAAAACGAAAACCATGATGATAATTCCAGTGAAAAAATCAACATTCAAAGTCATTATTCTCTGCTATTTCTATTGACAATTATGGAAGAAGAAAAATACTTATATCAAACTTTAAAACTTTCATTAATCCTAATAAAGGCATGTGCACACACTCAAGATATATGTTTGTATGTATTATGTTCATTTAAGATTTTCAAATTTAGCACATAGGGAGTCATTTCTAATGACAACTTCTATACCAAATACATTTATTTATATTTTTACAAATAAAAAAACTTAAAAGACAACCAAACTTTACACCCGTGCATCGTATAATTGCACAAGTTATAGAAAAATAAAAAATCACACCTGTATCGGCACGGGCTTCACACTAGTTATATAACAATAATAATTACTAATGTATGTGAATTTAACTAATTTTACAATAATAATACCAATAACAACAACAATCTTTAATAATAGTTGCAATAGCTTTGGTGTCATACTTTTTTGGTATCAACATGAACTGCCAATAATGCCTCTCTATATATTATCAAATCTTAATCACTTAAACATATGATTTAATATTAAACTTTATTTTACAAATTCAAACGCTTCCAAAAGTAGGATCTAACATTTAAACATGCTTTACAAATGCAAAACACTTCTAAAAATAGGATCTAAAATTAAACTTTCTTTACAAATTTAAAATACTATTTTACAATATACAAATCTTAATATCACTTGAAAATAGAAAAAAAAATCATTTTTTCGACTGATTTAAACATATACAATTTATAAGAAAAACAATTCACGCATGAAGCACGTGTCGTAACACTCGTTATAAATAATTATAATAAATTAACAACAAGTTTTATAAAAACTAACTAAGTTTACAATGATAATAATAATGATAATGATTATGATAATGATAATAAACTAAGTTTACAAAAATTAACTAAATTTATATAATAATGATAATAAACTAAGTTATAAAAATTAACAAAATTTATATAATAATACAATAATAACTACTTAGTTGATTTTTTAAATAATCTGGATATTTTAGCTAGTTGACTTATCTTCTCTTAAAAAAGATTGAATTTTTTAGCTATTAAAATCTCTCACACACAAAAGCTGGAGTTATAAATTGTATGTTTATCCACATGTTATTTATTTAAAAAATAAAAAATGCCACTTGTATCTTGTTTAAGATTGTTAATGGCAATAACATCTATATTACTTTTGTATTTTGAAGTATTTGACAACATTTTATTTTTTGAAGTCACAAATAAATTGGTAAGTCTCAAACAATGACGAAAATGAAAGGTGGTTGTAATAGTTAATAGTGTGGAGAACGCATAAGATCGGCATACGAGAAGAAATGCTTGAGGCTTCAAAACCTGCAATTGTAATTGTTAACAATGGTGCCTACCTGTGTAGTCATTGAAGCTTATATAAAATTTCCTTCATTAATTTAAGCATGTTATTTAGGAATTATACATTCTTGTCAGTTAGTACAGCACCATCATAGCCTTATATTGGATAAATATCTTGAAACTATTTAAGAATTGTTAGCAACATCTATAATTATTGCATATCTGCAACCAATTTTATAGTAATGCTATCATCTATAAAGGCTTTTACATGTGGACACGCTAGATTCTTTATGACGTTCAAATTTAAAAATGAGTTGTCGGACTTACACGTTGAAGTAAAATTTGGTCAGTAAGTTTTTTCCCCATTAACTTGCACTTATGCACGAAATAAAAATGAGAATTGTATCTGAAATTATCAGATATTGCATACAATGGTACAAAATTGCACCCAAGCGAATAGGAATGGTGGGATAAAGTTCTTGCGTCGTTAAAGGAATTGGGATTAAATGCAACTATTGGTACCGTTGATGCATAAAAATCATAAGACAATGCTTCTGCATTCTTGGATAAAAAGGTGTCTGAAAATGTGCACGTTCCTCTCTCCATTGGTTCAATAAAATCTGCTTTTAATCTAGCTGCTGGGCCTAGTGGGTTTTCATTTAAAGATGTTGAGCTAGAAACTAGGGAATTGATAGAACCTCTTCCAACCAATCAACTCGTAAGATTTTTTTAGGACTTTTTGATCCAATACGTTGTTGGATTGAACTTTTTGATCCACATCCAATTTGCCAAATTAGTATACCTAGGGATTGTTCATTAATTATTTTATAGGACTTACGTTATCCAAGACAATACTTTAATTATATTTCTAGATTACTTTTTTTTTGGGTTAAATTGTTTTTTAATTTCCAATTTTTGTTATCTAATTAAATTTTATTGTTAATTTCTATCATTATAACGCATGGTTGTTTATATCAAAATTTTGAGTTTGTAAACTTGATTACATTTATTAATTGAAGGGATAAACTCGTCTTCTTATCGCATTTTAGAGGAAACTGATTTAAGAATAGAATTATTATTTTTATCAAAACTAAAGTGAATCCTATTAAATTACTTTATTAACACTTAACTGAATAAAATAACAGCGATTCATATATTTAGATAAACAATCAACCTACAAGTGGTTGGACAATAACCAAACTTTATGTACTTAGTTTGAAGTACTACGTTTCAATTAGAATAAAATAGTTATGATTAAACACTTCATTTTCATACATCTTAAATAGCCAATCTTAAAAAATATGAAGGCGTGAAAAATATATAACGAGGTCTATGTTTAAATTAGAATGTGAAAAAATACAAATCAAAACTAAGTGAATTGAAAAAACCGTATATGAAAATTGATTGTGTTCACGGTTAGTTGAATTTGTTTATTTAAAATCAAAGGTGGACATCTAGTTTCTGACATTTTGAAATATGTTGGATTGGTTATGCAATTGGTTTTTTCCGTAAGGATCCACCGACCGATCTGCCATTATTAGTCCTACTTTGAATCCAATTTGAATCGACTTTAAAGTGAATAGGTTTCGATTCAAATATTTGTAGACTGGATTGGGTACGATCCGTTGGATAATCAGTCCATATGCCCCAAGTTGCTTATAAGTATCATAAATGATCCCAATTATGTATAAGATTGCATCGTGCTTATACATTAAATGTTTTTAATTTGAAGTTTGAATTCATTTATGACATTTACACAAGCAACATGGGGTTCACATTAGTGAGCAATAAACATTATTTTTGAACACTTAGATCCACTGTCATTTTGGCTTGGTCAAATGTTTAGCTTCGTCTTGTTGCAAATGCTGTGTATTATCCTAATGTTGATTGATTAATTATTACAAACTCCCAGTATCCTTGTTGCAAATGCAGAGTAAAGCGAGTAAAGTTTAGTCACATATACTTGTACTCGAGCGAATGAGGAAGGATTCACTTTTTCTGATTTTGCAAACAATTTTTCAAACCTTGTCTGTGCACAAATACACGTTGTTTTCAAGAAATATGCATTTACTTTAGCAATGGTAAGACAGTTTTAAATCTAAGATATATAAAAGTATTACACACAAATATAAACGAAGTTCGATCACTAAAGAGCGGTCTAAAGCTTAATTATTCTAATTACGTTGATAACTTATATACACAATTGTAAATTCTTTCTTAAACCTTCCATACTATATGTTACACGTTTGACTGGCGTCTAACAACATTGGAAGCTGTTTAATTCTTGTTATATATGCATACAGTGACTAGAATTTGTGCTCTGCCTCATTACTAATTTGTGAAAATAATTCTGCAGATCAATGATCAACTGAAGGTTTTGCTTGAAGGTATTTTTGTTCTTTACCGGCGTGCTTTTTTTCTTTCTTCCTAAATCCTACAAAGAAATCAAACCTAGATGTAAATGCCAGTGCTTTAAATTTTTGACCTGAAGATCCTCATCTTATTTTTAAGCAAAATATCTCTCACCCAATGGGGCAGATATTTATTTGTCCAGTAATAGAGGCTAGAATGCTCATAATGAAAGTCAAATTGGAGTAGATTTATTAAATCATCATTATTTATTCGGACCAAATTGGGTTTGAACTCAAAAAGTCAGTTGGATGTGCTCATAATGAACTACTTGATACATGAATAATTAATTATAAAGAGTCTGGAAAATTAGGCTATGCTTTTACTCATTTTGCACCAAGTTTTTTTAACAATATCAACAATTATTGTTTTGGTGGTAGTTCCTTTTTGGTTCATGTGAAGAATATAACCATTAGTGTCTTCCTTGAATTGAGGAACTCTATACACTTATACTATGGATTACTTCTTGAGTTTCATTTGTTTAATAATCATTAGAGTGCTTTTTGCAAGCGTGCCCAAAATATGATTCCCAATTCATTGGTAGGGCGTGCAACCTTCAACTTTGTTAATGTGTATCGTTATATTTATTTGGAGTTTACAAGTGCTTTTCGCTTGGTATATTTAATATGAAACACTATTTGATTTCTAAATTTTTTATATTTTTGGTCTATTAGTTGTTTGTCCTTGAAAACAAAATAAATTTAGTAGATGTGTGGATGCTTATAACATGTTGTTTTGACATATTTAACTTTGTCGTATGAAGAACGAAGACAGTGGACCTTATTTCTTAGCCGGAGTGATGTTAATGTGGTTCCATTTTCGTTGATTAATTAATGCGAGCTATGCTGAAATTAATATTTGCCATTTAAAAATCAAATTTCGTTAGTGTTTTATTCATATTCGTTCCTAATGTAAATATTTATCTTATTTACAGCTGTGTGAAAGAAGAAGGATGCGAAAGTTTTGGTCTTCTTTTAATGCAAACAATCAAATATGTACTTGCTTTTTGTTAAACTTTACTACTATTTTTCAGGTTGTGCTTAATTATTTGCTACTACGTTTTGATTTATGTGGTTTAAGCTATAAGATGTTATGTGTATGAATATTTGATATGTTTAACGTAATGTGTTACATCTCTATATTTATTATCTTTTATGATTCTTGCGTTATTTAATGATTTTATGTTTAAAATGATTATTATTATGCATTTTGATATTGGTATTCAATACTGTAGTTTATGAATAGGATGCAGAAAAATTTGGAATTTATAAATAGGGGGTATCACTTGTGGAGAGTTTAAGAGGTTCTTTGATATTTAAGTTTCCATCTAGAGCTGAAGAAGGAGTGAAGTTAGAGAAGTTTATTCATCCAAAGCAAGGAGATGGTTTGGTAAAAGAGTATGTCAATCCGTTCAATGAGCTACCTAAATTTGGAATGAAGTTGATCAATACCCCTCATAAGAAGGCTCTGAAGTTCGTAAAGGGGTTGAACCAACTTCTTCAAGATTTGGCTCTGTCATATTCTCATGGGTGCGACTTATGAGGGTCTGATGGAGATGGACTTATTGAATATAGTCTCCAAGGAGGAAGAGAAGGAAGAACCCAAGATGTCTGAAGGAAAGGAGCCATAGTAGATACAACATAAGGAATGAATGAGACCCAAGAGAAAGATTAGGAAGAAGGATATACAATGCATGAGATGTGGTAAAAAAGGGTACTTCGCTAAGGAGTGCAAGGTGGATAGTCCGAGGATTAGCTGTTACAACTATAATCAATTCGTGCACATGAAGCGGGAGTGTCCAGCACCTTCAAAGACGCAGTTGCTAGCTCGAGTGCACCTCCAGTAGCAAACAAGGGAAAGAAGGTCGTAATTGAAGACGTGCTAACTCTATCTGGTTTATCCATTCATACCTTATTTAGTCTTGAAGTGTCACTCTTTTATTTCTAGTAGACTCGTAATGTGTTACACTTAGACACTAGCATAGTTACAGGCCTTGTGGTTGTATCAAACCCTACTAGAGGATCGACTTATTTATCAATGATATGTGGGGGTTTGAAATTGTTTATCGCGGGGGTCGAGTTGGATTGCGATGTTTTTTCTTGGGATTTTCTAGGCTTGGGTTAATTTTAGGCATGGATTTGATGATGTTGTATGGGGAGATCCTAAATTGTGATAGGAAGGTTGTTAGATTGGGTACTTATAGTGGGCACAGTCTAGAGGTTTATTACGTACCCAGATGTTCAGTTATGTTTAGTTACCTATATTCATTAGACCTATTATATGATGAGTTGGATTTAATGCCTGTAGTTAGAGGTTACCAAATGTCTTTTTTAAGGTTAATGGTCTCCTATCCCAGATAGTGATCGAGTTATGAATTTTTCTTGTGGAGAATGCTAGAACTGTTGCCTTACCCTTGAGGCATATAGCTCATAAGGAGAGACACAAGCTGAACAACCAAGTAACGAGCTGTTGGAGAAGGACTTCATCAGGAGGATTATTTTAGTGGGGAGAAGCAGTTGTCTTTGTCACCAGGGTAGATGGTTCTTTAGGGCTTTTCATCGATTATAGGGAGCTGAATAAACCGATAAAGAAGAATAGTTATCCATTTCCCCGCATAAACGACCTCTTTGGTCAACTAGTTAGAGTGAAAGTGTTCTCTTAGCTTGGTTTGGCTATTGCATCTACCAGTAGCGTGTTAGTAAGGATAGTTTCAGAAGACTGCTTTTTGGATACCTGATGAACTATATGAGTGGTTAGTCATGCCCTTCAAATGGACTAATGCACCCGCCTACTTTGTTGATTTGAGTTTTCAAAAGGTTGCTTAATAAGTTCGGTATGGTATTCGTGGACGACATATACATCTACTCAAGGAATGAGGAGGAGCACAGGATATATTTGGAAGAAGTGCTCAATACACTCCATGAGAATAATTATAAGGCCAAGTTTTCTAAATGTGATTTTTGGCACAAGAAGGTATGATTTTTAGGACACGTTGTCTAGGAAAGTGGGCTGGCGGTCGATCTGAGTAAAGTTGCTGCAGTACAACATTGACATGTGATGAAGAATTCCGTGGAAGTGAGGAGTTCTCTTGGTTTAGCGGGCTACTATAGGAAGTTCATTAAGGACCTCACGAAGATCTATGCCCCTTTAACCCGTCTCACCCAGAAGAACTTTGTTTTCTTGTAAGATGCGAAGTGTGAGGATGCTTTTATTAAGAAGAAGGAGGCATTGACTAGTGCACCTATTTTAGTATTACTCGATGGTATGAAGGCACTTACAGCATATACCGATGTTTGTGGTATGGGGTTGAGCGCGGTCTGGATGCAAGAAGGGAGAGTGGTGGGCTATGTTAGTAGACAATTAAAGGTCCACGAAAGAAACTATCCTACATGATTTTGAGTTGGCAACCTTTGTCTTTGCACTCAAGTGATGGAGGCGTGATCTTTTAGGAGAGCGGTTTGAGCCGTATACGGATCTTAAGTCTCTAAAATACTTATTCTCGTAAAAGGACTTGAATTTAAGGAAATAAAGGTGGATGGAGTTTCTAGCATCTTATGATTTCCATATGTTATATACTCAGGGCAAAGGCAATGTGGTAGCCGATGCCTTGAGTATGCAATATGCAGTGTTGAGTCCTTTATTCCCAGAGTGGAAGCATTTATAGTTCATTTCTATGTTTGACTTTCAACAATCGTTAGACATTACTCCAGGATTGGTTACAGCTTTGGACGTACAACCTATGCTTATGGACCACATAGTGTCAAGTCGGAAGTAAGAGGGTTAATGGATATATTTAAGAGGATTGGTAGAGGAGAGCGCGGCGGTATACCATTGACTTGAAGGGATGGTTAAAGAGAGATGGTAGATTATGCATTCCTCTCACTATAGAGTTAATTGACATGAAGAGAGCCTTTAAGTGGCCACGTATGAAAAGGCTCCTAATGTATGGCCAAAGGGTAAAGGCAGAGCAGAAAAAGATGGGAGAATTATTGCATCCATTGGATGCTTGGAAGTAGGAGAATATTTTCATGGACTTCATTGATGGACTGCCTAGGAGTAGGAGAGAGAATGAGAGCATTTGGATCATGGTCGATTGGCTGACCAAATGCGCTCATTTTATTCCGGTGAGGAGTATGAGGATCGCAATGTCTTTGGCGACACTATGCATAAGAGAGATTGTTAGGCTACATGGAGTTCTTTCTAGTATCATTAGCGATTGAGATCCGTTTTTCACCAACAAGTTTTGGAAGAGTATATAGGAGGCTTTGGGCACCGAGTAGAGCTTGGGTACCACTTATCAACAGCAGACGAACATAAAGACGGAGAGAGTAAACCAGATGTTGGAGGACTCACTACGGATGTGCATATTGGATTTTAGAGGCTCTTGCGAGGATTATTTGCCGCTACTGGAGTTCACCTATAATAACGGCTATCAAGCGAGTATTTGGATGACACTATTTGAGGCATTATATGGGAGACCCTGTAGATAACCTTCGTGTTAGTAGGATACTACAGATAGAATTATTCTTAGGCCGGACATAGTAAGGGAGATATCATAAAAGGTGGGCTTGATACATGGGTGGATGAAAACCACATAGGACGGGTAGAAATTTACGCTGACAAGAGATGCGTGGAGTTAGAGTTCGCAATCGACGACATGGTCTTTATGATGGTCTCACCTCTAAGGCACGTTTGATATTTGGTAGTTCGGGAAAGCTAGCATCGAGGTTTGTAGGACCTTATTCGATTATTGGTAGATTTGGAAAGTTAGCTTATAGAGTAGATCTTCCTGGGAAATTAGCAAGAGTACATGACGTTTTCTATGTGTCACACTTGCAAAAGTGTTTACATGATATAACTATCATGGCCGGGCCAAGTTAGCTAGAGAAGGTGGAAGTTGAGAGGGAGTCGCTTATTCACCGTGCACCCACTTGTATTCAGTACAAAACTACTCAATAAAGTGATCAAGCTTGTTAAGATTCAATAGGGAGATGATCTGGCAGAGAGTACATGGGAGCCCAATGAGAAGATTCGAGCTACTCACCCACAACTCTTTTCTAGTATATTTCCATTTCAATTGGATAAGCATAGATTACCCATGTGTTGAATTTATCTTGCTGTGCCCCTAAGGTAGAGACTATTGGATGTTAAGTGTGGTTGTGAACATGTCATTAGGACATGTTTTGGATGATGGATGCTGGTGGATGGATTTGCTATGTTGTTTTTTCTGCGCAGTTATTTAAGTAAATCCTCTAGTTAGCGCACACACTCACATCATAACTAATCATCACTTGGTCGATTTTATTTAGTTATGTGCATATGGTTACTGCATATGGATTGAATTGCCGTGTATATGTGTAGAATTGCAAGTACATTTACACAGGATGTTGCCTACATTTTGGCTACATGGTATAACCACGTGCATTAAAGGAGGTCGACTAGAACAAAAGACCACCTACTCTTTACATTAGCATAGGTTCATGTGCATTCCATGTTTGCATGTACATACTACATTAGAAATTTAACTCAAGACAATGATTGCCAGTGGATCAGGGATGAGTAGATGGTTGTAGTTATTGATTTCACACGTACGAGTTACATTTTTCCATCCTTTGAGATTTCGACGATCAAATCCTTTTACCAAAAAAATGTAACAACCCAAAAATTTAAGTAAAATTTTTAATAAAAGAATTAAATTTAAAAATAACAAGGACTAAAATGGAATATTCATAAACTTTCGAATTTGGCTACAGAACTTGCACCTTGCGTTCGTAATAATTTTCTAGACAATTTTCATATATAACACTTTGAAATTAGAGCTATTATATAGAAGTCATAAACATTATAAAATTTGAAAATGAAATTAATTAAATAAACAAGGATGGTAAGTAAAATATCCTTAAACAGATAGCTCTATCGATCGACACCCTTTTGGGGACTAGTCAACCCCTAGTGGTCGACCGCTCTCATATGTAGAGGTCAATCGGTTGATATGTCAGATCTAGAAATCTGAGCGGCCAACAACCCAGATTTAATGTAATATTTTTTTACTTGATGATGAAGTAAGTAGTTTACATACAAGTTGTAAACAAGTATTCTCCTTGGGTTAATCGACGGTTAGTATTAATCCAAATCTTCTATAATACACAACTAATCTAAATCCTAATTCATTTATTTTATCTATGTATTGAAACTCTACCAATTCTATATAAATTCTTCAAAGAAATAAGAATAAAATAATGGAAACTAAGTAGATCAAATCAAGTAAACAACTAAAAAACCGGGGGAAGGGGAGGGAAGGAGGATTTACAGACGGAATTCAAAAGAAAACTTGGATTTGAGGTAAGTGGGTGTATTTTAATAAGATGGTTATATGTAGTTAAGTTTAATATGTATTATTTGGTCTAGGATGTTAGAAATTGAATTGTAAACATTATTTAAAATGGGAAATTTAATTGTTAGTATATGAATATGATCGCCTTTTTCGAACCTAGATCTGCAAACCCAAATCTGCAAGTTTATAAAGTATTGACATAACCCATGTGTAATGGTAACCCTAGAATAAACTATTTCGCTACAAAATTGCCTAGACCTGTAAATTGAATTTGATATTAATAAGTTTGGTTAATTGTAACTAGCTTACCATATGATAATAAATTTAGGAACGACGACATAATTAGCAAAAGCGAATTAAACTGATAATCAAAAACCCTAATCAACGATTTCCGGTCGACCACACAATTTGCAATGGTTGACAATAAGTGGTCGGCCGCCCCAGTATATTACGGTCTACTGGTTAGCATTCCAAACGCACAATCTGAACCTCGACATGATGATCAGAATATAAATAAATTTAGTCACTAATGCGCGCGTGTGTGTATGGATATTAAGGTGCAGAAGGTAGTTCCCTATAACGCGACACTTGGACATTGCAGAGCTGGGTAAATGCTCTTTACCCAAGAGGGGTCGATATTCAACTAGGGGTGATTCTATCGCAAATGCCACTCTGATGAGGTTCTATAGTGGACGTGTAGCACTAACCATGCTTAGTGAAGTATGTGGGTCCGACACAATATAAGTTCCTTGGTATTCACGAATTCTGATGCGACTTAATATTGTGTTGTCATTGGATCCCGACATGTGCAATAAGAGACCATTATGATACCTTTGAGAGAGGAACACAGATGTAGACGATGAGATACTTTGGCGACTCAGCTTTACGGGCTTCCCCTCAATGTGTAACAGGGGTACCAGTAGTCGCAGCAGTGGGAAACTTAGTTCTATAGTAGAAATTGTATTATGACCCTATGTTGGAAAAGTTCCAAGAATTATCAATCGGTCAATTATCTACAGGTTCTATCAGTTGTTCGACCCTAAGCATGAGCCTACATGAGTAATTAATGTAGGTGTGTATTGAGATAAACGCCTTAAGTAAAGAAATCTATTAATTCATGGACACTAGTAGAACACCCTATGTCACATAGAGTATTATTAAAGTCAACTGCATGTGATTGCCATATATTATTAATTTTCTCATTCACTGGACTTTTTTCTGACCCACACCGTTCCTCTCTTTTCCCGATGACATGAGGGTAGGGAAGCAGGTGATAGGCACGTGATTAGTACATGGAGAGGCGAGCTCATCATTGGAGTTTCTTTTTATTCTATATTACTTTCCATGTAGCTATCTGTCTTGTTCAGTACTTGGTATTTTATTGGACCATGTATCGTACTTCCATGTACTTTGGATTTGACCACGTACTATTTTTTTAAGACTGTGTTTTGAGGTATTTTCTGGGATGGTTATTTACTATATTGGTATGTTGCCTTCCATTGTAAGATATGAAAGTGTAGAATGTCTTAGATCATATGTGTATATCATTTGTCTCTGCAATATTTTAAAAACACCGACAACTTATGCTTCTTGACATAGATGCGAGTCTATAAGTCACCCTAGACTTTGGATCGGTTTGTTGGGCGATTAGTACCGACCAATATCGATTGGTACTGATGAATTTGAATTTTTTTGGAAAACATGCATCTTGACTCGCTCCTCATGCTGGAACTTCATATCTGTAGATGTTTGTTCGTTCAAACCTGATATGGCAATTTTCATGTTGGAATTTGTCTTTAAATAGCAAGCCTTCATTTAACTGGAAAGAGACTTTTAGATCTTCTTCTTCTTTCATATAAGAAATTGAGAAAAACCATAATCTATCTATTATAACTTGAAATTGACCGTAAATTGAGTAATCCAAAGAGGATTAATCTAGTAAAGATAACTAAATGGAAGGCTGAAGATTTTGTCGAACCACTACAAAATGATTGTTTTTTCTTTTTCTTTCTTTGATTTTCTATTTTTTAATTCATTTTGGAACAATATTAGGATGTTTGGTCTTTTTTGGCGCAAAATTTGTTGGCGCTTCCATTGAGAAGGACTTGAGATCGAATTGGTTGGAGATGAATGGATCTGCTACAAGGAAAACCATTTCTGGAGGATGCCAACCAAAGTAAATGGGTAGCCAGGAGATGTCCTTTAGTTTGTATCCACCTTCTATTTATGTGACTAGAGAGGAGATGGATGGAATGATGACAAATATGGAAGCAAGATTGTTAGCTCGATAAGAGGAGATATTGAATGGCTTTCTTTAACGGATCGAGTAGCAAAGAGCAGCCGGAGTAGTTAGAAATCAAGACTAGAGAACATTGAAAAACAAAGTAGATGTATAAGGAAATTAAATAGAAAAAAAAAATTAAATTTGGTCCTCAGAATCCTCAACCAGTCGATTTCGACAATACAGGACCGATCGATATTGACCGATCAAGAACGATCGATACCGGCCGATCAAGACCAATTGGTACCGACCGATCAAGATCGATTGGTACTGGGTGATCCAGACTTATTGATACCGGATGATATAAACCAATTAGTACCGAATGATCCAGACCGATCGGTATCGGCCGATCTGGACAGGGGGCAAAGTAGTATTAGATGCCGAGCAAGGTAGAGCGCCTCTAAAAGATGATTTCGAGCCTGCAAACTAGGATAAGAATGTGAACTTAGAGCATCATGGAAGAGAACTAGAAGATCCCCGTTCAAATGGGGGCCATGAGGAAGCTTTGAACCAAAGGCATTTGAAGCCACGAAGATTTCAACCTTGTCAAGATAATCATATAACAGAGATAATGTAACAGGTGTTTCGAGGTTGGGCTTGGGATCAAAGTTTGGAAAAAAATCCCTTCAGTCCAACATTCGATACACAAGGAATCCACCCGACATCAAGTTACCTACCTTAGAACCGCATGATGGAAGGACCGACACATAGTCCACTTGATGAGATACATCCAATACATGGAAGGGCTAGAAACTTCAATGGAGGTGATGGCATGGTGTTTCCTGCCGTTTTCATCGACTGGCTGCCATATGGTTTAATCAACTAGATAATTAGTCCATCAGCACATGAACTAAGTTAGTGGAAAGACTTACGAGCCAGTTCATATCGTTCGACCAAGAAATCTGATGCACTTTCAAATGTGAAGTAGATAGAGAATGAGATTTTACGAAGTTATTTGACTAAATTTAATGCAGCAACCGCTATAATTCGGAAACTAAAATCGTCAATCATCCTTTTAGTGGTAGTTGCTGGAGTTGCTAATAATAAAGTTTAAGAAGGCCTTGGAAAGGGACCCGCTACGGATCTGGTAGATTTTTATTATTAGGACGAGAGATATTTGCATTAAGAAGATGTGAAAACTGAGAATGGCAAAGTTATTGCTGTAGAGGATGGGGGAACATCCAAGAAAGGACCTAAGAATGATATGGGAAAGCAAAAGGATGATGGTGGCTTTGGAGCTTCAAAGACACCAAAAAGGGAATTCAAGTTTTCCTCTTATACTTTCTTGACTTGTGACAAGTGCGGATTAAGGATCTTAAGGCTAAGGATAAACACTAGAGAGGGGGGGGGGGGATGAATAGTGTTTTAGAGAATTGTTTTATCCTTTTGAGTTTTTGTTAATTTGAACACAAATGTATGCAATATTCAGACACAGATATGATCACAGAATCAAACATAGATGCAAATATAAAGTAAAAGAAGTAAAGGAAAGAACACACCGGATTTTATACTGGTTCGGAGTTACCCTACATCCAGTCCCGCAAACAAGTACGAATTTCCTTTCAAAAACAATCTTTACAGTTACACCCTCGATTTCAAGGCAACGAGGTACACCCTCCAAATTCACAATCCTCTAGGTAGAGATACTTGATTTCCCGGGCAACAAGTTCATCCAATTGATTTCCAAGGCTACAATCACACCTTATCTCGCTTGATTGATTTCCAAGGCCACAATCACACCTCTTCTCGTTTAATTGATTACAAAGAAGCGTATAACTCTGAATAGCACTGAGGATCTTGTTGAGATAGTGATAGAAAATCAAACCAGAGATAATCTAGTTAGATTCAATATTGATTTCGACAGAGTAATGGTAGGAATATGTATAAGAAATGTGGAAGAAGAGGAGTGAAAACCAGAAAATATGTATATAAATTCGTTGAAAACATCCCCTATTTATAGAAGAACAACAACCATGTCCATTCGTGAAGCGATATGACGAATAGACACTTCTTTTGAAATTTAAATTTTGAAACCAACTGACACTATGTCGACATGGGTAGGTTGAGTATGTCGACATGGGTAGGTTGAGCATGTCGACATCCTAAAGGAATTTTTGGTGATTTGTTTTTCCTTGAAAATAACTTCTATTTTATATTAAACTATTTTAAACCCTTTTAAATATACTTGTCAATAGTTAAAATACATAAGTAAATATATAGAATAATATATACAAAATTCTACTATGATTTTATATTTAAATCTAAGTATAAATATTTAAAAATTAAATATATTATTATTAAAGATAGTTAAAACTACGGATAATTTGATTTTGAAATTAAAGATTATTTTGAGGCTAAAAGTATTTGAAATCAGGATAGATGTTTTTGATGCTTTTAAAAGGAAGGTTTTGAAAACTAGATATAACTTTGTAAAAATCATTTTGAATAAAAATTAGCGGATACAAAACAATATTCCACTAGATTTTTCATAGGTTCCATCCTACTTAGGGTTCCATCCCTTTAACAGGCACGAAGTGGATTCCATTCCACGAATAAATTGGATTTTAAGATGCCAGTGCTTTTCTAGGAGTTTTAACAAAATTTCTAATTAAATTAAAAGAAAAATTACTTGAACTCTTGATAATCTTGATACCCATGAGTCTTCAATCTTGATATCTTGAATCTCTATGCTGTGAAGTTTTCATTCTTGGTACCTGCATGGTTAAATCCTGCATATACATATATATCTAAACTTTTACTATTAGTATTTATATTTTATAATCTATTTTAAGGTTGTTGTCACCAAAACTATCATCTCAAGGACTAAGAATCTCCCCCTTTTGATGATGACAACCTTTTTATAGAATATTACTTCTATCCTAGTAACTCCCCCTTAATCTATGCCTAACCACCCTATTTTATATTTCTCCCCTTTGTCATCAACAAAAACTAACTCCAAATATATCAACAAAAACTATATCACTCCCCCTAAATCTAGTACCCTATGACATGTGATTATAATGATAGTGCTATCACAAATAATCAACATTTAGATCTAAAACTAGAACTTAGTCCTAAACTACTAACTATCTTAACTAAGTATCCATACATATAAGAACATAAATTATTCATTAATTATATTGTTGTATTTACATTTTTGTGGGAAACGTAAGAAAGAACATACACTAAAAGGAAAAAGAGAAAAGAAACTAATGAGTGTCTTTGAAAATGGGAGATCTATGAATCGAACAGTTTGGATAGTAGAAACAGAAATTTCCACGTTGTTCGACAAGATTTCCATCTTTGTCAAAGCACACTTCTTCAATGCAAACAACTTTGTCGTCATCTTCCGCATGCACTTCTTCCATGTAGATTTCTTCTTCTTCTTCTTCTTCGCTGGCTTCTTGTATTTGATCTTTTGAAGAGTCTTCGTCAATCAAGATTGGGTTAGCATGATTGTCCATTAGAAATTTTTGTAAATTCCTAAGGATTTTGCCTTGCCTCTCTTGTTCCTTGGCCATTCGAAGTTGCAGTACTTGGATTTCAGTCATTAACTGAAGTGCATCCTTCAGAGAATCTTCCATTTTCGTCACACGAGCGAGAGTTGTACGTTGAAATGGACCAGAAGTGGGAGAATGAAACGAAAAGGTAGAATTTTTGTTTGATTTGGAAGAGGAGGCCATTGATTATTTGATTTCAGAGGATAGAACAGAGAGATAACAGAAATAATGAATAAAATTTCGAAAATGAGAAGAATATATAACCAAATATTTTGAATTTTGGTGGGAAAAAAAATTTAAAAATAAAAAAACGTTGTATGTCGACATGGGTTGGGGGAGTATGTCGACATGGTCCTTTAAATTTTTATTAGTTGATCTATTTTGATTTAATTTTTTTAATTATATTTTATATTTTAGTTATTGAACAAATACCCAATTCTCTTCTTAATATTGTAAATGTAGATTCATTTAATGGTTTTGTTAATATATCAGCAATTTGATTCTCGGAATTAATATAATCTAGAGTAATTACTTCCTTATTTATATTTTCTCTAAGAAAACGATGTCTTATATCAATATGTTTAGTATGAACATGTTGAGTAGTATTTTTAGATAAATTTATCGCACTAGTATTGTCGCAATAAGTTGGTGATTTTAAGAAATTTAAACCATAATCTTTTAAAGTTTGTTGTATATATATTACTTGAGAACAAGCCAAAGCAGCAGAAATATATTCTGATTCAGTTGTTGATAAAGAAACTGTGTTTTTCTTTTTACTAAACCAGGAAATCAAAGAATGCTCCAAAAAGTGACAAGTTCCACTTGTACTTTTTCGGTCTGATTTACAACCAGCATAATCAGCATCACAGTAAGATATTAAGTCAAAAGAATCATTTTTAGGGTAAAATAAGCCATAGTCAGAAGTGCGTTTAACATATCTTATGATACATTTTACGGCTTTTAAGTGGGTTTCTTTGGGTTGGGATTGATATCTTGCACACTGAAAAACACTATGCATGATATCAGGTCTACTAGCAATAATATAGAGTAGTAATCCAATCATTCCTCTGTATAACTTTTGATTTACATCTTTCGAGAGATCTTTACTAAGATACTCATTGGTTGCCATGGGAGTGGATTTTCCACTCGTAGTAGTCAAACCAAATTTATTAATTAGGTCTTTAGCATATTTTTCTTGACTAATAAAGATACCATTGTTTGATTGTTTTATTTGTAATCCTAAAAAGAAGTTTAATTCATCCATATGACTCATCTCAAACTCTTTTGTCATTATTTCAGAAAATTCTTTATTTATTTCAAAGTTAGTTGATCCAAAATTGATATCATCTACATAAATTTGTACTATTTGAACATCATTATTATTTCTTTTAATAAAAAGAGTATTATCTACTTTACCAATTTCAAAATTTGATTGTAATAAGTAAGATCTTAGTTTATCATACCAGGCTCTAGGAGCTTGTTTTAGACCATATAAAGCTTTCTTAAGTTTGTAAACATGATTTGGTAATTTTTCATTTTCAAAAAGTGGTGGTTGTTCAACATATACTTCCTCTTTTACAAACCCATTTAAAAAGGCACTTTTAACATCCATTTGAAATAGTTTGAAATTATTATGATTTGCGAAAGCAAGTAGAATCCTAATGTCTTCTAATCTTGCTACATGAGCAAAGGTTTCATCAAAATCTATTCTTTCTTCTTGACAAAAATCTTCAGCAACTAATCGGGCTTTATTTCTAACTACGTCTCCTTATTCATTCATTTTATTTTTATAAACCCAACTAGTTCCAATTATAGTTTTATTCTCAGGTCTAGGAACAAGTTCCCAAACATAATTTCTAGTGAATTAATTTAATTCTTCTTGCATAGCCAAAATCTATGAATCATCAATTGATGCTTCTTTTGGATTCTTGGGTCCAATATTGATATAAAAGCTTCATTACTCATTTGACTTAGTTGATTTCTAGTTTTAACAACAGATTGCATATCTCCTAGTATATTTTCAATAGGGTGATCTTTTAAAAGTTTAGTCCTTTTATTAGGATGATTAATTTCATTATAAGTTTTAGTAGGCTCTTGATTTTGAGTGATTAAATCCACTTCATCATTTGTAACTTCAAATTTTTTGAGATTTTCATCGAACGAAACATGCATTGTTCGATATTGTTAGTTCTTAAATTAAATACTCTGTATGCTTTACTTTTATTAGAATATCCGATAAAGATACCTTTGTCGGATTTAGGATCAAATTTATCTAAGTTATCTTTGATACTTAAAATAAAACATTTACTACAAAAAATTCTAAAATAAGATACTTTAGGTTTTTTTTCTATGAAGAAGTTCATAAGATGTCTTATCAGTTAAAGGTCTAATTAAAATTCTATTTAAAATATAATAGGCAGTAGCAACTGCTTCTGCCCAAAAATACTTTAGTAATTTACTATCTGAAAGCATGGTTCTCGCACACTCTTGAATCATCCTATTTTTACGTTCTACTGCTCCGTTTTGTTGTGGAGTTCTTGGAAATTAAAAATTGTGAGTTATTCCCTTTTTATTGCAGAATTCCT
This sequence comes from Allium cepa, assembly GCA_030765085.1. Lineage (NCBI taxonomy): Eukaryota > Viridiplantae > Streptophyta > Magnoliopsida > Asparagales > Amaryllidaceae > Allium > Allium cepa. The sequence continues at coordinate 189,057,072 of CM060929.1, read as the reverse complement.
CAAACTTTTCATTTTCAAATTCACCACCGTGATCACTACGAATGGTTATAATTTTTAGAGAAAGTTGATTTTGAATCCTTTTTGTAAAGTTCTTAAAACATTCAAAAGTATCACTTTTATGTTTCAAAAATATTGTCCATGTAAATCTAGAATAATCATCTACAATTACAAAAACATATTTACAATGATTTATTGATAGAATTTGGGATGGACCCAATAAATCAAGGTGAAGTAATTCAAGAGGTTTTGAAGTTGAAATCATATCTTTTAATTTAAAATAACTTTTCCTAAGTTTTCCTAATTGACATGTATCACATGGACTATCTACTTTAAAATTCATTTTAGGGAGACCTCTTACTAGATCATGTTTTGACAGTCTAGATAAGAGTTTGAAATTCAAATGCCCAAATCTCTTATGCCAAATCCAAGGATCACTTGTATTTGCCAAAAGACACGAGTTATCATTTGAAACTTTCATACTAAGAATATAAATATTCTTTTTCCTAATTCCCTCAAATATTATGGTTGAATTATTATCTTCATTATGACACTTATCTTTTTCAAATTTAATTTTATATCCTTTATCGCAGAGTCGACTTATACCTAGCATATTATGTTTCATATTCTTAACTAGCAAAACATTAGTAATAATAGGAGTTTCGGAGTTACCGACTTTGTCGATGCCAATCACATATCCTTTTGAGTTGTCTCCAAACTTAACCAGTCCTCCGTCTTTGTATATTATATCGTTCAACATTTCTGGATTGCCAGTCATGTGTCTAGAGCATCCACTATCGAGTATCCATTTGTTCTTTTTGATCTGCATAATTTATCTGGTTTGTGGATTGATTCCTCAATTCCCATAAAGCATGTTTCCTGCACATCAAACAATTTTGGTAGATAACTTGAATTTGAACATTGATTATATGCAGACTCATGAGATAATGACGATCTGAATATTTCTAAACTAGTATTAACAAACATAGCCATTTAAAAAATTTTCAAAAATCAGATTATGAAACTTTGAAAACCTTGCTCTGATACCAAATGTGAGAAATGCGGATTAAGGATCTTAAGGCTAAGGATAAACACTAGAGGGGGGGTGAATAGTGTTTTAGAGAATTTTTTTATCTTTTTGAGTTTTCGTAATGTATGCAATATTCAGACACATATATGATCACAAAATCAAACACAGATGCAAATATAAAGTAAAAAAAGTAAAGGAAAGAACACACCGGATTTTATACTGGTTCGAAGTTACCCTACATCTAGTCCCGCACACAAGTACAGATTTCCTTTCAAAAACAATCTTTACAATTACACCCTCGATTTCAAGGCAACGAGGTACACCCTCCAGATTCACAATCCTCTGGGTAGAGATACTTGATTTCCCGGGCAACAAGTTCACCCAATTGATTTCCAAGGCTACAATAACACCTTATCTCGCTTGATTGATTTCCAAGGCCACAATCACACCTTTTCTCGTTTAATTGACTACAAAGAAGCCTATAACTCTGAGTAGCGTTGAGGATCTTGTTGAGATAGTGATAGAGAATCAAACCATAGATAATCTAGTTAGATTTAATGTTGATTTTGGCAGAGTAATGGTAGGAATATGTATAAGAAATGTGGAAGAAGAAGAGGAGTGAAAAACCAGAAAATTTGTATATAAATCCGTTGAAAACATCCCCTATTTATAGAAGAACAACAACCATATTCATTCATAAAGAGATATGACGAATATACACTTCTTTTGAAATTTAATTTTTGAAACCAACTGACACTATGTCGACATGGGTAGGTTGAGAATGTCGACGTCCCAAAGGAATTTTTGGTGATATGTTTTTCTTTGAAAATAACTTCTATTTTATATTAAAACTATTTTAAACTTTTTTAAATGTACTTATCTATAGTTAAAATGCATAAGTAAATATATAGAATAATATATACAAAATTCTACTATAATTTTATATTTAAATCTAAGTATAAATATTTAAAAATTAAATATATTATTATTAAAGATAGTTAAAACTACGGATAATTTGATTTTGAAATTAAAGATTATTTTGAGGCTAAAAGTATTTGAAATCAGGATAGATGTTTTTGATGCTTTTAAAAGGAAGGTTTTGAAAACATTTTGAAAACTAGATATAACTTTGTAAAAATCATTTTGAATAAAAATTAGCGGATACAAAACAATGTTCCACTACATTTTTTGTAGGTTCCATCCTACTTAGGGTTCCGTCCCTTTAACAGGCCCGAAGTGATTCCATTCCACGAATAAATTGGATTTTAAGATGCCAGTGCTTTTCTAGGAGTTTTAACAAAATTTCTAATTAAATTAAAAGAAAATTTACTTGAACTCTTGATAATCTTGATACTCATGAGTCTTCAATCTTGATATCTTGAATCTCTATGCTGTACAGTCTTCTTTCTTGGTACCTGCATGGCTAAATGCAGCATATACATATATATCTAAACTTTTATTGTTAGTATTTATATTTTATAATCTATTCTAAGGTTTTTCTCATAAAAACCATCATCTCAAGGACTAACATGACTGAAACCTCAAAGAGGATTTATCTTGATACTAGGAGGTAGATTCCCTATGGGAAAGCTGCTAAGAAAGAACCCATAGAATAGGAGGGAAAGTCTGGAAGGTACTATTTACTCCATGATCTAGATGGATGTAAGATGAATGAATGTAGAAACTTGAGGGATTTGATAGAAGAGCAGGTTCAGAATAACCTATGGCAATAGTATGTGAGAAATCAGATAATAGTAGTGCAAATTGAAGTGGTGCAGTAGGAGCAATTACCAAATGTAACAGATATACCCGGTCGCTGTTGAGGATCTGGGCTAGGCGTGGTTATCACGTGATTGTGTTGGATTGGATAAGTTTTATTTTTCCATTTGATTTTGAGTTCACTTTATATAAAATATAAAGGTTCATTATCGGGCTACTTACACATGTGTGCGACCTCGATCGGCCTCAAAGGCATGCCCTAAGTTAAAGCCTGAGAGTAAACCTTGTTTGAATTATTTTCTTAGATAACTACTTGATGAATTTTTATTTGAACTCTCTGAATGGTTGATTGATTGATATTTATATATTAAATCATTTAAACATGATATTGGCTTCGATATTGCTGCGGGACACTAATGAAACTTTATTATCCCTTACGTTTGATAAATATACTAATATATTATAGTCCTCCTGATCGTAGAGACTGGAAGGCGAACCATGAAATATAGGTCCCCTCATCGGAGAGTGAGTGGATGAGCCTATAGAAGATAACTAGTCCTCTCACCGAGAGTGAGTGAATGTGCTAAATATAGATTTACAATCTGAAGAAATCAAATTTTGACTTCAAGATATGAACACCATCAGTTTGACATGATTTGATTATGATTATTGAATGATTGATGAAATTATTGCCTTGATCTGGTTGAACTTACTCGTAATGTAATGCTACGAGATACTTGATGATTTACAAGTAGTGCTCCGAACAAGAACAACGACCACTATGATTTATATTGCATGACATATGATGTATTTATTATAGTTAATCCCGAGAGAATGTGGGATGATGTTAACTTATGATTGACATTTAGGGAAGGATTTGAGTCCTTAGCCATTATGGGCCTAGAACGACCTATGATCTATAGGCGGGTTTAAGGGAATTGCAGTCTGGTAGATAGCTAGAGAACACCGATGACAATTTGCTAGTAAAGTTACCTTGGCAGTGACTTAAATTGCAGAAAATGGATATAAAGAACAAAGAAAAATGACTAAGTATTTGAAGAAATCAAAATGGTGGTTACCGACCGATATGGGTTGATAACGAGCGATCTTGGAAAAGTAGGAAGCCACTGAGCTATAATGTGGCTTCATGCTTAGATATAAAGAAAGAGGCAAAAAATACATAGTGAGATCGGTCAGTATTAACTGATTATGGTCGATACCGATCGGTCGGTACTGGGAGATTTAGGATTACTTAAATCACATGTCAAGGAGCTTGGGGACTTCAAGCCATGAAGAAAAACTTGAAGGTTGGACTATAAAATTAAATCGATACATATTGGTTTGACAATTTAGGAAACATGCATCTTGACTTACCTTCGTGCTAGAACTTCACATCTGAAGATATTTGATCGTTTAAACCTAATATGCCTATTTTCATGCTGGGATCTTTCTATAAATAGGAAGACTTCATCAACTCGAAAATGACTTTTGGATCTTCTTGTTCTTTCACATAAGACTTTGGGCAATGCCGAGATCTAGCTATTGTAACTCGAAATGGATTATAAATTGAGTATTTTGGAGAGAATTGATCATTAAAGATAACTAAGCGAACTTAGGTCGGATATTTTGCTAAACCATTATAAATAGACCGTTTTTGTTATATCTTTGATTTCTTTCATTGTGATAGCCCTAAATTTTTAGACATTCGTTAATTAGTAATTAACAAGATTAAATTTATTAAAAAAAAGAAAAAATATATTAACTAGATTTAAAAGTTGTATTCTGAATAAAATAATATATATTGTAAGTATAATATGATATTTGAACAAGGAATAATAAAAGTTTTAAAAATTTACATATCTTTGAGAAATTAATAAGAAAACATATATTTGCTTAAAATTGATTTGTAAATATATATATGTGGGATTCAATAAAAGATTTAGAATACTTTTCCTTCTAATATTGGAAATAAAACATAGTTTGTATATATGCACATTTATAAACATAAAACATATTAATAAAAATTAAGACAAACTATATATTAATACTAAAATATAGGTAATTAAGAAAAAAAATTATTATTATTATGAAAATTTGAACACTTGTAGACATAAGAATGCTTATTAATAGCATCTGTAAGTAAAGAAATGTATATAAGCTAACAAGTGTCAACCTCCATTATTTTTATTAATAATAAATTATAAAATAAACATTTGAGAAACCAGCTTACAGATTTTCTCCTCTTTATTTTCAAAAACTGAAAACCCAAAGCAGCTTAGAAAAAAAAAATATTAAATCCAAATGTTATCTAACTTTTGCATTACAAACCTGAAGCTAAGCAATGTCAGTAAAGCAAATCAAATTAACTTCAGATTCAAAATACAAGCTGCTGTTTCAAGTTCAATTCAAACAAGGATTTAAATCAGATGAATTCAAATTCAAAACAACAATAGATCAGAGCAAAGCAAGGACTTCCAGTTTTCTAAAAAAAAGAAAAAGAGAAAGAGATTCCAGGCATCATCACCTTCAGTTTTCAAAAGTGGATCCAGGACCCCTGTTGCATGAATTAAGGTGAGTTATCTTATACTAGAATATAGTTTGAATCTGGTGCATGTGATAGATTATATGTATATGATAAAATATATATGCATGCATAATTCTTTTCTGAAATTATGATATTATCTGCCCTGTGTATATATAAGAATGTATAGGCCTGTGTTTAAATCTTGCCTCTGCCATAATCAGAGCCTTAAAATTCAAACAAAAATTCTATCTTCCATTAGAAACCAATTTGGACTTTGATTTCTGAGTAGAAAATGTTTTAAACTAAGGTAACATCATTATAAAATGATTTCGAATTTAAATAATTGGGAATTTATCTCTAAAACAAAAGTTACAGTGCAACTCTGAAATTGGAGCAAAATAAAACATCTTGATTTTAGGTTTGGAATTCACAATCAGGTTGGTAGCTGTAAATCATGAATTTAAATATAGATTTCGCAATTTTTAGAAGTGTAATTTTGGGAAAATCTGGAATTGACTTATTTTGGGAATATCGACGATTTCTATCGGTCGGCGACGTGTGGAGGTTTGATTTTTTGTTGTCAGAGGAAGCTTGTTGATGGGTGATCTCTGTAAAATTGGAGAGGTGATATTTCTATGGCTATAGTGATCAGGCCATGGTGAAATGGGGTTTGGTGTCCGGTTTGTGTTGAGGTAGATGCTGAGCTTTGTTCGATGACGTGGGCATATCGGAATGGTTCGCGTGGGATAGGAAGTAAGGGAGGTTCATGACGAGGGTATTGGCGAAGTTTGAAGCCGGTCAGTGATCGGTGATGACCGATCGAAGTGGAGAAAGGAGATCTGAGTATTTTCTTATGTCGCTGAAAGATTGAATTTTTGATTAAATAGTTGCTGCGTGGAATTGAGAGGTCAGGGAGCCTATGAAGCTCAGAGGTGATGAACAGGGATAGTCGGTGACAAGATCATCGATCAGAAGAGGGTGTACATGTGCACCATATCCTGGTGTGCACAGTGGGAAGATGAAGTGATGAAGTACGGTATTGGTTTAGGAATTTTATTGTCAGGATCAGGTTCTTGTGCGAAGTAGGACTCGGAGTTTGTGGGGTTTGTCTCGAGTAAGCACTCGAGTGATTTGAGGATGTATTTGTTCCAGTTTTTATACAAATTTAAACAAGATCTTGAAAGTAAAGAAGATGTGGATTTCTCGGGTAAAATCTCGAGCAATTGGTGGGTTGAAACCGAACTACAATTTATGAAACAGTTTCTAAAGTTATATGGAAACAAGCTTTCAGATTTTAAAGTAAATACTATCCCTTTGTATGATAATATCTTAAATATTGGTTTAAGAAATTGTATGATATTCTACTTAAATATTTTAAAGTAGAATCTTATGTTTATTTTAAACTTAAGTTAAATATGGAATCAAGTAGGTAATTGGAGGAGTTTATGTTTTATAATATAATGATAAGTGATTTTAGGATTTATTAGAAATTAATTAAGATTTAACTTTAAAGTTGATAAAGGTCTTGGGTAATAAATGATTAATTAGAGATTAATTATTCATAATTAAGGATAAATTAATGTAAGTAATTAGTGACTAATTACTTTAATAATAATTACTTAATGTAAAGTATGATTTTGTCAAGGGTTGATTTGATTAATTAAGAAAGGATAATTAACCAATAGAAAATTACTTAATGAAAGTAATTAATGACTAACTGCTTGGTGTAATTAATTAAAGGGACTAATGACTCAATGTAATAAATTAAATGATTAGTTTAAGTTAATTAATTTATTTAATTAATTTAAATAATCATTTAATGTCGGGATTGAGTATCATTACTTAATGAGATTTATTAAGTGAAATTACTAGTGAAGTAATTAGAAATAATGATTACAAGGTGGAATTAATTGAAGATTGAAAGTAGTTTAGATTAATTATCTGGTATAATTAATGTGAGGAATAATTACTTAGTGTAATTAATTTAAGAATTGATTTATAAGAGTTATGGGAAATTAATTAAGTGATGTAATAAATTAAGAGTAATTAATTATAGAATGAGGTTAGTCAAGGTGATTAATAACTAAAATTAATTAAAGATTAAGTATAATTACCTGAGGTAAATAATGAGGTGTAACTCTTTAGTGAAGTGATGAATAAATAATTACTGGATGTAATTAATTAAAATAAATTACTTGATGGGAAGTAATAAAAGGATGATCACTTGGTAAAAGGAATTAAGTGATAATTTCTCAATGAAATTAAAGGATTAATTCATATATAATTAATCAAGGAGTTGGTTTAATTGATGGAGAACTTGGGACGTTAATTTCTGATTGTGATAATCAATGGTTGATTAATGAATGTAATTTAGTTAAGGATAATGTCTAATTGAAGGTTAAGAGTGATTAACCAGTGAAAGAAATTAGAGGATCATGAATTGATATAATTTATGGAAGTGATCAATCTTGCTAAGAATAATTAAAATTATGATAAGTGCTTTGGGTTGGATAATATCTCGGATATGAATTGCTTTGAGATATGATGGACAGTGATAATGTGATTATCTATCAATGATAATTTGCTGTGTATAAGTGACATCCGGTAATTAAAGTTGAGTTATATTTAATTGAATAGCTTAGGACTAGATGACATTGAGATCGAAGAGACCAGATTCGGGTATTAGTAAATACCCGAAACCACTTCGTCTTGTAATATATGTTCAGATTTGATATGTGAAATCTATTTACTGTAATGGAACGACTTAAGTAAATTGGACCATTTAAATCTAAGTTTGGCACTTAGAAATTGATATGTGAAATAAGTAATGTTTATAACAGCTTGTGAAGTTGTAAATTGGTATAAGTTACCCCGGGTTTATATAAGTTTTATGCTTTTGTATTCCTTGTTAGATGGGTTTACTCACGCTGGTTTCCAGCCTGACCCAGGTGTTACTTTGATGTAATGCTCGGGTCAGACCGAGTATTACAGATTTTCAGGTAAGGACGTTCTGGAGCTCAGGAGGCGAGCTGGATGGCAGGGACTTATGGAGAGTCTCCACTATGATATTGTATATATCTGAGGCATGTTAAATTGTATCTATCCAATGTTGAATAAAATTGTTGTAACTCTGATATATCGATGTAAATTGATAGATACAGTTTTTTTTTGGGTATAACTATTATTGATATGATATTTTATCCGCTGCGAATGTGAGTTTGTGTGTTTCTTTTCTGTCCTTCTTCCATCTCTTTCTTTTTCCTCTAACTATCTGGGATTTTCGGGATCGAAAATTCCGGGTCGTTATATTTGGTATCAGAGCTGAAGGTTAAGCGAGAACCTTGGCTCTGGTAGGATTACTCATTAAGCATAGGGTAAGTGGTACCCTAGAATGAGTTGAGTGTATATATATATGAGAGTGCGTACTTGTTATTTTCTTATATAAAGGTTTTTAAATGATTTCAAAAGTAAATGAATCTTATATAAGAAATAAATTGTCTATTATATTAATGAAATTGGTTGTAGCATTAATTAAATTAAAAGTAATAGTAAGAATTAAGAAGTAATATAATACAACCAAATTGAAATTAAATAAGCATAAGTTTGAAATGGATTCAAACTTATATTAAAATCTTAAAGTTAAGAAAGAATTTCAAAATAAGATGAATCGGAATTGGTTTCAAACTAGGAAATTGAATGGTTATTGTGTTTAATAATGGAATGATTGTTTTAAACAATAAGTGTTTTAAGGAAATAACCATTTGATGAGAATAACTTGTCAATTAGAAAGGATGGAAATTGAAGTGGATTTAAAATTTGAAGTTTTGAATTCTAAATTTAAACATTTGAATTGATTTCAAAATGTTAAAGGAGATAATATTATTCAAACTATTTTGAATATGATCTTATTTTAAAATAAGAGATGTTATTTAATATATTCAAATGAAAGGGTCCTATTTCAAACAAGGGTTGTTTGAAATTATTTGTTTAAATTAAAAACCAAAGGTGGTTTAAAAATTTAAATATAACTTGGTATGTAAAAGAAGTTAATATGTATACATATGGATATACATAATATCAAAGGTGATTGTAAATAAACTCTAAATGTTGAGTTTTGAATGTGGAATAAGATGTGATAACCGAAGTGCTAAGTTTTTGAACTTAATAAGTGGGAAGATTATTTATAAGAAGTTCAAAATTTGAAAAGGAAGTTCAAATTGGGTAAGGTTGACTGGATTAAGTGAATTGAGTTTAACTTGGAAAAAAAAAGTTAAATAAGTTCGAATGATCAACATGAATTGGGAGTTTGTGTGATCTCAAAATGGGTTTGAGATCTGGAAATTGGAAATTGATGGTTGCTTTAAGATGAATTGGATGATATCATCCTATTGTTATTAATAATCTTTAAATTGTGAATTGGATTTGTTTGAATAAATGAGAAGTGAAGTGTGGTAATATATCCATTATAGAGATAATTTAAATGGAATTTTGAGAATTGACTCGAAATTAAATTGTTTAAAAGCTTTTAATAAAGGTTAACTTGATTTAAAGGGTTAAACCAACCTTAGTGAATTTAACTCGAATTTATATAATTTGAGATGGTTTAAATTTGGAATTTGATTTGAATTAATTGAAATGGTGATTGAAGATGTATGAGTATAAGATTTAAATGGAAAATTTAAATTGGATTAATTTGTAACGATTTGAAATTGAAGTGGATTCAATTTGAAATTAGTCCAAATTTATTGGAATAATTTGGAATTATAATTAATGTTAAATGGTTTTAAATTAAAATGGAATTTGAATTGAATTTGGGAGGAAATCAAGAATAATTCAACTTGATTTGGAAATGGAATTTGAAATTGGGATTAATTCAAACTGGAGTTGAAATGGATTGGAATCGAAGTGGGTTCAATTGAATGGATATTAGTCCAAAGTGATTAGAATAACTTGGGATTGTAATTAAAGTTGAATATGTTTAAAATCAAATGGAATTTGATTTAAATTTGAAAAGGAATTGAGAATTAATTCAACTTGAAATGGAAATAAATCAAGTCCAATGGAAATTGAAGTTATTGGAGTTAAGTCAATTTAAATGGAAGTGGAATTTAAATTGAATTAATTGGGAATAGAGATTGGAAATTGTAAAGTTTTGACTCTGGACTATTTTTAATATAAATTATTTTAATATTAACCTATTTTCCAAACTATTCATTATATAAACAACCTTTCTTTTTAAAAGCCAAACTATCTTGTACTTGTTTTACAATTATTTTTGAAACTGTTTAACAATTTTCTAACTATTTTATAAACTAATTACTATTTTCAACTACTAATTACTATTTTATAGCTATTTTGCAAATATTTAAAATTTCTATGACTATTTAACCATTTTCCAATTATTTTACAATTACTGGACTATTTTACAGCTATTTTACAAACTAGTAATTATTTTTCAACTACTTATCTATTTCTTTAACTTTTCAAGTTATTTTCTAAATTTAAACTGAACAGAGTTCAAACTGTTATTGGTTGAATACGCAATCGAGGTAAGAATAGGGTGATAATCCAAATGGATTGAAGTAATTGTGAGTAGGAGAATGAAAATCAAAGTGAATGTGAATAAAAATGAAATTAATTTGGCTAATAACCAATAAAGATAAATACATAGGGTGTACGTATGTTATTCTATTCGCATAGTGATTGGATCCAGATTCGAGCACAAAATTTCGAGATAGTTATATCGATACGAGTGGGATTTTTCACTCGATTTTCGACGGCGAACCTGGATATGGATTGTTGATTGGTTCTGGATATTCTCCATCATAGTTAGGCAATGCAAGGAGAATGACGGTTTCTGATCAAGAAACCAGATCTGTGTCTGCACTAGGTAGTCGGGTGGACGATACTAGTTCGGAAGTGAAATTGTGTGATCGAGTGAGCGATCAGATTGGTATGGCGTACGAATGATATGTGTACATTATACGGATTTGAATGAAATTGATATTGAAAGGGATAATCAAATTGAATATTTGATTTTGGACAAATAAAGTTATATATCTTGGTTATATAAGATAAAACTTCCCTTGATGAATCTTTTGCCAAAAGAAACGGGTTTTTGAAAATATTTGAAGTATAAAAGGATTTTATACAAGTTTAAAATGATCCAAAGATTTTTATCAAGGATTTTATATATATCTATATATATAAAGGATAATATGAGGATTTTGGAAAGAGGTTTTGGGAACCTATGGATTTGGAAAGGTTTTTGATTTTGGGTAAAATCAATATTGAATTTGGAATGCCTAGTTTGAGAATTATCGATTTTGGAATAATCGATTTTGAGTAAAGGAGCTTTGTAGGAGATCATACTAGGTGTATGATTTAAAAATACTATATATGTATAGTATAAATGTTTTGATGATGCCTCTGGGGAAAAAGGCGCTTCCTTGGAATGGACTTCTCAGGAGTACCACCGGGTGGTGCTGCCTTGAGCCCCAAGGGGGGTTCTAAAGTTGATCCTGTGAGGAGTCCGGACAAACTAGTTCCTGGGGATTATTGGGTAGCAAAAGTCGAGGGCGCTGATGCCTACAGGGGCATTTGGGTTATGCTGTGACGACTGTGTAACTCGATGTCACTGCGATCTACTATGGGGACCATAGCGAAAATCGTGTGGAGGATGAGTGTCAACGGTCTACACTTGATTTTGTCGGGAAGGCAATGCAATATCGGTAGACTGCGATCTATGGTCAAGTGGACTAGAGAAGTTTCATTCTCTTGGCAGCGAAATTCGAGGGCGCTGATGCCTACAGTTATATGGGTTTTTGCTGTGATAGCTACGTAACCCCAGTTGTAGCTGCGATCTGTAGCGGGTTCTATGGTGTAATCGAGGGGCGCGGAGGCCTACAGTTACCTATGGATTTTGTCGGGATGACAACGTAACCATCGGGTTAACTGCGACCATGGATGGGGGTGATGATTTCCAGAGCATTCTCACCAAAGATATTTCCTCTATTTTCAAAAACTGTTTTCTATATTTTCAATAAAATTATTTTCCCAAGTATTTTCAGTGGGTGTTGAAAATGGGTCTGCTAAGTACTTGTAGATTTTCAGTCCTATGCCTGATCAACGTATGACCAAATTTCTACGAGAACAAGGATGGACTGGTTGAAAAATCGAGTTATAAAATGATATTTTCTATAAAGACTATTTTGAAAATATTATATAGATTTTTAAATGTTTTAAAATGATCAAAGAATATTTTAACTGGTTTTAAAATATTTAATAAATTCTGGTTTTGTTCTTTTCGAGGACGAAAAGATTCAAAGGGGGGAAGAATGTGATAGCCCTAAATTTTTAGACATCCGTTAATTGGTAATTAACAAGATTAAATTTATTAAAAAAAGAAAAAATATATTAATTAGATTTAAAAGTTGTATTCTGAATAAAATAATATATATTGTAAGTGTAATATGATATTTGAACAAGGAATAATAAAAGTTTTAAAAATTTACATATCTTTGAGAAATTAATAAGAAAACATATATTTGCTTAAAATTGATTTGTAAATATATATATATATATATATATATGTGGAATTTAATAAAAGATTTAGAATACTTTTCCTTCTAATATTGGAAATATAACATAGTTTGTATATATGCACATTTATAAACATAAAACATATAAATAAAAATTAAGACAAACTATATATTATTACTAAAATATAGGTAATTAAGAAAAATGTTTATTATTATTGTGAAAATTTGAACACTTGTAGACATAAGAATGCTTATTAATAACATTTAAAGAAATGTATATAAGCTAACAAGTGTCAACCTCCATTATTTTTATTAATATTAAATTATAAAATAAACATTTGAGAAACCAACTTACAAATTTTCTCCTCTTTATTTTCAAAAACTGAAAACCCAAAGCAGCTTAGAATTTTTTTATTAAATCCAAATGTTATCTAACTTTTGCATTACAAACCTGAAGCTAAGCAAGGTCAGTAAAGCAAATCAAATTAACTTCAGATTCAAAATACAAGCTGCTGTTTCAAGTTCAATTCAAACAAGGATTTAAATCAGATGAATTCAAATTAAAAACAACAATAGATCAGAGCAAAGCAAGGACTTCCAGGTTTCTAAAAAAAAAAGAAGAGAAAGAGATCCCAGGCATCATCACCTTCAGTTTTCAAAAGTGGATCCAGGACCCCTGTTGCATGAATTAAGGTGAGTAATCTTATACTAGAATATAGTTTGAATCTGGTGCATGTGATAGATTATATGTATATGATAAAATATATATGCATGCATAATTCTTTTCTGAAATTATGATATTATCTGCCCTGTGTATATATAAGAATGTATAGGACAGTGTTTAAATCTTGCCTTTGTCATAATCAGAGCCTTAAAATTCAAACAAAATTCCTATCTTCCATTAGAAATCAATTTGGACTTTGATTTCTGAGTAGAAAATGTTTTAAAATAAGGTAACATCATTATAAAATGATTTCGAATTTAAATAATTGGGAATTTATCTCTAAAACAAAAGTTACAGTGCAACTCTGAAATTGGAGTAAAATCAAACATCTTGATTTTTGGTTTGGAATTCACAATCAGGTTGGTAGCTGTAAATCATGAATTTAAATATAGATTTCGCGATTTTTAGAAGTGTAATTTTGGGAAAATCTGGAATTGACTTATTTTGGGAATATCGACGATTTCTATCGGTCGGCGACGTGTGGAGGTTTGATTTTTTATTGTCAGAGGAAGCTTGTTGATGGATGATCTCTGTAAAATTGGAGAGGTGATTTTTCTATGGCTATGGTGATCAGGCCATGGTGAAATGGGGTTTGGTGTCCGGTTTGCGTTGAGGTAGATGCCGAGCTTTGTTCGATGACGTGGGCATATCGGAATGGATCGCGTGGGATAGGAAGTAAGGGAGGTTCATGATGAGGGTATTGGCGAAGTTTGAAGCCGGTCAGTGATCGGTGATGACCGATCGAAGTGGAGGAAGGAGATTTGAGTATTTTCTTATGTCGCTGAAAGATTGAATTTTTGATTAAATAGTTGCTGCGTGGAATTGAGTGGTCAGGGAGCCTATGAAGCTAGGAGGTGATGAACAGGGATGGTCGGTGACAAGATCGTCGATCAGAAGAGGGTGTACATGTGCACCGTATCCTGGTGTGCACAGTGGGAAGATGAAGTGATGAAGTACAGTATTGGTTTGGGAATTTTATTGTCAGGATCAGGTTCTTGGGCGAAGTAGGACTCGGAGTTTGTGGGGTTTGTCTCGAGTAAGCACTCAAGTGATTTGAGGATGTATTTGTTCCAGTTTTTATACAAATTTAAACAAGATCTTGAAAGTAAAGAAGATGTGGATTTCTCGGGTAAAATCTCGAGCAATTGGCGGGTTGAAACCGAAGTACAATTTATGAAACAATTTCTAAAGTTATATGGAAACAAGCTTTCAGATTTTAAAGTAAATACTATCCCTTTGTATGATAATATCTTAAATATTGGTTTAAGAAATTGTATGATATTCTAATTAAATATTTTAAAGTAGAATCTTAAGTTTATTTTAAACTTAAGTTAAATATGGAATCAAGTAGGTAATTGGAGGATTTTATGTTTTATAATATAATGATAAGTGATTTTAGGATTTATTAAAAATTAATTAAGATTTAACTTTAAAGTTGATAAAGGTCTTGGGTAATAAATGATTAATTAGAGATTAATTATTCATAATTAAGGATAAATTAATGTATTAATTATTCATAATTAAGGATAAATTAATGTAAGTAATTAGTGACTAATTACTTTAATAATAATTACTTAATGTAAAGTATGATTTTGTCAAGGGTTGATTTGATTAATTAAGAAAGGATAATTAACCAATAGAAAATTACTTACTGAAAGTAATTAATGATTAACTGCTTGGTGTAATTAATTAAAGGGACTAATGACTCAATGTAATAAATTAAATGATTAGTTTAAGTTAATTAATTTATTTAATTAATTTAAATAATAATTTAATGTCGGGATTGAGTATCATTACTTAATGAGATCTATTAAGTGAAATTACTAGTGAAGTAATTAGAAATAATGATTAAAAGATGGAATTAATTGAAGATTGAAAGTAGTTTTAGATTAATTATCTGGTATAATTAATGTGATGAATAATTACTTAGTGTAATTAATTTAAGAATTGACTTATAAGAGTTATGGGAAGTTAATTAAGTGATGTAATAAATTAAGAGTAATTAATTATAGAATGAGGTTAGTCAAGTTGATTAATAACTAAAATTAATTAAAGATTAAGTATAATTACCTGAGGTAAATAATGAGGTGTAACTCTTTAGTGAAGTGATGAATAAATAATTACTGGATGTAATTAATTAAAATAAATTACTTGATGGGAAGTAATAAAAGGATGATCACTTGGTAAAAGGAATTAAGTGATAAATTCTCAGTGAAATTAAAGGATTAATTCATATATAATTAATCAAGGTGTTGGTTTAATTGATGGAGAACTTGGGACGTTAATTTCTTATTGTGATAATAAATGGTTGATTAATGAATGTAATTTAGTTAAGGATAATGTCTAATTGAAGGTTAAGAGTGATTAACCAGTGAAAGAAATTAGAGGATCATGAATTGATATAATTTATGGAAGTGATCAATCTTGCTAAGAATAATTAAAATTATGATAAGTGCTTTGGGTTGGATAATATCTCGGATATGAATTGCTTTGAGATATGATGGACAGTGATAATGTGATTATCTATCAATGATAATTTGCTGTGTATAAGTGACATCCGGTAATTAAAGTTGAGTTATATTTAATTGAATAGCTTAGGACTAGATGACATTGAGATCGAAGAGACCGGAGTCGGGTATTAGTAAACACCCGAAACCACTTCGTCTTGTAATATATGTTCAGATTTGATATGTGAAATCTATTTACTGTAATGGAATGACTTAAGTAAATTGGACCATTTAAATCTAAGTTTGGAACTTAGAAATTGATATGTGAAATAAGTAATGTTTATTACAGCTTGTGAAGTTGTAAATTGGTATAAGTTACCCCGGGTTTATATAAGTTTTATGCTTTTGTATTCCTTGTTAGATGGGTTTACTAACGCTGGTTTCCAGCCTGACCCGGGTGTTACTTTGATTTAATGCTCGGGTCAGACCGAGTATTACAAATTTTCAGGTAAGGACGTTCTGGAGCTCAGGAGGCGAGCTGGATGGCAGGGACGTATGGAGAGTCTCCACTATGATATTGTATATATCTGAGGCATGTTAAATTGTATCTATCCAATGTTGAATAAAATTGTTGTAACTCTAATATATCGATGTAAATTGATAGATACAGTTTTTTTTGGTATAACTATTATTGATATGATATTTTATCCGCTGCGAATGTGAGTTGTGTGTTTCTTTTCTGTCCTTCTTCTATCTCTTTCTTTTTTTCTCTAACTATTTGGGATTTTCGGGATCGAAAATTCCGGGTCATTACATTCATTTTTCATTTGTTTAATTTATTTCTGATTGATATTGTGGTGTATGCCCATTTTTGGCACAAATAATATGGATATATCCATACGGGTGCTCTATTTACTAGTTGGCCTCCCTTACAAAGAGAATTTCTCAACACATCATTATGCGGTGAGAAATATTCCATACCATACCCAATTTTACTGAGTTAGCAGCCAAAATTATGGCTCCACATACTGCTATAGGTGGAGCAAGGATCCATTAGTAGCCTTCCAATCCACTATGTTAGGCTGGTTCCCACTATTCAAGCCTATGCGGGCAAGAACATGGTTGTAGCCTACATAATGGGCTAGACCAGCCTACTTCAATAAATAAAATTATATCCATAAAAAATTCGAAAAATGTTTTAAAATTTATATCTAAATGAAAATATACTAAATAAATTTTGAAATGAAATTGAAAATTGGAAGTCAATTTTCTTTAACAAAAAAATGCAAAAGGATGTTCAAATTATTCAAAGTTCTTTTAAATTAAATTGAAATATATTTTGAGAAACCAACTAATTATTCGGTTATTTTTATAAAGTTTTAATTTAAAAGTTTTTGAATTAAGTATGGTTAATGAGTAATTAAATAAATAAATTGGAAGTTAAAAATAAATTGTAAGTTTTGAATTAATAATTCATTACTAATTATTCTTTAAGTTTAGGAACTAATTTTATTAAATAATCATTATGCGATTATTGAAATTATCTATTTGAATTAAATTTAAAGGACATTGGAAAAATATGCTTTTATTTAAACATATAAATGAAATAATCTTTTAATTATTCAAATATGAAAAAATTAATGAAAAGTGTAAATTGATCAATTCCTTTTTTTTTATTATCCTTTACACAAAAATATGAATAATAATTGAAAATTATTTCTTAAATATTTCGCATAACCTTTATTATAAAATATGTAATAGACAATAGTATATATAAATATGAAATAAATCCAAATTCCATATATGTAAACAATATGTTCGTGTGATAGTTAATTTTGCCTATACTACGATATAATTATTTATATGCTTTTTTGACATTTATTCTATGGCATTCTATGTGATTTTTTATGTTGATTCTATGTTATTCTCACCCATTTTATTATAATCCCTATTTACTTTAATTATGGACATTACCTTATATAACATGGGATTAAGTTATACAACAAATATGGTGATTATATTGAGTGAGAATAATGATATAGACTCGTGTGTGATTCGAATTGCACCCTTGGGATCTTGTGAGATCCATTTGATTAGGATATTTCAACAAAAACTATTAAAATAAAGCCTAACATATATAATACTAAAGAAGGCCAATATCCGTCTTAGTTGGCCGACTATGTGATAGCGATACGGGTCTGTGGCAAGCTGCCTTATTACCATAGGTCAACATTCTTCTACTCATGCTTTATTCTAAAGAATTATGGGTGGTAACATTAGTTTAATTAATCGATGGATAGGTTAGTTGTGATGTCTTGTTGTGATTTGAGGTAGTAAAGAGACTATGTGAGGACGTTCACAAATTTTAATGATTATTTATCTCTTTTGTTACTCATCTTCCAGTACTGTTGTGTTATAGATATGGTTTTAATTTATTTCTTTGAAAAGTAAATTTGGACAATATATAAAGGATTAGGTATGGACATTTAGAGACCTACATGTGTTTTATCACTATTATAACTGTAATATCCCCTATTTGGAGGCTCAAAACTAACAGATACGGATGCTGCAGTCATCCATAGTTATTAATCCCCAGAGACCAAATACGACAAAATTAGATACATTGATATACAGAAACACAAGAATATGAAAAAAAATTAAGCAGCAAAACAAATTCCAAATTCCATTTCAAGATATTCCAAATTGATTACATAATCCCAATTCGTAGACCATGTTCATATAACAGATGATTATTACAAATACACAAAGAATGACATATGAAGATGTCTCCTTGGCAGATTAGAGTATATAGATGGGCAAGAAAACAATTTTCCTTTACAAATAAAACACATAGTGGAAATAAAAACACTCTAATAACAAGTTTGCCTCCTACATGTCCTTAGAAGCTTTATTTATCTAAAGATTACCTGGAAACCTTAACTCTCAACCTACTTAAAATCAATTGAGTACCCGAGAGTTTAAGGGGAAAACTAAAACTTCGAGTCAGCCATAAAGCCTGGTATGAATAATAATTTACCACCTCAAACTATTTAGATATCTAGTGATACTATGTCGCTTAGCGGAACGGATTTTACCCTCACTAGTATCCTAAAACATTTATAAAACTATATACCGTGCTCCTGCATCCACAGTAGTTAAAACATAGTATTTCAAAACATTATCATGATATGCAAAACACATAAATCAATTCTGCATTATTCATCCCCATTTATTTTGATTATCTGTCTCAATTATAGTTTCTAGGGTTACCATTAACCTGTTAAAATATTAAGGACTACCTGTCCAATTACTTAGTTTTCATGGGATCGCTAAGAACCTATTGGTAACTCCAATATCTAATTTCTTATCCTAGTTTGCATGGGATAATTAGGAACCTATTGGATGACTGCTAATATCTTAATCCAGATATAGTTTTCTTGATCTAACTATAAACCTACTGGCCTCTGCCAGTATCAAATGATAGTTTTCACGGGCTGACTATGAACCTATTGGCCCATGCTAATATCATATAGTTTTCATGGGCTTACTGCAAATCTATTGACCCCTGCCAATATCTTTAATTAAAAATTTAACATCTATTAAGTTATATTCACTACTGGGTCAACCTAACTGGTTATTCTTGCCTTTTCTCAAAATACAATTCCGAGTTAAAAACAATGTGAATAACATATCAAAATACTTATTTATGCCATGATTATTACTTTAAATTGAAATTAGGTTTATGTTTTGAAACCATAAAAATATCTCTTTCGAAACCTCTGGATAGCCTCCTTCGAAAGCAAAGACCTCTTTTCAAAACATTGTATACATACCTTTCGAAGCCCATAATAAACATTCTCTTTAGAAACCGTTACACCTTTCGACGGTATCAAATCATCTTTTTAAAATATAGAGCTTCGAAACAAATGAAAGTACCCCTTTCGAAAGCATTGTGTTTACTTCTTTAAAAACATCATTTGGGTCAAAATGGTTATATACGAAATATCTCTTTCGAAACGAACTAAAATAAATTTAAGGAAAAACTGATGGTGTCGGAGCCATCTAGTCAAAAGAAAAAGACTTTAAAAATAAAATTTTTGAAGGTCTGAGTCGAAACCCCTTTTTGACTCCATCTCCTTTGAAACCCCAACCCCTTTCGAAAGAAAGCAGGAAAAAGGCTTAGATTGAAATAGAAGTAACCCCTTCAACAACATATATGACTTCAATGCAGTCGAAAGAGGGATTAATGGCTTGGTTTTGACTGGGGCGAAATCTACCCTTTCAAAAGCAATTATTTAAAGAAAAAGGTACTCCTCAAAGCAAAACTTTAACAAAACATGATAACCTTCTTCGACAGCCAATTATAAAACCTTTTTGAAAGCCTAGCTTTCGACTGTGTCGAATGGTTTAGGTAAAACTAGGCATGACTTTAACTTATGAAAGCAAAGTAGGGTTTCGGCTCCATCCGAAGCTACCGTTTCGACACCAAGGCTTCCGCCCTCCTTCCAATCCGTAGCATACCATCTAAGTGATACCTTGTGTATTGTTCGACTATGGTGGTTTCAACCGTGTTGGTTTTGACCTCGACGAGGCAGAATCAAGGAGTCAAAAGGTGCTTACTAATAGGGGTGAAACACTTTTTTCTGGTTTAAAGGCTGAATTATAGCAACTTTTAGTAATCACTTTCTAACAACTTGCCTATTTGTAAACTATTGATTGGTTTTCATAAAAACATTTCAAATACTTTACCTTTATAACTACCGCATTTATATCTCATTAAAAACCATTAAAATGCAACGTTTTAGCTTTTCCATATAGTAAAACTAATTATTTCAGAAAAGCGCTTCTTTCAAAATAATTTATTTTCCTTAGTAAATCAATTAGGAAAAATCCTCAAAAATCATAGAAATTCAATTTCATCATGTAATCAAACATATTAAAATTTCAGACCCAGTTTCTTCCTAAAATTCTTGAAATAGATTTTAAACCCAATTATATCTTATTCTTCATTAAAATTTATAATAAAACTCCCATAGCTTGGAAAATTCTAATAATTAAAAATCATCTTCAAAATCATGTTTTACTTAACATAAAAAAGTTTCATGGCAATCTGAAATCATATACTCTTGGTTTTATACTAAAACCATACAAATTCGTGTGCTTATAAATTAAAATAAATCATCATAATATAACTCAAGCATATCATCATCCATTTTATCATAAGAACGAAATTAAATCATAATCTGAAACCATATAATCATAGAATATAATAGAGATGGTAGAAGATTATTATTCACCTTAAACTTGATAAGGAATTTGAGATTTATTGTTGATTAATCCTCCCTAGCTTTTGATCTATAACTTTTGATTAAAATTCCTATTCCCCATTGTTAATGGCCGACTCTATTAAGGTTCTTGCATTTATTTTGAATTGAGAAATAAAAATGAACGTGAACGGACAAAATGAGAAGTTATAGCCATGTATAAATAATTGGCTAATTTATTAATATGCCCATATGTATTTTAATTAACCTTTAAACCAATTTAAATCCCATTTACTTTATTAATAAGCACAACCCTATAAATATAATTTAATCAAATCTCAATATTCTTATCATCATTATTCTACTTAATTTATCTAATTTAATTTCCTAAATAACGTCACAAAAATTTAGGGATATTACAACCCCCTTCCCCCTTAAAGAATTTCGTCCTCGAAATTCAGTAAGGACTAAATACTAAACATAACAATCATTTGTAACAACACCCAACATCCATACTAGTCTAACTGGCTATCAACTATCTATATAAATCTAACATAGACATACCCTCAAGGCAGATCAGGATAAGTATCTCTAATCCTATCCTCTGTCTCCCAAGTACAGTCCTTCTCATTGTCTCTCCATTGAACTTTCACCAACCTGATTGTCTTGTTCCTTAATCTTTTCTCATCTCTAGCTACTACCCGAACTGATTGTCTAACAAAAGTCAAATTAGGCTCTACCAATATGTCATCTAACCCTGTCGGAGGAATAGTAGTCTTTGGATCATGCACATACTCACGAAGATGAGATACATGAATTACATTATACACACATGCTAAACTGCTCAACAACTCTATTCTGTATGCAATCTTTCCAATCCTCTCTACAATCTGAAGTGGACCTACATATCTTGGGGCTAACTTCTATACTTTCCAAATCGTACCACACCCTTCATAGGTAATGCCCCAATGAAAACCTTATCTCCAATTAAGAATTCTAGGTCCTTACGCCTCTTATTTGCATAACTCTTTTATCTGGACTAAGCTTCCTTCATCCTTCCTTGGACTAACTCAATCTTTTCTGACGCCTCTCTAACAAAATCTAGACCTAAGACTAATCTATCTCCAACCTCCAACCAACATGCTGGTGATTTGCATAGTCTTCCCTACAAAGCTTAAAATGGCGCTATTCCTATACTAGTCTGGTAACTATTATTATAGAAAAAATCAACCAAATGTAAGTGATCCTCCAAAAGATCTACCAAAGTCTAATACGCAACCTGCCAATAAATCTTCGAGTATCTTATCGATTCTCTCTGTCTATCCATCTGTCCGGGGGAGATACGCAGTACTCATATTACGCTCGGTACCCATCACTTCCTGTAGACTCTTATTCACTAGTGAACAATGCACCTCTGTCATTGACTATACAACCAGGAACTCCATGCAGTCTAACTATGTTCTTCAAGAACAACTTAGCTAAAATAGGTGTCATTCTGGTTGACTTAAATGGAATGAAATGGGCACTCTTGATCAATCTGTCCACTATATCCTATATACTTTCATTACCTCTATTTGACGTTGGCAACCCATCTATAAAATCCTTGGATATCGAATCCCATTTCCAAACTGGAATCTCTAAAGGCCATAGTAACCAACTTGGTTTCTAATGTTCAGCTATCATTTGTTGATAATTTGCACACTGTCTAACCCACAAGACAACATCCTTCTTCACGCCTTCCTAAAAGAAGCTCCTCTTCACATCCTGATACATCTTGGTTCCTCTAGGATGAATTGTAAACATGGATCGGTGACATTCCAAACTTCTCTCCTCAAGTCCTCCACATTTGGAGCACACAACCGTCCTATCTTTCTTAGCCACCCTCTCTGGTCAAGGCTAAAATCCTTTAAATCATCAATCTCTATTCTAACCTAAAGTCTTCTAATCCACTTAGCTAATACTGGATCCAACCTCTGCTTGAAGCAAATTTCTCAATCAATACTGGTCGAACTTCTAAACAAGACAACCTGGTGGTACTCTGACTACAACCAGTAGTCGATCTAAACTGCACACCACAACTAGATAAAGCCTCTAAATCTTTCCACTCCGCCAACATAGCTAACATCACATTCTGTTGTTTCCTGCTAAGAGCATCGACCACCTTATTACCTTTACCTGGTGTATATTCTGTACCAAAATCATACGCAGCTAAAAACTCCAGCCAGCTCTACTGTCCCATATTCAACTCCTTCTGAGATAATAGATACCATAAAGAATTATGATCGGTATATAACTCAAATCTCTCCATTAAGAGTTAATGTCTCCAAATCTTCAATGCGAAGATCATAGCTGCCAACCACAAATCATGTGTAGGATATCCAACTTCATACGGTTTAAGCTTCCTAGATACATGGGAATTGACTTTACCACCATGCATCGACACCGCTCCTAATCCAGTCCTACATGCATCAGTATACACCACTAATCCTTGGTTCCCATTTGGAACTAGTAACACGGGTGCATTGGTCAAAAAATGCTTTGAATTAACGAATGCCTCCTCACATTTGTCGGACCAAACAAATCTCACTTCCTTCTTGGTTAGCTTACTTGAGAGTGCTGCTATCTGCGAGAAATTCTTAATAAATCTCCGATAGTAGCCTGCAAGTCCAAGAAAACTCCTTATCTCGGTCACTGTCTGTTGTCTCTTCCAATTATTCATAGCTTTGGTCTTATCTAAATCGATTGAAAATCCTTTCTCTAAAACCATGTGACCAAGAAACTTACCTCTTTCTTTCAGAAATGACACTTGGTAAACTTCGCATTTAGCTTATTCTGCCTCAGCTTCTCAAGCACCACGCCAAGGTGAACCTCATGCTCTCTTTCATCCTTAGAGTATATTAGAATATCATCTATAAACACTAGCACAAATCTATCTAATTATTCTTAGAAAACTCGATTCATCAAATCTACGAAGAAAGCAGGTGCATTCGTTAATCCAAATGGCATTACCAACCACTCAAATGAACTATACCTAGTTCAGAATGCAGTCAAAGGAATACTAACCTCCGCCACTCTTTACTTATGGAAACCTGTCGCCAAGTCCAATTAGGAAAACACTTTGGCTCCACTCAACTGATCAAATAGATCATCTATTCTTGGCAAAAGATACTTATTCTTAATTGTCCTTTCGTTTAACTTGTGATAGTCGATACACATTTTAATGACCCATCTGGTTTCTTCACGAACACCGTGGCCGCTCTCCAGGGCAAACTGCTTAGTCTAATAAAACTCCTTCCTTCTAGATCCACTAGCTACATCTTCATTTCCTTCATCTCAGTTGGTATCATCCTGCCAGGTGGTCTACTTACAGGTTCAGCTCCGGTCACAAGAACTATTCTAAACTCAACTAGTCTTTTCATAGGTAGTCCATCGACTGGCTCAAAGACATCTACAAACTCCCTTGCTACCCCGAACTCAACTGATTTCCTACCTCTATAGTATTAAGCATAGCACTAACACTCTGGTCAGTATTCTCTACTGAGAATATCATTCGTTATGACTATCAGGGTGTCTCAGTGATATTCCCCTATACTGGCAAAATATTCTAGCCTCATACTACTCAACCAATCCATACCCAAAATGATCTCGAAATCTACGAAATCAATAACCTACAAATTGCATGCAAACTTATGACCTAACAAATCAAGTTCTAACTGGTCACATCTTAGCCCTAGATTTGCATACCCTCCTATTGGATTCGCAACCCTTAAGGAAGTAACAAGGTAGTTGGGTTATAGACATAATCTATCAACCAAACACTGAGATACAAATGAATGTGATGCACCGGTATCAAAAAGTACTCTAACTGAGATACTCTGAATCAAAAGTGTACCTTCCATAGTAGTTCTCTTATCTTCTGTTGTAGGCCTGGCTGGTCCTATAACAAAAACTTTTCCTTTATCCTCTCTAACTGGCTTTGGGCACTGATACTTGTGATGCGCAATTTGATCATAGTTGAAACACTACACATTCTTCTTAAATGCGGCTTTCTTCTCATTTCCTGACCAACATTCATTAGCAAAGCAACCCTTTTTGTCACACTTATAACGAACTTCCTCAGCCTTTGACTTTTTAGTCTATCTCCCTTTTGGGATCCCATCTTTTTAAAGAACTTCATCTTCTTCCCCTAAGAACCCTGGGTTCCCACTAACTTCTCTTTAGCTAAATCAACAAGAAAATCCTTATGGCGAATGACCATCTCCACCACTACATTACAAGGATCACAGACATGTGTCATGGTTAATCTAGCAAGCTCGAGTCTCAGTCCCCGAATGAATTTCTCATTCCTTTTGATGCCAGTATCTATAATAGCATATCCATATCAAGACTTCTCTTCAAACTTAGTAGCATACTCGACTACTGACATCTCTCCTTGCACTAAATCCATAACCTTCCGCATAGGCTCGGACCTAGCAAATCGGACACAAACTTCTGCTCAACATCTTAAAATCATTTCAAGTTAGCTGCTTTTCCAGCACTTCGACAGTGATACTATTCCACCAATGTAGTGCTAACCCCTACAAATGTCTAGAAGCCAACCTTCTCTTTTATCCATCATTCAGACCCAAATCAGTAAATATACGCTTATAATGCAACAACCAATTCTGAACTTCCACGACACCCTCTATTCCTAAGAATGGCTTCCTACCCAAACTGGTGTAACCTCTACTCAGCAAAGCAATATTCCCAACTGGAACCACATGATTAGCTTCTCCCGCATTCCCAGCAATTCGAGCATCAGCTTCTGCTTGTATCAAACCTGTAAAGAACTGATACATCATCCCCATATCTACTGGTGGATTTCCAGACCTACGTTAGCTTCAGCATTTTGGGTACTAGAATTAGCCGGTCGACCCAGTTTCTCCTTGTAGTGGGTGTAGCATTTCCATTAGTTATGGTGCTTCCTCCACTAAGGTTTCCTCTTATATTTCCTGCTTTTGTATCTCCCTTCTCGTAAATCTACATACGAGCCTTAGTAAGATACAGAAGGACGACCTAAGAGAGTGGGGGATACATACTTACATATATATAACTATATATAGTAAATATAAGTACGTTACTATAGCGTTAACCCAAACCCCAATCTTATTATCTGATTCATTGGATTATGTTTGGAAAAATCTTTTAGGTTTAAGTTTCTTTTAAAATTTCATAAACCTATGCTCCGATACCAACTTGTAACATCCCTCTATTTGGAGATCCAAAACTAATGGCTACGGATGCTGTAGGCATCCATAGTTATTAATCCTCAGCAACCAAATATGGCGATATTAGATACATTAATACACGAAAACACAAGAATATGGGAAAAAATTAAACAGCAAAACAAATTCCACATTCCATTTCAAAATATTGCAAATTGATTACATAATCCCAATCCGCAGACTACGTTCAGATAACATATAATTATTATAAAATAGGTCAAGAGCGACATATGAAAATTCCCCTTGGTAGATCAAAGTATATAGTGGGCAAGAAAACAATTTGCCTTTTTAAACAAAACACGTAGAGAAAATAGAAATGCTCTAATAACAAGTTTTCCTCACGTCCTCGGAAGCTTTATTCGTTTAAAGATTACCTGGGAACCTTAACTCTCAACCTACTCAAAATCAATTGAGTACCCGAGAGTTTAAGGGGAAAACAAAAACTTCGAGTCAGAAATTAAGCCTGATATGAATAATAATTTTCCATCACAAACCATTTAGATATCTAATGAGACCATGCCACTCAGCGGAACATGTTTTCCCCTCACTAGTATCATAAAACGTTTATAAAACCATATACCACGCTCTTGCATCCACAATGGTTAAAACATAGTATTTCAAAACATTATGATGATATGCAAAACATATAAATCAATTTTGGATTATCCATCCCCATTAATTCTGACTATCTGTCTCAATTATAGTTTCTAGGGTTACTATTGACCTGTTAAAATATTAAGGACTATCTATCCAATTACTTAGTTTTCATGGGATCATTAAGAACCTATTGGTAAGTCAAATATCTTATTTCTTATCCTAGTTTTCATGGGATAACTAGGAACCTATTGGCTGACTGCCAATATCTTAATCCTGATATAGTTTTCATGGGCTAACTACAAACCTACTGGTCCCAACCTGTATCAAATCACAATTTTCATGGGCTGACTATGAATCTATTGGCCCTTGCAAATATCATACATTTTTCATGGGCTTACTACAAACATATTGGCCCCTGCCAATATCTTTAATTAAAAATTTAACATCTGTTAAATTATATTCACCACTGGACCAACCTAACTGGTTATTATGATTTTTCCTCAAAATACAGTTATGGGTTAAAAACAATGTGAATAACATATTAAAATCTTTATTTATGCTATGGTTATTACTTTAAATTGATATTGAGTTTATGTTTTGAAACCATAAAAACTTCTCTTTTGAAACCTATGGATAGCCTTCTTCGAAAACAAAGACCTCTTTTCAAAACATTGTATGCATACCATTCAACTCCTTTAATAAGCATTCTCTTTCGAAACCAGTTACACCTTTCGATGGTATCAAATCATCTTTTTAAAATATAGAGCTTTGAAACAAATGAAAGTACCCCCTTTCGAAAGCATTGGGTTTACTTCTTTAAAAACATCATTTGAGTCAAAATGGTAATATATAAAAGTATCTCTTTCGAAATCAACTAAAATAAATTTGGGGAAAAACCGATGGTGTCGGAGCCATCTAGTCAAAAGCAAAAGACTTTAACAATCAAAACTTTGAAGGTCTGAGTTGAAACCCCCTTTCAACCCCGTCTCCTTCGAAACCCCAACCCCTTTCAAAAGCAATTAGGAAAAAGGCTTAGGTTAAAATAAAAGTAACCCCTTTGACAACATAGATGACTTCAATGTAGTCGGAAGGGGGATTTGACTGGGATGAAACCTATCCTTTCGAAAGCAATTATTTGAAGAAAATGGCACTCCTTTGAAAGCAAACACTTTAACACAACATGAGAATCTTCTTCGATAGCTAATTATAAAACCTTTTCGAAAACTTTAGGTAAAACTTGGCAAGACTTTAACTTATGAAAACAAAGTTGGGTTTCAACTCCGTCAAAAGCTACCCTTTCAACCCCAAGGCTTCCGCCCTCCTTCCAATCTACTACGTACCATCTAAGTGATATCTTGTGTATTTGTTTTGACTATGATGGTTTCAACTATGTTGTTTTTTGACGGTGATGAGGCAGAATCAAAGGAGTTGAAAGGCACTTACTAATAGGGGCAAAACACCCTTTTCTAGTTTAAAGGTTTAATTATAGAAACTTCTAGTAATCACTTTCTAATAAGTTTCCTATTTGTAAACTATTGATTGGTTGCCATAAAAACTTTTCAAATACTTTAACTTTATATATTAAAAACCATTAAAATGCAGCATTTTAGCTTTTTCATATACTAAAACCAATTATTTCAAAAAAGTCATTTTTTCAAAATAATTTGCTAGTAAATCAACTAGGAAAAATCCCCAATAATCACAGAAATTCAATTTCATCATGTAATCAATGTTAAAATTTTAGACCCAATTTCTCCTTGAAATTCTCGCAAAAGATTTTAAACCTAATTATATCATGTTCTTCATTAAAATTTCCATGGCTTGGAAAATTCTAAAAATTAAAACCCATCTCCAAAATCATGTTTTACTTAACATAATTTTTTTCATGGTAGTCTGAAATCATATACTCTCGGTTTTGTTATAAAACCTTACAAATTCATGTGCTTATGAATTAAAACAAAACATCGTAATATAACTCAAGCATATGATCATCCATTTTATCACAAAACCGAATTTAGATCATAAATCCAAAACCATATAATCATAGAATAAAATAGAGAAGGTAGAAGATTATTATTCACCTTAAACTTGATAAGAAATTTGAGATTTGTTATTGATTAATCCTCCCTAGCTTTTGATCTTTAGCTTTTGATTAAAATTCCTCTTCTCCTTTGTTAATGTTCGGCTCTATTAGGGTTCTTGCATTTTTTTCGATTTGATAAATAAAAAAGAACGTGAATGGAAAAAATATGAAGTTATAGCCGTGTATAATTAATTGGCCAATTTAATAATATTCCCATATGTCATTTGATTAACCTTTGAACTAATTTAAAGCCCATTTACTTTGTTACGACCCTATAAATATAGTTTAATCAAATCTAAATCTCCTTATCATCGTTATTCTATTTAGTTTATCTAATTAAATTTCCTAAATAATGTCATAAAAATTTAGGGATGTTACAATAACTTAGAAAGATTTGGGTAGTATGACCGTGTGACAGCAACATTTTACCCTATTATAGTTATATTGGCACATTGTTGGATGATTGCATCATTCTAGGGCCAAATAAGAGCATACATTATTATAAACCATTATAACTCTGTATTTTAAAGGTCTAGCTTAAATTATGACTTTTTATTTACATGCTTTAAATTGATGCCATTTCTATTCTTTATGTTTATTAATAGTTCATATTACAACTAGAGCCACGTTTTTGAGTGGAATGACTATGATATTTATTAACCTATTATTATGTATTATAATATATTTTGGATAAAGATTTGCTCAAAACAGACTATTTCTGATCCACATGTTATATTCCCTACATTTAATGCTTAGATAGTCTCACGAGTAATACGAAGATCTATAGGTTTCGTTTATTTGTGCCTAGTAGTTAGATAAGGAGAAAGTTACCCTTGTATATTATTTTACTAGGCATGTTCTGCACTGCTATTGTAGAAACTTATGTATATGTAAATGTACAATGATATACTCTTTACAGAAGTGTTGGGCTTATCTCTTGTATATCTATCTAACCAAACACTTGTATCTTATTTAAGTGATGTATTATATTTATTAGCCGCGTACTTTGGAATGCATTTGTTATTATTAATTTTGCATTATTCTATTCTAGCAAGCTCTTTATGCTATTGTTTTGTGCTGAGGTGTGATACGTTTTGGTGAGTGATTTTTATGTATATTTAATGTATCCATGACCGAAGGGAATGCATACGATGAAGTGCTTGTCAAGTGTCCTATTCTTTGTGCTTTCAAATAGTTTCGTCTCTTTTTTATCATAGGTATAAGGGTTGGGCGTCACATATATATTAGAAAATAAAACCTAAAGCATAATTTATTTCAAACAAGATTCTTTTACTAGATATAAATTATATGATAAAGTACGTAATTGGCCCAAAGGCATATCCTTAACTCTAATGTTTCAGTTTACGCAATTTTCATATAAAAGAATTTTTTTCTAATAAGGATAATGATTCAAATTTGGATACAATCCAAGATTCTATCATGGAAACTGATTATGTACATAAAAATAATTCAATAGAGCCTAAAAGACGCAACTTATAGGATGTCTAATAGGAAATCTAATGCATCAAAAAGAGATTATGAGTTCTTTCATAATGAGAATGTGAATTGTTCATAATGACAGTCCCTTTAGTTTCCATTATACAATGGTGTGTATAGACTCAACCATTTGGCGTGTGTTAACCCAAAAAACGATCAACACCCTAAAGTATGAAGTGAAAGCACCAACCCTGTTAGAACAGAGCAAATACAATAGAAAATAATCGAAAATAAATGAGACACGGAGACTTTTTAGCAATTCGCTTGTTAACTGAGCCTACGCCCACTTTATAGCTTTGATTATTGGTTTGATCTTATTTGAATGAGACTATAAAGTGATTGAGAAAGAATTAGTCACAAGTACCGGGGCTGGACATGTTTTAAGTCCTAGAAGTGTCTATAGTTGCTGCCTTGGTGACTACGATATAGAGGAAAGAGTTGAAGAATAGATGGAGATCCCGCATAGTGGTGGAAAAATTTAGATCCTCTTTTGTTTCTCTATGGTTTATATTCATAAGGGTAGCAGTCATATTGGGCCAGAAGTCAAGTTAGAGCAAAGTCTGGACATCGGCCCAAAGGAGTGTGAGTAGTTGCAAGACCTCACGAATTAAACAAATATGTCAGTACCGACCTCTTCATGTCGGTGTCGACATGTGTGCTTAGCTCAAAACTTGTCGAACTCTTTTGCATGCTTCATGCTACTTGATTTTGAGTTTCCCCATGTTGTTTCCCTCGATCGTTGGTCATCTAAAACAAGTCGGTACCTACTTCTCTTCAAAACAGCTCATTATCAGCCTTTTTGTCCAAGAGGTTGGTGATGACTTTTCTCCTTAGCTCGAAATGACTTGTAATTTTTACAACACTCTTCTAATTCCATATAGAGGCGTCCCAAGAAGTCACAACATCTATGGAGTTAATATGAGAAGTTGGTACGTACATGAGAGGTCGGTACCGACATTTCTCCTTAATGTATTTTACATCTAGATTTCTTAAGCTCAATTCTCTAGCTATTTTAAGTGTGCCTCCATTCAAGTCATTCATATTCGTCTTGCTTGGGGTCGTCTAAAGGTTGGAGTGCTTGGAGTCCGACTTGAGAGTTTTGAATGTCCTACCCAAGTTGTACTTGATTATAATCCGAATTTTGTGTGTGTGTTTGACCCGAGTTCTGCTAAGTGACGATTGCTTAGACTCCGACCTGAGAGTTTTGTGAGTCAGACCTAAGAAATAACAAGTCAATACCTAGTTGTCACATATTTGTACCGACTTATGTTGCTTGAAGTTTGACTTGAGACTTTTGTGAGTCGTACCTAAGTAAAAACATAACTCGGGTTTTCCTTTATTTTTCCTAGGTTCTACTCAGGTACCATTCAGGTCCGACACCAAGTTGTAGATTGAAAATCTCAAGTTCTATTCATTTTTTGGTATTTCCTTTTCTTGCCTTTATACGATGATTCCAAAGTTTTGGAATCATTTTGTCCTTATTTTGACGTTCTAACTTCCTGTTGAAATCGACTTGATCAAAAACCCAGTTAATATTTGCCCCTCAGAGTATGCTTTTATTGGGTAC
This sequence comes from Allium cepa, assembly GCA_030765085.1. Classification (NCBI taxonomy): domain Eukaryota; kingdom Viridiplantae; phylum Streptophyta; class Magnoliopsida; order Asparagales; family Amaryllidaceae; genus Allium; species Allium cepa. Next base: position 189,024,818 of record CM060929.1, on the reverse strand, counting down.
AAAGTGTGCTTTGGATTGAGATAATTTCTATACCTATATTGCAAATTCTAGTAGATTTCTTAAGTGCCATCTCATGAAGTTGCTTTCGCTCGGTGAATTATACATTAATCGTTCGACTTAGTTTTTCAATTGAAATTCCATTCCTCTATGTTGGCGACGTAACTTGTCTAGTGGTGAAGTTGAGTTTTTCTTCGATTGAATGTACACCATTCCAAAGCCGAGTCTTGTTCTCCAGCTTCAACTATCTCTTTTCGAGAATTTAGCTAACTTCCCATCATCATTTGAATTCTATTGCGATAGTATATTCCAAAGTCAGATATAGTGGGTGATTCCATTGTATCGCTTTTCTCATTTTTGTACTTCCAGTAATCCTAAAAATTAAAACTTTCCATGTGGCTTCGGATAGCAACTTCGTTATTGATTTCTCATCGAAAATGGGTAAGTCCCAAAAGGATAATCTTAAAGTATGACACAAATCGTTTCTAGCTCGAGTGAGCTATCTACAAAGGATGGTCCATTCGTGATGTTCGGAAAACTGGACTCACTTTGCAAAGATAACACACTGCACATTCCCTGGTCTATGCTCGAAATCCGACTGGTCAACATATATTGACTTCCCTTGGATTTCAGGCACTGTTCATATGGTAAAATTATTCAAAGTAAAACATACCCGAGTTTTATTCTTTGGAATGATTTTTGGTTCATCCAGTCTTTTCTACGGTGAAGGAACTTCCACTCCTCTAGAAGCTGGATCCTTTGCAGCTTTGGCTTCTCATTTTCTTCCGGTTATACAGGACGATTGATTATGGCTGAATTGCAAGGCACAATTGCTCTTGTGGAGCTATTGCAAAATTTTCCTCCTCCTTTAAGTAAGTACATAGCCTTAAGAGCCTTGGACGAAGAGGGAGGAGCAAGCAGGGATTCCTTGAAGCATGTTTTCTTGTTGGCCTTCTTTTTAATTGGGCTTACATGGAAACAACTTCCGTTGTCTCCCAACTTTGTGCAGATAGACAGAATCCTGCCAATTTCTTTGGTTATGTTTCTTTATTCAGCCCTGCATACATTTGTTAAAGTGCCCTATTTGGCGAGACACAGGCATCATTTAATGTATCCATTCTTGTAGGTATTTGGTCGTGTTCCATTCGATCAACTATAAGTCGTGGATAACTCCATTTTCGCGCCGCTTCTAATTATCTCAAAAAGCAGCTGGAATATTCATTTCCTTATTGTATGATCTTTGCCAAGAAATGAATCTTATTTACCGAAGATTTGAAAAGCCTGACTATAGGCACCAGTAGTAGCTAAATGTTATGGGGAAAATTATTCAACAGCCCCTGTCTAATTGAGCTTCCCCAATCTGGGTCTTGGATCGGGAAAAAGTCCACAGTACTTGTCTTCAATTTTCCATGACTATCTTCACTTATCCTCTACCGAGCATGTCCTGCTTGGTCTCCAACGCTGTCATTGAATTTCGGTCGAGCATAGTTTCAATCTCCAAAAACTAGCGCATAAATTATTTGATTCCGATTATCCATCCTTGAAGTTTCCTATTTCTAAGGAACAATAAAATTCCTAAAGGCTGGTGATTACACCTTCTCGACATTGCCAATTTCCAAGAAATGGGACATTCCCTAGGTTATGGCTAAAATTCCAATCGTGCACCACTTTCTATCTCTAAAAACTGGCACATCAATGACTCAATTTAAAGCTTCTAAGAGACAAGAAGTTCCTCTCAATATCGAGAAATTTTGGCTCCATTTATCAGCTTTTCTTTTTTCACCACGATCATGGCAAACGGTTCCGATTTACCACCGTTAGTGGATTGCAAGGGTAGCATTTCATTCTATTCCTCGCTACCGGGTGCATCGATAATGCCGATTCCCCTTTCTTTGTGATTTCCAGAATCTAGTCTGGACAACAATCTCTATCTCTAGGACTAGTGGTTTAATTACTCAATTCTGAGCATTTCCTTTTCTTGCTGCTTCACCTCCTATGTTCACGTGCAATATATTTATTTGCCGCAACTCCGTGCATGTAAATAATACTCCTGCAGTCATTTCGTCATACTCTATTACTTAGCTCCATTCAAAACTGTGATGTAGCTTGGCTTAGACAATTCCATGGCCATTCCTGTTTAGGCTTGGTCGAGTTCATTTCGACTAAGTGTAGGTGTCTATGCCCTATCCATAGGGGTGATCACTCTGAATACTAAGTGAATACATTTTCAGTAGACTTGGTTTCTTAAGCAATATGTTTGATTGCCCCTAGCCTGATTTGCATGGTAGTTCCACTCCAGAAACTAGCGACTTTGCTATTTGATGCTTTGAGTTTTTAGTGCTGTCAATTCCTTGATCATGACTGAATTCTTCCAAGTTAACATCGTCACTAATGCCATTCTTGATGTATGTATCAAAAAGATGCATCATGGTCATCTTTCATCATAGTAAATTCTTCCAAGCCCGGTATTTAGATCTTGATCACGTATTAGTTTCTATCATCGAAAACTTACGCACCAATGACTCAACTATGTGGATTTCTCTTTGATGTTGTGAATCTTCAAGCAATGTTGAATTCCTGAATATTAAGACCTGCATTTCTCTAAGTGGTAATTTGCTGCTAGAATGCTCTATTTTGTGAAACAGAACTGTTATCTAACCAATTCCATAGTTATTCGTGTTTAGACTTAGCGATGTTCCCTTTTACATAGTATTTATGCACCTATCCCTGTTTACGGAACTAGCATTTTTTTTGAATGCCTGAATTGGGGTGTTTGTGCGAGATAGAAAATTATGGGGCAAATGATTTAATTTCCCCAGTCTGGCACTCCATCCTACTCTGGGATTAAGGAAGTCCTATGACTTAATTTTCGATTTTCCATGATTTTCCTACTTTTCCTTTGCCGTGCATGCCCTGCTTGAGTACTAACATCATCACGAAAGTCATGTTCATATACCAGTTCCTAACTCCGAGAATTCATGATATAATTTTCGACTTTCCATGATTTTCCCACTTGTCCTTTGCCGTGCATGCCTTTCTTAACTACTAACATTGTCATGGAAGTCATGCTCATATGTCAGTTCCTAACACCGAGAACCGAGGTTTTACTGCTTGGTTCCAAGAAACATTTTCTCGAGGTTGTCTATTTATGGGTTGCGTCAAAATATTTCTAAGTTGAACACTGGAAATTCATTTCTGCACTAGTTTATATCTCTAAAAACTAGTACACAGGCGATTCGGTCCTGGGGATTTCGCTCCAACATGGCCTTATCTTCGGGCAATAGCTGATTCCTGTAATAAATGGCCGAGTTATTCGATTGATCTATGAAAGGTTATGTCTTTCCATTGTCGCCAACCTCTGGGAAACAGTTATTTTCTGAAGATATTGGTAGTAACTCAGTTGATCACCAACTTCTATCTCTGTAATCTAGTGCATCGATGGTTTACTACCGTGGGTGTTTCTCGTCGACCCTATAGTTTGAAGTTTCTAGGCGTTCTCAAGGCAACACCAGTCCCAATTTTGCCGAGGCAACTCCAATACTTAGAAAATAGAAAGTTTCTCAACATTATCATGGTAACACCTATAATTAGGAAATGAGAGATTTTCTTGGCAGTAATGGGGCAACATTGGTACATAAGGAGTTGGGATCGATTTTCCCCATCGGCCTAGCGGTTTTGGGCCTTTTCGGCTTTGCGAGAGCAATGCCGGTTCTCAAAAGTAGGAATCAATTTCCGTTAATCCGACGGTTTGAGTCGATTTTCTCCATCGACTCGGCGGTGTTGTACTTCAACCTAGGGATAATTTACTCTTTAGAAACTAGAATATTGAGGATTGTATTGTAATATTCTTAGTGCTGTCATCTTCGGGTAATATTAAGGTCCTGTAAGTTGGGATCGAATCGTCCATCCGATCCTACAGAGTTGGGTAGATCCTTTCATATGAATGTGGCTGCTTTCTTGATATTGCTAACTCTGGGCTATGCCACATTCTAGAAGAATATGAGCCTCAGGCATTTCTATTACTTAGCTTTGTTTATCACCGTCAAGTGCTTTCTTTGGTGGTGTAGGGTTGTTGTCTTAACCAATTCCATGGTTATTCTTATTTTTGTAGGGTTGAATTTCCTTTTATCGATTTTTATTGCAACCCAACTTCCATTTTTTATAATTTGTTATTCCCAAGTGCCAAACTTTAGGCACTTAAAGAAACTTAGACATAATGGGGCGAGTCATTTTTTGCCCCCATTACGACCGCATTTTTCCCACCCTAATCATAGACCAAAAGTGTTCGATAACCCTTGTTTTGAATTTATGACAATTAACCTTGCTTATTCCAGGACATATGTATTCTATTGGATCGTTAGAATTGTTGTAGATATCTACTCTATTGTTGGTTTCAAACTTCAAGAATTGATGGTTTAGTTGTTCAATTTCGAGCATTTACTCCTTATTGTCGTCTGTCTTCAGACAATAGCTAGTTTTCTACAAGTAGGCATCGAAGTACCTGATCGATCTCTACATGATTGATTATCCCAAGCATGGGTAAAGTCCAGGCCATGATGAGCCTATGAAAGTTGGGGTTTATCCTTTTCGATGTTGCTGGTGTCCTAGTAGCATCAGATTCTTAAAAGACGAGTTATTTACTCTAGAAGTTGCCAGTCTTTAGGCTACATTGGATACTTGCTAGTTGGAGTTTGAAAACTTAGTCGAGCACTTGCTTCTATCTTCGAAAACTAGCACGTCGAGGGTTTGATTCTGAAAATGCCTTCCATCATCTCCCGTCTTTGGTAGATGGTAAGTTCTCCTTTTATTGCCTATCTCTGGGCAACGCCGAATTCTAAGGAGTTTGATTCTCTTACCGATATGACGGTCTGGACTTCTCGATGTTGCTGGGGTAACATCAGTGCTTAGAGGGATGGACCAATTTTCCTTTCAAATTTTTAGTACAAAGTTCTCCAAGAATTGCTAGGGAAACATCGGCACGTATGTAGTTTTGAGAGTTGTTCGGCATTCCCAGTGCTATCGGGACAACACTAGTACTTATGGAGTTGGGATCGATTTTCTCCATCGATCCTACGGTTTGGGGCTTATTCGAAAATTGAGAAGTAATTCCTCAGTCATGTGGCTAATTTGGTGGCACAGAAGAGTTTTTCTTATGAGAACACGGTTCAATCGGTTCAAGAAGCGATGTGCAGCTTATAGGAGCGACTGGAGTTTTTGCTTACAAGGATGCAGTTCCATTAGTTCAGGAAGCGATGTGCGGCTTATGGGTGCGTATGGGAGTTTTTGCTTACAAGATTGCAGTTCTATTGCTCTAGGAAGTGATGCATGGATTATGGGTGTGCACGTGGGTTTATGCTTACAAGGACGCAATTCCATTGGTCCAAGAAGCGATCTGCAGCTTATGGGTGTGCGCAAAGAGATTTTTTCATTCAAGGACGCGGTTCCATTGGTCCAGGAAGTGATGCACAACTTATGGGTGCACGCTAAGATATTTTTGTTTATAACGACGTGATTCCATCGGCCCGGGAAGCGATATAAAAATTATGGGTGCACGGGAAGGGATTTTGGCTTATAAGAATGCGGTTCCATCGATCCAGGAAGCGATGCACGATTTATAGTGCACGTGAAGAGATTTTTGCTTATAAGGACATGTTTCCATTGGTCCATGAAGTGATGCGCGACTTATTGTTACGCATGAAGAGATTTTTTGCTTACGAGGATGTAGTTCCATCGATCCAGGAAGCAATGTTCAGCTTATTGGAGGCACACGGGGAGTATTGCATGCTTGAGCACAATTTCATCGGTTCAAGCAGTGAGGGAGTGGTGCATACTGGAACTATGTTCCATCGATTCAAGCAGCGAGGGAGTGTTGAGCACTCGAAAGTAGTTTCAACAATTAACATAGCAGGGGAGTGGTGTGTACTTGAACACAGTTCCATCGATTCAAGCAGCAAGGCAGTGTAGCGTACTTGAACATAGTTCCATCAGTTTGAGCAGCGGGAGAATAAAGCGTACTTGAACATAGTTCCATCGGTTCAAGAAGCAAGAAAATGGAGCGTACTTGAACATAGTTTCATCAGTTAAAGAAGTGAGAGAATGGAGCATACTTAAACATAGTTTCGTCGGTTCAAGCGGCGAGAGAATGGAGCATACTTGAACACAGTTCCATCAGTTAAAGCAGCGTGACGATGAGGCATACTTGAATTCAGTTCCATCGGTTCAAGTAGTGAGAGAATGGAGCATACTTAAACATAGTTCTATCGGTTTAATAAGCAGAGAATGTACTTGAACACAATTCCATCGATTCGAGCAGGGATAGAATGGAGTGTACCTGAATACTTAAACACGGTTCCATCGGTTAGTGAGATTTATTAATAGATGAAAGGAAAGGTAAGTCCCGAGTGATTTGACGTTGCACTGGCGTTTCGGGGACAACAACAATACTTTAAGAAATAGGATGTTTCCTAATGTTGTCGGAGAAATATTATTGTTTGGAAGCAGAGAACTCCTCTTACCGTTACTGGGGCAACATGATACATAGTAATATAGAAAGTTTTCCGACGTCACCCAAGCAACACCAAGACTTTAATGGAATACAAAGTTTCTTGATGTCACTAGAGCAACATCGAGGCTTTAGGAAAGAGTAAGTTTCCCAATGTTGCCGGAGCAACACTGAGGCTTTTGAGGAAATTATGGGCCTATTTAGTGGTTCTTTAGGTCCTTATGACATGCTAGATAAAGAAATTGCATCCTTGGAACATGTAGAAGGGAGCCTGAACTGCCCTAAAAACCTCTTGGCCAATTCATCAAAGTGGAAATGGATTTCGGTAGAAGTTAAGTAAACCGCATGGAAGCGGCTTCTTCCAATAAGATTGGGAAACAACTACGGCGAACGACATCCATAGCTCTAGCTCCATCCATGTGCCATTCATATTTAAACAAATGTTTAATAGGATATATTGTGCAGTTATATGACAACATAATTGGCAAGAAGAACTTTCGAGGATATTCTTCTGTTAGAACATTTCTAGTGAATGGCACTTCGCCTAGCGCAGAACCCTACTCCTCGTTTTTCTTATCCTTACTTTCCTTCACCAACCATTTGACCATGTCAACAACATAGTCTCCCATGGCATGGTAATCTATAGGTCGAATGTCAATGCCTACTCTAAGTGTTTGACTCCGTAAACAATCTTGGTTTCTTCTTGAAGCCTAAGCACTTCATTATCCGAGAGAACCACTCCTAGAGAGTTCCATTGGGGTGCATTTGGTATTACCATGGTAGGTTGAAATTCATTTCCCCCAGTTTGCCTATTTACAGTACCATTCAATTCTAGTCTGCCAAGTTGCATGTCATCGTCAGAATCAGGGACAAGCATTGCAATATTCTCTTATGGAGCGTTCACTCCAAGATTAGGGTTTGCAGCAAATTGCCTTCCAATAGGAGGAGTACTTCCATTACCTTCTATAATGATTCCTGCAGTTCCACCAACTATATCCTTTTGTTTTTGCTGGCCATTCCTCCTATTCAAGCTAGAAATAGAGAACTTTTCCTATTCCATAGCAACTCCGCCTTCTTGCTAGCTTTTGGGGCAATTGGTGGCTACAGTGCTATAAAAGCATCTATTTTTCTATAAGTGCCTTTTGGCAATCAACCATCTTCTAATTAATCTCATTAACCATTTGGTTAAGTTCTCATTTGGTTACCACTTCTTGTTGAGTGGAGGAACCTAGAGCTGAATTTCCAGTAATAACTCCTGTTGGTTGTTTATTAGTGTTGTTTACTTCAGTTTGTTGGCTAGTTGGTTGTAAGCATTGGTTGGAGCTGCATTTATTTTAAATCTTCTAGAATCAGATTTCCGTTTTCTAGGTGCCATCGATCTTCAGTAGTAAGCATTCAAACCCTTTGAGAAAATACCTTGGAAATAACCACTGGATCCCTTCTAATCCAAAATAGCAAAGCTTGATCTAAGCCTGGATTTAGTTTTTCTCAACGAAAGCACCAAAATGTTAACCTAAAAAATGGATCAACACTCTAGAGTATGATGTGAGAGCACCATCCCTATTAAAACAGAGCAAATACAATAGAAAATAATAGAAAAGTAAATGAGACATAGAAGCTTTATAGTGTTTTCGCTATTAGCTAAGCGTACGTCCACGTTATAGCTTTGATTATTGGTTTGATCTTGTTTGAATGTGACTACAAAGTGATTGAGAAAGAATTAGCCAAGAGTACATGGGCTAGACAAGTTCTAACTCCTATAAGTGTATATAGTTGTTGCTTTAGCGATCGTGATGTAGAGGAAAGAGTTGAAGAATAGATGCAAATTCTGCTAGTGATAGCAGAATCCAGACCCTCTTTTGGTTGCTATATGGCTTGTATTATAGGGATAGTAGTCTTATTGGGCCAGAAATCGATTTGGAGCAAAGTTTAGATGTCGGCCCAAAGGAGTGTGAGAAGTTGCAAGATCTCTGGGTTAATATTTTGGTGTATGATGTGAAAGCATTAGCCCTGTTATAACAAAGAAAATACAATAGAAAATAACCAAAAAGTAAACGAGACACAGAGACTTTTATAATGGGTTAGCTGTTAACTAAGCCTACATCTACTTTATATTTTTAATTGTTGGTTTGATCTTATTTTAATGAGACTACAAAGTGACTGAGAAAGAATCAATCACATGTACAGGGGATAGACAGGTTCTATTTCTTAGAAGTGTCTATAGTTTCTGCCTTGGTGACTGCGATGTAGAGGAAAGAGTTGAGGAATAGATGGTCATCCCGCAAAGTGGTAGTAGAATCCCTACCTCTTTTGGCTGCTCTATGGTTTGTATTTATAGGGCCAATAATCATATTGGGCCAGAAGTCAAGTTGGAGCAAAGTCCAGATGTCATCCCGAAGAAGTGTGAGAAGTTGCAAGATATCATGAACTAAACAAGACATGCCGATACTGACCTCTTCATGTCAGTGTTGACATATGTGCTTAGCTCCACACTTGTCGAACTTTTATGCATTCTTCATGCTACTTGATTTTGAGTTGTCTAATGCTGTTTCCATTGATCATTGGTCATCCAAAACAAGTCGGTACCCACCCCTCTCCAAAACAGCTTAGTATCAGCTTTTTTGCCTAAGAGGTCGGTAACGAATTTTCTCCTTAGCTTGAATGACTTGTACTTTTTACAGCACTCTTCTTATTCCATATAGAGGTGTCCCAAGAATTCACAACATCTATGGAGTTAATATGAGAAGTTGGTACCTACAAGAGGGGTCGGTACCACATCTCCCCTTGATGTATTTTTCATCCAAATTTCTTGAGCTCAATTCTCTAGTCATTTTAAATGTGCCTCCAAGTTTTCAAGTCATTTTGTGTTCGCCTTGCTTAGGGTCGTCCAAAGGTTGGAGTGCTTAGTCCGACCTGAGAGTTTTGTGTGCTCGACCCAAATTATACTTGCTTGGAGCCTAACCTTAGAGTTTTTTATGTTTGACCCAAGTTCTACCGAGTAAAGATTGCTTGGAGTTTAACATGAGAGCATTATGAGTTGTACCTAATAAAAAAAAAGTCAATATCAAGTTGTCACATGTCGATACCGATCTCTGCCACTTGGAGTCTAGACCGAGACTTTTGTGAGTTAGACCCGAGTAAAATCATAACTAGGGTTCTCCTTAATTTTTCTTAGGTTCAGCTCAAGTACAATTTAGGTCTGATACCAAGCGTCGATTTGAAAATCTGAAGTCAACATTTTCGCTCGTTTTTTGATATTTCCTTCTTCTTGCCTTTCTATGATGTTTCCAAAGTCCTTGAATCATTTTGTATTCGTTTTGACATTCCAACTTCTGATTGAAATCGACTTGATCAAAAACCCAGTTAACAGCGTGATGAGTTAAGTGCAAAATAGATTCCTAGTACAGTGACAAAATTGTAAATTTTGGAAGATGTATTATAAAGGATAAGACCCTTTTGCTGCAAGTGAATCTTTGATAAAATGATCGTTGCAAGTAGGAAAGTAGAGACCAGTAAAGCAAGGTAGTTAGAAAATGATTTCATTAAGTTTATTTTTTGGTTTCAATACAAATAGGTTTACGCCATTCACCTTGCTTTGGTCTATTTGGATTCTACTCAAAATTTACCGCATACTACGACAATGAGTTCAGGAAAAGGAGTGTTAAAATAGATTTTTCTAATAATGGTTTAGAGTATATTGTTTACATACTACAACCAAAGTGTCTAGAAGTCAGTGGGAGAACAATAAAAATTGTGGATTTTTTTAAGATCAGTATGTGATTTTAAACATGCATCTAGAGATTGAGCAAGTGTTTTGATAAAGAAATCAAACAGTTTGATTTCACTCAAAATGTAAAGGAAGAATCTATCTATAAGAATGAAAATAAAAGTGCTAAAATAATTCTATATAAGCAAACAACATGCTACTGATTGGTAATGATGTACCTATATTATAATCATTTCAAGTTAGGTAGTTCAATATTCAATAATGGATTGAATGAGGCATCCTTTATACTCATTGTAATAGGATGTTGGGATTTTTCCACTTAATGTTCATAGGCATTATATTATAATGTTTAATATGGAGAATAAGATATGGATCATTATGCATTGAAAATAGTGACCACCATGCATACCATGCCATGTACTAGACCAAAAATTGCTTTTGTACTTGGTGCATTAAGAACATTTTGCTCAAATTCAAGTGATAATCATCGAATGGCAGTTAAAAGTTTTTTTCAAGTATTACTAAATAATATAGTACTATTTATGGAAATAAAAAATTCCTTATGAAGGAGTGTTAGGACTAAAGCTTCATAAATGGCAAAGAAAATATTAAATTACTCTTGAAGTCATGTTCACCCTTAATAAAGGGGTTTTGGGTTGGAAAGATTCAAACAATAGGTTGTGGCATATTCAACAACGAAGGCTAAGTACATTACCTTGAATAGTGCGATAATGAAAGCACTATGTGCGTACAAATTTATGAGAAACTAGTCATGAATCCTACCGTTATTGGTCTAATTATGTATTGTGATAAAAATGATGCAATATAGGTTGAAAAAGGAACCAACAACCTAATTAATCCAACCGTATTCCCCATAGCTACCATGTGACAAAATAACTAATCGATGATGGAGAAGTATGATTGAAAAGTAAACATAATATAATAATATCAAAGTTCCACTCAATAAGGACCTTCCTCAGTTTAGTCTAGGAAAATTGATTGAGAGTATGATTATGAGATACCATAATTAGCTCCAAATGCAAACAGAAAATATATAGTGTAAAGGGTGTGCCCAATGTGTAATTATGTAATTTAATTATATAACTTACCTCTTATAGTGAATCTTATTCGAAATAAGGTAATTTTTTGGTTTTATTTTCTATTTTATGCATTGGTTATAAATAATGTACTAAATACATTAAATATATAAAAGTAGAAAATCCTTGGTAAAAGTATTTAATCTATTGCAGTTATGAATGATTGAAACAATGAGTATGAAATTGTGTCAATAATAATTGTCCTTAAATGTTCCTTATCGAGATGTGTTGAGAGTGGGATATCGATACGTTCATGTAGACTAGTGTACTAATGCCTCCATATGGTAGATGGTGAATTATTCATGACCGATTAGTGGCACCAAGGGGTTACATACATGTGCTTGTTTGCAACAATTACAGAAAGTCTCACCAAGATTCTTTTGTAGGTTAATTTAAATTCAAATAGAAGATTTAATGTGATAATGTGCAGTAGTCTTTGACTTGAGAATATTTTGAATCTTAAGCGGCTAAACTATACTTTTACTATGGTCAATCACATCAAAGTAATGATATTGTTAAGGCCATTATTAGGTATAAGTTGAACCACATGATCTCAAACACCTTTTCAGAGGGGATTAGTCCCCTTCAAATAGAAAGTTAGTATCACCAAAATTGGCCAAATAAATCAGTTGATCGATAGATGTTTTTGAATTTAACTATGGATTTCATATTAGACTTCATAATTAACTACATATATTATACAGTTCTGGCCATTGATCAAGCTCTAGACATTTGTATATTACAATGATGATGAGCATTAAACATGCACAGTATATCGTTACTTAGGGTGTGGATTAATTGATTGAAAATAGGCTCACATAAATGATATGTAAGCAACTAAACTTGTGTCCACTACCATGCTTGAGAAAACTCCATGCAGGCCGTAATATTAATATCAAAATATTATTAGGTCCGAGTTCACAACAAGGAGTCACACAACATTATATTTTAACATATTTTAGAATTTAACTTAATCTAAATAATTTATAAACGTTAAAAATTAAAATGGAGAAAACTAGTATAGATGTTATATTAATTTGTTATGGTTTCTATCTATTTATTTTAAGCCCTAAAATCAATTAAAATAATATATAAATTTTATATTTGGATATAATTAAATAAATGGATTGTAATAAATATTTATATAACCAATAGTTATTATTAACTAGGCCTAAAATTTAAATACATGATATATTAAAGAGAGTCGTCCTTTACATAAGAATTAGGGAGCATTGGTATATTTGGATAAGATATTGGGTAAGTATTTTATCTAAAAGAAACATGAAAAGAAAATGGTGGAAATAATTTAGGTATTTCCTAGCCTTCTAGAGGCTATAAATACCACCTTATTGCCTTATTCTAACTATTCATTTTAAACAAAATCTCTAGCCTCCATTAGAGAAAGCTGAAGTTTATAGCTTAACCTTGAAATCTGGCCTAGGAGGAGAAAGGAGAGACTGCAAGGAGGAAATAACTCGTAGTACGATGTGTAATCGACGAGCTAGATCAAGGTAAATAATTTAAATTCCTCTTAATACAATTTATTCACTATAGCCATAATAAAATTAAAAAACACTATATATATATGTTATATTATATAAAGTAAATGATATATAAATTGTGTGTATGTATGTATATATTAAAAAAATTATTTTCGATCATACAACATATATATTGTGCAATGTATTATTATTAATATACATATATACAAGTAAAATCTTTATACATGTATATATATTATATAATTAATTCTGCATGGAAGTAAAAGGAAATTGGAATTTTTCATAAAAATATACACATATAAATAAATTATAACACACACATCTACATACACAATGGTTAATTGTGCGAATATGTAGATTAAACTTTTTATTAAAATTCAAAATTTTATTTACGAAATTACAACTATTTCTTTGATTTTTTTAATAATATTGAAGCCCTTCTAAATCAGAAGAATAGCCATATTCAATTCAAAGGGAAGAGCCTATTTTATAACATAATATATTTTATAAAATAACAATATGTTTTGCTTGGTTTTCTCGCAAAAGGGTTCAAGGCTCTAAAATACAAGTAACATCATGCGGTTCGACCAAAGATAGTTCTAAACCAAATAGCCTACTTTCCTTTGGTGTCCCGAATCCTTAAAGGAAGGGTCGTCCCACTACCTCTTGGATTCAAGCATCTGGCCGCCAACTTGCCACTGTCGAAAAGTGTGCAAATCCTCAGGGATAACCTCCCATGCCCCTGTTATTAGGCGACCAGCCACTGTGAGAGAGGCTCTCCTACCACATCCTTGCATCGCCTCCCGCATCCTTCCTTGTTTGTCATTTTCCAAGTCGCCCGACTCCTCTGCCTGTCGCACTTTTTTTATGACTTGATAGACAGCTTACGAAAGCATCTGATCGTCCCTACATAAAGAGAAGATGACCCTATATAGTTCTCCTAGCAAGAATGATGTAAAACAACACTATTCTTTTAGCAAAAGCATCATTGTGCAGTAATAACCTTCTGTACTTCGCAATGCACCTAGCAAAGCACCATTGTTCATCAACAACTCCATACCCCAAGTCGCCTTTCTAACACAAGTATGCCATGGTACAACCCATAGGTTGGCCTTCATTTGCATCGTTCTTTTCAATTAGCATCCAAGCTGACTACCATCTAGAACATGCATTGGCATTCATGGTTATATGGAAACTTAGCATTAATGGTATTCGGCTCTAATCCTCCAAAAAATGATCTCCGTAACTATAAATACAAATCCTCATACGCTTGTAACATGATGGGATTTTCTAATTTTGCAAACAATATAACTTAGTTCATGGCTCTTATCATAATTCTCCTATAACCAAAATATCAACGATAAACAAATCAATCATAGTGGATGTAGATTTTTGTTAATATCAAATCACTCTACTTCTCATCTAATTTTCTTACTACCGTTAGCAGTAAGCCTCTTACTTAATTCCTCATTTTACATTTTTAAATGAGGTTCTTGTGAAACCTTTGTTAAAATCTACCATTGATCATAATTCCAAAGTTAGTCAAAAATCTAGTCAACATTTTGGTGCTAGAAGGAGGGTCTCCCTTAAAATATCTCATATTTCATCACTTTTCTTCTCTTAAACATCTATTCTACTAAAAAACCTTCACCGGGCAACCTAATGAAAAAATGAAGCCTATGACTCTAATGGCTACAAAACCAATGGTGGCACTGGAGCCAACATTATTACTCCCATTTCGGGCATGAGCAATGATACGTGGCTCGACCCAATGAACGGGCTTGTAAGCAACAAACAAATAGCTCGTGGCATGAACGAAGTACATGATTAAATGGATTCCTAAGAAACTATTAATTATGGTCTATAAGTCCTACTTACAGCAGGACCCCTATCCAGCCTACTATCCCTATTTCTGTTAATATCATCCATGACGTCCATGAAAGCGTAATGCTTGAAACCCCCATTGAGGCTATCTCCACCCGTAACATAAATTAGCATGTCATGCATGCTCAAGATTTCACTTGTGACATTACGATCCTGAACCTATCCCACCCCAAGTAACTAATACTGCTTGTTGTCCCTTTCCTTCCATGAAAGACTTTCTACCTTCGAACGACTTCCGACAGTGGAAGGGAGGACGATTTGATATTTAGCCACTTGAGCGATGAACGGGGAGCAAGGAACAATGGGAAAATAGAATTTTCTATCCATTCTTGACCCTAGTGAGAAATCCTAGAACCTCACTATTAATGAATCAAGTGCATTGGTAGTGGGGTAAAAGAGGGAAATTTCAAAATAAAATTCCCGTTATTAGTTTGTACTAGATTTTAGTTTATGTTTACATGAATAACAACTTTGGATTAAATCATATTTAGTGATCGTTAAAAATGGAGTTTGGTGTTTTAATATAAATTTAAATAATTTATATTAAGTTCTTATGTTTGTATATTGTGAATTATCTTTACAAAATATAATATTTTATTTTATTTTACCTTCTTTACTTTAATTTTGTGCTTTAATGTAAGTTATGTTTGCATTCACAATACAAACACGTTAAGTGTTATAAAATGGTAAATCGGTCGAGGATGTACCTAAGTGAATGGATGTCGAACTTATTATGGTTTTGCATTCACTAAACTTGGTAACCATTATAAACATTGCAGACTAACCTGTGGTATACATAAATAAACATATGTCATAAGAAAATAAATAACCATTGGGATTTATGGTTATTATATATGTGATAACCGGATTTTTGGACATCAGATATTTGGATAATTATCTGATTTTAACTATTATTAACACTAATTTTATATTGAACAAATAAATCTGATAATTAATATTTATATCTGGGAAGATATTTATATGACAATCTCCTGATATAATTATTTATGATGGCAAAACTTATTATTTCCAAACAGATTAAATATGTGTTGATTACATATATATTTGAATGGATTGATTTTGAATGGAATTTGGATTTAAATTTGAAATTTAAAAAAAATATCTTGCAATAAAATTGGATTTAAATATATATGAATATGAAAATGTGATTATTTAATTATGTATAGAGTAGCTTTAAGCTTATTTTCTCAAAAGGGTATATAAATACAAATAAGAGAGAAGTATAATTATAAATTTATAACATATATATACATATAATTAAAATATAAATTCATGTAAATAAGTAAATATTAACTAATTTATGAAACAAAGATTCACATTTATCTAATAATAAACATATTAACATTTAAATATAACTAATTAACATTTAGATATAACTAATTAACATTAAAAGACAAATGCAAACATTTGTGAACTTAATTTAACATGTGTTAGATTGTTAAGCAACTTATATGACAAATGTTAAAATGAAGGACAAGTGGCATTTGTTAATTTAGTTTTTATTTTTATCAACATTTCAGCCTATAATAATAATAAAAAAAATCATTCATTCATTTTCTTTTCTAAATCTTAAGCTAAGAACAATGCTGAAAACATTAACTCAAAACAAAATTTGAGAACATAGATTTGTAATCAAAAAATCAAACAGATTCCAAAACAGGCTAACAAACCTGAGCTTTAAACAAAAGCAACTTCAAAACTAAATCAAGGGAAGAATCAACCTATCCATTTTGGGCCAAGGATAATCAGAATAGCAGTGAATGGGGATCAAATGCAGTCTTGTTTTCAAGGGCTTATGATGCAACTACAACTCAGCTAATCCTCTGTTTTAAGATATCGGTGAGTAAACCCTTTTAAAACAGATTTGATTATATCTGTAGTAGAAATCTTTAAGCATTTGCTATGATATGAATATATGCTATATGAATATTGTTAAGTTTTTATGTTGAAAGTGTGAAAATTGCCAGAATATCAAGTAACAGTAAATATTCATCCTCTCTGTTTGAATTTTCTGAAAATGTTTCCTTATGAAAATTCAAATCTTCCAAACAAGACCATTATTGAACTTGATTTGTGTATGGAAGTTGTATGTTAATGTTTGTTGGTAATTTAAAAATAGTTTCATAATTTTTAGATGCAACAAATATATTTTTAAATGGATATTACAGTAAACTACCGATGCATGTCAAAAATCAACCATCATGATTTCTAATATGGATTCCATGAAAGTGATAAGGACTAAAAATCATGAATTTAGATACGAAATTTGTAATTTTTATTTTGGTAATTTATTCGAAATGTGGGCTTGAAGGTTTTGGGGGTTTTTGGCAATAGCCGTTGATCGGCATGGTGATTGGGGTTGAAACTTCGGTCGTAGCTTGTTTGTAGGATGACGATGTTAGGAAAAATGCAAGTGAATTTTTATATTTGTTGAATCGAGAGGAATTGGTACGAGTAGGGTTTAAGATTGTATTTGGATGGTTTGACCGTGGAAGCATTTCGCGACTTGGTTATATGACCGGAGGCGATCGCGAGGTTGGGGATGGAGGTGAGGAGTTACGGTGGTGTTTTGGAAGAGTTACCGGAGCTTCCGGTGGCGAGTTCGTCATTGGTGGTTGGGTTTTGTGGTCGAGCAACTGCAGTTTTCTCGAGCGTTAGGGTCAAATTTTGAATGGCGTATCTATCATTCGATCTGGGTTGTGGGGGAGGTTGACGCGGCACTGCGTGGTCGGTCGGTGATCAGGGAGATGGTCGGAGGGGCTTGGTTTGCCGTGCAGTATGCACGCGTGTAGTTGTGTACACTGGGAGGTGGATTTGGGGAAGACGAGTGAAGACTCGAAGGAACTCTCGCGTTTCATCATATTCGACTCGAAGCGGTTTAAGGTGGTGAGTGTCTCAAGGTAAGTACGGGGTTTTTTAGGTGTTCGACTCGAGATTTTAGTTGCGTATTTCTGGTTAGTGCTGTTTTGTGGTAGGTTGCATAGTAGGCTTGAGTTTGAATAAATGAAGGTAAGCTTCAAAATATTAAAACAAGTTTATAAAAGGAAACCAATTTTTAAAGTTATAACTTGAACTTTTAAAATATAAAATTAATCAAACTTTAAAAGTGTTAATTGATTTTATTTTAAAATTTAAGTTGTTAAGAAGTTTGTGTTTTGAAAGAAATTATCTAAGTAAGTTTTGAATTTCAATTTAAAGGAATGTTTTGAATTTCAATTCAAAAGAAATGTTTTCATTTTAAAATATTAAATCGAAATTTTTAAGAAATGTTTAAAAACTTAAGTTTTCAACTTTTATTTAAAATGAATAAGTTTACTTAGATAATTAAAGTATTTTAAATTTTGAAATTTGTTTCTAAATGCATTATTTCCAAATAAGGTTATTGTTATAATTTTGGAATCAAAATAGAATAATATTT
Source organism: Allium cepa (assembly GCA_030765085.1). Lineage (NCBI taxonomy): Eukaryota > Viridiplantae > Streptophyta > Magnoliopsida > Asparagales > Amaryllidaceae > Allium > Allium cepa. The sequence goes on along the minus strand of CM060929.1, from coordinate 189,006,670 downwards.
TTAAGTTGTTAAAATTTGGTTAATTCAAATAATTAATTTATGATGATGATTAAGGTTAAATTATTATTGATGTAAACTTAAGAATACTTAATTAATATGATTTGTTAATAAGTAAAGAAATTTATTAAGATAAATGTTTTCTTAATTAATTAAAGATTTTGAAATATAAGTAGTCAATTAATTAATTGTTTAATTAATTTTAAATAATTAGTTAATTATTTATTTAATTTTTAATAATTACATGGAATTTGAATTTAAATTTAGAAGTGAAATGTTAAATTCAATTGAATGTTAATGAAGTCATTAATAAGTAGATGAGTTGTCTAAGATAATTAAGATAATAAAAAGAAGTTAATCAAGGAATGTCTTGATTATTTGATTTTAATCAATGTTTTAGATTAATTTATAATTAGAGATGATTAATGATAGTTAATCTAAGATAATTTTTCTTAAGAAGGTAATTTAAGAAAATGTTATTAGTTAATAATGATAATTATCTAAGGATTATTAAGTAATTAATTAATGTGATTAATTTTGATAATTAATTAGATTAATTAATTGAAACTAATCAATTGTAATTTGTTGAGTATTTAATTAAGGAATTAATTACTTGTTGTAATTAATTATGATAATGAGATTAGTTTTAGTTAATTAATTAAGTTTAATTAACTAAAGGTAACCAACTGATGTTGGGATAAGTCTAATTACTTAAGGGTAATTAATTTTTGAAATAAGGTAGTTAAGGATAGTTGAATTACTGAATGGGATTAAACAAGGAATTAATTAGAGAATAAATTAAGGATTAATTTATTCAATAAAGTAATTAAGAGTAGATAATTACTGGATATTATCAATCAAGGGTGATTAATAATTACGGTTAATAATTAATTAATGAGATAATTAAGGTTAATTACTGTATTTGGATAAGAATAAATTAATTTTTGGAAATTAATTTAAGGGATAAATAGAGTGATATGGGAAGCCTTTGATGAATTGTAATCCCTAATATGTGTTCGTGATGCTATGTGATAAGATATGTTTAATTGAAACTATGATGATGTGATTTTTCTATTGACGATGAATTACGGTGACATCCTGTATTTAAAAGTTGGATTGTACTTTACTTGGATAATTTAAGTTAAGATGACATTGGGTTCGAAGAGACCGGAGTCGGGTATTAGTAAATACCCTAAACCACTTCGATTCATTATAGATTGATTTGTGAAAGCAATAAGCAGGTTTGGATTGATTTAAGTGAATTGGACCATTTTAATCTAAGTTTTGACACTTACAAATTGATGTGTGATATAGGTGATGTTTATAACAGCTTGTTAAGTTGTAAATTGTTAAGTTACCCCGGGTTTATATAAGTTGTATGTTTTGGGATATTCCTTGTTAGATGAGTTTACTCACGCTGGTTTCCAGCCTGACCCGGGTGTTACTTTGATGTAATTCTCGGGTCAGACCGAGTATTACAGATTTTCAGGTTAGGACGTTTTGGAGCTCAGGAGGCGAGCTGGAGAGCAGGAACGTATGGAGAGCTTTTGATGTTAATATATATTATAGTATCTGATATAGATAGATTTATCTGTTCTGTGATTGTAATAGTTGCAACTCTGATGAATGTAAATATAAATTGGCAGATACAGTTTTCCTTTGTATAACAGTTATTATTATGTGATATTATATTTTATCCGCTGCGAAATGTGAGATTGTGTGTTCTTTTCTGTTCTTCTTCTTCTATCTTTTCTTTAACTATCTGGAAATTTCTGAATCGAAATTTCCGGGTCGTTACAATATATTGTATAATATTAAGGGATGACAATTTTGAATTAGGAAGTTTCATACATGTAATAAATAGACATACATACATAGATACACACTCACATATAAATATATGTTTTCTAATTATATATATACGTATGTATGTATGTATGTATGTATGGACATTGTTATTTTAGCCATTAATTATTTAATTAACATATATACATGCATGTTTATATTAATTCATATGTATAGATTTATACAATGAAATCAATAGAATTTTTTGGCAAATATATATGTACACATGTATATTTTGTTTTAAATATAAATGTACATGTGGTCATGTGCATACAAAATGCACACACATTAGATTTTTTATTTTATTGAATTTTAGATTTATTTTTAAGGTCTAAGTTCATAATAAAATAAAAATTGAAAGAGTTCGGGTTTACATATTCGGCCAAAACATTAATTTAAAAATTGTATGTATATAATTTTTTTAGTTTTATAGCCATAGGTAGAAAGACCTTTTAAATCCGAGTATAAACATAATCAAAATTTGTTCATATACATTTTTATTTTAGATTAGAACTAAAAAATGAATATTTTATATATACGCATATGTATGTAGAGTGAACAGTTTAAAGAAAAAAAATCTGAGATCGATTTTTGTTTGAATGACACACATTTTCAAATTTGGTTTGAAGGAAAATAGAATGCTATCCTGTACAAGCGTTAGATAAACATAACGCTATATTAAACCAGCACTAGATAAATGAAATGATAAATTAAATTAGCATAAGATGAACTACACTGTAAACCAAAATAGCATTGTTATCCAGGCTTTTGACTAAGCAATATTCAGATAGACCGGATGAATGGGACATGGGAATTAGCAAAGTGGAAATCCCAAAGAGATGGCCCATGAGTCTAAAAACAAAATGCAAGCAGAATTATGGAGGCAAATACCAGACCATCTAAAGAGACAGAAGGCAAGATCAACCGAAGTGGTGGATCGGTACCGGTCCAACATCTTGGATTGATACTGATCTAATTTTCTTCCTCCAAATTCGTCCGGCTCCTCCTACTCACTCTATTTGATGCTAGAAACCTATTTCAAGTGTTATTTTTTCGATCTTATGTAATTCTCTATCGATCTCCATGAGCACTCAAAATCGATAACTCCATTCTTCCATAAATCCATCAATGGAATTTAGAGAAAAGTTAATTTTGCTACAAAAATTTTTAGAGTCACAAAGCTAACCACAAATCGAGCCATGACAAGGAGTTGAAAATCATCTGTATGAAGAAATTATGGATCGATACCGATCCAAGCCTATTAATCAGTACCTAACCATGATTATTGCTGAAGTATCCATCTATTTTCATAGGCAAATAGTCTATGACATGGAAAACGAGGTAGAGATCAAGAGGACGAGGTTTTAGGCTTCCTACGTCTACATATAGAGGGGTGAGGCTCATTAGGGCATATTTTTATGTATCTTTTTTTGGCTCTTGCTTTCTTTACTTCAATTTCTTGTTATCACTCCTGAACTTATACCGATCCGTAAGAATAATTGCCCGTAATCCAATGATATAAGCCATAAAATAACTATGTAGACGTAGGCCAAGATTAGTCGAACCACTATATATGCTGTGTGTTCTTCGCTTGCTCATTTTCATTTACTTTCTTCACCTTTTATTCTTTGCACAATCTCTTTGGTATTTGTGCCATTTTTTGTTTAAAAGTTTCGATGCTTTCACCAGAACTGAACTCAGGCTATTTAGACCATCATCTACTATTGGAAATTGTTAGATCCGATAGATAGATCCAACCTTTCAACCTTACTGTTCTACTATTCAGATTTTCACCAATCTACATTGGCCATGCGCTAAGGAAGGAACATGCTACCAACTCCAAAGCTATTGATAACGTTGAGAATCAGGGTACTAAGCACATGGATGAAGTTACCTGGCAAAACCAACTAGAGATCCAAAATCCAACCGAACTCATGACCAAAATGGAGATGGATCATATGATGAGGCAGATGGATGATAGATTCTAGGAGACTCATAATGAGATGAACTAGCAGATGTAGCATAGCTTGAGGTTATTGAATGAACTAACTCAAACCAGCCATAGGAGGAGTAAGAGTGACTTAGACTATTTAAGTTCGAAATCTGAAAGTTCCTCATCATCTGAGAAAAGAAGAAATAATTGGAAGCATAAGTAGACGCAAAACATGGCTGGAACTTTATATCAAGGAGTGAGACAAACTCGCACCTCAAGTTTGTGGATCGGTACCGATCCAAGAGGACGGATCATTGCCGATCCAACTTATATTGGATTTAGACTTCACCCTTCGGATGGTGGCATGGATGTGACCTCTGGACATGATGTTGATGATTTGAATCTGGAATATCGATCTACCACTAATGGTATAATGCATGTGAATCAAAAGGGAGGCTGTTGGACAAACATATATCTTGGTGTTTGGAGAGCCTACGCGAGGGCGTTCGGCGGGACGAACACTTGGGGCGGACCTCGATTATCGTCATTCAGTCGAACCTGTAGGCCCGAGGTATTTAAAAGATATAGTCAGGAGAACTGTGAGTGAAAATCGATTTAGAAGCAATGATGAATGGGGTTCTTCCCCTAGTTGGAACCGTTTATTGAGAACATACTATGCGTGAAGTATCCAAGAAGTTTGTAATGCTAATAATGTCGTTGTACGGTGGATAGACAGATCCAAGGCAGCACTTGATGAAGTATGAATGGCATATGGACTCAACCAGAGCATCTGATGCCGTGAAATGCCATTGCTTTCCAATTTTCCTAGAGAGTAGTGACTTTTGTGGTTCACTTGGCTCCCACCAAGATCCATATCGTCATTCGCTGAGTTGTCATGAAATTTTTGGAGCAATTCTATTTACATACTTTACGTCTGAAATATGTAATGTCTTTATGTAACCTCTTATAGGGAACGAGAGAGTCATTAAAAGATTTCTGGAACCAGTTCTGACAGCCGTGACACAAGTAACAAAGCCTAATAATGACAGAGTATTGATCGCATTGATAAAGAGGATTCATCCCAAGACTGACTTCGGGAGATGGTTGGAAATGAAGCCCTCATCAGCGATGGATGTTTTCTACAGGAAGGCTACTCTATTCCTGCATTTGGAGGAGGCACATGATCATACCCAAAATGATGAGGCTGGGAGTTTAACTAGAGTGATATAGAGCGGGATAGCTATAAAACAGTCCGAAGGAAGTTTCGACAATGTAGATGTAAATGTTGGCAACAAGAATGGTGGTTAGAAACAAAATGACAATAGGGTTAGAAAGTTAAAGCATGATAATAGAAATCATCCTAGGATTCCTAAATATGATAAATATGCTGAGTTGAATAACTCAATTAATAATATCTATTTAGAAATTTAACGTACCGAGCAGTATAAGAAGCTGGCTCTGACGGAATCGACTGAGAAAGAGGAGATCTGGCAAGTTCAGTAGATTTCATAAGACACATGGTCATAATACCAATGAGTGCAGACACTTGCGTGATATGATCATGGAGTTGATCCACAAAAATAAGTTGTAGCAATTTGAGAAAGCCTCGAAAGATGGTGGGCAAGGAAATGCTAACCCTTTTGGGTTGTCATCCCAACGAGGGCAACCCGGGCCTAGTGGTGATGAGTCTAGGCAACCTGAAAAACGTTGGTGATAGACACAATCATTGGTGGACCACATCTGCCAGACAAGAGCTAGAATGAAATGTATCAATACGTTGGTGCTTTAAAACTTGTAGATAATAAGAGTACTTTTGCTATAGAGAATGGAGCTTTGGCAAAATAATTCAGAACCATGATAGACGATATTGTTTTCTGAAACAGAGATGCTGATGGGTCAAAGTCCCAACGATTGACTCTCTCATAATCACGGCTATGATTGGCCATGAAATTGTACAGAAGGTGCTGGCTAACCATGGTAGTTCAGTCAGCATTCTATTTAAGAAGGCCTAAGGCCAAATGCTTCTAGAGGGCAAGGACTTGAAACCGTGTAAATCTCGAATCCAGCGATATAATGGGATAGCTACAGAGCCAGTCGGATATGTGAAATTACCAATGGTGCTTGTAAGGGTGACCACAAGTGAGTGCGGGTCGTGCCTTTTGTGTGATTGGATATTTACTCTACCTACAATGCATTTTTGGGCCGACCGGCCTAGGCTGAATTTAGAGCGGCTATTGCTCCTTTGTGCGTGACAATGAAATTTCCTACAAAGAATGGCGTAGGAATTGTACAAGGAGATCAGGGGATTGGTCGTGAGTGTTATGTTGATGAGCTAAAGGAGGCGAGGCAAAGAGTGAAAGGAAAAGGTGTAGAGGGGACTCTTTACATCATGGCTTTAGACGTTTTGCAACAATGCCTGAGCCTTGGCTCGGGAAACATAGTCGGTTCCATAATGAGCCGAAAGGTGAAAGAGTAGCCCCTGCCTAGTTAACAATCAATGTTTCAGTTAGTCAGGATAACCAGACATGGGTCCTGAAGGTTGGATCATAGCTCGGTGTGAGAATGATAAAGAAGTTGGTTGGTTTTCTCTAGGCAAACCTGGATGTATTCGCTTGGACGCACCAGATATATATGGGATCTCACCAAAGATAGCGAGCCATGCATCAAACATAAATCCCAAATATATTCTTGTGAAACAAAAGTGCACCTAGGTACGAAGAGATCCACTGCACTCAAAGAAGAAATGGAGAAGCTGAAGGATAATGGATTCATCCATGATGCCTTATACCCGAAATAGGTATCAATCCAGTATTGGTGAAACTGTCGAATGGGAAGTGGAGGACATGTGTTGACTATTCTGAAGGCATGCCTGAAGGACAACTTCCCACTTTCGAGGATTGATCAACCGGGAGAATTGACAGCTGGGCACAAACTGCTATCATTTATTGATGCGTATTCTGGATACAATCAGATTCTAATGCATGTCCTAACCAAGAACACACCAGTTTTATCACTGATTTGGGACTGTATTGTTATCTAGTCATTCCCTTTGGATTAAAAAATGCCGGAGTAACTTACTAGAGGTTGGTAAACAAGATGTTCAAAGATCAGATCGAACACTGATGGAAGTCTATATGGACGACATGCTCGTGAAGTCACAACGATTAGGGAACCATGTTGATGTGGCTGAGATGTTTAGAGTTCTTCGAAATTAAGGGATAAAGCTAAACCCTTTGAAATGCTCATTTGAAGTTGCATCAGAGAAACTTTTAGGCTTCATTGTGAACTCCCATGTGATCAAAGCTATCCAGAAAAAATCAAGGCCGTGAGAAATGTCGAGGCCCCAAATACGATCAAAGAGTCTAAGCTTGAATGGGAAGGTTGCCGCCCTGAGTCGATTCATTTCAAGAGCCACCTACAAATGCATCCCCTTCTATGACTTGATTAAGAAGGGAAAAAGGAACTTCGCTTAGACACAAGTGTAAAGACGCATTCCATGCTCTGGTGGATTACTTGGAGAGACCCCCTAATTCTATCAAAGCTAGTGAATAATAAGGACTTGTTTATATATCTAGAAGTACCCGTGCATGCGTTGAGAGCCGCACGCATTCGAGAGGAATCCAGCATCCAATGACCGATCTATTATGTCAGTAAATGGTTGATAGGAGCAGAAAAAATTACCCAAAGCTGGAAAAGCTTGCATACTGCCTGTTGATCACTTCAAGGAAAGTTCGCCCTAACTTTCAGGCTCATCCAATCAAAGTTCTTATCGACCATCCATTACGACAACTCTTCCAACGACCTGGGACTTCTGAAAGGCTATTGAAATGGAACATTGAATTGAGCCAATATGATATAGCCTATCACCTAGAAAGGCTATCCGGGGTCAAAATTTGGCAGATTTCATTGTTAAATTCACCACGTGAGATGATACTCCGGAGAGCAATGGTGAGAAAAATGCTAGTGGAAGATGTACATGGATAATGCCTGTCACTCTCGAGGAACGTTTAATCTGTTAGGCCTTGAGACTCGGCTTTCCTGCAACAAACAACGAAGCGTTGATTGTGGTACTCAAGCCAAGGAAGTGGGAGTTAAAACTTTGCACATCTTTTGCGATTCCCAGATAGTGGTGTGTCAAGCTAGGAAGGACTTTCAGGCGAAAGGAGCGAGGCTGGCTCTTTATCTAAACTGAACCCTTTAACTACTTAGTCAGATCAAATATTACTCAATAATGCATATTCCTAGAGAGGAAAACATGAACACCGGCTCACTGGCCAAGCTGGCCAGTTTTGGAAATGCGTAGCTCATTGGCCTGGTTCAAGTGGAAGTATTTTCGACTCTAGGCATCAGCCATATAGATGTCGAATGGATTTTGGAGACCGAGCATGAGAAGGAGTCATGGATGCTCCCATAAAGAATTATTGCAGAGGGGAATCCTTCCGGAAAGAAAGAGCAAATGATGGAAGCTTCTCGTCAAGTTTCAAGATACATCTTTCAGCAAGAAGCACTTTACAGGAAAGGAGTTTCAATCCCACTGCTACGATGTGTCCCAATGACAAGGCCAAACAAGTCTTAAGAGAAGTGCACGAAGGGGCCTACAGAAATCCAATTGGGGGCTAACCCCGACGAAGAAGATTCTCCGCTATAGGTGTAATATCCCAGAATTTTTAACAATATCAATTTAATAATCTGTAGTTAAAATTAAATTGATATTGATATTCTATTAATAATTATTCAGATAAATTTAATAATCTTCTTCAATAAATATTTAAATTGGTTATTTTATCTTTTAAATGATATAAATTGATTTCTATTTACAATATAAATCTATGGTTCATATTTTAAATAAATTGGTATTGTTTTAAATTTAGAATAAATTTAACAAATTGGTTTTATGGCTTAATAAAATGAATATTTTGTAAAATGATTTTAATTTAATAAAAAGAGATTTATAAAAACAATATTGATATTGTATTATCTTTATGAATAAGTTTTGAATAAGATTTGTAATTGTTATTTCAAATTGAATTTATATTTATAACTTGATTTGGAAATATTTGATTTTGAAATTTATTTTGAATTTAAATTCCCAAGTATAAATTTTAAATTATTTAATTGTTTTAATTTTTATATGTATAAGTTTATTTATAAACATGATTTGTTCTTATTTGTTTTGAAAATTCATACACATATTTTAAAATAAACTAACAACTTAAATTTAAGCTAACATACACATTAATAAGTAATTAGTACTTATTATTTTAAAGCAAAACAAGTGTTCAAAATTTGCATTTACAAATAGACAAGTGTCTAACTTTTGACAAGTTTTAGAATTTTGTTTTAATTTTTCTTTTCTTTTATTAAATATGAAATACATTTGTATAGTTTACAATCTTCATTCATTCATATTACATTTTTCATTTCCTTAATCAAACGAAGACCAAAATTTCATTTTTCATATCCACAAAAATCTGCATTTTCTTAAAAACCTGCATATTAAAAATCAAAAACACCTCATATCAAAACCCTGTACAAATCCTAAAATCTGCATTCCCTAAATTTCAGAAACCCTACAAGTTAAAGCCCCTCCTCAAAAAAATTAATCTGCATACCACAAATTATCAAGAATCAGATCTGCATATCCTCAAATCCAAACATCTGCATGTTCCTCTTCAAAAAAAATCAAAAAGGAAGCCTGCATATGTTTGTTTTCTGCAATTCAAATGAACAACAGAGGAAGCAAACTGCATTCTTCCTGCATGCAAGTAATTAGGCTGTGATCATGGGCATTTCATCAAAGTGCAACTCAGATATTAAACAAAGGGGTCAAGCCTGCATGTGTTTTCTGCAAAACTCACAGGGGTCTGCATTCATCAAATGGTGAGTAACTTTGAACTTTAAGTTTTAAACAGGTTGCATGCTAGTTTATTAAAATGAAATAGCAAAATTCTTATGTTATGAACAACTGTTGTTATGAATATGTACGTATGCATGATGTTTTCTGCTTTTACACCTCTGTAAAAGCAGAAAACATCTTGCATGTTTAATTTTATTTATTCTTTTTTTCAAACCCAATCAAACTAATATGGTAATGCAGTAATACCAATCAAACCTATAAACTAAATCTTGAGTTTTAAATTAAGTATCAGGATTTTCTATGTGTATGTTTCAGTAGCAGTTTGTTCTTGAACAAAATTAGGAATTTGTGCAAATTTTATTGATTTTTGAATTAAGAAATCCTGGAATTCTTTTGAGTGATGGAGTAGATACTGAAGATACTCAGAAAAATCAAACAAGTGTATAATAATTTCTAGATTGATTGCAGTTTTGGATTTTTAGAATTGAACCCTAGTTTTGAATAGGGTTAAAAATTTAGTCAGTATGAAGAGATGGATTGATCGAGTGTGCTAGTTTCTGGTGTATGGATAGTTGGTGTGTAGAGGGACTCGAGGCCGGAGGGGTTGGATGCCAGATGATCAGAATGGCGAACTACGGCCGTTGACAGGTTTTGAGTAAAAACCTGTAGAAAATTTCCAGGTTTTGAAATTTGGGGGTGAAGTTTGATTCTATGATTTTTGATCGACCTGGTGATGATGTTGGGTGTTGTTGGGTTTCTGGTTGTGGCTTGATCACCTGAGATTGTCGGCAGAGGGGGCGGCGACGAGTTCTCTGATGAACTGTTGGGTTTGGGATTGTTTCAGGGGAGATTAAGGGAAAGTGGGAGAATGACTCGAAGCAGGTAAGTAGGAAACTCGAAGTAAGGCAGCTGTAGACTCGAAGTAGAATTTGTTTTCTCGGGTTGGAACTGTAATTTCCAGGTTACAGTAGAAACTGTGTTTTTTTTAAACTGGGTTTTAAAAACTTTTAGAATATGTACTTTTGGGTTTAAAGTAGGGTTTAAGTTTGAAATCAAATTCAAGTTTGTATTTTGATTTGAATTCAAATTCCAGTTTTTGTTAATAAAATTAAAGTTTCAGAAATTTAAACTTAATTAACCATTTGGTTTGATAAAATAGTTTAAACATTTTAATAATAAGATTTTTAAAAAAAATATGAATGGATTTGTAGTTGGTTTAAAATATGGGAATTCAAAAGTTAAATTTGAATTTCAGTTTAAATTTTAAACAAGGTTTAAATTTGAAGTTTTAAATTAAAGTGAAAATTTAAGTTATTAAAGGTTTTGAAATGGATTTATCTTTAAAATTTTCATATAGTATTTGTTTGTTCTGCAATTTAAAAAGTTTTAAATTATTTAAAACTTTGATAAATTATTTAAAACTTTGATAAGCTTAAAATTATTCTATTTTAAACTTGAATTTAAATTGAAATTTAAAGGTAATTTCAAAAGTACTTAGTTATGAATTAAATTGTTTTAACATAATTAAGTTATGTTTTATTTTGAAAATTTGATTAAGATTTATGTTTTAGAATTTAATTAACAAGGTAATTAAGATTAATTAATTAATTTAATTAATTAATTAAATTTGGAATTAATAATTGATTAATGATTAATCAATTTGGAATTAAGATCATTAATTAAATTATTAATTAATGATAAATGAATATTAATTAAGTTTTTTATTAAGGTTAATTATTTTAATAATTAACTTTAATTAATGAATGATTAAAGATATTGTAAATGGTAATTAATTTAAGTTAATTACCTTATAAAATAATTTGGGGATGGTTAATGAAGGACATTAACCATGATTATTTAACAATTAATTAATGTAGTTAATTTTTATAATTAAGTAGATTAATTAATTTAATAATAATCATTTATAAATGGTTAGAGAGTAATTACTTGATAAAGTAATTAAGAAATTAATTACTTAATGTAATTAATTTAATTTAGTGAGATTATTTAATTTAATTAATTAAGTTTAATTAATTTTTAAACACTTGGGTTTTATAAATAATTACTTTATGTAATTAATGATTTGGGAATTACTTAGTTAAGTAATTGTTTAATAATTACAGATTGTAATTAAGTGGTGATGTTTAAGAATGAAGTAATTTGGATTAATTATTTAGTAATTAATCAAAGATTAATTAAGAAATTAATTAAAGGATGATTAATTTGGTTTAATATAGTAATTAAGTTAGTTAATTACTTAAGATAATTAATTTAAGGAATAATTAAAGATCATTAATTATTTTAATTAATGATATAATTAAGTTGATTAATTAAGATTTATTAATCAATAATAGATAATTAAGATAAGAAATTAATTAATTAATTAAGAATTAATGTAATTAATTATGATTAATAATTAATTGAAGTAATTAAAGGTTAATTACTGTTTTGTTTGAGGATAATTAATTTGTGAAATTAATTAAGGATAATTACTGAAATGTAATTAAGTATAATTAATCAATAGTGATTAATTAAGGTAATTAGTTTTGAATGGTTGATTTGTTGATTGTAATCAATTAAATGATTGAGTAAGCAAGATTTATATTGGTGAAGTAATTAATTTAATTTATTTTAAATTAATTATAGATGATGTAATTAATTTAATTCTTTTTAAATTAATTAGAATTGGAGATAGTTAATTTAATTCATTTTAAATTAATTATATGATGATGAGTAAATCATTTCTTATGGATGAATGGTTGAACTTGATTGTCTTGGATGCTTTGTGATCTCAGTAATGAGATAAATAATATTGTGTGGTATGGATGTTTGATTGTATTGTGATGATAACATAGGTTATCTATTGTGATGGTGATATATGGAATATCTATGTGATATTGGTGATATGAATTACCTGTTATGCGATAATGATTGATTATCAATTGTGATTTATAAGTTATCTATCTGTGTGTATATAGATACTGTAATTGAATTGTTTTAAAACTTTAAAACAACTTGGACCTTAAAAGACACGCTTTGGTTTTCGATGAGACCGGGATCGGGTTTCCATATTTGGATATCCGAAAACCACATCGATTCCAAATAACGTTAGGTCGTATATCAAAGTGGAGCTTTGTGAAGACTCGAGGTGTAAGGACTATGAGTCAGTATAACTCTGTGGGTGATTCCGTAATGAGTTGACGGAATTAGTTCTTATAGATTCGAGATGGTGAATCAGAGTGCAAGGGTTATTGTCATTAACTCTGAGGGTGATTCCAAAATGAGTGTAACGAGATAATGCCTTCGGTTTCGTTCGAACCTGGAACGAACTTGTATGGATTGAATGCTTCGAGAACATCGTCAGGTGGACGATGAGCATTCTAAGATAATATGTCCTATAAAGGTAATCGTAGCCTCAAGCCTCATCAACCGGGAATGGCTAAAACAGGGGAGGTGCAGCAAAGCTTCGTGGGTCGCGCCTACTGGAGAGCAAGATTTATCCCTGTCTAGAAGTCCCTTTTTGTTCGGCTGTGTGGGTGGTTGCTAGCTACAACCATGGGGTTGTCTTGTTTGGAACTATTCAGTAAGGAATGGGTCCGGCTTTGTGTTGCAGGGGGTTGGGAGTGATCCTCGGTACATTGATCTAGGCCACGTACTGTGACGGGCGGTACCCCAGTAGCACTGCCATTGTATGGAATCCAAAATCCAATAAGGGCCAACGGGTTTGATTGTATTACCCACTTTTGTGGCTAGTAGCTGGAATTTAATAATGTAACAATTTCGGCTATTTCTTATTTATTTGAAAACCCTAGACACTATTATAATATCATCGGATTTCCTATCAAATGTTTTGGTTGGCGTATTGTAAAAACTTTTCCATGTTTATGTATGGGAAGTCTTACGTGATACCTTTCTTTTCAAAAGGTTTTTGAAATTTAAGCAACTTTAACCTGTTACTCACACCAGACCCATGTCTGACCCGGAGTTTATTTTTGTTTTTCATAAACTCTTGGGTACTCAAATTTTTATGAGTAGTAAAGGGATTCAGGATTAGCTTTGACGAATTATGGAGAAGCAAATGGAGCAGGAGGCTTCTGCGTGTAGATATATATCTAGTATTCCGCTGTGTGTTCTCTGAGTTGTTGTATTGAGTTGTATAACTAGACAGGTGTTTATAACTGTCTAGTATATGTTGTATATCTGTATACTCTGATAATTGTTGTAAACTATGTAATGTTTATGTTATTAATATAGTTTATTCGTTCCGCTGTGTAGATTCTGATGTTGTTTCTTTCTTCTCTTCTTTCTATTCTCTTTTCTATCCCTTTCTTTCTTAAAGATGATGTGATTTTCTAGGAGTGGAAAGTCGGGTCGTCTCAACTGGTATCAGAGCATTAGGCTGAGTGAATACCTAGGCTCAGAAGTGTGTCTTTCTTAGGGAGCATTAGGTTGAGTGAATACCTAGGCTCTGTAGTAGTGTCTTTCTTGAGAGAGCGTATTTGTAAATTTTTAATATATATATATACACATATATATTTATTTCTACCTATCTGTTGGGTTACCTTTTCAGGTTTTCCAATATAAGTTATAAAGGTAGATGGGGTAGTAGTGTGTGTAACACGACCTACCATTGGTTGGAGTTTGAATGTTTGAGGTTTGAGTTTCTCGAAGAGCTTTGTTTTGGAATTCTTTGGCATCTGTGGCAGTAGTGCAGCTTGGAATGTTCTCGGTATTGGCAAGAGATGTTGGCTTAGCAGTTTTTCTGAAGTGGAGTTCAGAAGCAGTTAAGTGAACCCGTTTCTTCGATGGGTTGGCTAGTTAAGTTTAAGCTGTTCTGTTTAGCTAAGGGAGAACAGTTTTATTTGGATTTGGTTTGGGTTGATCGCAAAAGTGACTTGTGATTGTTTGAGTGTTCTCTTGGGTTATCTGAGTTTTTCTAGATATCTTCAGGAAGTCAGAGTTTTGTCTGCATCTGGAGTTTGAGCTTTCTTATCGACTGGAATTCCAGGAGTGATATCGTATGGTTCAGCTTAATAGTAGAATGGTTTCAAGGATATTGAGTTGGTGTAGCAGCTCGAAGTTTTGGAGGAACTTCTGAATGATTCTTATGGATTTGTTGAACCATATCTCTGGGGTGTGTTGTCCTGATTGAGCTTGCGTTCTTCTTCAATCATTTTCTTCTACTTTGGATCAGAGTTGCGCAGCGGAAGTAGTTGGGAAGTGTATCTGTTTTCTTTTTCTGGACAGAAGAAGTTGTTGTCTTCTGGCGTTGAGGAGTTGAGTTCTTGGTTTTGGTTGATCTTGAGGAGATCATTTTGTTGAGTTGATTAGACTAGTTTGTTTCTAGAAGTATCAGCAAAAGTTGAGCTGATCAGTAAGTTTGTAGACAGCCCATGATTGTCCAAAGAGTTTTGTGGATAAGAATCGAAGGAATTTGGATTCTGAAGTCGGAGATTTAATTTTGGATAAGTTTTCTTCGATCAAAGGTGAGCTATAAGTTTGGGTAAGTCTGAGAAATTGCTCTGTATTGTTTTGGATCTTTTCTATATCTAGGAGAGTGTGATTGATCTACAGGATTGGATTACCAGTTTGGATAACTGGGATTCGTTGAGTTTCACGTATCTCTGAGGGAGTACGTGTATGATATATCTCTGCTTGTGGAGCCAGCAGTTCTGGAGTTTAGGTTGTTGAGTCGGACTCGTTTGTAGTCTGATATTTTGTCTAGTGTTATAGATATAGTTGTATAGGAGCTTGTAGCTTCATAGTATTGATTGTTTGGATTCTTTGGAGCGAGTATCCCGGTATATATATATTATATGTATATATATATATATACACCTGGGGAAACTTGATAAAATTTTATCCAGAATTTTTCTGGATAATTAGATTTGTTTGATTGGTTGAATTGATTGCTATGGTTGTTAGCATATGTTTGATATATGCCTGTGTTATTTTATGAGATTATTAAATTACCTTTGTTTTAAATTTCGAGGACGAAATTCTTTTAAGGGGGAAGGATTGTAATATCCCGGATTTTTTAAAAATATCAATTTAATAATCTATAGTTAAAATTAAATTGATATTGATATTCTATTACTAATTATTCAGATAAATTTAATAATCTTCTTCAATAAATATTTAAATTGGTTATTTATCTTTTAAATGATATAAATTGATTTCTATTTACAATACAAATTTATGGTTCATATTTTAAATAAATTGGTATTGTTTTAAATTTAGAATAAATTTAACAAATTGGTTTTATGGCTTAATAAAATGAATATTTTGTAAAATGATTTTAATTTAATAAAAAGAGATTTATAAAAACAATATTGATATTGTATTATCTTTATAAATAAGTTTTGAATAAGATTTGTAATTGTTATTTCAAATTGAATTTATATTTATAACTTGATTTGGAAATATTTGATTTTGAAATTTATTTTGAATTTAAATTCCCAAGTATAAATTTTAAATTGTTTAATTATTTTAATTATTTTATATATAAGTTTATTTATAAACATGATTTGTTCTTATTTCTTTTGAAAATTCATACACATATTTTAAAATAAACTAACAACTTAAATTTAAGCTAACATACACATTAATAAGTAATTAGTACTTATTATTTTAAAGCAAAACAAGTGTTCAAAATTTGCATTTACAAATAGACAAGTGTCTAACTTTTGACAAGTGTTAGAATTTTGTTTTAATTTTTCTTTTCTTTTATTAAATATGAAATACATTTGTATAGTTTACAATCTTCATTCATTCATATTACATTTTTCATTTCCTTAATCAAATGAAGACCAAAAATTCATTTTTCATATCCACAAAAATCTGCATTTTCTTAAAAACCTGTATATTAAAAATCAAAAACTCCTCATATCAAAACCCTTTACAAATCCTAAAATCTGCATTCCCTAAATTTCAGAAACCTGCAAGTGAAAACCCCTCCTCAAAAAAATCAATCTGCATACCACAAATTATCAAGAATCAGATCTGCATATCCTCAAATCCAAACATCTGCATGTTCCTCTTCATAAAAATCAAAAAGGAAGCCTGCACATGTTTGTTTTCTGCAATTCAAATGAACAACAGAGGAAGCAAACTGCATTCTTCCTGCATGCAAGTAATTAGGCTGTGATCATGGGCATTTCATCAAAGTGCAACTCAGATATTAAACAAAGGGGTCAAGCCTGCATGTGTTTTCTGCAAAACTCACAGGGGTCTGCATTCATCAAATGGTGAGTAACTTTGAACTTTAAGTTTTAAACAGGTTGCATGCTAGTTTATTAAAATGAAATAGCAAAATTCTTATGTTATGAACAACTGTTGTTATGAATATGTACGTATGCATGATGTTTTCTGCTTTTACACCTCTGTAAAAGCAGAAAACATCTTGCATGTTTAATTTTATTTATTCTTTTTTTCAAACCCAATCAAACTAATATGGTAATGCAGTAATACCAATCAAACCTATAAACTAAATCTTGAGTTTTAAATTAAGTATCAGGATTTTCTATGTGTATGTTTCAGTAGCAGTTTGTTCTTGAACAAAATTAGGAATTTGTGCAAATTTTATTGATTTTTGAATTAAGAAATCCTGGAATTCTTTTGAGTGATGGAGTAGATACTGAAGATACTCAGAAAAATCAAACAAGTGTATAATAATTTCTAGATTGATTGCAGTTTTGGATTTTTAGAATTGAACCCTAGTTTTGAATAGGGTTAAAAATTTAGTCAGTATGAAGAGATGGATTGATCGAGTGTGCTAGTTTCTGGTGTATGGATAGTTGGTGTGTAGAGGGACTCGAGGCCGGAGGGGTTGGATGCCAGATGATCAGAATGGCGAACTACGGTCGTTGACAGGTTTTGAGTAAAAACCTGTAGAAAATTTCCAGGTTTTGAAATTTGGGGGTGAAGTTTGATTCTATGATTTTTGATCGACCTGGTGATGATGTTGGGTGTTGTTGGGTTTCTGGTTGTGGCTTGATCACCTGAGATTGTCGGCAGAGGGGGCGGCGACGAGTTCTCTGATGAACTGTTGGGTTTGGGATTGTTTCAGGGGAGATTAAGGGAAAGTGGGAGAATGACTCGAAGCAGGTAAGTAGGAAACTCGAAGTAAGGCAGCTGTAGACTCGAAGTAGAATTTGTTTTCTCGGGTTGGAACTGTAAATTTCCAGGTTACAGTAGAAACTGTGTTTTTTTTAAACTGGGTTTTAAAAACTTTTAGAATATGTACTTTTGGGTTTAAAGTAGGGTTTAAGTTTGAAATCAAATTCAAGTTTGTATTTTGATTTGAATTCAAATTCCAGTTTTTGTTAATAAAATTAAAGTTTCAGAAATTTAAACTTAATTAACCATTTGGTTTGATAAAATAGT
This sequence comes from Allium cepa, assembly GCA_030765085.1. Classification (NCBI taxonomy): domain Eukaryota; kingdom Viridiplantae; phylum Streptophyta; class Magnoliopsida; order Asparagales; family Amaryllidaceae; genus Allium; species Allium cepa. Next base: position 188,988,653 of record CM060929.1, on the reverse strand, counting down.
TTAAACATTTTAATAATAAGATTTTTAAAAAAAAATATGAATGGATTTGTAGTTGGTTTAAAATATGGGAATTCAAAAGTTAAATTTGAATTTCAGTTTAAATTTTAAACAAGGTTTAAATTTGAAGTTTTAAATTAAAGTGAAAATTTAAGTTATTAAAGGTTTTGAAATGGATTTATCTTTAAAATTTTCATATAGTATTTGTTTGTTCTGCAATTTAAAAAGTTTTAAATTATTTAAAACTTTGATAAATTATTTAAAACTTTGATAAGCTTAAAATTATTCTATTTTAAACTTGAATTTAAATTGAAATTTAAAGGTAATTTCAAAAGTACTTAGTTATGAATTAAATTGTTTTAACATAATTAAGTTATGTTTTATTTTGAAAATTTGATTAAGATTTATGTTTTAGAATTTAATTAACAAGGTAATTAAGATTAATTAATTTAATTAATTAATTAAATTTGGAATTAATAATTGATTAATGATTAATCAATTTGGAATTAAGATCATTAATTAAATTATTAATTAATGATAAATGAATATTAATTATGTAATTAAGTTTTTTTAAGGTTAATTATTTTAATAATTAACTTTAATTAATGAATGATTAAAGATATTGTAAATGGTAATTAATTTAAGTTAATTACCTTATAAAATAATTTGGAGATGGTTAATGAAGGACATTAACCATGATTATTTAACAATTAATTAATGTAGTTAATTTTTATAATTAAGTAGATTAATTAATTTAATAATAATCATTTATAAATGGTTAGAGAGTAATTACTTGATAAAGTAATTAAGAAATTAATTACTTAATGTAATTAATTTAATTTAGTGAGATTATTTAATTTAATTAATTAAGTTTAATTAATTTTTAAACACTTGGGTTTTATAAATAATTACTTTATGTAATTAATGATTTGGGAATTACTTAGTTAAGTAATTGTTTAATAATTACAGATTGTAATTAAGTGGTGATGTTTAAGAATGAAGTAATTTGGATTAATTATTTAGTAATTAATCAAAGATTAATTAAGAAATTAATTAAAGGATGATTAATTTGGTTTAATATAGTAATTAAGTTAGTTAATTACTTAGGGTAATTAATTTAAGGAATAATTAAAGATCATTAATTATTTTAATTAATGATGTAATTAAGTTGATTAATTAAGATTTATTAATCAATAATAGATAATTAAGATAAGAAATTAATTAATTAATTAAGAATTAGTGTAATTAATTATGATTAATTAATTAATTGAAGTAATTAAAGGTTAATTACTGTTTTGTTGAGGATAATTAATTTGTGAAATTAATTAAGGATAATTACTGAAATGTAATTAAGTATAATTAATCAAGAGTGATTAATTAAGGTAATTAATTTTGAATGGTTGATTTGTTGATTGTAATCAATTAAATGATTGAGTAAGCAAGATTTGTATTGGTGAAGTAATTAATTTAATTTATTTTAAATTAATTATAGATGATGTAATTAATTTAATTCATTTTAAATTAATTAGAACTGGAGATACTTAATTTAATTCATTTTAAATTAATTATATGATGATGAGTAAATCATTTCTTATGGATGAATGGTTGAACTTGATTGTCTTGGATGCTTTGTGATTCAGTAATGAGATAAATAATATTGTGTGGTATGGATGTTTGATTGTATTGTGATGATAACATAGGTTATCTATTGTGATGGTGATATATGGAATATCTATGTGATATTGGTGATATGAATTACCTGTTATGCGATAATGATTGATTATCAATTGTGATTTATAAGTTATCTATCTGTGTGTATATAGATACTGTAATTGAATTGTTTTAAAACTTTAAAACAACTTGGACCTTAAAAGACACGCTTTGGTTTTCGATGAGACCGGGATCGGGTTTCCATATTTGGATATCCGAAAACCACATCGATTCCAAATAATGTTAGGTCGTATATCAAAGTGGAGCTTTGTGAAGACTCGAGGTGTAAGGACTATGAGTCAGTATAACTCTGTGGGTGATTCCGTAATGAGTTGACGGAATTAGTTCTTATAGATTCGAGATGGTGAATCAGAGTGCAAGGGTTATTGTCATTAACTCTGAGGGTGATTCCAAAATGAGTGTAACGAGATAATGCCTTCGGTTTCGTTCGAACCTGGAATGAACTTGTATGGATTGAATGCTTCTAGAACATCGTCAGGTGGACGATGAGCATTCTAAGATAATATGTCCTATAAAGGTAATCGTAGCCTCAAGCCTCATCAACCGGGAATGGCTAAAACAGGGGAGGTGCAGCAAAGCTTCGTGGGTCACGCCTACTGGAGAGCAAGATTTATCCCTGTCTAGAAGTCCCTTTTTGTTCGGCTGTGTGGGTGGTTGCTAGCTACAACCACGGGGTTGTCTTGTTTGGAACTATTCAGTAAGGAATGGGTCCGGCTTTGTGTTGCAGGGGGTCGGGAGTGATCCTCGGTACGTTGATCTAGGCCACGTACTGTGACAGACGGTACCCCAGTAGCACTGCCATTGTATGGAATCCAAAATCCAATAAGTGCCAACGGGTTTGATTGTATTACCCACTTTTGTGGCTAGTAGCTGGAATTTAATAATGTAACAATTTCAGCTATTTCTTATTTATTTGAAAACCCTAGACACTATTATAATATCATCGGATTTCCTATCAAATGTTTTGGTTGGCGTATTGTAAAAACTTTTCCATGTTTATGTGTGGGAAGTCTTACGTGATACCTTTCTTTTCAAAAGGTTTTTGAAATTTAAGCAACTTTAACCTGTTACTCACACCAGACCCATGTCTGACCCGGAGTTTATTTTTGTTTTTCATAAACTCTTGGGTACTCAAATTTTTATGAGTAGTAAAGGGATTCAGGATTAGCTTTGACGAATTATGGAGAAGCAAATGGAGCAGGAGGCTTCTGCGTGTAGATATATATCTAGTATTCCGCTGTGTGTTCTCTGAGTTGTTGTATTGAGTTGTATAACTAGACAGGTGTTTATAACTGTCTAGTATGTGTTGTATATCTGTGTACTCTGATAATTGTTGTAAACTATGTAATATTTATGTTATTAATATAATTTATTCATTCCGCTGTGTAGATTCTGATGTTGTTTCTTTCTTCTCTTCTTTCTATTCTCTTTTCTATCCCTTTCTTTCTTAAAGATGATGCGATTTTCTGGGAGTGGAAAATCGGGTCGTCTCAATAGGTACTTCTAGCCAACTATCAACCGAGACCCAGCTGATTACACTTGAAGGTATGGAAAGTGCCAGAGGTTTGCTAAGATTCCAAGAGTCTTATCAGTGGAGATTACTAATATGGTCAACCCCTGACCGTTTGCATTTTGGGGAACTGATATTATTGGTGTATTGCTGATTATATTAGGGATGGACTGGCTTATTGGGTACGAAGTCGTGATGGATTGTGAGAGGTTGTTAGTGACAATAAGGATAGATAGTAAGCATAAGCTAGAGTTGAGCTGCCTACCTAACGATAAGGCAATGATTTGGTTTTTGTATTCTCTTGAGATCTCTTACTTTGAGTTGTCATCGATAACCATTGCTAGAAGGTATTCAGACACATTCGAGGAGGTGATTAGATTACCACCATATGAAGAGATAGAATTCCTTATCGATTTAGTGAAGGATGATAGGCTAATAGTTAGGTTATTAAGGCATATGGCACCCAAAGATTAAAGCGAACTAGAGGTTTAAGTGAGTGACCAATTAAGGAAAGGTTACATACTTAGGAATATATCTAAGTGAGGGGAGCCTGTAATATTTTCCATTGAGATGGATGACTCTTTGAGTTTTTTTTATTACCATGAGGTAAATAACATAACGAGGAACAACAAGTGTCTACTCTCATGCATTGATAACTTATTCAATCAGCTCCACAGTGTGAAGGTATTTTTTTTAGTTGGATTTGGCTATAAGTTTCCACCAATTGAGAGGTGTGAAGGAGAGTGTGCCAATTAGTGCATTATGTACACCATCAGGATTTTATGGTTTGTTGGGTATGTCGTTCGGGCTAACCAATGTGTCGACATACTTTGTTAATTGTATGAACCGTGTTTTTAAGGATCAACCATATAAGTTTGCTTATGTTTGCCAATGATATTCTTATTTATTCTCGGATGGTAGAAGAATACAAGATGCACTTGAGGAGTATGCTTGAGGTATTGAGGAAGCATTGGCTGAATGCAAAAATTTTGATGCGTCACTTCTAGGGAAGGGAAGTGTGATTTTTAGATCACGTTATTTATAATATAGCAAGACCGTTGACTAACTTAATGAAGAAAAATCATACATTTGCTTAGGATCTGAGGATGAGCATGCATTCATTGGTCTGAAGGAGAGATTGATTAGTGCACTTGGTCTATTATTTTGATGGGAATAAGAAGTTGATAGTATACACAGATTCTTGTGGGATTAGGGGTAGTACTGATGCAATAAGGTAAGATTGTCGCTTATGCTAGTCGGCAATTGAAACCAAATAATAAGAAATGTCCTATAGGAAATTTGGGGTTGACAGTGATAGAGTTCACATTGAAGATACGTAGGCATACTTCTTAGGAGAAAGGTTTGAGGCATTCATTGACCAAAGTCATCAAAGCACCTTTTCCAACCAAAAGACCTTAACCTTCATAAACAGTGATGGTTATTGTTCATAACATCCTATGATTTTGACATTTCCCATATGCTTGGTAAAGGAAATGTAGTCGCTGATGCTTTAAGTATGAGACATGCCAGCTTAGGAGTTATGTTGCTAGAGTGAACACGGTTAAAGTATATTGCTAATTATGATTTTCGACCTGTATATGAGCTAAAGATGACGTGTTGAAGAGCTTGACTATTAGACATACATTGATAGATCGGATTGGTACTGATCAGAGCGATGATGCTAGACTAGATGAGATCATTTATAAGATAATGACATGAGTAAAGTCTAAGGATATGAAGTAATATGGACTCGAATGAGATGGTTAGCTTCATAAGGATGGTAGATTATTTATGCCTGATGTTGATGGAACTATAAATGAGGTGCTACCAGAGTGCCATCATTCGAGATGACTATACATTCCGATGGGAATAAAATGTATCAAGATATGAATCAGACTTTTTATTGAGAAAGGATGAAGAAGGACAATGAGGCATTTATTTTAAAGTGCATGAATTGTCAGCTGGTGAATGTTGAGCAAAAGATGTCAAGTGGTTTGCTGCAACTGCTTGAGATTCCCTAGTGTAAGTGGGAAAAGATATTGATGGATTTCATCTATGGATTGCCAAAGACTAGAGGAGGGAATAGTATCATTTGGATAATAGTCGATAGATTGATGAAGAGTGCTTGATTCATATCCATGAGGTACTGTAGAACGACATGGAAGCTTGCTAAGTTGTATGTGAAGTGGATAGTATGATTCCATGGTTCGCCGAATAGCATTGTAAGCAATCAAGCCCATTATTCACGAGCGGATTTTGGAAGACTTACAATAGGCATTGGGGACAAAGCTAAATTTGAGTACAACTTATCACCCACAAACCATCGGTAAAAACAAGAGAGTGAATTATATACTAAAGGATCTCTTACGAACTTGCAATTTCTATCTTGGAGGCTTGTGGGGTAATCAGTTTCATTTTATGGAGTTTGCATACGATAATAGTTATAAGTCGAGCATTGGTACGACACCATTTAAGTCATTATACAGTTAACCATGCAATACCCATTCCTATTGGCGGGAAGTGGGTGTGAAACTGATACTAGGACCGGATATGTTTAGGAAGACTTCAAGAAGATTAAACCATTTGACAACGAACGAAAGCCGCACATGACCAACAAAAGAGCTACGCTAATAATAGAAGACGTGATAAGAGTTCTCTATTGGCGACATGGTATTTGTCAAAAATTCTCCGTTGAAGAATACAGTTTGGTTTAGTAATAGGGGGAAGTTAGTATGAATATTCGTAGGTTCTTTTTTGATACTCGAGAAGATTGGAACTGACATATCAAGTCAACTCACCACAGAAGATGGTGGGTGTGCACAACATGTTCCATGTTTATCATCTTGGGAAGTTTGTGCATGATTCAAGCATGGCTGTTGCACCGGATCAGCTAGATAATATTGAAGTTGAACCTCAAGCATCAAAAACTCAAAAGCTTATTTATATAACCGAGCAGAGTACGAAACAACTTAAGAGGAAGATGGTGAAGTTGGTGAAGGTTTAGTGGGTTCAAAGCGAAGGCGATTTCACTAGGAAGACCGAGGAGAGCATGAGGACAACTTATCCGGAGCACTTTGCTTGCTATTATTCCATTTTATTGTTGGCTTTCACATTTAATGTTTTTCTTAGTTTAGTAACTTTCATGCTATGGTATTTGCATAATCTTATTGCTCATTGTTTGCATGATTGGTGGATGCTATCTTGTTTGATTATTAGGCACGCTTGGTATTGATATTGTTTTGGTGATGTTTTATTTGAAAGGAATCTCGAGGGTGATATTCAGTAAGAGGTGGAGAATATAACAACCCGTATTTTTATGTATCAGTGGATCGTAAAATTATCATTTCGATAACCAAATTTGGTTCGATTAGGCTATAACTTTAAGGAATGCCGAGTATTGAGATTTTTGGTCTTTAGGATTAATTGCTGATGGTTTTGAACCTAGAAACTTGTAAGATTTATAAATTTTAACAGAATCAGAATTAGGTTTAGAAACCACTCCCAAATGCAAGATTTAATGGTTTCCTTTCCATAAAGTGGTTATAACAGAATTTTGGTCGAACAGTTTAGGAGATATGACCATTCCAAGTTTGATAGTTTTTGGACAAATTTAGTGGGAATTAGATTAAGCCTATAATTAGCTGACATCAATGACCTCACAAACGGTGGATTGTTTTGAGGTAAAATATAAAACATGTAACAAAGGTATCTACAATATTCTACACTTTCTAAAACTCATAGCAGAAGGAATAAAATATAATAAATCAATAATACATAACCCAAAAGAACAAAATAATACATCATCAAATATACTTCACTTACATCATTTCTTTACATTAATAACAAAAATAACCCAATGTTTGGGAATAGATAAGATAAAGTAGTAGATGACTAATAAATAGATATGCGTCTCCGTCGTACCATCAAGCCTCCAAGTCACCTCCAGTCCCCTCTATCGACCTATCAAAGTATATCTAAAAAGGAGAAGAGAATGATTGAGGGGGTTATACATACATCTGGTGAGTGAAACGCATCATATAAGTGTATAGATTAACAAGCCAGTAAAACAACACTTATGCTTGAAAATCATACCTTAACACGTGTCACGTGGACCCAACAAGTCAACTAAACATAATATAATACTATAGTGACATCATATGCTAAGATTTCGCTAAAATCTATTCCATGCCTAATTACATGCCCATGATTTGACCCCAAAGCCTCAACCCGCTATCGTCAAATCAGATGCATAGGACTCGGTTTCCCTAGCTATGTTATAACGCCAAACCAAATATTGAGAACTCAATCTTGGACTATTGTATATTAAGGGCTCAACTCCTCAGACTATCATACATTGAGGACTCAACTACTCAGACCATCATATATTGAGGACGCACCTCCTCAGACAATCATATATTGATGACTCGGCTCCTTCGATTATCATATGTTATGGACTCAACTCCTTGGATTATCATATGTTAAGAACTCAGCTCCTTGAACTATCATATATTGAGGATTTAGCTCCTAAAATTGTCGCATCATCAATTACAAACCATGTACAATGAACTTGCCTAACTAAGATAATTTTATAAACTATCTCAAACTATAGCAAAGAAAATGCCAAAATATTTCTCGTCACATCATGATCTAAAAAAAGAACCATGCATGAAACGGAGGTCATATTTGAGAGTTATAAGTATTGGAAGTTAAAGGGTATTACCGTATTTATTTAATTAATAATTAAAATTTTATTTTATTTTATTTTCGCTATAGGTCGAAGCACCAAGTTTCATTCATGAACCCCAACCATTTCATTTCTCCACCGCCACTACTACATGAAGAATCTTCCAGATCCTACCACGCTGCTCGAATGGCCTCCTCAATGCCTGGCTATATTGGCATCACCTCCGGCCGACCTCGATAGGATCGTCGTCGTTCATCTTTATTCACCAATTCTGGCAATTTTGTGCTATATCTAGTTGATCGGTCACTGACAGCAGTCTACTCGACCTCCTCTTCATGTCCATATTCCTCGATCACCGTATCATCGTCGTTTCACCTTTAGATCAAAAAGGAAGATCCACATCCATAGAAACTTCCAAAGCATTTTCTGATCAAACCATAAACCCAATCAACGTACGAACATCACCAGTGAATTTGCGTCCTTGAGAACTACAATTTGATATATAATATGTTTTATTCGAACACTTTTTTATATTACACTTTTTAATTAAAGAGAGATTAACCTTTAGCAATTGCAGCAATAAAAAAATTACTTTTTAATCGTCTAGCCATGACATACTATATTCTTATCAGGTATGTATATAAAAAAATCAGTTTTAAATTATCAATTACATCATTTATAATTTGATTTAAGACCATAAGGGTGAATTACTATGTCTTATCAATATATATACACAAATATGATAAATCTCACTCATCGATTAATTATGCATCTTCTCCGATCTAAGATGAATCCTCCCCTTCCTCGTTGTCCAAAAATTCTCTAACTTGAAAATACAAAATCTTGGATAGCTTCGAATTATTTGCGTAGTTCTCTTCGCAGTGATTGGTTCCATATATTAATTTATTTAATTTAGATTTGATTTGGTGGATTTAGAATTGATTGAATAAGTAGGTTTTATAAGTGGTGGCAAGATTTATAAAGCAAAATAAATGGAGTTAATGATCTATTTATAGACAAAAAATAATAATAGAGGAAAATAGGGACAAGGACAAACACGAAAGAAATTTTTCGATGCAAGGACATAATGTTTCATTTTTAGTTTGAAGGCCAAACTCTTGCGAATATGCATCGCAACACCTGACTTATCTTGGGCTAATTAAAATAACAACGACTTGAGAGGCGATGAGGCGACGTTGAGGCATTGGAGGCAAGAAGGTGGTAGTGGATTGGGATGGTGGTGCTGGTTGGTATGGGTGATTGAGGTTCGTTTTGTTGAATGAAATGTTTTTGTGTCGAAGTAGTTTAGGAGGGGGTGAAGAGATGGGTGTCAGAGGTGCAACATTGAAGCATGGTTGAGCCATGACGTTGATGATGGTGGCAGTGAAGACGGTGATTATTGGTGGTGGTCGATTTTTTTGAACATTTAACAACCAAAAATGCTAAAATATAGCTAGATTATCTATGAATAAAAACGAATATAGAAATATATGTGTGATGATAATTTAATTTAGCATTTTTTAACCGTAAAAATGATTTATAATGCTAGTTTGATTTAGCATTTTCTGAACTATAAAAATGAATATATAACACCATGTGATTTATATTAGTTTAATTTAGTATTTTTTGAAGTACAAAAGAAATAAATTGGAGGGAATTAGAGAAAGGACAAACATAATAAATTTTTTTAGTTCAACGCCAGTAGTTTCAAAATTTGGAAAGAAGGACAAACTTCATCTCCAAATCCAAGTTTCCTCTGAACTCATTGTCGTCGCTTCAGAGAAACACCATCTCATCGCCTTATCGTTCCCTACTGCACTGGTTCGTCGCCCGCATCTCATTCATCTCGTCGCCTAAATCTCCACACACCCCATTATCGCCTAAGCATATCGAGATAACCAATCTAAACCCTAAATCATGAATGGTAAATGTAGCCACCGCACCACCATGGCATGCCACATCACTAGAACTCGATGCATCTCCGTCGATTTGAAGTATAAAAAATTCAACAATAGACTAAACATACTAATTAAATTTGTATTAAATCAACTTAATGATATATTCAAACTTTTTCATAGTTCAAAAATACTAAATTAAACTAGCAAGAAACCAACATAGTGCCATATTCATATTTTATAACTAAAAAAGCTACATCAAACTAGGACTATCATTCATTTTTACATTAAAAAAATGCTAAATTAAATTTGCATCATACACATATAGTGCTATATTTAATTTATATATTTAAAAAAAATGTTAAATTAAACCAACATAAATCAACATAGTGCTATATTCATTTTTATGGTTTAAAAAATGCTAAATCAAACCAGCACTATCATTCATTTTTATAGTTTAAAAAATGCTAAATTAAAAAAGCATCACATATATAATGATATATTCATTTTTATTTACAGAAAATGCTAGTCATGTTTAGCATTTTCAGTTGTTTATAGTTCAAAAAATTGCCCACCACTAGCAACCACTGTCTTCACTGCCACCATCGTCAACGTCATGGCTCCATCATGCTTCGATGTTGCACCTTTAAAACCTATCTCCTCCATCGCCTCCTAAACCACCTCGATAAGAAATATTTCATTTAGTAAAATGAACCCTAATAACTCCTACCAATCGCTGCCACTAGTCCAAGCCACTGCCACCTCATCGCTTCGTACGCTTCAGCGCCACCTCGTCGCCTCCTAAGTTGTTTTCATTTTAGTTGTGCCGAGATAAGTTTGGTGTTACGATAAATATTCGCAAGTGTTTGGCCTTTAGATTAAAAATAAAACACTAGGTCCTTCCACCAAAAATAAATTTCTCTGTGTTTTCCCTTGTCCCTATTTTCCTCATAATAATAATATCTAGGCTATATTTTCAAAATCAATATATTACGAAAATTTCGCTGGGTTTGACTTCTTCTAATTTCTAACTCATTTAGCTAAATTTAGTAAGTTAAATATATTTTCTGACTACAAATAGTATTCCAAATGCAACGGAATAAGTCCCGAAGAGTAAATCCAACACATGTAAAAAAATTAATATTTGACCTTTATGTGAAATTTATGATTTAACCTTTTTTTAATTTAATTAATTTTTTAAAACTATAGGATGTTACTTTCTCTCTCCTTTAAAAGAATATCGTCACCAAAATTCTAAGGGACGAATATTGCAACTCGCTTTACATTGTACAAACATATAAAACAGACATAGGTGCATCCATCTAGCATCCATTATACAACTATTTAAAAACGTAACCAAAAGTACGCAATATAAATGATAGATAAAATAGAATGATATAAGATGAGTGCAAATGCAAATAAATCGACCTCATATATGAATTCTCATGTAGTGCAACCAATATGTATGCAAACATTCTAATATATGAAAACATATATATGTTTCTACATGTATGCGCAAACATATATCCATATGCAACATTTATATCAAAGTGTAAATAAACAAATACGTATGTAAAAAAGTCGAAAAAAGACACAATAAATGGCATAAAATTTTCTAATCGCAGTTAGAACACACAAGTATAAGTATCTAACATAGTAAGAACTAAACTAATATAGCTCAAACAAGGCAACCATAGCAACCAAAACACGTCATAAGGACGTGCATACAACCAACCTAACATCCATGCGCATGTCACCTAATTATCTAAAGCAACCATGCAAATATACAATGACCTAATGAGTAAACTAACTTACAAACTAATTAAAAGAGGATGAGGAGAGCTAGTGATGGGAAACTCGGATTCTCTTCTAGAGCTCCATCATACTCTTATCCAAACCTTTTCCTCAATGTACTTGGACCAACTTTATTTCCTCATTGTTTTTCCACATCACATCAAGTCCTAAGATGTTATTACACATATGGAGTAATATAGACTTTATCTCTACATTCACCTCATAAGTTGACCAGGCTATGACATAATCATTAAATCGTCAATGTACGCTCTTAGATGTGATAAATAGAAAACGTGTGAACACGCATCAACTTTTCAAAAAGCCTACTTAAACTTGTCGACTTCCCTACACTATATAATTAGGAAAGGCAAAATAATTAATAGTGCTAGCTATCCCCACAGAACATATCTCAATAGCGGGTCCATCGCCTATACTATGCCACCAATTGCGAACTCTTTATGTAGCCTATCCTATGTAGTTTCCATTTCTTTGCTTATCACTAAGGTGTGTGTAATCATATAATATCCAAGTATAGCTAAAATTTAAATAGAGCGTACAACTAGCATATCTCCATCTTCAAACATCTTGCAACATGCTACGCTGCTTGCTTCTTCGTCCTAAACCAATGGAAACCCTTTTCGTATCCTTTAACATACCTCACTCAACTCCTTTAAGTCCATAGGCATGACAATACAATAGTGGACAGTGTCTCCCTAATTATAACTTATGCAATTTCAGTTTCCAATGCTAATTTATTTTTAAAAATTCTTAAAAATATCCAATCAAAAATATGCAACTTCCAAACTCAATTCTTTATTGTTTAACAAACTCAAGTTTAGCTACTCAAACTTAATTTCAAATAACTTCGATTAATTTTCTAAAATCCTCATACTTCGCATTTATAACCTTATTTCATATAAAAAATTTATAACACACACACATAAATATATTAAAGTAGATATACCATTTTATTTATTAATTAATTAATTCCCAGCACCTTTAAATAATACATCACATATATACTTCAAAATATATTTTTAATTTCATTCCGTTTTACTAACTATATTCATATCAGACTAGAAAATAATTTCCAAAATTTTAAACCATCTATTGATACTTTTTAAGAGCACATATCACACATCCAACAATTTCCATTCATAAATAGATACACATTAAAATTGAAAAATTGTATAAATTTTAAAACTAGTGTTTTTAATCTTCTCCATATGTTTTTTTAAATTTAATCTTTATCCAAGATATTTCAGTTTAACTTAGAAAAATAGAACGTAAAACATATATTTTTGAATTTTACCTTTCAAATGAGAAATATTCATAAAAGTGTAAAGAAAATATTTACAAAAATAAAACATTTAAAATACTCATGGAAATTTTCTTCTTATGAAAATTTCCCATATTCAAAGTTTAAATATGGGTTACTATGTCAATCAACAAACAAACTTCAAATTCTATATTTTTTTCCTAAAATATCAAACATTTTTTTTAATTTTTTAGGAAAAACAATTAAATTAATTTCAATTAATTTAATTACCTCGGTTGGAGTAGATCATAACTTACACAAGTCCAACTAGATCGTATAATTTCAGAAAAAATTATTAAGCACCCTCATTATGCACCATCTACATACATTATGTCGTATGGACATAAGGGTACCGCTATTTTTCTTATTCATCCCTAGTTCTACAATTTACTGCATTGTTGCTTCACATATAAACTCTCTTATAACAATCCTCCATGGAGTAAATTGCAACAAATGAGATAGATTTATCTTTCACTCCAAGTTATTTACTATTAAAATTTATTTAACTCGTAGTTATTTACTTCAATATGGGATAAGCCAACAACTACCTCACAAGTCAAAATATGTGGGATGTAGTGTATAAATAATATATATGCATACATATATATTATAATATAATATAAATAATAAAAATTATAAATATGCCCTTCCATACTCCCTAATTTAGTAGGAATCGTCTAACCTAAGCTCTGATACCATATATAACAACCTACCATCTACGAAGCCCCATCAATGCTTAAAAAGACGCCGACAATATGGGCCTCGTAAATTGTGGATCATTTTAAGGTAAAATATAAAACATGTAATAAAGTTGTCTATAATATTCCACACTTTTTGGAATTTGCCGTGGATGGATCAAAATAAAATATAATCAATAATACAATAACCCAAATGAACAAAATAACGTAACATCAAATGTACTTCACTTACATCGTTTCTCTACACTAGTAACAAAAACAGCCTAATGTCCGAGAATAACTAAGATAGAATAATACATAACTGAAAAACATATATGCATCTCCATCATACTATTAAGCCTCCAAACTGCATCCAGTCCTCTCCATCGACCTATCTGAGTATACCTATAAAAAATGAATGATAAAGCGAGTCAGATATACGTTTGATGAGCGAAACACATCATATAAGTATATAATAATAATAAGCTCGTAAAATGATACTTATGCTTGAAAATCGTATATTAAACTTGTGCCACCTGCACCCAACAAGTCAGATAAACATAATATAATACTATAGTAACATCACATGCTAAGGTTATACTAATATCTATTCATGCCTAATCACATGCCTATGATTTGATCCTAAAGTCTAAACATGTTATGGCCAAATCTTGTACTAAGGAATAGGCTTCTCTAACCATATCATAATAGAAAATTGAATATTGAAGACTTGGCCCCTCAGACTATCATCTATTGAGAACTTAACTCCTCGGACTATCATATGTTAAGGACTGAGTTCCTCAGACTATCGTATGTTGAGGACTCGGCTCCTTAGACTATCATATATTAAGGACTCGCTCCTCGACTATCGTATATTAAGGACTCTGCTCCTCGGATTATCATATGTTAAGGACTCAACTTGTAACGACCTATAATTTTATTGTTTTAACTGAGAATATTTAATTTAAATATTCAGTTAATGGTTTTTATTAATGTAATAACCCTCTTTTAATTTATAACTGATAATGAAAATTTTATTTTTAAATTCTGTTTACAGAAATAGATAGTCCACCAGAAATTAAAAATGTGATTAAAACACACTTTTCGAATTTTCATCTTTTATCAAACATCAAGTTATTAGAAGTAGTAACATCTTGGATTTTTGTTTTAAACAACATTTAAATGTTAAACACGTATTATTTTAGGAATAATATAATAATAGTAATAATGAAAAATATATTCAAGTTTCAAAACATGAAAAGATGTGAAATGGATTTGAAACATTAAGTGTGAAAGTGAACCAAAGTACTCGAATCATGCTAATATCCTTCATACTCTCATAAGAGTGACATTTCTGTGGCTTATGAAATGATAACAAAGTTGAAAAGTGAATTAAGAGGGGCATTATATTCATTTACTTTGCATTTTATAAACATGAACATTTATCTTATTCTTCCATTCTTTCATTTCATATTTTCCTCCTTAACTCCATCTTCTTCTTCTTTACTTCTATAATTTGTTAAAATAAAAATCTTATCTATTAGTTCAAAAATTCTTATTTCACCGAAGGTAAAAAAATCGAAGCTTTTTAAGCCATGGAAATGTGAGACACTCAATTCTTATTTAAATATTTTTGATTAGGAATGTTGTGCAAATTTTATTTGCAACTTGATTGTGATTTTATTTTGAATCTTATATTTAAATAATATATTCAACAAAATTATTATCTTGATTTATATTTGCTTTAGAATTAAAGAATATGTTTGCTGCTAATACAAAACATACATATATAGTTGCTGTTACATCTCTTTCTCTTCTCTGTAATTTGTATAAAAAATGAAGAAAACATTCCCGTCTTGATTTCGAAAATCATTATCTACAAAACTGTTGAGAATTAGTTAGAAGTTCCAACTAGAAAATCGTTCATCTTTGAGTCTGGTATTTATTAAAAATGGTCGGGTGTGGTTTCATTGAGTATGGTGGGAGATAGGGATTAATTATTGTAAGAGGTTGCGTGTCGATAGTTTTACGCCTTACACGAATCGGCGAACGAGTTTGCAGTTATGTTTGTATCTACGAGTGATGATTTTTAAGCCTAGTTTCATGATTTTTGGTGGCCGGGATTTGTGGTGGCAAGAAGATGGACCAAGTTTATTCAAAAATTGGTTTCATGCGATTGAAGCATCAACTTGGCTAGTGATGGGTTCTGGAACAAGCTTAGGGGATGGCGGAGGTGATGGAAGTGGTTGCGTGGTCGATGGTGGTTGGGATGGTTGAATTGATCTAAGCTTAGGGTTTTAGGGCCTGGTAAGTTTGGGCTTGGTTTTTGGGTTGCTGTGGCTCAGGGAAGTGACCGGAGTTGATGGCGTGGGGCCTGGAGGTGGAGAATGGAAGCGGCAATTGGTTATTGGTGGTGGTGGTGGCTAGAAGTATATGGGGGCAACGACCATTGGCGTTCAAACGTGGCGGTATCTTGAAGTTTTCTTTTTGAATTTTGGAGCGAACAGTCAATTAGTGGTAGAGGCAGCCAGAGGTGAAGGCGAGGGTAAGGACAAGTTGCACGAGGCCATGAGAGTTTGTGGGTGAGGTTGGGGTGACAAACGGCGGTCGGCGGCGGCGTTTTGGTTGTATGCGCGTGCACGAGTTTGGTGCTAGGAAGTTGGTTTTAAAGTCAATTTAGGAAAGTTAAGTTGATTTTGGAGTTTGATTTGTGAGCATAAGGTTTGGGGAAGGAAGGCTTGGGTTTGAGTATATGGTTGTGGGCCTTGGGCCAAGGGGTAATTTAAAATTAATTCAGTAAATTCACTAGTAATTAGTAGTTTGAACTTTGAAAATTTTTAACATGCCCATGCAAAGTTCGTTTGACCCGCTGATTTTAACGTTAAGTTCGTATCACATTTGCGTAATTATTTGACAGTTTTGTTGAAGTGTGAATTATTAGTAAATAATTAGTCATAGAAAATAATTACATAGTTAGGTAATTATATTGTAATACTGACCTTCTGATAGCAGAATAAAACACTGTTCTACAATATTTGAATCGAATATATTTTATTAGACATCGATTTAGCGGAATAAATCTCCATTCTGCTTTATTTTATTTGGATATTT
This sequence comes from Allium cepa, assembly GCA_030765085.1. Taxonomy (NCBI): domain Eukaryota; kingdom Viridiplantae; phylum Streptophyta; class Magnoliopsida; order Asparagales; family Amaryllidaceae; genus Allium; species Allium cepa. The sequence goes on along the minus strand of CM060929.1, from coordinate 188,971,936 downwards.
ATGTGATATGTCAGTCGATTTGGATAGATAACGTGTCATCTATCGTTTCTAATTATGAATTTAATTTACATATTTTTTGCTTATGTAAATTTCAGTGATATGATCTGAATCGTTGAAATTGAATAAAATGATAACATGATATAGTACCGTCGTGCCCGCTAAGCATCTTTCCAAATTTGTAAAGTTACGGATTTAAAATAACTTAAATTATATAACGATTTAAGGAAGTGATTATAAATGATGCTTAAAGAAAGTTTGTTAATTGTTTATTAATGAGTTTTAAAGTTAATTAATTATTCAATTACGATGTTTTAAAGGAAATCAATTTATTTAATAAAGGTATTTATAAATAATAATATGTTTTAAAAGGGATTTTAGTTAATAAAAGGATTTACTTAAAACAAGGTATTTGGTAAATGATATTTAATAAAGGATTTCGAATTATAAATAGTTTATAAACAGAAAGGGATTTCATAAATTATCATACAGATTTGTAAAACGAGCTTTGTAAATTAATTTGGAGATTTATAGAAGTATTACTAAATATGAAATGAGCTTGTAAAAAAGGAATTTATAAAATGAATGAGATTTGCTTTTGACCATTAATCCTTTTTTAAATGTGGTGGTATGTAAATATTTTTTTCCATACTTAACACCGAAGGACAGTGGTTTGGTTCATAATAAGATATGTATTAAATGATATTTGTTTTGGCCAATATAAATATGAATTTGGAAAAGATAAAATCTTCCTTAAATTTTGTTAATATATGTATACCATTGAGATAAGCATATGGATGTATTTTCTAAGTATTGAAAGTATAATGGGTTATGAATATACTTATGCCTGTGAGATAAGTATATAAATGTTTCCAAGTATTTGGAAGGATTATAAGGGGTTTGCGCAAAAATATCTTTTGTGAGCGTATTTTAAATCAAATAATTGAAAGAGATTTTTATTAATGAAAGATTAATTGATAGAGGCTTAGTGGATCCTATATGGAATTAAATCAATGTTTGTTTATTCAATAGTTAATTAATCGACTATCAAATTTGGACCTATTATTAACTCTAGAAATATCTAGGAGAGAAACGTGAGTTATAAGGCATAGTGATCTTCGATGATGCTGTACTGCATGTGTAAATCTTGTTTTGTTCTCTTAGGACAAATGATAAGTAAAATCTATCCACTTAAATTATTAGGAGGTAACCTTCGCTCTAAAGTATTGTTTATATATTTCTAAAAGATCCAAAATTGAGTTTACCAGAAACTATTGAATGTTGGTTTGAAGAGACTGGGATTGAATAAGTATGATTATCCAAAAACCACTTCAAACCAATGCAAGCGTGCAGATTGAAAGCATCTTGAAGATGATGGAATTGAAAAAGGATCTTTTTGAAGTGCAAGGGCTACTTGCTATTAATCCTAAGGTTGATTCCAAAATGGATGTAGAACAAGTAGCGCCTTCGGCTTGTTATTATCCTAAACAACTTGTATGGACGAATGCTGGTATTGCATTGTCGCCTGGAGGGTAGTGTTAGCATTCCAAGTGGGATTGCTATATAAAATGTAAAATGTATCCTTAAGTCTCATCAACCGGGAATGACTAAAACAAGGGATATGCCACAAGACTATATGGGTCGCACCTATTATGGTGTTGTAATCACCCTATTAGATTATTATTTATGGATTTGGTTGTGCATGAGAGCTCTCGCGAAAAGGTTGCAAAGCAACCGGGGTGATGAAATATTCGATGCTATCCAATAAGTGGTAGGCCGTTCTTGCCATGTGAGGGGTTCATGTGATGCCCTCGGTACATTTTATCTAGAAATGTACTATGACAGGCGGTACCGCAGTAGCCTTGTCATTAATGGAAACCATTCTTAATAAGCACCTTTCGGACATAGTTGTGTACGTATTATGCTGGATTTAATTAATACAACAATTTTATCAATATTCATATAACATCTCAAACATTATTATAATATCACTGGATTTTCTATATCGTAAGTTTAAAAATATGTCCATATTTATATGCGGTGTGGTCTTACGATATACCTTTATTTTGAAAGGTTTTATAAAACATTAAGAATCCATTTGGTTATGTTTCTCATGCTGGACATTCTCTCGTATTTTCTTTTATCTACCGTTATTTGTTTCTTGTCCGTATTTGTTAGCAATTGTAAGGACATATCGTTATAACTGTCCAATGGTTGATGATAGGATAATTGTACTCTAACTGACGTATGCATATACAAGTTTTCTTTTTGTAAAGTTCATAGACATATTATAGATTTTTCGTCATGTTATGAGATTATGTTCTGTCTTTTCTTTTCTTTCACCCAACGATCTATCTTTCTAGCACTTGGACGTTCGACACATGAATACCGTGGATGTATTAGTGTCGACTTCTGAGGATCGAAAGAGCGGGTTGTTATATGTTGTATCAAAGCAAGGTTAAGTGATAACCTTAGCCCTTGTAGGGTAAAGTCATTAGACATAGGGTTAGTAACACCCTAGAATGAGTTTGAGCGTATATAGATTTAGGCGCATATTTGTTAGTGCTGGAAATGTGTTTTATATTGTGATGGTTGGATTGTCGAGTGACTTAAGAATTCTAATCGATGCATCTAATCAACGTTATTGATAGGGGTTTCTATACTCTTGAACAAGGCCAACCAACACAATATTATTTTGAATTTTGTAAATGAAATAATTTTACCCGGGGCTATATATCATATATAAAAGAATAATTTTCAAAATTAATATAGTTATTTTCAATGTGCTTGTTTTCTAAGAAATGGTAATATTCAATTACTATCATTTTGGGTTTGATTAAGGCATGCTCGTCTAGTTAAGAATTGACTATTGTTTGTTGGTAATTTTTCTTCCTATAACTTATTTGGGATAGATGGAAATTAGAGGGAACATTGAAACGAACACCTTGTGAATTAAGTTTCACAATTTGCTCATAAGGCATTCGATTTTAATGTTTGGTTTAAAACAGGATTTTAGTAAAGGTTGTTTAGTAAAAAAAGCTTGAATATTTTGAAATAAACATTTGAGAAATGGTATTATAAGGAATGATTTTATGAAAGTTGGATTTTATAAAACTATATTTTATAAACAAAAGTGTTTGAGGATTCAAATCATGGGGTCTTGAAGAAGATTTCAAATGTTTTATAAAATAAAAGATAGATATATTTTTACTTGAGTATATTTTTAAGTATAAATATTTTAAAGAGAAACTTTTAAGTAAGGAGTATTTTCTTTGGATAGTTCAAGAAAACATCTAGATTAGTTTTGCGATAATCGGAATAATCTTCTAAGTGATAATTAGATGTTTGCCTAGACGAATGTGGTAGTGCACTTAGTAAATTATTTTCTTTATCATTGTACTATCGAACTGAGTTCGAATTCGAAGGAACCCAAAGCAAGCTAGAAATTGATATTTTTTTAAAGCTATTTTTTTTGAAATATATACTGCGTCATTTCAAAATGGGTGGATTTTGAAACAGATGCAGGATTTTTTTATGTTGACTTATTCAAATGGCTCGAAAATAACTAAAAATTGGCAAGAGGGGTGTGCGGATGGTAAAAACTTCTTTAAGTATCACCTTCTTGGTAAGGGAATGTATGATACTATTTGGTAGTATCTAGTTCCTTTGTATCATTTTGGGGTTAGTCGGGCTATATATGTATATTTCCGATGGTTAAAATACATGGTATCATTTCAAAAAGGATTTTGGAATAAAAACCGAGTATTTAGATCTTGAGTTTACTTAATAGAAATAAATTCAAAAAAAATAAATTTGTATAAGTAAGAACCAAGAAGAATAAGTATGTAATATGTATGTAGATCACTCCTTTGAAAGATTCTTGATCGAAGATTCGAGTACATGATTTTGAGGTGATTACATCGACCCGAATAAGTATTTACTACTTGATTCTCGACGATGAACACTTGGTAAGGTTTTTTGATATGTTATCAATGTTTTATGTCATAGTATACGAATGTAAGGAGAACAGAGGTTCCTAATTAAGAAGCTCGATTGGAGTCCACATCAGAGAAGTCAGGTGAGCTATACTAGTTTGAAAGAGAAGTTATGTATTCGACTGATTGATCAAATCAGTTTCGACATATGGATGATCCATGAACATCATATAGACTTGTGAATAGTATTAGTTATTCAGATGGTGAAATTTCAATGTCGGAATTCTTTTAAGGATGGGAAGAATGTAATGCCCCAAAATTTTATCGTATTAATTTGAGAATATTTAATTTAATTTAAATATTCAGTTAATGACTGTTATTAATTTAATAACCCTCTTTTAATTTATAACTCATAATGGAGAATTTATTTTTAAATTCTGTTTACATAAATAGATAGTTCAACGAAAAACTGTAAAAATGACGAAACACACTTTTTGAATTTTTCTGCTTTTTATCGAACATCAAGTTATTAAAAATTGCAATATCTTTGATTTTTGTCTTAAACGACATTTGAATGTTAAACACATTCTATTTTGGGAATAATATAATGATGATGATGATGAAAAATATATTTAAATTTGAAAACATGAAAAGATGTCAAATGGATTTGAAACCTTAAGTGTGAAAGTGAACAAAAATACTTAAACCATGCTAACATCCTCCATATTCTCATAAGAGTGACATTTTGGTGGATTATGAAATGATGGCAAAGTTCAAAAGTGAATTAATAAGGGCATTATAGTCATTTACTTTACATTTTATAAAAATCAACATTTACCTTATTTTTCCATTCTTTCATTTCATATTTTTCGTCCTTAACTCCATCTTCTTCATCTCTAATTCTATAAGTTTCTAAAGTAAAAATATTATATTTTAGTTCAAAAATTCTTATTTCACTTAAGATTAAAAACTGAAGCTTTCTAAACCATGGGGAAGGTGAGGCATTCAATTCTTTTTTAAATATTTTTGGGGAGGAATGTTGTGCAAAATTTATTTATAACTCGAATTGTGATTTTTCTTTTGAATCTCATGTTTATATAATATGTTTTCAAAATAATAATTTATCTTGATTTATATTTGCATTAAATGAAGTAATGTGCTTACTACTAATACAAAACATACATATAGAGTTACTGTTACATCTCTTTCTCTTCTCTATTCTTTGTAAAAAAGTTGAAGTGAACATTCTTATCTTGGTTTCAAAAATTACCATCTCCAAAACCGTTGAGAATTAGCTAGAAGTTCCAACTAGAAATTCGTTCGTCTTTGAGTCTATTATTTATAAAAATTGGTCGGGTGTGGTTTCGTTGAGTATGGTGGAAGATAGTGGTCAATTACTATAAGAGGTCGTGTGTCGATAGTTTTTCGACTAACATGAATCGATGAATGGGTTTTGCAGCTGTATTCGTGTCTACGAGTGATGATTTTTAAGCTTGTTTGCATGATTTTTGGTGGCCAGGATTTTCGGTGGAGAGGAGATGAACTTGTTTTGTTCAAAAATTGATTTTTGACAATCGGGGCGTCGAAGTGGCTAGCGATGAGTTTTGGAGCAAGCTTGGGGGATAGCGGAGGTGATGAAAGTGGTTGGTTATGTGATCTTTAATGATTGGGGTGGTCAGGTCAAGCTATATTTATTAGGATTTGGCGATTTTGAGTTTGGTATTTAGGTTGCGACGACTCTGGGAAGTGACCGGATATGTCATCCCCCGGTCGTTATCGACCTTTAATCGAGCGCTCGTTTTCCATACACCACATTAATTTACATCTCGAACGTTATAGCGGGAAGAAATATATCTAGAAGAGTATAATCATATCCTAATTGGGAATGACCCACTTAGTCTTGCTGCACCTAATCTTGTTTCAGTCATTTTCGGTTTGATGAGGCTTGAGGCTATGATTACCTTCACAAAGCACATATCACATCTTTGAATGCCACATTGCCATTTCCGTTAACTACTAATTGCCTTCCACAAAAATACAACCCTTGAGCTCATACGTCTCAAGGAGGGTGTTAAGCTAAGAGAAGTTGCATTCCCTGCCACCACTGATGTACGTTTGTAAAACCCAATGCACGTAATCTTTTAGAAATGCAATGTCAGACAAACGTCCATAAAAGTTGTCCAGGAACAGGACAAACCGAATGCACTCTCCTACCACCACTAGTAGCGAGTAGTCCTTGCAATTCGAAAAATATCCACAACGAGGAGATCACTCCTATATATAATACTTATAATGTGTGCAACCCCAAGCAAATCAACAAGCAGTCCTTATGCTATGAAGATCCACAGTCTAAAATAATCATCATCTTCAACATGTCTTCACATTCGAACGTATATATTGGTTCTAAGTGGTTTTCGGATAGGAATTACCCAAATTCGACCTCGGTTCCGTCGAAATCCAATTATCGATAAAAAGTGAATATGAGTATACAAGATTTGTTAACTCTCTTTTCACTTTAATTCTTTCTCGGATGATTTCAAAATCTCTTTCTTTCAATGTAGAATAATTCTAAGTAATTAATTCTTTCACTTTAGAAAATATCTCAAATTTCCTTACTTAACTTATCGATCCAAATTCCTTTTAGGCGGGTCAAAAACAATGTTATTTAAGACATCGTTTACAATAAACCCTAAAAATCTTAGCAAACATATTTGAGTAAATAGAAATCATCCATTCTAGAGATTGCTTAAATTTTTGATAATATTAACCTTCTTTTATTTTGGAAAACTTAACAGAATCTTTTTATTTAAGAGCATCCAGGCTTTCCTTTCGATCTGTTCCACCCTTCGCCTAAGAAAAGAAAACATAGGCCAGGTAAGTTCAGGGCACTGGTTGCTCCATCCCTAACCTTAGTTAAACAATTTGTTTTATCTTTCCAAATCTCACAGGCGGGACAAATTTACTAGTCGTTTCCGTATATTTTCAACTTTATTTTGGAATTACTTATAAATATTCCAAATTATCTTTCAAAAGCTTAATTTTTCTTTTAAAAACATTCACAATTGATTATGGGAAAAATTGTTATATTCAAACTTATATTCCGAAAGTTATAGAATTCGCAGCAGAAAAGTGCTGCGGAAAGTGCTATATAAGCTTATTTAATTTAAAAAACTTTTAAACATTCAATAATTCATATTTTTCAATCCAAATCTCTTTTAAATAATTTAAATAGATTTATCAAATTTATTTCATATTTTTCCATAATTAAAAATGCTCATTTAAACCAATTCCCTATTATGGCCACTTTAACCATACTAGCGTTATTTTTCTAGAGAATTGTTTTGGACTTAATTCAAAATCTACTCAACGAAACTTTGATTTTGATTTTCTTTCTTCATTTATAAGATATGGATATAATAGTCCAGAATTTATTTATCTCAAAGAATTCCGAGCTATATTCCACTCTGTGTAGTTAATGCCCCGTTATTAACCTGCTATAACCTTGCTATATCTCATAGCGGATTTCTACCTCTACAATTTTTCCATATAGCCTCAAATATAGCCTTTCCGCTTTAAGTCCCGCTATATCCCGTTATTCCCACTATATTCCTCTATTTCCGCTATATCTTTCTTAAAAGAAATGAATTGAAAAATGACATTTATACATTACAAAATTATGAAATTAATTTATTTAATTGAATTTTTAATATATTTTTAGAAATGACAATACTCTAATACTCTACTAAATTCAATTATGTTATATAATAGTTTTACGTTTATTTACAGTATATTCGCACATGTTATTATTTAAAATTATTTATGTATTAATTATAATTCATTTGAATGTTAATTTGCATTTAATTACCACTTATATATTTGTAAAAACATTAAGTACGAGTTTTATATGCTATTTTAGAGTCATCCGCTATATCCCGCTATATTCTTGCTGTATCCCCGTTATGACTTTTTGCACCTCCGCCGCATTGAATCTGTCAAGCGCTTTAACTGCACAGATTCCACTCTACATGCTCATTCGAACTTTTCGGCGCAAAATTCGCAAATTACCGTTGCGCGACGTGTCTAGTTTTAACTTATTTTTCAATACTTGAAATAATTTATTCAAATTAAATTCTATTACTTATAAAATCATTACAAATCATTTTAAATTAATATTTTCACTTTTAAGTGTTTAAAATGAATTTTCACCATTACCATATTATAATATTATTTTATTCCCATATTTTAATATTAAAATTTAAATTCCAATTTCAATTCAATTTCAATTCTAGTTTCAAATTAAACTAGTTAAAACTTAGATTTCAAATATAATTTCAGTTTAAACTTCATTTCAACCTTAATCTCAATTTCAATTTCATTAAATTTCAATTTCAATTTAACTATCCTTTTCAAACCCATTTCACTTCATATTTCAAATTCTCTTTTATTTTAACTTTAGTTTCACTTCTAATTGAAAAGAGGCTTATTTTTTCAAAATATCTCATATCACTAAAATATGGTCTTATTAATAAAGGTGATTAATTAATCAAAATGAACATAATGAATATATATTTATCACCAGCATAACATCCATTCAACCAATCGCATAACATATTATTTCAAATCCAACGTTTAATATTACTACCATAACGGGATATATTATCACAATTCAATTATCTAACCAAACTGTCAAATCATCCATATTAACAATCAAATAAACATTCATATGTCATACAGGTATAAATATGATTGTTTTAATATAACCAAAATATAGATTCAAAAGCGATGAGAATTTCTCACCATAATATCCACTCCGTCAAAATTTAACGTGAGATACGCGTCTCTCGAGCTAACATGCTATTTTCAAACGTCTCGACTTTTGCCGCTTTCCTTTACTTCTCTCTTTTTTCTTCTTTTCTTTTCTTTTTCTTTTTCTGTTTTTTTATAAGAGAGGAGGGTACATGCTCGGCTAGGGGTACATGACCTAGGGAAGAGGGTATGACCTAGGTGGAGGTGGGAAGGTGGTTTAAAGGTGGGTGAATGGGGTAGGGAGGCTCCGCCTTGGTGGTGATGGCCTTGGCCGTGGGTTTGGGAGGTGGGTATGGATTGTTGGAGGAATGTATGGTGGTTCTGGCCGAGGGTGGAGTGGGTTTTGGTATTTTGGAGGAGGAGTGTAGGTGGTAGAAGGTGAATGGCTTGGAGGTGGAAGTGAATGGAGAGGTGGAAAGTCATGAAAAAGGAGGTGAAGAAGAAAGAGAAAGTGAAGAAGAAGGAAGGAATGAAATGTGAGAAAGTGGAAGGTATGGATGCTTATTTATATTTGTAGTTTCTTGCCAAATGACTAATGCCCTTTCCTACTTTTTGACTTTTAATTTACCTTTATACCCTTGATTTAACCTCTTAAGGACATGCATTAATGGTGATGTTAAAGTTAGGAATGATTATTTGCTTTTTCTTTCTTGAATTTTGTATTTTAAAGAGAAGACTTTTGCTTTGGTTTGATTTGCATTAATTGTAAGCATATGTGTCACTAATCCCTTTTGTTAGCTTTCTTTTCATACTTTATTTTGATTGAATTCTATACGTATAAGTCCCATCTTGCATAAGAGAAAAGAAGTATGTGTATTGATGTTGTTTTATTTGTTTACTTTAGCACTCTTATGTCAAATCATGTATTAACATTTTTTTTATCATTTATGTAAACTTTTCAAAAGTAAACTCTTTTTTTCTTTTAGTGCTAAATGTAAAGTGTTTAAAAGTTTGTAAAGTTGTATTTATGCATGTGTATGTTAGAAAATGTATCATGTTGCAACAACTTGACGACAACTTGTTTTGGTTAAAGATGATATTTTTGTCGACAAATTTTACAGTCAAAATTGGATGTTTTTGTTAAGCTATATATTGAAGTATACCAAACTTTGAAATGAACTTTTTACTTCTTTAAATAAGCTAAAACGTGCCTCTTTATATTTAAAATCGTATTTAATTAATATCGAAATCTCTATTTTTACAATGTATGTAAAACCGACAAAATGCGACAAATTTTGGTTATTTTTGTAAAACGATTATTAACATGTTTTTGAATATTTTAATATACTTTTATTATCTTTATTAGGTGTTTTAAATAAGATTTAACTTATCAAATAAATATTTAAACTTATTTATTTAAGCCTTTACTTACTATTAACAAAACTTTTTTCGATTTGTTCTAAAATCCAAATTTATACTTTTTAATTTATTAACTATGAGAACAGACAATTATTTATTATATATAACATATTTATTTAAGTTTTAAATTCCTTTTCAATTTAAAACGAACGAAATCTCTCATTTACGAACTAGCAAAATTACGGATCGTTACATTCTCCCCTACTTAAAAGTATTTCGTCCTCGAAATGAAATCAAAGATACAGAACTATAAAGGTCAACAATATATGTCAAAGGAAATACTACTTCTAAATACTGATCATGAAATACAATCATCGATTCTGGTCCCAACCTGAGTGCGTACCACACACTTAAGATAACATATACAACAACCAAACAAGACTATACATCCAAAAACAACTAAACTGATACCATATCAACATAAATGAATACATCCACATAACTCATCCCCTGACCTGAGCATGTACTACATCGGAGATCTATATATACACACATATCAAAACATAAGTCTAACCCTTATATCTTAATGTCTACTATTTAAGATAACTATCCAACTACCGTGTGGACAGACCAAAAAATCGGACCAAATATGATATTTGATTCGATCTATTATTTGAAGCCATAACTTTACTCCGAACTAGTATCGATCCTCTGATTTTCTAGTATGGACTTTGATCAGACTTCTTGATCATAAACATTTGCTTTCCTTACATAGCTGTCAACTATGATAGAAAACCCGAGTGCATAACCACAAACTCTCATCAATGTTCGCCGTCAAGAATCGAGCGATAATCCTTTTACAGATTGGTATAAACACCTCAAAGTTCTGTACTCAAATCTTAGATCACAATTTTTTGTGTCGAAAATGATCTACGTTTAAATTATGTACTTATTCACATTCATCTTACCTAATACAAGTTTTTCAAAATTTCTATTAATCCAAGTTTATTTCACAACCATTTACTTTCTACTAAACACATTATTACTTAAGCATACAAATATGACTTAAACTTGTATAATATACATTTACTTCCTAGGAGTATACATGCATACCCTAACTTCAAACCGTTTTACTTAACTTATTTACCTATCCATTTTCTTTAAAATCAAATTTACTAACCTTAAATCCATAAAATACCTTATGGTCAAATTGTGAAACTTAATTTACATGATATTTGTTATTTAAACATTTTCATCCAACAATCAACCTACTAACCATTTAATTCAAAACTATCCACTTCTATTCTTACTTTATTTTGAATTACAAATGTTACCCTAAACGTAGCACTAATTCCAATTGTTATATTAGGATGATATTTCTTATATCTCTTATTCCTAAATTTCACCTTGATTTTAACCTAATCAAAGTGTCTAAATTTCAAATTATCTTAACTGCTTTATAAATTATAGAACTTACCCTTTCATATTATATTTACCTAAAATTCTCAATTTCGCCTTATCTTTTTCTATCTTATTGATAATCTAAGTGTGCATTTTCATTTTATTTTCTTTAATTACAACTTCTAGCTTCAATATTATCATCAAATATGTTATAGTCAAATCGTGAATTTTACTTCACAAGATATTTGTACCTAGTCCTTTTAAATTAACCCATTTTATACTTATCGAGTTGATATTATTTCTTAAGGCCGAATGTCTAGGGTTATATGATAAAATTTCTAAATTCAAGTTCTCAACCGATTGATTATATATGAAATATCTTACAGTTAAATTGTGCAATTCTAATCACAAAATATTCATATTTTAATTTTACTAAGCTAAATTACAAAAAATCCTTAATTTCTAACCAAAATAATAATATCTCCTTTGATATTAAAAATATAAATCGAAGGTAAAATTATTTCATTTACCAATTTCTTCAAAACAAAATCACTTTTATAAAATTAACAAATATGCGCTCAATATATGTAATCCTCTCATAACTCATTCTAAGGTGTTACTAACCCTATCCCTAATGAGTTACTCATCCTAGGATATCACTAATCCTATCTCTGATGAGACTTTACCCATAACAAAGCTAAGGTTCTCGCTTAACCTTCAGCTCTGATACCAAATATCAAGGCCCATTTTTCTGTACCCTTTGAATCCACAATAAACCACACATGTCCAACTCAAATTGCACAAAAATATGAAACATGAAGGGTAATAAAGAAAAATAAACAGAACAGAATCTCACACGAATGGAATAACATATAATATTGAACAAATATTTTTACAGTGGACAACTTTTAAATACATATATAAGAGTTTAACCTAAATTCAGCTTGGACAGTTATAAACATCTGTCCTTATAATTGCTGACAAACATCAAGTAAAACAAACTAACTACACGGATAATAGAATATGTCCATATGTAGATGAATATCTCCAGCTCTCCTTTGGAAACTCCAACCATCTTCGACTAAACCTGAAACTACTCGAATATGACCCGAGTATTGACAATACCCAGATTGTTAAACTAGCGTGAGAAAAACTCAATAATAAATGACAGTGTCATATATCAGCCTTTGAATAAAATCCTTTAAAAATAAAGAGTATCTCATAAGACCACGCACACACATAAAAACGGATGGGTTTTACCTTATAATAACTAAAACACTTTTATATATCAAAATGTTTGATATTATTTCTAATGATATCTCTTTGAAAACATTTGCAAATAAACTTATTAATCTTAGCCGAAATTGTTACATTGATTAAATCCCAACATAATAAGTTTACAATCAAGTCCGTAGGTTATTATTAGACACTGGATTTCCATACAAATGACCAGGAGAAGGATTTACCTTCCGAAATGGGTACATATCTAGATGGATGTTTCGAGGCACAGAACATCTGCCCTCTACCAACACAAGACCGGTCTACCTCTGTAACTAGATAGTACCAAATATGTCATCCCCTGCTCGTTACTGACCTCTAACCGAGCATTCCTTTTCCATACACCACATTAATTTACATCTTGAACGTTATAGCGGGAAGAAATATATCTAGAAGGGGATGATCATACCCCAATTGGGAATGACCCACTTAGCCTTGCTACATCTAATCCTGTTTTGGTCATTTCTGGTTTGATGAGGCTTGAGGCTACGATTGCCTTCACAAAGCACATGTCACATCTTTGAATGCCACATTGCCATTTCCCTTAACTACTAATTGCCTTCCACAAAAATACAACCCTTGAGCTCGTACATCTCAAGGAGGGTATTAAGCTAAGAGAAGTTGTCTTCCCTGCCACCACTGACATACGTTTGTAAAAACCAATGTACGTAATATTTTAGAAATGCAATGTCAGACAAATGTCCTACAAGTTGTCCAGGAATAGGACAAACCGAAGGCACTCCCCTACTACCACTAGTAGCGAGTAGTCTTTGCAATCCGAAAAATATCCACAACGTGGAGACCACTCCTATATATAATACTTATAGTGGGTGCAACCCCAAGCAAATCAACAAGCAGTCCTCGTGCTATGAAGATCCACGGTCTTCAATAATCATCATCTTCAACATGTCTTCACATTCAAACATATATATTGGTTCGAAGTGGTCTTCGGATAGGAATTACCCAAATCTGACCCCGGTTCCTTCGAAATCCAATTATCGATAAAAAATGAATATGAGTATATATGATTTATTAAGTCTCTTTTTGTTTGCGCCAAAAATGGTCACAAACCCCAAGTATCGTGAAAGCGCCAGTGGATGAACACAAATCAGCAATCTTCAAGCACAAATCTCAGATCTAAGCAAGCAACAATTAGCAATCCAGTAATAACAAACAAAGACACGAAGTTTATAGTGGTTCGGCTATCTCCGGCCTACGTCCACTTCAAAGTTTTATCTTTTATTGATTATCCTTGCTGGTTACAGATGATTACAGCGATTACAATGAAGTAATTTGAGTACAACAACGATAGTAATGTGTAGAATTGAATCCGGCAGAGTCTGAACGTCGAATAGCCAAAAAGTCCTTTTTCTTTAGGCTTCAAGGGGCTATTTATAGGCGTAGGAGGCTGATAACGCGCTCAAACTTCGGAAGACTTCTTCTGGCACGTGAGTGGGCCCACGCGACCGACCCCACCAAGTTTCGACTCGATCTGTGATCGATACGAAACAATTTCGTATCCATCAAAAATGATCCAATCGAGCTGAAACGTGGCAGGACTGTTCTTTACCTTGTATGCAAGCTGCTGTGAAAATTTCGTTGCATTTGGATCAGCGGTTTAGGAGATATGATCGATAGGAGTTGTGATTTTTTGGCAGGCCGTGTGGTTCGAATCGATTGATTCGTATCGATGCTTTCGAGTCGATGATGGCACGCAATTGTAGGATGACGTGTTAAAAATTTCCAGGATCGATCCAACTTATGCGCCGATTTGACGAGTTATCCGCATCCAATTCTGAAGCTTTATTCGTGCCGACCGTTGATTCGTATCCACTCACTTCAATCTTTCCTCGAATTAATTATCAATTCGCACCCGTTTATTGAAGCCCTTGTTCGTATCGATGAATGTTGGCGCACTTCGTATCGATCGCTCATCGATACGAAATGAACTCACTCGAGCATGATGGATGCGAACAAGGACTCTGATGCTACTGATTCAAACAACCACGAACTGGATGGATACGAAATATGCTTACCTGCGACTGATGCGAACTGAACTAGCCCTTGACTGATACGAAGCATTCCTACCATGACGGATACGAACCGAAATCGACTCGACGCTGTTGTTTGGATCGATGCGATGACCTTGATTGATTCGAACTCGGGGATACGAACTGGGATTTGCTTTGATCGATGCGAACCTGATGGATTCGAACTGTACAAGACGATGAATTTTAACATACTGAGGCGATGTCATTCCGATGGATACGAATCTGATGGATTCGAATAGGACATCACCTCAGCTTTTTGATGGATACGAACAACATATCCTTTTCCCCTTGTATCGATCATAACTTCTTCATACAAACTCCGATTAACCTGAAATTTGAAACATAGCTTCTTCTTGCTTTGATCATCATCTCCAATCGATTCCATCCTGATCGGAGCTCTGCCAAATTTTAACGACATCGATTGCAGCCTTGTTTCCAATCAATCTCCAATCCTGATATCCATCCTTTCTTGCCAATTTGTTGATATTCCAGCTTTGGCCAAAAGGTGGGATAACAATTTTCACTTTAGTTCTTTTTGGGATGATTTCAAAATCTCTTTCTTTCGATGTAGAATAATTCTAAGTAAATAATTCTTTCGCTTTAGAAAATATCTCAAATTTCCTTACTTAACTTCTCGATCCAAATTTCTTAACTTTTAGGCGGGTCAAAACAATGTTATTTAAGACATCGTTTATAATAAACCCTAAAATAAATCTTAGCAAACAATTTTGAGTAAATAGAAATCACTCATTCTGGAGATTGCTTAAATTTTGGATAATACCAATCTTCTTTTATTTTGGAAAACTTAACAGAATATTTTTATTTAAGAGCATCTGGGCTTTCCTTTCGATCTGTTCCACCCCTTGCCTAAGAAAAGAAAACATAGGCCAGGTAAGTTCAGAGCACTGATTGCTCCATCCCTAACCTTAGTGAAATACCTTGTTTTATCTTCCCAAATCTCACAGATGGGACAAATGTACCAGTCGTTTCCGCATACTCAGATTTTCAACTTTATTTTGGAATTAATTATAAATATTCCAAATTATCTTTCAAATGCTTAATTTTCCTTTTAAAAACATTCAAATTAATTTGGGAAAAAATCGTTATATTCAAACTTATATTCCAAAAGTTATAGAATTTGCAACAGAAAAGTGCTCGGAATATGCTATATAAGATTATTTAATTTAAACAACTTTTAAACATTCGATAATTCATATTTTTCAATGCAAATCTCTTTTAAATCATTTAAATATATTTATCAAATTTATTTCATATTTTTCGATAATTAAAAATGCTCATTTAAACAAATTCCCTATTATGGTCACTTTAACTCTGCTAGCGTGATTTTTCTAGAGAATTGTTTTGGACTTAATTCAAAATCTACTCAACGGAACTTTGATTTTCTTTCTTCGTTTAGAAGATATGGATATAATAGTCCAGAATTTTCTTATCTTAAAGAATAGCGAGCTATATTCCACTCTACATGCTAATTTGAACTTTTCGGCGTGAAATTGCGAGCTACAGTTGTACGACGCATCTATTTTTAACTTATTTTTCAATACTTGAATAATTTATTCAAATTGATTTCTATTACTTATAAAATCATTAAAAATCATTTTAAATCAATATTTTAACTTTTTAAAGTATTTAAAATGAATTTTCACCATTACCATATTACCATATTATTTTATTTCCATTATTTTAATATTAAATTTTAAATTTCAATTTCAATTCTAACTTCAAATTAAACTTATTTAAAACTTAGATTTCAAATCTAATTTGAACTTAAACTTTAATTCAACCTTAATGTAACAACCCGAGATTTTTCACCAATTTATAATCATCGTTAAATGATTAATGGCGATAGCTAATTGCTGTTTGGAATTTTTAAACCAGTTTGAAATTCTTTTGAAATTCGTTATGGGTTAAGCGGGCTTTAAAGTTAATCTCGGCCCACATATTTTTGGTTGCTGTGACTATTAACAAAGGCCTATGCCCGTTCCCTCCTCCTTACTCATTTTCATTTCGCAACCCTAAAAATAAATCAAACGAACGAAAATTAATGGCGGCTTCATCTCGTCTCGTTCGTTTCCCTTTCCAAAAGCTAGGGCTTTTCAGATTCGAAGGCGCCGACCGCAAGGAGATCGATCGAATGAGGTTGCTGCTCCGTCAATCGTTCATCTCTTTGAGTTGCACCCACGGCCGCTTCTATTTGGTCAAATTCGAGAAACCAGGTGAGTGATTATTTGTCACTCACATTTAATTCAAACTTTATCGCTTTTGAACTTGGGATTTCGTGATTTCTTGGTTCGTTTGGATTTTGAAGTCGATCTTCGTTCGTCTGGAAATTGATTTGTTCCTGTTGTCTTTGGTTTTGAATTGGTTTGTTATATAGGGTTTGAACCCCAATTTTCTCTTTCGTGTGTATATGCTTGAATTTGTCAATCGATTTCTTTGGCCGATTGATGTGATTGGATGCTTGAGATTTATCTGGCTTCGATTTGTACTAGTTCGAACTTATAAATTCCCATGGTATTGATTTTTGTTTATGTGACTTCGGCATTATTTTGATTTCGTGATGACTTCGGTTTTGAATTCAGATTTTTGCACCATGCTTTTGACTTGATGTTTGATCCTTTGTAGTTGCTGTAGTGTTGCAGTCTTCGACTTGCTTTACACTTGAAGCTACCGGGTCGATACTTACAGTTCACTGAACTGTTGTATCACTTATTCACATATTTATGAGCTGTTGACATGTGCATTGTTCTTGTCTTTGTACATGTTTGCAACTGTAGTTTCATTGTGACTATTGCTTTGTATTTGTTTGCTGTACATATGAATTTGGTGCATTGTTTCGAGTGTTGTTATTGAACACTTGAGTTTCACTGTGCACAGTGCATATCACTTGTATCTTCATCACTGCACTGTTTATTTGCATGCTTGCCACTGATCATATGGTTGAAGTTGTTTGTGTGCTCGACTTTGACCATTTACTGCTGCACTATATGTAGTGGCTAATTCATTTATGCATCTCTGACTTGCCCACTGCTATTACATGCATTTATTACACCTCTTCTTCATACAACACACTTGTAGTTGAAGTATTACAGCTGTCTTGACCATTTGAGATAGTTTGCCTACCTATTTCATGCAGTCTTTGGTTTCACTGATCACTTATGTACATGCTTGCATCCTTGTCATTTAGAGTCTGCATTGTATTTGGGTGCATGTATGTTTGACCCTTCCATATGTGACTCAGTTCACTGTACATTCATTGTTTGCCATATTGGTTTCACTGCATTTTCATTTATGCATCCCTTACCTGTTGCACTTGCAGTGTATTGAATTGTCTGCACTTTGTCCAGTTTACTCAAGCCTGTTAGTCGAGTTGATGTACATGTTGTTGTATGGACTGATTCACTGTCAAGTTCATTCTCCTTTGCCTATTGTGCTTCGAGTATATGTACTCAAGTGTGATCTGAGCATTTTGATGCAGTCTTGTTCTCGTGATGGCATTTGGTCTGTTATAATTATACACTTGTGGCTTCACCTTAGTTGCTTGTGTATGTATACAAGTGTCCACTTGATTCATTGAGTTTGCATCTAGGTTGTAGTTGCTGTCCTTGACTTCGTGTTGCACTGCCACACGATGCTTGTATGTATCTGGACTTGTTTGATTCTGACCCCTGCTTTGGGTACTTTAATTGTTATTTGCAATTTCCCGTTTCAATTAGTTGCAACTGTTCCATTGCCCTAGGTTGAGTCTTGTAGTCTTTTGTTGCATTGAGTTGCACTGCATTGAGTTCATGTTGTTGCTATTCACTTGAACTCGGTTCCATTTGTCTGGTTCAGTCTCGTACCACTTGTTGCTCTTTTCTCTGTTCATTTGATGTTGTGGCCATTTCCACTTGTTCAATATAGGATCTGGTTCATTTTAGTTATGTGTATTGATCTCCTGTGTAGTTTGGTTCGATATTGACTTATGGTTCATGTATGAACCTTCCAGTCAGGTCTGGTTGCTTCATATGCATGCTCTATCCACTGCCTTTGTTTACGAATCTGATACATTGCATTGATGCTTTGTATTCATTTTCATTTGGTCACTGTGCTTCACTGCTGACATTATTTCAAGTAAGGTTGCTCTGCGTCCTTTTCTGTTGTGTGTTGTGGTGCCATATCTTTGGTGCTCTCACCTTCACTCTACTCTTGCAGTTTGTATCTGCTGTACCCTTGCATTCATGTGGTGGCTTCCGTACTTGTTGCAGTTTTCCCTTGGATCCATTTATGCAGTTTGCCCTTGTCGGTTTGCGTTGCATCGATATTTGATTCTTCATTGAATTTGGTTCGTTGAGCTTTTGTGTACATCATCACTGTAGTGGCAAGGCAGTGCACGCAAGCGTGAACTGCAGCCACACGGTATGGTTTTATGATATTTTATCTTGTTTTGATTTATTGATCTTTTGCATATTCCATATGCTGTAGTGGCGAGGCAGTGCACGCGTGCGTGTACTGCAGCCCTACCCGTATTGTCATTTTAATTGATATTTCAATGGTTCGAACTGTTTTGTTTGTTCAATTCAATATGTTTTAAATTGTATTTTGATTGATTTAATTTGATGATTTTGGTGTTGTCTAGTTGTCTATTTGATAATTAGATTATAAGTTTCTAATTATTTATTTAATAATTAGATTTTGTCGTTAATTACCGTTTCGGCAATTCTGTTGTTTTCTAAATTATCTTCATTAATAATCTTTTTTTAAATTATCTTCATTGACCGTTATCCGATTTCCTTGTTAAAGGATTGGATAGACGAGATTTATTTTGACTGTCGTCTATTTGATATTTGATTATTATTGCTTCTGCGCATTAATAACTGAGTTTGAATCAGACTGACCCGTGTATTATTTTCTTTTGAATGTAATACTCGGGTCAGACTGAGTATTTACAGGTTGTTGATTTCTTACTTTGGGTTGCTGCTTGAGCTATGAAGTCTTTTCATATCTTTTGGAGTAGTCGTCGTCATTTTGTAGTAGTTAGTGTATTAGTATAGGAAGATATGTATTCATGTATATCATTCTCGATAATTTACTTATATATGTAACTTCCAAAGTCAACAGTTGTAGTTGTATCATATGTATTGTATCACATGTATATCAACTGACTTCAGTTATTATATATATGAGACATTTTTGTTTTATCTGTGTTCCGCATTTATATTATCTGTGTTATTATTATATCTATTGTCCTAAACTATTATGAACCATCGTAGTTCGTTTTATACTGGAATTGGATATGTTGACGGGAGTAAATAAATAAGAGATGAAAAAAAAATATACCACTCCTATCGAGGTAACCAATACTAGTGTAAGGCCTAACTATGGATGGCCGCTCCTATCCAGCCTTATTCTTCGTAATAACAGACAGTATTTCTTTTAATACTCTTTGTTATTGTGAGCATAGAGGTGGGGCGTCACACTTAATCTCAACTTCAATTTTCAAAATCGATTTCAATTTCAATTTCACTACATCTCAATTTCAATTTCAATTTAACTATCCTTTTCAAACCCATTTCACTTCATATTTCAAATTATCTTTTATTTTAACTTTAATTTCACTTCTAATTGAAAAGAGACTTATTTTTCTAAAATATATCATATCGCTAAAATATAGTCTTATTAATAAAGATGATTACTTAATCAAAATGAACATAACCAATATCCATATTTATCACTAACATAACATACATTTAACCAATCACATAACATATGATTTCAAATCCAACATTTAATATTACTAACGGGATATATTATCACATTTCAATTATCTAACCAAACTATCAAATCATCCATATTAACGATCAAATAAACATTCATATGCATAAGGATATAAATATGATTATTTTAATATAACCAAAATATAAATTCAAAAGCGATGAGAATTTCACACCTTTATATCCACTCCGTCAAACTTTAACGTAGATATGCATCTCTCGAGCTAACGTGCTATTTCCAAACGTCTCAACTTTTGCCGCTTTCCTTTCCTTCTCTCTTTTTTCTTTCCTTTTCCTTTTCTTTTTCTTTTTTTATAAGAGAGGAGGGTATATGGCTCGGCTAGGGGGTAGATGGCCTAATGAGGAGGGTATGGCCTAGGTGGAGGTGGGCAGGTGGTTTGGAGGTGGGTAAAGGGAGTAGGGAGGCTCGGCCTTGGTGGTGATGGCCTTGGCCACGGGTTTGGGAGATAGGTATGGGTTGTTGGAGGCGTTAGGGTGGTTTTGGCCGAGGTTGGAGAGGGTTTTGGTATTTTGAAGGAGGAGTATAGATGGTAAAAGGTGAACGACTTGGAGGTGGAAGAGAATGGAGAGGTGGCAAGCCATGGAAGTGGATGTGAAGAAGAAAGAAGGAATGAAATGTGAAAAAAATGAAAGATATGGATGCTAATTTATAATTTTAGTTTCTTGCCAAATGACTATAATGCCCTTTCCTACTTTTTGACTTTTAATTTACCTTTATACCCTTGATTTAACCTCTTAAGGACATGCATTTATGGTGATGTTAAAGTTAAGAATGATTATTTACTTTTCCTTCCTTGAATTTTGCATTTTAAAGAGAAGACTTTTGCTTTGATTTGATTTGCATTAGTTGTAAGCATATGTGTCACTAATCCCTTTAGTTAGCTTTCTTTTCATACTTTATTTTGTTTGAATTCTATGTGTATAAGTCCCATCTTGCATAAGAGAAAAGAAGTGTGTGTAATGATGTTGTTTTATTTGTTTACTTTAGCACTCTTTTTTCAATCATGTATTAACATTATTTTTATCATTTATGTAAACTTTTCAAAAGTAAAATATTTTTGTCTTTTAGTGCTAAATGCAAAGTGTTTAAATTTTTTGTAAAGTTGTATTTATGCATATGTGTATGTTAGAAAATGTATCATGTTGCAACAACTTGACGACAACTTGTTTTGGTTGAAAACAATGTTTTTGTCGACAAATTTTACAGTCAAAATTGGACGTTTTTGTTAATCTATATATTGAAGTAAACCAAACTTTAAAATGAACTATTTACTTCTTTAAATACATTAAAACGTGTCCCTTTGTATTTTAAAATCATATTTAATTAATATCAAAATCTCTATTTTTACGGTGTATGTAAAACCGGCAAAATGCGACAAATTTTGGTTATTTTTGTAAAACGATTAGTAACATGTTTTTAAATATTTTAATATACTTTTATTATCTTTATTAGATGTTTTAAATAAGATTTAAATTATCAACTAAATATTCAAACTTATTTATTTAAGCTTTTATTTACTATTAACAAACTTAACTTTTGTCGATTTGTTCTAAAATCCAAATTAATACTTTTTAATTTATTAACTATAAAAATAGACAATTATTTATTATATATAATATATTTACTTAAGTTTTAAATTCATTTTAAATTTTAAACGAACCAAATCTCTCATGTTTAAAGTAGCGAAATTACGGATCTTACACAGACGGTACCCCAGTAGTCTTGTTATTGATGGATTCATTCTCTAATAAGTGCCTTTTGGACATAGTTGTATACCTATTATGCTGGAATTTAATTAATGCTACAATTTCGAATATATTCATAATTTATTTTAAACTTAGACATTATTATAATATCACTGGATTTTCTATAAAATGGTTAGGTTATCGTAAGATAATAATCCATCCGTATTTATGTGCGGTCGGTCTTACAAGATACATTTATTTTAAAAGGTTTTATAAAACATTGAGAATACATTTGATTATGTTTCACATGTTGTTTTTACTAGATTGATCCAGACATTAATTTTCTTACAATGCTTGGGTCAGCCCAAGCATATTTTCTAAGTTTAGCTAGACATTTCGAGCTACAACAGATGAGCTGGATGCCTCTAAGACGTACTTTCATATTTTCTTTTATCTTCTGCTATTTTTTTCTTGTTTGTATTTATTAGCAATTGTAAGGATGTGTTGTTATAACTGTCCAAGGGCTGATGATAGCATAATTGTACTCTTATTGGTGTATGTATATAGAAGTTTTTTTTGAAGTTCATTGATATATTATAGATTACTCATCACGTTTTGAAATTTTGTTCTATCTTTTATTTTCTTTTAGCCTAACAATCTGACTTTCCAACACTTGGATGTTCGACATATGAATACCTTGGATGTATTAGTGTTGACTTTTGAGGATCCAAAGGGAGGGTTATTACACAGCTCCTCGGACTATATCATATATCGAGGACTCGACTCTTCAAAATATCATATATTGAGTAATCGGCTCCTCAAACTATCATATATTAAGGACACAGCTCCTCATACTATTGTACGTTAAGGACTTGCCTCATTGAATTTTTTGTATATTAAGGATTGGCTCCTCGGACTATCGCATTACCAAATACGAACCATGTAGAACAAACTTGCCCAATTAACACAATTTTATAAACTATCCTAAATCATATCAAATAATATGCCAAAATGTTTCTCATCTCACCGCGGTCCCGGTGCAACGAACTCGACGTGAAACGGAGGTCGTATGTAAGAGTTATAAGCGTTCCAAGTTAAGCGGTATTATCATAATTATTTAATTCATAATGTAATTACCATATTATTTTATTAATTTTCACTACAGATCGAAGCCCTAGTCTTCGTTCACGGACTCCAACCAACCACTTCTTTTCATTGCCACCATTGCCACATAAAGAATCTTCCAGGTCTAACCAAACCACTACAATGGCTTCCTCAAGTGCCGCTTAGCTATGTCGACACAGTCACCTCCGACCAACCCCACTAAGATTGCCATCGTTCATCTTTCATTGCCAACTCTTGCAATTTTCGGCTATGTTTAGCCAATCGAACACTAACATGGCAACTTACTCGACCTCCTCTTCACGTCAATATTACCTGATCATTATATAATCGTTGTTTCGCCGTTGGATCAAACTGAACAATCCACATTCATCTAAACTTCCAATTAGAAATGGAAATGGGGCGGGTTTCTTATGACCCAGGCCTGTCTCGGACCCGACCCATAAACTCGATGCAGGTCCAGAATTTTTCTTCGAACCCGAAACCCGTATGGGTCAGGGTAGGCCTGCCCCGCCCCAAGACCCGATGAGGTTTTTTGTATTGATTCAAAAATTGTGTACTAATGTAATATTTGTTGTACTAAATGATAGATTAAATACAAATAACAATGTTTTTACAATGGCAAGGGAAGATAATACAAATGTGGTGTATAAAATAGTTTAAAAAAGTTAGCATATGTTGTTATGTAATTATCAACGATGTAGCTAATACTATAACTTTCTTATAGCTTATTGATTGGAACATTATAATATCCATGTCATAATCACACACATATGTGTGTGTAAAGATTAACAAATCATTATTATAGTAGTAAAGCGATTTCATGAGATCTTAGTAATGCGGGTTGGGTTGGAGCGGGTCAGCCATGCCCTGACCCGAACCTAGACCTGGAGCTCTCAAGAATGGATCACTGGTCTACCCACCCCGATGACCCAATGGGGTAGGTTTGGGCGGGCAAAAATTGGGGCGCGTCAATCGGGTTTGGACCCTAGACCCGCCGCATTGCCATCTCTACTTCCAATGTCTTTTCTGATCAAATCATAAACCCAATCGATAAACGAACACCATTGGTGAATTCAGTTCATCGAGAAATATATTTTGATATATAATAAGTTTGATTTGGAACACTATTGTATTCCACGCTTTTTAATTTAAGAGAGATTAACCTTCTCTGATGGCAATCAATAATAAAATTTACATTTTAATCATCTAGCCATGTCATACTACATCTTATTCAGGTGTATAAATAACAAAACCAGTTTTTAGATATTAATTACATCATTTATAATTTCATTTAAGGCCATAAGGGGTGAATAAATACGTCTTATCAATATATATACATAAATTTGATAAATTCCACTCATCGATTAGCCATGCATCTTCTCCGATCTGAGGTAAATCCTCCTTGTCTCTTACTGTCCAAAAATTCCCCTTCTTGAAAATGCCAAATCTTTCGATAGCTTCAAATTATTTGTGTGGCTCTCTTCGTGATGATTGGTTCCATATATTAATTTGTTTAATTTGGAATTGATTTGATAGATTTAGAATTGATTTAATGAGTAAGGTTAAATAAGTGGAGGTAGGATTTATAAACCAAAAGAATTAGGTCAATGATCTATTCATAGGATGAAAACAATAATATCTAGGCTACATTTTTGAAGTCAATATGTTACATAAACGCTACTTGGTTTGACTTCTTCTAATTTCTAACGCGTTTAACCAAAATTTGCAAGTTATAGATATTTTTTGACTATAAACGGCATTCCAGACGCAATGGAATAGGTCCCTAAGCCTAGTTCCTACTATGTAGAAATTTACTATTTTGCCATGTATATGAAATTTACGATTTTACACCTTTTAATTTAATTATTTAATTTCATAAAATTACAGCGTGTAACAACTAATCGCTTTTATATCTTTCGAAAACATTTATGAACATCCATTATACCTTCTATTATCAAAACCATCTCTAATCTTCATTAAAACTAGCTTAATTAAGCAATTAAGAAGCGATTCATAAGGGGTCTTAAAATTTGTTAATTTAGATCCATTATAAATCATGCAAATGCTATTCATTCAGATCTATACTTATTTGGGTGATTTTTATTGATTGCACATCGATAAGTTAATGATGTATCATCTCACTACCTTTCTATTACTTATATACGTTAAAAATATGACTTTAAACCATCTTTAATATTACAAATATGATCTTTAGTAGACTTGAAATTATAAATGAATTTATATGATTTAGAAATAAATTTTTCATATAGATCCATGATTTGAATGATGATATGAATGTTAGATTAGAATATTATTGTTATGTTGATTGTGTTATATGGATATGTTGTTTGTTTGTTATTTGAATGAATGTTTGTATGCTTGGATTCATTGAAATGCTTATCCATAGCAAATTTTGGGATTAGACCGTTCTATTGGTAAAGATCTTCATGTAGATGAAGTAGCGACATGATATGCTCTTTGATTTAATTACACAAAGGATGGAAGATCTGTAGTGATTGAACAACTTTGATGCATTGGCTCTAGATTATTTAAAGTCGTATCTATGCAAAAGATCGAAGTGGTGGACTAGAGATGGATTATAGCAGAGTTTTTGGCTAGAAATGACTTAGCCAAAAATTTAGCAAAGTAACTCAATCAACATCGATCAATATCAATCTACACCGATCTAGTTTTCTCGAGTTGTGGATGTATTTTTGGGTAAATGGATAGGATTTTGGCATGAAGTGGCTGAGTAGATGGAGTACTTTGAGACATAGAGGTAGTTACATAGTAAGAACTTCAAGCAAGTCATGGGATCAATCGGTTGCGGCAAAGGAATGAAGGGATGAAGTAGTTAGCCAAAATTTGGCTAACTACAAACCAAATTGATCGACACCGATCAATGTGAATTTCGAGGAAATGTGTGACAAGTCTAGGGGGAGAACTATATCGATTGTAGGTGGAGATGAGGTATGGTTTGTGAGATATGACTATCTACCAATCATTTGGCCATAATGAAAAGGATGTGGGCAAATGGTGGCGCTACGTGAGATTACTTTGGGACTGACATTATGAAAACCTAAGATTTGTGAAGCAACAAGGGAAGTTCAAACTTCAACAATTTGACCACGTGAGTGATTTGGATCGAATGCTTCAAGAAAAAAGTGTTCATAGTATCTGGGAATGGCCGAGCAAGGAAGTCCGATGTAGAGTGAACTTATGGGGTACAAAATATAAGGGTTTCTGCTATCGGGATGTATGCCAAAAGGATTGTTGATAACTTAGATGTCTTGACGTATGCTCGAGAAGAAGGGGTCGGTAAGAAATCTCATTGTAGATCAATATGGGATGATCTGTTTAAACATGGATCTTTATGGGGTAGTATGGTTTCTTCGCCTTATGGAGTGGGATGGATTCATGAAACGATGTGACCGTGATGTTGAGTATATGGGATGATCATATGAGTTATCTTATATCTAATGACATTTGAGTTGAGAGATAAGAGGTTGTTTGATGGTTTCTATGTTTGTTATGTTTGCTGTGTTTGATATGGATGCCACATGATATAGGTATTATTGAGTAGTATACCTAAGAACCCAGCACTATACTTTGACTAGTAGTACATCCATATTATAATGATAGTAGATAAGCATATATCGATATTATGTGATAACTATTTGGATGTTGGGATACGTCAAGTATGATCCTTCATGGCAAATGTTCCCACTTATGATATATCGACTTTTATATCTATTTTGAGATTATAGGTTTGCTTCACACGGAGTTGTGCAGAGGATGAGCAGGTGGCTAGCGCTTATATATATATATTATTTCTAAGTACTGTGAAGCTATATAAATAGTTATTTACCTATTAAAGACAACTTTCTATTTAAAGTTTATTTATTTAGATGTATAAACTCTATTTCCACTTTATTTTGTATAACTATGATAGACATAATGCACTCTGATTTATTTTAGTTCATTAGATATATTTTCACCTTGTCTATTTTATATGTATGTTGGCTACTATATTTTATCTACGTGTCATGAGATATATGATAGGTTCTACTTTGGATTGGTATTACTTTACCCTTGCATGCCACTTTACATCGGCCAAGTCCATTACAACGCACTGTTTATGGTATTGGGTACTGGAGGTGTAGGATGGTTGTTACAATAGGTCATGTGAAAGTCCTTAGCCAAGATAGACATCTATGCATGAGTGCAAGGGTTCTAGTCTCACCCAGATCTCATAGATGTGTTCAACACTAAGAGGGTAGGTGTCGTGGTATCACTTGTTCTAGCTTTCCAGTGGAGATAGGCTTATTCGTTCTAGGTGGCAATTAGTTCTTGGGTTGTAGCTGAATTAGCTAAGGAGACCTAGCCTCCTGTATCTTTGGCCCATCATGAATTCAAGCATTAATGGCTCTCGCATTCTCTCAGGGTGGATCTGACATGAGCGGGAACTTCAAGGGGTTCTTGCACTCTCTAAGATGATTTAATTGATGTCCCTAACATGAATGTGATCTTCTAGGATCTCTCACACTCTCTTGGAGGAGTTAATGTTTCTTCTTTAGCATGAGTGGGAGCTTCGGGGAGTTCTCGAACTTCCTCAAAGAAGGTAGAAGAATTGGTCTTGCCCTTGGCGTGAGTAGATGTAATTGATTATCCTCGTACCCCTTCGACATAGCCTTTACTAAGGGTTGATGCCTCTTGTAGAGAGAGTATTCTTAGTTAGGCTTATTGAAGGGATATGCTATAGTAGTATCTAACAACTTAGGTTTGCTTTGGATGCAGCCGACTCCCCCTTGATGGGGGATTTTATTTTTAGTTGTTGGAATGCTAGTGGCCAAAGTTGACCTACCTATAAGAATGTTTTTGGGGGAAGGGTAGACCAACACACAAAAATTATAGAATTTTTAGCAGAGAGCAGGCCCACCCCAAAGGAGACCATGTGTGAGGCTAACCCTAAAGGAACAATCCCAATACCGTCGAAGCCATAGATGGACAAGGTGCAAAGAGTGAGACTCGAATGCAGAAGCTTTATTTGGTCGAATACATTCTTGAACATGACGATTATAGAGCTTCCTCTATCTATGTAGACTCGATGCACCTTGGTATTTGTGATGTTGATAGAGATGACCATAGGGTCGCAATGAGGGTAGTCGATGCCTCTTTTGTCTACAGTTGTGAAGACGATGTCGGCTTCACCTATCTCCACTTTCAATTCTTTTGGGTCCCAAACCTCTACCAAGTATACTAGGCTAGTGGGGGTGATCTTCCTCCGGTATCATGCTTAGGCCCCTCTACTTCTTCTGGACTCATATCGATTGCCACATGTGCATAAAACCTCTGTTAATGGCGACAACATTGTTTCTATCCATCTATTATGGCAAGGCTGGGAGTGCTTGTCACATGGCTCTTTGATCTACCTATTGCCTGACATATTTCACAAGTATTCCTTTGTAGGCTAACTGCTCTATCTTGACTTTTAGGCGATGGAACTCATTCGCGATATGACCGTTTAGTAGGTGGAACTCATAATATTTTTTATTCCTACATGGCTTCTCCTTTCGCCCTAAGTAGGCATGAAGAGGCATGTGGTTTGGGGCGCAATCCCTTATGGAAAGACAGATGGTTTCCATATCATGATTTAAAAAGGCATAGTTTGCGTACCTGGCTTTAAATTGGAGGTCATCCAAAGGTGTATGGTGTGTAACTAGTTGTTGCCTTTAATCATTGTATTTTCAGTAAAGTAATGATCAATGTATTTGTAATATGACTTGTTGGTTCATGTAGCTTTGCTTAGTGTCTCTTATATGTTATGTTGAACAAAATGTGGTAGTTGTCGACTATTAAAGATCATTGGATGCTTAAAATAATAGATATACAGAGTTCTTAAGAAACTAGAAATATGACATACACATAATGATATACCAACAAACCTTGACTACTAGTGATCCCCATAAAAATTCCATATATGATCCATGAGGTCTTGTTGCAACTATTCATGAAGAGAATAATTGTGGTATTTTAGTTATTTATCTATGTGAACCTTAAAATCTGGATCGACTAGAAGTCTATCTTCTCGGAACACTTTCGACATGTGATGTGAAAGATCATAATACATATGCATTCCCTTCAGACCTCTTTCATCTTCAATAATCGTGTTGTGTAGAATTATGTAAGTAAGCATGGACTCTATCATTTCCCTTGTATCTTATGATCTGTGAGGATGACTTATCAAAGAAAATCTAGATTGTAACACATCGAAGGCGCCCTTGACATCTTTCTTTTGGGATTCCTATTGATTAGCATATATTCTTTACTTACGCATTATCAGATGTGTGTATGTTTTAACGATAGTGCTCCATTTAGGATATATTCCATCACTAAGGTAGAAACCATGCTCGTAACAATTATTCCCAAGAGTGAATTCTACAGGAGTAGGTTTACTAATTGCAAGATCATTAAAAAAGTTTGAATGCTCAACCACATTGATATCATTATTCAAACCTGGCACGCTAAAAAAGGTATGCCATATCCACAAACCATTTGATATACTAGCTTCCAAAACGATGTCGGTTTCATTTCCTTGCCATTATAAGCCATATAATATGCCTTAGGCCAATTCTTCCACTCTCTGTGCATGCAATCATTGCTTCCTGACCATCCTTTGCTCCTGTGCATCTCAAAAATCTCACAACGTCTTGTTCATTTGGATATCATAAGTACTCAGTGTCATAAACATCAGCGATCGCCTGATAAAGATTCTAAGCGTTTCATCGCATGCACCTACAAAGTTACCGTATGCCAACATTCTAGTTGCAACTATCATTTTCTAGACTCCGAATAACCTTGATTTTTTTATTGCATTTTGTTTGAAAGTGAATTACTTATTATTAACATGGTCACCTTCAAGACTGTTTTAAACAATGACCGCCTCATCCTAAATCCTCTTTAAACAATATATGGTTCCAAGTGGATTCTTGTAAACGTAGTCTTTCATAAGAATTTCATGGAAAGAAAAATGGTCTTGTTTAATGCATTTTCATCCTATGAATAAACGATTGTGTTGCCCAAAAGTAGGTCTATATGATTCTTTGTAAGCTTCTATTACCTTAAACTACTCTATTTGTTGCTCCCTTGCTAGGTAGTGCATTGTCTCATGGTAACATGATGGTCCAATTGTATTTTGTCAATATATGACTTTTTAAGAGAAAGCTTAACAATCCACACATTTTCTTCGTCAATCGTTAGATTGTACATGTGTCGTCCATCCAACTCGTCTAAACAAGTACAATTGTGCTTGTTCAAAAAGGGTCAATCCATCCACCTATCCCCATGACATCAATAATAGCCATTAGATTGTACATGTATCGCCCATCCAACCCGTCTAAAGAAACACACTTTTGCTCATTCAAACAGAGGTCAATCCATTCACCCATCCACATGAAATCAACAAAAACCATCAGATTGTACATGTGTCCATCCATCTTGTCTAAACAAACACACTTGTGTTAGTTTGCTTTTGTCTTCATATGATGTCACATAGTGAAAAACATACTCCTTTATCGTACAAATTATCACTTTCGTTTTTTTACCACTACAAATCCAACTTCTCATATAAATATCAAATGTATCTATGGTAGATCATTATCATATTTCTCTTTCTTCATCATTGACTATGAAGATTTGAACAAGTACAACAACCCCTTGAATCCATCATCGTCCGAAATCCTATTGATTTCTTAGTCGATACGTAGGAAAGACACTTTGTGGATATACGTAAGCATGAAGAGGACATGAAGAACTAAGAAGACAAGAAGGAAAACAAGGACATTAAGAAGTTCCATGGAGCTGCTAACAAAGCATGATTCAAGACGACAAGAATAGTGAATCCATCAACATGTTATGGAACAAGAAAAGGATTCACCTCCAGTTTAATGCAGACGTGTATTTAAAGCTACATTTGTTGTCATTAGAAGTGGAAATGTCATGGTTTATTATCATTTAAGATGCTCCATGTACCCAAATGGATGTGGGTATTATGATGGATTGATGACTATTTTACAGAGCAAGTAGTCAAGTACGCTTCAGATCAGATAGTTGTTTAAAAATCGATCCATAGTAGTCAAAAGTGAGATACATACACTTTATAATCAACCTAATGAGGTACAAATACAATCCATTTGAAGAAAAATTGATCTTTAAATGCATGCATTATTATAGTGTTTATTTGAAGTTAAGTATGTTTGTGTAATTTTTATGCGTGATTATGTATTATCATATATGCTTATGTATGGTTAAGTAAGTTTTTGCTATGGTTATGTATGATTGTATAGGAAGAACATATAAGTTTACAAGTGTTTATTGGAAGATAACCAAGTGCGAAACATAGAAAACATTGTTCACAAAACACAAACATAATATATGACGCGACAAATAATAATGCATAGAAAAAACAAACAAACCTACAAATACACAAAAAATAGCAAATAGAAATCACAAGCACTGATCATGCCTTAATATGCTATTCAAATTGCATGATATAATTTCAAAGCTCATATGCAGCATGTCCACTAAAACCGGTACGATATTCAAGTAGTAATGTGAGTCGAAGGTTATCCGGGACAATTAAAAATGTTTTTAGCCGCCCTTTCAACTACATCTCGGTGATACCTTGTACTTGATCTGGTTAATGTATTACATAATTCTTGTTTCCATAATCCTTCTTGTATAACCTACAATTTAGACAATTGTTGTAAGATTCGTTAAGCGTAATCCAAAAATCTTGCTCCACTTCTCCAGGGCTGGCCCTAGGAGATTTGATAGCTAAAGCCAATTGCAAAACCAAGTTCCTTACATATAAACTACTGTTATGCCGTTAATTAAATAATCAAAGTAATTTATGTTGTTAATAAATAATGAGAAGAGGAAATAAAAACGAAATAACTTTATTCGCGACAATAATTCAAGATATATAACAAATTAATATTAATTGCTTATGAAAATTTCTCTATCCTTTTGACTTGCAAAATTACTAATAATATTTTCATACTCAACTTCATTGACCATATCTTGTTCAATCGGTAAAAGTGTTAAACCATTTCATCTTTCTTATGACATAGTGAATTTCTATTTTACTAGTGAGTTCATCTAGCCTTCTTTTTCTAACCCTTTTAGCATGTCCAAATTCTTGTTTGTGCATTTCTAAAAACTTAAAACATCAAATAACATTGTACATTAATAATTATATTAAAATAACAAAAAAGGCTTTAAATTATGAAAATTTCTAGTCATATTTCTCAAAAATATTTCACATGATAATTTGACGCAAAAATTCTATTTTACTAATCAATTTGACTAAAAACATTAACTATAAATTCTTATAAAAAGAAACTTGGTTATTGATCAATAAATTTTACTTTACTAACCATTAAAAAAATCATTAACTATTACCAAATCAATCGTTATTATACAATTATTTCAAATAACAAATTAAATATACCAATTTTGATTAATTCTTATTATACAAATATACAATTCAATTCTTAATATATAATTAATGCACTTAAGATTAAAACCTAGAAATTAAAATTGAATTAGCATGATGTTTACAAATTTCAATAGTTGTAAGCCCAAATGCACTAGTATAGTAGTCATATTTCACATGGAAACCAGCTTTTAATTAACTTTGACAAAGTTAGCAATCATCGCTAAAAGTTAGCAAAATTACATTTAGGTTTGCTTTGAAGTAGATGTAGCAAGTACAATTTGGTGAGCTTATGCAATCAAATAGAGAAATAGTAATTGATGGTATATTTGTATTTGGGAAACACATATTATCAATTATTTCACAAATCCCTAGTTACGATTGAATTCCAATTTTGGAAGAAAAGTAATTTTGTATTTATTGAAGACTAAATCTAAAAAAAAATGGCTAATCAAAAGGTAGTTATAGGTCTTCAACAACTGATGAGAAATTCAATATAATTAGAAATTTAGAACGAACTAAAAACTAGAATATGAAGATTTACAAACATCCAAAATTAGTTACCTTTTCAAGTTCCTACACAAGCAGCCAATGGGCCAATATGGTAATACCAATAGCCAATGCCAATTACCAACAACCAAAAATGGAAGATTCGAATATGTCTATGTTATGCCTGCCCTAGATAAAATGTGCCGACTGCCGAGTGCTATGCCCTGGAGTTCGCCGTCATAGTCATTGAAGATGATGAGTCGTCGCCTGTCGATTGCGATCAGATAACAAGATGGAGCTGCTGTCTCTTCCCATCGAAGTCCAGTCAATTGTGTCGTTGTGATCTGATGTGAATATCTTCTTCTTCTAAAGATTGTTGCGTATATAGAAAGGGAGTATGGTGCCTTATATTTTATGCGATCTAAAGCGGTTGCTTTTCATGCTTTGGTAAAGGGTCCGCCCTGACCTTCTCTTTCACATGCTTACGATTGGTTTCAATGCAAGCCTCTCTTAACGAATTTCTTCGTTAACCCCAAAAGTGTAGGGAAAGTCATCTTATTAGGGGAATGGTTAAATCTATGCTAGGTTAAGTAGTAGGTATGAAGTTGTTCAATGTCAAGTCCATAATAGTTCAATTGTCCATCGAATAATAAGGTTGTGATCATGTCGAAAGTAATGTGAGGGCAAGGTCAATATGCAAGTTAAAGTCAAGCCAAGTCGATATGCAGGTCATAAGTCAACGCCAAGTCGATATGCAAGTCACAAAGTACATAAAATGTGTTATGCCATAGTTTAATATTTAATCTCTTATGTGTACAAAGTTTGAGTACTACAATCAGCCAAAATTCCTAAATTGATTTAGGTTTACAAAGTGAAAAGGTGTAAAAATAGAGGTAAGAATGATTTGCCCCCTCTCTAAGACCCCTAGGTCAGTATTTATAAGGGTGAGTAAGTGACACAAAAACTTGGAGTTAGCATTGATGGTTTTCGGCATCAATAATGTATACCGAGACGCTCTTGATTGATTGTTGGCAGCATCAGATGAAGGAGGCAATAAGCATTGATGAAGAGCGACAATGATATATAGCAGTATTAAGAAAAAACAACTTCATCTAATTTAGTGTCGACACCTTTGACTTCTGTGAAAATTGACGGCCCTCACCATCAACATAACATGTGTAGCCTCTGTAGACATTGATAAAGTTCCTCATCAACATTGTAGAGTGGTGGCTTTGATCATTGGCGACATTATTGGTTGGCGGTACTACCTGGATGACAATTCTAAGGAGCAGCGACGTTGGTATTGAAGCAACACCATGGGGATGTGACATCATTACTTGACATCATAAATGAATAATGGTATGGAATAGTGGCGACATCGGTGATGACGTTATTAACATCAAGCAGCATTATTGGAGTATCATCAACCATAAAATTCTTTTGACAAAAATGGTGCACAACATCACTTATTAAGTGGATGGCGGCATTGATCAGGCATGGCATCAATGCGACAGGATGTTGATAGGAGGCACCTTCATCCTGTATAACATAGGCAACCATGATTCTCAGTATCATTATGTGGTATTATTCGATAATTGATCAAGTGCGGTATCATCAATGAGCGATGTCGATCGTGCTTAATATCCTTACTTTCTTTTGTAACTTACGATGTTAGTTCCATTTGGCATTGCTTTGTGGTGCAAGTCTACCTAACCCTACGGGTGATTAGCGGCACTGATGTTGTCTAACTTTCTTTGACTTTACTGATGAAATGCAATGTCAATATTGATGAGAGGCGGCATCACTGTTGTCTGCACTAACTCATTTCCATTACTTTGGCATTGCTTATTGATGCAGTGTCATGACCAAGTAGCATGTCGAACATCTTCGAGGTCGAAAATGGTGATAACATTTCCCCCCTTGTGTGGAGGAGTCATTGATTTTTCAAATCAATATGGTCGTAACTGAATTTACTACCTATTGGTATACCAAGCACATCTGAATCGTTCATTTGAATTGAATCAACAATGCCAGCTCGTCCTTCTTTTCCTTTATAAATATTCGAGCTTCCTCTTCGCCATTCTTCACCTGTAATTCATAAGACCAAGCAAGAGATTAAACATTCTAAAATCAACTACAAATTCTAGTTCTTTGATGGAGACTTTCATAGCTAAGGTATGACTTTCGTTCGGTCAAATTAGTTTACATGATTTTTGCATAGAAATCGTGGTTAGGTTTTAGCTCAGATTTTAGTATTTTTGAATTGGAACTTGGGTTTGATCATCCGGCTCTAAGGCTTAAATTTTGACTGTCGATTGTGATTGGTATTTATTGAACACACGGTACCGTCTTACTGATTTTGGATCGATTAGTTGTTTGATGGCACGAATTCAAGAATTTGAGGGTCTCCTGCTTTTGATAAAGGGGTAGGTTATCAAATCCGAATCAATTACTACTCAGACCTGTGTTGGTACCGACGTTCATGACATCACTGGAAGGTTTGATATTGATTAATCAATAATGTAAGGCTTTCGTAGCACAGATAGATTTTGATATTAATCGATATTGGTATGAAAACTGATATGTTCTAGGTCTACTAGCAACGAAATTGACTTATTAGACCTAAAACTTGATATTGACTTTCATTCTGTTAACATCGATCATTTACGACATTGTTGTGATAATCGATACTAGTGAAGCTCCATATTAACTTGTTATCCTAATAGCTTGACATTTACATCGTTGAACTCTTATATCTTAATGAATGGGATAAAATGTGACAATCCTTTATTATTATGAGAAAATCTACATCGATTATATGCGACATCACTTAGTTCGGTATTTATTATGGGCGATGTCGCTTACTTTCGGCGTTGGTTTATGAAATTTTAATTTGGTATCAATGGTCGTACTGTTCATCGTTATTGTTCTATAACCACTTTAATGTCATAAATTAAATTTCATTTAGTATCACTACCTACAACCTAGTTAACTTAACATATTACAAGTTATTTAACCGATTAATGCACCACTAACTCATGTTGTTGCTATTTATTGATGTCAACAACCTTATTACTTTAGCGTATGTTATAGTTGTGGTGTTGACTAGTGTTTTATTATACAAGCTTCGTGACATTTGACATTTACATAGTTATTAATATAGATTTATTAACGTCGCGTATCTACTCTTATTGAATTTTCATATTGCTTTTTCATGGAATTCCTTTGTTAAATTTATAGTTTAAGTCTTTCAATTAATTTGACACACGCCATTTAAGGGTCATTAACTTGTGGTTAATATATACTTTAAGCGTCTTGATTCTAGCATTTAGATAGTAGATAAATCATCTAGATAATATTCTGACTTAGCATGCAGTTTTTCTTTCCATATAATACGAACATTATCATTTCTTAAAATTGGAAAATATCACTTAGCAGGCCAATGGAAAGTTCAAAGCCTGGTAATAAGTCCTTCAAGAAGCCTAACAAAGGGATCAAATCTTCATCCTCGGTTAGTAAGAAAGGAGATAACCTTTCAAATCCATCATATATCATGATCCAGGAAGAAGTGAATTCCATCCTTGAGCAATTTGTAATTATTGGAATTTAAGCCATTCCCGCCGCCCATGCAGACAACATCTATAATCCACCAGAGGGGTATTTTGCTTTTACTTCCATACATATCTGACACACAGGCTTCCTTCCATTTCCTAACTTTCTCTTAAGATATCTGGAACATCTGGACATTGTACCAATTCAATTCTTGCCAAACTCCTATATATCTAACTTGCTTGGAAGTCTTAGCTCTGGTAGCAGGATTCCTTTCCCATAATGCCAAAATTCTCCATTCAATAGCCAGTCTTGCTAAGGTTGGTGAACAATCAGATCATTAATTACACCAAATCCATCCCCACCCAAAAAGCATGATTTTCGAGGGTGTCAATAAAACGAGAGGATGGAAAGCAAAATTCTTTTTCATCAAGTGCTTCTCTAACATTAAAGGAATATTCTTTGTTGCTAGTAAATTTCTTGCTTTTGATTATTCTCGTTAGTTTATTATCCTTTATTAATAGGTGTTTTTCTTTCACATCCCACCCCAAGAACCTAAACCCTGAAGATATAAAAATTATGTTGTCCATAATTCAGGCAGTAGAGAAAATGAGGAACAGGCTCAAACTATTAACTTCGGCTAAACTTCTTTGGTATTCCATTATTTTGGATTGCCACAAGGTCTTAAGGAAACTCCCGAAGGTCAAGTACAATGCTCGAGGATAAAGCTCGCTTGTAATGGGCAAGTCAAATTCCTTAGTTCTAATTCACCAATTCAGCCTGAGATAGGTAAGATATCACTTCATTTTGGACAAAACCTCCTATGTTGTTATCTCATAATTTTTTTCTGATTCAGGCTCATTTTCCTTAGTAGTTATTCATACAGAGAAGGAGGCCGCAAGTGATGCCTCCAAAGATAAATGAGTAAAGATGACAGTTCTTCCCCGACTCAGGCTCTTGAATCAAAATCTCTCATAGGTGTCATTGCTAGTTCGTTCAAATCTATAAAAAGGAAACTAAGCGATGTATCTACAGTTGCTACTAACCCTAGTAAGAAGCTTAAGGTTGGGGCATGCATACTCCTGTTATTGTAGAGGAGATTCAATTTGTAGATATCGACTCAGATTCTAGGGCCTAACCCTCGGCCCTTTTTGGGAGAGAACTCATCAAACAGCTGAAGTGAGGCGGTCTCAAGACTCACTCCTTCACATTACTTTTTAGGGTACCCCCGGGGCACTAAACCGTCTTTTCGAGAGCTTGGACTATGTATCTCTCTAGAAGACCTGCTTCCTTCCAAGTCTCAATCCCCAACTTCATTAATGAGTTTGATGACATTCTTCGATGGGTCATTCAATTCCTATCTTCCGCTAACCTCAATTCCCATCTTTTGCTGACCTTAAGCCACCACAGCTTTCCTCTTATACTCAAGATCAACGATTTGCTATTCTTAAGAAATTTATGTCAGTATTTACTTTTCCTGCTTAACTGTTTTAGGTTGCTTAATCTTTCATGCATAACATCCTCATTCATGTTTGCTACTCATTTTAGGCTGCTAAACATATGTTTATGCTTCAGGATCTTCTAATGACTTATCCAAGCTTAAACCGTAGGTTTCTTTGTTTAATGATCACATAATTGACATCTCAACTGTAAGGGATAAAGATATAAAAGAAAATTAGAAGCTTGCCACCTCACTTACGAAAACAGAAACTTTACTTCATAAAGAAAGAAATGCGAAATAGATTTCAGATAATAAGGCAAAAGCTTTGGAAATAACACTTGAGGAAGCTGACATGAGGGAGGCTAGCTTGTAGAGGAGAATGCGTCCCTCAGGAGAGAATTGCGAGAGAAAAGAATCCTTCTGAAAAATTCAACTGGCATGATTATGGTTCCTTGACTCTGCTCTCAATACCATTGTCGAGAGATCCTATGAGAAGGCTCTTTTTATAATTTATATTGGCAATGCTTGCAAATGTCCAGATTTTGACTTTCGTTCTCTTCCTCTAGTTTGTAATAAGAAGTTTATGAAGAAATTTGAAGCAATGCTTAAAAAACTCAAGCACTTTGGGGGGACCCTTCGAGGAAAAGGAGGAGATTGATGCTAAGAAGCTATTGACTTTTGATAATCCTCCAGCCAATGAGGAGAAGGAGTCATATGAGGATGACGATGAGAGCACAGGAGATGATAGCCATAGTGATGATAATGATGATGATGATAACAATGACGGTAATAGTGGAGGCGACGAAAAGGGTCTCTTTGGACCGCCATATGATATGGATGGATCAGGTGATGCTAACCCAGACTTGGCAGCCCTAGGTACGGAAGCTACCAAAATTCCAAATTCTTCCACTAAATATTCTTCCCAGAAAAACAACACTCCTTAAAGCGAAACCCAAAGGGAAGGAGTAGACCACTTCGCCTTCCATTCCACTCTCCCAAGTATGGATTTATCTGCTTAAATGTCTTAAATTATTAAACAGCTTTTAGTTAATACATTGGCTATTTTAGTTAAGGAGAAAATCAAAATATCATTATGACGTTATGCTTGAAAAGAAGAAAATGGAGATAAATCGATTGAATAAAGAGTTGGATAAATAACCGAAAGAGTATAATGAGTTGTTTGAGAGGTATAAAAACCTTGCAGTGAGTGCGTCGAAATTAAAAAAACTCAAAGAAAGGGAAGTTGCTCCACGATTGAAGAGCACACCTCTATCGGGATAAACTCTTAGCAGAGAACATAGAGCTAATGACCCTTTTTTGGATGTCGATCGACGGTAAAAATACCTTAGAAGAGTTTCTACATAGAGCTTACTATAGGGGTAAGTTTGTTGAATTCTCCTATTTAGACGACAACTGCGGACTTTTGCTCAGGCGCTTTCATCGCAGATACTAGGATAAGCATGGGTCTGATTCTCATCCCGAGGTGCGTTGGAATTTACCAAGAATTAGCTCTATTTCTCTTTCTTCTCATTCTCTCTCCCCAAAAATACTTAAATATAATAAGAAAATATTATTTTCTGAATTGTATAAGAGATAAATTTTGTATGAACCGAAGAGATTGTATAATTATATTCTGGTAGCTTATGAACTCTATCGCTTTTTGTTCTTCTTTTATTAATCTAATTTCATCATATTGTACATACCAAAGACATCTGAAGAAATCCGGTTCAAATGGAACTTTTGAGTAAATTTGTCAAGTTAAAGAAAGATTTTAAAGAAAAATCTTTAATTCCCAAGACATCACAGTTAGCGAGACACTATTTTCTAAGAGATCTACAAGAAGTTTACATGCAGTTTCCTCGTTTTCATTTTGACTTCTTGGGTGACGAAAAGGATAAGTTTCTTAGTGAAATTCAAATCTATTATGCCAAATTAATATGCAATCACACTAGTCCTCTGGTTGGGGAATGAGATTATCATTTATTCCCTCTAATTAACACCTTAGAAGAGATTAACACTTCTTTCGATTCCACTCTCGCCCTATCTACTAGCTCATTATCAAAACCGCAGTTTCAAAACTCTAAAAGTT
The DNA here is from genome assembly GCA_030765085.1 of Allium cepa. Lineage (NCBI taxonomy): Eukaryota > Viridiplantae > Streptophyta > Magnoliopsida > Asparagales > Amaryllidaceae > Allium > Allium cepa. The sequence goes on along the minus strand of CM060929.1, from coordinate 188,931,502 downwards.
AGTTGAATGTTTAGGAAATGGAATTGTAATGCAATTTGACTTTCTTTATTGTCTACAAATTTTACCATTATAAATGAAAAAGTTTGTTTTTCATGTGTTAATCCCTACTTACTTATTCTGAATAGGAAACTCAATTAGTGTGTGCATCTAATTCGCTAGATATTTTCTCATGAATGACTGAGAATAAAGATAGATTTCTAGCAGATTATGAAAAGATGGAGTCCTCCTAAGATACTTCAGCCTTACGATTTCAAAATAATCCAAGGACGCAAGAATGGCATTAGAGATACTTTGGACTGAAAATGACCTTTAAAGGTATGAAGGAATGAGTTTTCAGCTTAGGATAAATGAATCCAGAATTGAGAGAACGAATAAACTAAGCCCTAGAATCCAGGCCTTCAATTGAGATCGACACCGAAATAGCTAAATAACATCAATGAATGTACGATCTCGAAGTGGAGCTAATGAAAAGTCAAGCCTAATGCTAGTCGTTAGAGCTTACTGCGAGCGAAAGTGAATGTGGCCTTCCTACCCCTACTCCCAGTAGAATGACCAAATCTCGATCTTTGACTAGTCGAGAATTTCCTTCTTTCTCAAACTCACCTCCAGGCTTAAGCGATGAAATGATCTCAAAATGGAGTAGACAAGTTCAATTTGAATGTATTCAACTTTTCAGTAATAAATGGAATGAAAAAGTATCTCAACGTCTCAAAATGAGTATTAAAGCTAAGTTCAAAAACTCGAGCGCGAGAAATATAGTTTTAAACAAGAGATTAAAGAGTTAAGGAGCATGGCTCAAGCTTTAGAGGAGCCAATAAGACTCTCCAACATGCTTTGAAGATTCAAATTGATTCTATTTATGATTCAAACACTATTTAGAGGAAGGAAAAGAAAATCAAGGAGAGTTTGGATCTGCCACATTATTGACCCTTTAATTGCCAAATATTTAGACAAGCAAGCACAGAGCCTTGAGCTTTAGCAAAAATTTACTTTAAATAAATTCTTCCTTTTGTTTGATTTTTGTACATGCAACTTTGCATGCAGCATATTAGACCATAAATGAATTTGTATTTGAATGAATGCTACCTTAAATGTTAGGTATGTAGCTTTAAATCAAATACTAGCTCTTACTTGAAATTGCTTAGCAACTAATATCCTACTTTTTGCATTTTGAGCTTTTGATATATAGATCAACATTTTGCTCGTTCAAGGAACTAAGAACCTTACTTATTGAGCTATTAGAACTTGATACAAGAATTTGCTTTTCCACAATTTTCAATAGCTTGTCTAGTGACGGAGATTCCTGTTAAATGAATTTAAATTAAGAGTTGATTTGGTGACACCCTGTCATCGAAGTAATAACTTATTTGGATAACTTCTTGAAATATTCTGTCTGTCGGTTGATAAATTGAAAAACCCCTTTAGCAGTAATTAATCGAAGGTTGAAAAACCAGTCTGGAAATATATAGAAGACCATAAAATCAATCCGGCAATAGACAGAAGACCAGAAAACCAATTTGACAATAGATAGAAGACCAAAAAACTAATCTGACAATAGATAGAAGATGAGAAAACCTTATACAGAAAATAATAATAGCAGTCCAGATCACCAATCTAGTAATAGATAAAAGATCAGAAAATCCAATCTGGCAATAGATAGAAGACTATAAAACTTTATCTAGTAATAGTAATAGAAGACTAGAAATTATTATTATTGGAACCGGATCATCCCGCAGGGGAAATTATGGACGAATTTCAAAAAATTTACCCTATTTGATCTTTATTGGAGCTATGAAGTCTAATTGAATTAAACATTTCTAAATTTCATTTAAATAAAATCATTTATTTATATAAATTCAAATATATTAAGATATGAAATTAATTTTATTTGATTTAGTTTATACATAAATGTATCATATACATATATGTGTGAGTGCATGTGTAATGTAATAATCCATGAAGGGTATAATATGCCGATACGTAGATGTTGGGATTTACATCACAATGGACATTTTAGCTTATTTTGTATGTCATGTATGTTGTCTAAATATGTGCATGTATATGTGTTACAATATATATATACACATACACATATGTATGTACAAATATATTATATATAATATATGAACATAAAACATTTATATATAGATAAATATATATATATATATATATAGAAAGAGAGAGAAAAATTATTAAACATTATTTATAATCCAAATTAACTTAATTTTGCAAACATAATAATTTAAGTATTTTAATTTTATATATTATGAATGAAATAATGTTTTCATCCATAAATAATTGACATAAAATAATCTATTGATGAAAATTCAAGTTTTACAATTTTTTTAAAATCAAGGATCATAAAATAGAGCTTAGAAAAAATCTAGAGATTTTTCAAAGTTGAAATATTATTTTTGAAAACAAATTCACTGATTTTGGCAATAATTATTTAATATAAAACAATATATTATTAAAAATTCAAATTTTCAAATTTCAGAAATTCTAAGATTATGAATGAGACGACACGACTTCCTACCTCCAGTAAATCGCATCATCAATGAAGAAAGAAAGGGATAGAAGATGAAAAGAAAGAGAAAGAAGAAATAGAACAACAACAGAGAACTCACAGCGGAACGAATAAAATATAATAAATCGCATAAAATATTACATAGTATCATATTACATCAGAGTACACAACATATACAACAGATATTAGATAGTTATAAACATCTGTCTAACTATATAACTCAAGATAACATAAGATACAGATACAACAAACATAGCGGAATCATAATATAACTACACGTGGAAGCCTTCTGCTCCATATCTCCTCCAGAATTCGTCAAGCTAACCTGAATCACTTGACTACTCATATAAAATATGAGTACCCATGAGTTTAATAAAACATAAAATAAACACTCGGGCCAGACAGGGGTCTGGGTGTGAGTAAACGGTTTAAAGTTGCTTAACTTTAGAAAAACCTTTAAAAAGAAAAGGTATCACGTAATACTTCCCACACATAAACATGGAAAAGTTTTTACCTTACGCTAACCAAAACATTTGATAGGAAATCAAGTGATACTATAATAGTGTCTAGGGTTTCAAAATAAAATACAGAAATAGCTGGAATGCTTACATCTCACGTTCCAACGTAGTTGGGCACAATAAAAACTGTACAGGCACTTATTGGATTTTGGATTCCATCAATGGCAGGGCTACTGGGGTACCGTCCGTCACAGTACATGGCCTAGATCAACGTATCGAGGAGTACGCCCGCTCCCCTGCAACACAAGGCCGGAACCATCCCTTACTGGACAGTCCCGAACAAGACCACCTCGTAGTTGGCGTGACCAACCGCACACTAAGCCGACATAGAAAGGGACCTCTAGACAGGGGTAAATCTTACTCTCAAGTGGGGGCTACCCACGAAGCCTTGCTGCACCTCCTCTATTTTAGCCATTCCCGGTTGATGAGGCTTGAGGCTGCGATTACCTTTATAGAACACATCTACCTTAGAATGCTCATCGTCCACCTGATGATGTTCTGAAAGCATTCAATCCATACAAGTTCGTTCCGGGTTCGAACGAAACCGAAGGCACTATCTCGTTGCACTCATTTTGGAAGCACTCTCAGAGTCAACGACCATAGCCCTTGCACTCTAAATCAACATCTCGAATCTATAAGTACTATTCCGTCAAACTCATCACGGAATCACCCACAGAGTTATACTGATGTATAGTTCTTACACCTCGAGTCTTCACTTGCTCCACTTGGATCCACGACCTAATGTTTAATTGGAATCGATGTGGTTTTCGGATTCCAAATATGGAAACTCGATCCCGGTCTCACTGAAACCAAACGCCATTTTAAATGTCCAATTTATACTTAAGGATTTTAACAATTCAAACTTATATTCAAGGTGATATAACAGATAGATGAATTACATTATCACAATAGATAATTCACATCAAACATTCATCTCCACAAAGTAGCATATCACATAACAGGGATATTACATCCAAATCATCCCGTATCAACCAAATACCAATCACCAAATATTGATCATCCAATATCAATCAATATCAATCACCCAATATCAATCACTCAATATTGATCATCCAATATCAATCAATCATCCAATATCAATCATCCATAAACAGAATTGATTAACTCTAAATCAATTGGATTACCTAAATCCTTCTTCATTTATTTATTCCAAATAAATAAATTAATCATCTCTTAATGATCTTCTTAATTAATCTTCCTTTGATTAATCATACCATAATTACATTCAAGTAATTATCCTTAACCATATACAGTAATTAACCTTTAATTACTATTATTAGTTACAATAATTAATGATCCTTCATTTGCTTCCATTAATTAATTTATTATAATTAATTACATTAAACCTTAATTAATTACAATTAATTAATCATACTTAAATTAATTACTTTATTTGATCAACCTTGATTAATATCATTTATTAACTATTGATACTTATTAATTAATAATTAACTTGTAATTAATCATCTTATTAATTATAAATAGTAATTAACAATTTGTAATTACTTATCTTAATTAATTAACTTCTTATTTAATTAAGTTAACCCTTGATTAATTAATCTAATTAATTAATCTTTAATTACTTTATTAAGTAATTATTAAACAATTAAATTAATAAATAAATCCTTAATTAATTACCTTATTAATAATTACATTTTTAATTAATTACCCTTAGTAATTAATCCTAAATTAATCATGTTCATTAATTAATTAATCACATTAATTAATTAACTAAAATAATTAAGTAATTAACCCTTAATTACTTAACAAGTAATTATCTTCTAATTACTATCATTAATCAATCTTGATTTCTCTCTTAATTAGTTACCTAACAAGTAATTAATATCATCATTAAATAATTCTTAATACTTTAATTAATTAATTACTCCATAATTAATTAACTTTAAACAATTATATTAATCAATTCCTTAATTGATAACATTAAGTGATTATCCATTAATCACTTCCATTTAATTACTTCCATGAGTGATTTCCTATTAATTACTTCCATAAGTAATTTCCATTCTTAATTACATTCAATAATTAACCATTAATTACTTCATTAAGTAATTACACTTAATTAATATATAATTAAGTGATTATTTAAAATTAACTAAATAATTAACTAATTATTTAAAATTAATTAAACAATTAATTAATTAACTTCTAATATTAAAGAAAATCTTTAATAAATTAAGTAAACCATAAATCTTAATCAAACTTAACTTATTAACAAATCATATTAAATAAGTATTCTTAAGTTAATAACAAAGATAAATTAACCCTATTTATCTTTATAATTTAATTATTTGAATAAATCAAATTTTAATAACCTTAAAGCCAATTATTCTATTTGGTTTACAATAATATTAACCTTTATTGAAAATAATACATTTAATTTTTTTCAAAATTTAAAACAAATTAATCATCTAAGTTAAACTTATTTATTCAAAATGAAATTTGAAACTTTAGTTTTAAAATCATTACTTAAAAATTACTCTAAACTTTAATTTAGTATTTAAAATCAAATCACTCATTTAATTTGAAGTTCAAAATTTAATTAGATAATTATTTTCAAAAACAATCTTATTAAAACAATTTAAATTTGAAATATAAATTCCATTAACACTTTTATAAGTTTGATTTACATTTATTTTTATCAAAGAAACAAGTTTAACTTTAATAAATTTGTTTCCCTTTTTTTTTACAAACTTGCTTTAAAATATTAAAACTACCTTCACTTATCAACATCAAGTTCAAAGTTGTAACTTCATCAATTTTTAATAGAACTAACATTACACAGCTAAACCAAAACAAACTCAAGTTAACAATATAACAACTACACAGTACTAATGCAACATAACAACCTATATACTCGGGTAAAACACTGCAAATCACGAGCCTTCCCCCGAGTAAACCCAGCTACCCTCAACTTCGAGACAACACGCAAGAAAACACGAGTTCTCCTTCGGGTCATAACCCTTCTTCCCCAACACCCATTACCCAGTGCACAAACCTGTGCACGGTGCACCTACCCAAGTGCCTCCGGCCACTGACGATCGGTGCGACGATCGCCTACAACTCTACGCACCCATATGAGCACGAAAACCATCCCAGATCAAACGAAGAACCAATGCAACAGAAACGAGCCAAAAACGCGACACTGCTAAACCACCATGGCCAGTAAATCATCCTCGATACCATCACCACCGCTCTCGTTTGACCTCGCAATCCACACCACACCTTCGCCTCAACCTCCAGCTACTCTCGAAAACCTTACTATCGATTCCGATCACTCCACAACACCGAAAAACCCTCAGCTGCGTCGCCATCAAAACAGGTAACCAAAACCCTACACGACCCAATTCCCATCGATTCATTCAATTGAAAATTTATTTTGCATTTTTCCCATAATCTATAACTTACATGCAAGCTTCGATCCAAGTATCAACTCAAATTATTATGTATACAATCCGCAGTTCATAAAAATCCCAAAAACATTCAAACCAAAAATTCAACTTAATTACTCGATTAAAAATTATGATACAAACTCTAAAAATCATAACTTTCCAATTGTAATTCAATTTTACATTCAAAACTAGAATTTGAAATTATAAAATTTTGCCCAAATTTGATTTTTCACTGTAAATTTGAAAAATATGAATAACTCATTCATTTAAAACCCTATAATTATTTTTAGATGATACATTATGTGATTGCAAACAACTTTCATTAACAAATCACAGGCCAATTCGTGTTCAAAGTCAAATTATTGAGATTTTATAGGATTTGGGACAGTTTTTAATAAACACAGTAACATTTCTATATTTTTTTTTACAGGCAATTCAATATTTTTTTAAAACATACATTCAGATAACAAATATTCATCATCAAACTGCATGCAACATTCAATCATAGATTTTACCAAACTGTTTTTAAAATAGAACTTACTCACCTTTTTTCTTTTAAGCAGAGCAGTTTCAATTTTCTTTTCCAGGCTTGAAAAACTTTGCAGATCAAATTTTGCTTTTGATTCATGCTGATGAAAACCCCTTTTGCATGCTTCAATTTATTGATTTAAAAGTGTTGAAACATGCAGATTTGATCATCATTTTCTTACAGATTTAGTTTTCAGGTTGAAGATGATATGAAGTTGCAGCTCTGAAGTTTGAAGTGCAGATTGAAGTTTTGCAGATTGAAACTTTAATAAATGCAGATTGACAATTGCTGATTGCCATTAATTTTAATTAAGAAGTGAAAACAAAGAAAAGAAATGTTTGAGAAAGAAAACTAATCTTCTTCTTAGTACATTTATTAAAATTTAAATGTATATGCCACTTGTTAAAAACTTGGACAATTGTCACATAATTAGCTTAATAGGTTTACATGTGTTATTAAGATATGTTTATATGGTTACACATGTTTTAAGCAATTTAAATTAATTTTTACTTAATTTAAATGTGAATATAACGTACTTATTAAATTTACTTTATAAATAAATTTAATTTTACCTTTAAAAGAAATATTCTAATACTAATAAAAATGCAAATAATTTTTATACATATATTTTAAAATCTGAAACATTTATATTTATCATTTAACCATTTTAATTTGAGCATTATTAAAACAAAGCTTGTTTAATTCCTTTTAACTATCATATTTGAAAACAAATAGTTTATCTTATGTTTGCGCCAAAATTGGTCACAAACCCCAAATACCATGAAAGCACTAGTGTATGAATATAAATCAATGTTATTCAAACACAAATAACAAATCTTAGCAAATAATAAACAGCAATCCAGAAATAAAGAACAGAGACACAAGTTTTATAGTGGTTCGGCTATCTCCGGCCTACGTCCACTCCGAAGTTTTTTATCCTTTCTATTGATTATCCTTGATAATTACAGATGATTACAGCAGTTACAAAGTCCAAAATCTGAAATAAATAGTAGCAATGATGATATGGAATGATTCTGGCAGCGTCCGGGCGTGCTTCCTCTCTCCAAATTCTCCGACCCCTTTTCTGAATGATCAGGGGCTCTATTTATAGGCGTAGGAGGCTGATATTTCTCCTAAAAATTCCGGTAGACCGCTTCTGGCACGTGAGGGGGCCCCACGCGCCCGGCCTCAGGAAATTGGGCCCACTTTGGGATCGATTCGAACTCCATTCGAATCGATCAAGAAATCATCCAATTGAGTTGAAATTTGGTGAGAACATTCTTCAACATGTATGTAAGCTCCTGTAAAAATTTCATTGCATTTGGATCAACAGTATGGGAGATATGATGGATTCGAATTCGGGGTTGTCCGTCGCCTGTCGCCTTCGAATCCATGCTTCGAACCCATGCTTCGAATCCATGCTTCGAATCCATCCAAAGCGTGTGCGTCCCGATGACATGGCGCTATTTCTCTGGGTCGATCCCCCTTTGTCTCCGTGTTGAATGCTTTCCTTCCTGAAGACGCGTTCGTATCCATTTTCCACGCTTCGTCCTTATCCATAACTTCACAACGGTCATGTTCGTATCCATTAACTTGCGTCTCTCTTCACATCGGTTCCTGGAGTTCACTTCGAATCGATCCCACGTGATATGGTCGACTCGAAACGAGTATGGGGATATCGATATGAAGTGGTCATGAAAGATGGATACGAACGAGGCCTCACCTGATGGATTCGAACGAAGCTCTCACCTGATGGATTCGAACGAAGCTCTCACCTGATGGACACGAACGAGACTGGAGTCGCAATGAGCCATCTGCACCCATCCTGATCGATGCGAAGCACATCGATTCGAAGAACCTCCACATGCTTTCTACCACTCTGGGTTTGTTGCCATCGAACCGAGATCCATCTACCCTTCCTATCTGATCGATACGAGCCTATCGAGTCGAACCAGTAACTCGATCGATTCGAACACTATCGAGTCGAACCAACACCTGATGCGAACTTCACAGAGCCGAATCCATACCAATCGATACGAAGTGTATCGATTCGAACCTTGTGTGCCTTCGATCGATTCGAACCTGATGGGTTCGAAACGAACACCTTGATGGGTTCGAACAGCCATGCCCTTCCTACTTGCATCGATCATAACTCCTTCATATGAACTCCGATTAACCTGAAATTTGAAACATAGCCTTTCCTAATCCTTATCATCATCTCCAATTAATTTCGTCTTGATCGGAGTTCAACCAAATTTTGACGATATCGATCGTAGCCTTGATTCCAACTGATCTCCAATCCTGACATCCATCATTCCTCGTCCATTTGTTGATATTCCAGTTTTGACCAAAAATGGGATAACATCTTATATTTTAAAAACAAACAATTATCTTATAATTGAAAACAATTTGACAAATCTAAATTAACTTTTGAAAATATAAATTTAAAACAAAGCTTAAAATTATAATTTCATACATATACAAATTATCCATAGATTAAATTAAATTTAAAACAATATCAAATTATAACATATACGAAAATATATATTACAATTTGAAAATTCAACCTTTATTTAAAACAAAAGATCTTCTATTCACAATATATATATCAAATGTATATATTATAAATAGAATAAAATTTCATTAGCTTTGGAAAAATAATTCTTATCAATTTTAAATTGTTAAAAAGATATTGATCACACTTACCAGATTTAAATATTTGTTATCATTTAAAAGATTAATTTCACCATTTCAAATTAAAATTATAAAGAAAATTATCAAATCAATTAAATTATAAATGCAGATTATTAAATTGTTATTTCCCAAAATTCTGGGTCGTTACAATCCTTCCCCCTTAAAAGAATTTCGTCCCCGAAATTTAAAAGCAAAGGTAATTTAATAACCCAACAAAGATTTTAATTCCAATCAGCAAAGCATACCTATCAACCAGTTACTAACAGCCATAGCAACCAATCAAACAACAAACAAACCTAACTAATTATCCTGACACAAATCAGAATAAATCTTTCTAATACTACCTCGAGTTTCCCAAGTATAAATCATCGGGAGACTCGCTTTACAGAAGCTCAACTAACCACAGCACTAAAATCCAGAGCTTCTCCCATCTCTAGATCCACCAATCTGAACAGAACATCACACTATACAGCTCAAGTACAACAGATTACTCTCAAGTCCATCTCAACATCCAACTCCAACTGAACTACAGATTCAATAATCAACAATGATAACCAACTCGAAATTCAATAAATGTTAATGTAAAAATATGAATATATGTATGATGGTTAATTTTAGAATTTGTAAATTCATATTATATAAAAATAAGTGTACTAATTTTTTTTAAATCATATATATATATATATATATATATATATCTTATATATGCTATTATGAGATAGAAATATACACTAATATATATATATATATATGAATTTTTTAATAAATATATAAAACAATTACTAATGACAAAAATTGATTTTGTACAGTAAATAACATTTGTCTATACATAAATCAAATAGTATAATAAACAAATTACGCATATAACCAAACTGATTTTTGACAACTGCATCTACTTACAAAATCTCATTTAGTTAAACATATAGTAGCAATATTTTAAGATATGAAATTGCTTATTATAGGATCAAAGAATATATTTTAATTACCGTAATATGAATTAAAATTACCAATTTAATGATGCCTTTGAATCCTCAATGAAGCAACGACTTCCCTTTCTTTTACTGTTCTTGATTCGTCAGATTGCAAGCCCGGAATCACCAATCTCTAATTATCAAATAGTATTATTTTAATTTGAAATATATTTGTGAATTTTGGAGCGGATTGAGAGCCATATTTTAACCAGCAATGTAGAACGTAATGGCATCCAAAAGGGTTTTTCATTATTTTTAGATATATATATATATACACACACACACACACATACACACACATACATACATATACAATATATATATATGGTTGTATTAGAGAGAAATTAGGTAAACTTTTTTACCATTTTCACTTGATCTCAACCCATTATCTTTAAGTTATTTCCCTATGTTTTAGCCACCTCTAAACCTTTCAAAAATAAAAATTTTGCAGCCCAAATGATGGGCCTCAAACCCATCTAAGCCTAAGCCAAAATACTATGCAATTAAATCTAATTCAATCGCTTGTCGATATTGTATATCGATATATTTATAACTGTTATAAATATATATGATATTGTTTATTTCTCAAATCATATTCAAATTTTATAATTAATATTTCATAAATATTAATTTATTTAATTAATTAAAAACAATTATAAACTAATTAAATCGTTCGGTCTCAAGGGAATTCATCATTTCGGCTATGTAACTCTTGGGTGTAAATTTGGTCAGCGATTAACATCGAACTATTCTAATGTTAATGTTCACACGTCACTTAGTAGATGATGTGACATTATGGCCAAATTTATCGCTTATTCAATTTCGGTAAAAATCCAATTTTAGTTTAATAAGCATTACCCAGTTGTGACATTTGTTTACACAATTCTCTTCGTCAAAACTATATCGCGTTGGACTTATGGAATTTGGTAATGGTCAAAATTCCAATCTCATTGACATTCAACTTTATAGTCCAAATACAAAGTCCTTGATTCAATAATAACAATTATTATTAACCGAAATGCTCTGGCCAGAGACTTTGACTATGAGTTAACTGTGATACTAACCGCGTATAACCGAGGAGATGAATCCCCTCTTGAATAGTGCTTCACTTCCAATACTTCCACTCGACCCAATTACAGTCACTCGATGGACGCCATGCCGTGATTTGGCTATAATCAAAGTGGAGCTTTTATATTGAAGATCTAAAGTATTCTTAAGTCGAGAGAACTGTGTAAATCAGTCATATCTATATTTTCTGTTTGACCTTAATTATATTAACCAACAGAAAACTATAGATTGAGTCGTTCCATAGTTATCCAATAACTATTAGCACGTAACCTTTAGGTGCCCCTAGCAGTCATGAGTGATACACTGCCCAAAATTTGGAGAGCATTATGTACTCCAGTCTCAACGGATACATCGTTATCCAGTCTCGGTGCATCTTGACTACGAACATTTATATTGGTATATTTATTTCGTTATGATAAATTATTCATGGTTACAACACTTTGTAACTATTATCACAAAATATATCATTTATGTATTTTTCTATTAAATACACTTTTAGTTAAGTTAATTAATTGATATAATCACATTGTATCAAGTATATAATAGGAAGAAAATGCCTTTTATTTCGAACAAGATTGGTCAACGAGTTAAATATATGTAACAAATTACATAATTGCCGCTAGGGCATACCCCTAACTCTATCAATCTCCCACTTGCACTTGGGGTCAAATATGAAATCTTATTCCAACTTCTTCAATCGGTTTTCTCAAAGCCAATTAGGTCAGTCCCTTAATGAATGGGTATGCTATTATGTTTTAATTATCTACTTTGTCGATTAAATCTCTTTGACGCAGACAAACTGCCTTTATTATGTGGCACGGTTCGAAGTATGTCTTTCAACTTTTAGTGAGATTCAAGTTCTATCATGACCAACTTCATGAAATTGTTATCTTATAATAATATTATTTGATTCTCAACATTTGGAATTACCTTTGGCTCGGTTATAAATTTGTGCATTTATATCTACATACATCGATTTATTTTTGCGCTATTCAAGTTAATGTTCTCAACATTTCGTTGAATCGACCACAATCACTTTTATTTTGAGACATTTTCAAATTAAATATTTTAACTTGAATTTTATCATTGACATGTTATACTCAATATCACTTATAATAGTTTGTGTCCAAACGTTCCATCATAACGAGTTCGTTGTTTCTCTAAACAATTCTCTAGTATTTCATAAATACGCGAGAACGCCTCAAACAACCATTTAGTGATATCAATCTGAATTTTATATTTGCTCCATGTATCAAATGCATAAACAAAATATAATATCATATACAACATAACCTGTATGATAATTCTTATTGCTAATGCATAAGGAATCCAACTTACATGTTCTTTTTTAATTGGGTGCTCTTGTATATCATTTTGGGACAATCCCTATATCTTTTATACTCAACATAAAAGAAATCATTTACAATCTAAAATTAAGTATTAAAACAACTAAAGTTGATTTTAATACAAGCATATTGTTAAAATCAACAAAGGTGTTGTTTACTTATAGTTTAGAAATATCAATGTATCTTTTAACGTTCTTTCTTATGAACACACGCTTCTTTTGCACTTTGATTGAAAATCAAACTATTTGATATTTCTATCAAAATTCTTATTCAATCTTGATGCTTTAAATGATACATTGTATCATTTCTTGGATCATATCCAAAGACTCACAAACCCAATATCGCTTCCACTGCCTTCGAGTCATTTTTGGTTAATATGTGTAAACGGCTTACTCTAAATCATTATTTAGAATTTTTGTTTCAATGCATAAGTACCGAATACCGAGTCTTATCGAGCAATAATTTTGTGAGTAAATCTGAATTAACTTGAGCATATTGAATACCGAATCTGTTATGCTAATTTTAAGAATTGAAATTTGTGATATTATTCTTATCAACATTACTCAAATTCCAACCACATTAGTCTTTCCAATAATATCATAATCTCTGTCGACGGATCACATATCTTTGGTTATGACCACCAAAATCATACTTTGATAGCGTACTTGGAATTCTTTTAGATTTGCACATCATATCATATAGATTCAACAGTCTTAATGGCTTAATTGAACAACCGAGGGTAATGTATATTTTCAACATTAATAAGAAACTCATAGTTTCTCTTTGATGTACGAGAATACTTATTAGACATTCTAATGCTATGTGTTCGTTTAGGTTAGATACTTTCACTTCATCTCATATAATCAGTTCTATTTTTGGATCGGGTCCAATTCCATTTAATTACCAAAATGTTGTCAAAGAAATTCCTTTGCAATGGAGTTGAAATATCTTGAAACAACAATTGTTTCTCAGTGCAAATAGAATAGGGATTCATAAATTCTTTATGAACCTTTTTATTCATAAAACTGATTTTAGTTTATAAAAATTATGTTTAAAACATAAATATGTCATTTGATGACAGACCTTTCCAAAAAACCTTTTGTAGATTCATACAAGATCCCTCAAGAATAATTATTATGTGCAATCTTTCGACTCGTACAACTTGTCAACTCCTTGACTTAGGATATGTTGGGATTTCTTACAAACCCTTATCTTGTATGATTTTGTAAACTGTTGTTTAGATGAAATAATATCAACCTTGTGTACTAAGTACATGACCTTGAAGAAAGAAACTAACTCAACTTCACTCACAATAATCGTAAATTGTCCAACAATGTCCGATTACTCTTTATCGATGCATCCTTATGTATCACATGGAGGCGTGACTTAAGAGACTGACTCTGTATTCATTTTTAGGTACATTTAAAACTCTTTCCAATATACTCACTTATTCGACCAAGTCAAATCATTTTATTCTATTGTATGTTATTCTATTTACTTTTCTTTTATATTATATGATTTTATCATAAACTTACTATATGTTTATCTAATACACATGTTCATGTTGGTAATAAATCATCGATGAATATAAAAAAGTATGTGGAACACTTTTGGTATTAACGGACTTGTGATTGCATACATCAATATGTATTAGTTCAAAGACTTCATCAACTCTTTTGATGCTCCCACTGAATGGGTGCATAGTCATTAATTGTTTGAGATAAAATTAACCTGCATCGTATAATTCATAATCATATAGTAAAATTATTTCTCTAAACTACGACTTAGTCTATAATTCCAAAACAACTACAAATAATATTAGACACGTATGTATTTTTATTGCATCACTTTTACTGTGAAAACAAATTCCATAATATAGTTCTATTTCATAATGAATATCCATAATACTCATATTGAAATATAGTTATATCTATTTTTCATTCAATATCAAAAAATAATGTTTGGTACATTTTACAAAAATAATTTTAGTAATTTGATGCAATCATTAGGTGCTATATGGCATGCTCCCGTTATTTCCACCATTACTATAATAGCGTGCTAAATTTAGAGATCCACCATTCACTTAATATTCTCAATATAGTTTACTTATTTCATATGCTGCACCTAGTTTGTAACATTCCTGTTTTAAATTAAATTTAAATTGATAATTAATTTTATTTTTGGAATTAAATTGTAAATTAATTTGGTATTTTCTGAATTCAAATAAATATTTGTTTGTTTATTAATATAGATATATATATATATATGTACGATTTTAAATAAGAATTTCTAATTGGACATTTAGAAATAAATATTTTGAATAAAATTTTAATTATAAATATAATTGTGAATTAATTTGAAATATGGAATATATATATATATATATATATATATATATATATATATAAGTTTTTAAATAAAGAATGTGATTTGGAAATCTAAATATTTGGAATTTGAATTTGAAATTCAAATACATATATGTTGAAAATAAATAATTTATGAATGGAATAAAATATTTATTTATAAAAAGATATTGTTTGTTTATTCATTCATAAATACAAATTGATTGTATATTAATTTTTAAATTTGAAATTTAAAAATAAAAGTTTAAATAATATATTGGACTTGAAAAATCTATATTTTAAAGATAATAAAAGTTTGTTTTCTAATTTTAATATATATATGTACATGGATTAATTTGAAATTCAAAATAAATATATTTGAAAAATTGAAGTTAAAAATCTTTATATTTTAAAGAACTAATAAATATGTATATATATAATTTGTAAACTGTATATGAATACATTTTAAATCATTTCTTTAAAAAGTTGTATAAAAATATCAATAAAGGAAAATGTATTTATTTAAATAAGAAGATATGTAGTATAAAGTTATATTTAAATATTATTATTATTTTCAAGCGTTAAAAGTATAATTTGAGTTTAAAACATTTTTCTTAAGGTTATTTAAAAAGTTATAAAATTAATATAATCAAGCTTAAATCTTTTTCTTTAAAAGTTGTAAAGGTATAAAATATAAAATGACAATATCTTTGATAAGTATAAGATTTGATAAAAAAAATAAATTACTTTTCTTTTTTTTATTTGGAAATTAATAAGATAAACATTTGTAAAATATAAACATATGTAAATATAACTAAAATGAAGAGAGGGTTTAAAACAAAGTTTTAAATTTATTTAATGCAAGGGTTTAGACATAAAAATGCATATATTTAACAAGTGTAGAAGGATTAACATCATATATTCACAAGTGTATACTTAAAATTACATATGTTAGTTCAAATAATAACAAGTGGCATTTTATTCTTTAAAATTGAATTTATATAAAACATTGGAAATTAGAGAAAATCCAGGCTAACGCATTTTTCCTCAAAATTCTTTCATATTCAAAGGTTTGGAAATTCAAAACTGAAGTCAAATTAAAAAAAATGGTGATTTCAGTTTAAAAATTCATCTTCTTTAAAAAGAAAGTTTAACTTCAAGCAAACAACAGTTTTTCACAATACAAATATCAGACTTCATTTCAATCTGCAGATCAGAAAACAATCAAAAGTTCAATTCAAACCTGGAAGTTTAAAGTCAGAGAACAAAACTGGAAATTAAAAGCAACTTCAAACCTGGAAGTTCAAATTCAAAAGCAAGCATAGAAGAAAAAACCTGAAAAACAAATGAACATCAAAGAGAAAATCAAATAAGCAAGCTTCAGTCCAAACTGGGATTCCAGATCAAAGTAAAACAGAGCAACAATCAATTCAAATCATCTCAGATTTTCGAGGCTTTGTTCTTTATTAAGGTGAGTAAACCTTTTTATTTAGAAAAAATAGTTTAACAATCTCTGATGAAACCTTGTTGCATGTGTAGAAATATAGTCTATAATGTTTTGCATGAGTTTTCAATATAAATATATGTATATAAGGATAAAATGTCTGTAAATTGTCTCTGTATGTTTATATTTGTCCTCTTTTAGTAGTAACAGGCTCAACCTCATCACAAATTAATTCCTATCTCCCTAAATAATCAATATTAGACTTTGATTATTGAAAAGAAAATGTTAATAAAACTGTGTTATTGTTTTTAAAAATAATTTTAAGTGACTGTATGTGGTTAACATTCTATAGAATTCAAGATTACGGTAGAAATCAAGAAATGGGTAAAATTCAAACATGTTAATTTAAATCTCTGATTATATAATCTGGAAAGTGAAGTCAAATCATGAATTTAGGTATAAAGATTGTGATTTTTAGTTTGAGATTCGATGAGATAATCGGTGTTGAACGTTTTTGGGTATTTTGGCTACCACGACAATCGGAGGTGAACTGGAGCTCGTGGTTTGGCATGATGGTGGTCGGGGTGTAAGAGGTCACTGGGAAAATAGTAATTAATTTTTTTGTTGGCCGTGGTGGCTAGAGAAGAAGGAAGTAAGGTTTTGTGTAGAGTTGTGTCGTCGATGTTGATGGGGTTCGTGCGGTGGTTGTGGTGTATCGGAATGGTGCGCGATAGAAGGGATCGGTGCTGGAGGTCGAGGGGATACTCCGATAGGGACGGTGAGGACGCTCGTGGTCCAGATTGGCGATCTGAGGCAGTTTTCCAATCAAACTAGAATTCCAGTTTGATTGAGATTTCGATTTTTAGTTTGCCATCGTCTTTCATTGTTCTGCTTCGTCGTGGTGTTTGTCGAGGTCGATTGTGGGTTGGCGAGGGCCAGATGGTTGGTCTGCGTCGAGATTTCCGGTCGTGCACGTGCACGGTGGTCGATATGTGCATCTGGAGTTGAAGGATTAGGAGAAGAAGGGTCTGACACGAGGGTTTTCTTGTTTTCTCTCGTGTTCGACTTGGAGATGTCGAAATGGGCAGCTTTGTTTTGTTGTCTCGGGGAAGTTGTGTGTTTGTTTCGGAAAATTGTTGTTTTGCTTGGGAAATTTGTTGTTGCTCGGAAACATTTTGTTTCTAGTTTTTAAATCTGTCCAGATTTTAAACTAAAATGATTTTTAAATTTTAAAAGCAAAACTTAAATTTTAAACAAAGTTTTAGCTAGTTTTAAAAGAGGTATGAAATGATTAAGTTTAGAGCATGATGTTTTAAACAAATTCAAGTTTTTGAAGTATGGATTTTAAAGTTATAAATTTTATTTTAAAAATAATTTTGGTTTATATGAATATTACATTAAACAAAATTTTGTAAATTTGTCCCTAAATATTTTCAAATTGAAAGGGTAATTTGTTGAAATTTAAATGTTAATTAAAGTAAAAGTATTTAACTTTAATAACAAAGGATGATGATTTTAAATAAATCAAATTTAAGCTTTTAAATTTAATTTAAGTGGTACGTAGGAGTTTAATGTAATATATGATTTACCTTAATTTAATCAAATTTCATTAACTAAAGTAATTAAAGTATAATTTCTTAATTAACCAAGATAAGTAATTTAGGTAATTAAATTAAGATAAATTAATTTGTGTAATTAATTAAGTGTAGATAACTACTTAATTGAGAATTGATTAATTAAGAAATAATTAAGTTATGGATGTAATTAGAGGTTAATCACTTAATATTAAAATAATTATTAAGGGTAATTACTTAATGAAGTAATTAAAGGAATTAATTACCCAGTGTAATTAATTAAAGGATTAATTAGTGTACTTAATCAAGAAGTTAATTAATTTTTGTAAGTAATTAAGGATAGTTAATTACTGAATGTGATTAATCAAGGATTAATGAATGTGATTAATTTAAAGATTAATTATTAAATGTGATTAATTAAAAGAATAATTAATTGAATAAATAATTAAGGGATGGTTACTTAAAAGTAATTAAAGAATAATTAATCAAGGAAGATTTGTTAAGGTAGATAACTAGAGATAATTAATTAATTAATTTGTAATTAACTAATGTTAAGTAAGCAGGATTAAGGTAATCTAAGTAATAAAAAAATTAGTAATTAATTTAATTAGAGATTAATTAAATTAATTAAGAATTTATCAATCATACTTATGGATGTTTGAATTCAATTGATTGTTGAATTGTTTGATATTCCTGATATGTTATACTTTGTGCTATGAATGTTTCGGTGTGATATGTGATGAATGTAATTTATTTATCTATGATGAATTTATATTATTTATCAGTGAATCTGTGAATGAAGATAAGCTTTATAGGATTATACCGCTTATCGATGTTGCTGTGTTCGGATTGTGATGATTGATGATGTTGCACTATTGTGTAAAACCTTTGGACTATACCATATACACACAAATATGGATTGCATGAGGAAATTAGTTAAGTCACAGATTTTTGAAATAGTTTTAAAATTGAATTTTGAATCCAAACGGTTTTGGAAATGGAATTGGTTAAATGCGAAAAGCTTTTGAAAAGGTGTTTTAAATATAAAAGTTATTTAAATAGTTTGATTTGAATTTGAATTCAAGATTTGAAATTGAATTCTATATTTGGACATTATGATTTAAAAATTTTATACAAGCTATAAATGTGTTTATATGGGTTTTAAACCATTTTAAAAGTATTATTTTGGGAATTTGAATTTAACCCAAGCGCTTTAACTTGTGCAAATGTAATCGGATTTTCCCGAAAACGAAAACTATTTGTTTAATAATTGCTTTCCAACTTGTGTTGAAAGGATTTCAAGTTTGAAATGAAAATGGTTTTCCAAGTTATGAATAAACCTTTGGAATCGATTTTGAAAGCTATGAATTGGGTCTTTGATTTAAAGATTGGATGAGTTAATCCAATTTGAAAGGGAAATTGTTTTGAAAGGACATGAATGAATCTTTGTGAAGGACTTGTGAACTTTGTGAAGTAAATCTTTTTGTTTAAAGATTTAAAAATGGTAATTGGTTTAAACCATTTGAAAGAAAGATTTTGGATAATAAGTTGTGACTTAACTGAGATCCATATATCCATATGTTTTTAAATATTACACTCATTATTCGGTTTAGCCGGGAGAGGACCTTATGTCATATAACCCATTCCGAATAATGATATGATGATATGGATAGCATTTGAAGACCGGTGGTGAAGACCGGATATTTACGAAAGCGAAAGGATAACCCGTCGAATGTCTCTGCACCGACTGGTCCCCGGTATAGAGATTTGATCACCCTTTGGGATGGAAAGTCCGAACGTGATTAGGGATTATCTGGATTTGCAAGGGCTTCTTTGTGAAGTGCCTTTGGTTCTGTTCAAACCCGAAACAGACTTGTATGGATGTGTGTCTGACATTGCACTTTGAGATGTAAAGCTGGTTTTTATTAAATACATTTCTGTTTGGTGATAGAGGTTTATTCTCTTAGCTTAACACCCTTCTTTGAGACGTACGAGCTCAAATGTTATGTAGTTGATGGTTACTAGTGATACATTCCCAATTTGGTAATGTGACATACGAAGTGCTGCTGATCATTTATTCATCGAAGCATGGCTTTGCGAAAACGTGGCTTTGTGGACGAGACTGCATCAGGACCTCACACCCCAGAAATGTTCGAAACAGGAAAGATGCAGCAAGGTTATCAGGGGTCGCGCCCCTAGGGTTTGTCCATTCTTCTGGAAAAGGGTGGTATCATGGTATGAAGTCCAAATACTTAACTCATGTGGACACTGCAAATCTATTATTTTGTGGTTGCTTTTTGGTTGAGAGCTCTCGGTTAAAGGTCACAAACGACCAGGGATGACATACTTGTAGGTGTTACTTCCGAGCAGGGGTAACATGGCCTTGTGTTGGCAGAGATCCGGGTAGATTCTCAGGGCGTCCCTCCAAAGGCGTACCCATGTGGCAATAGGAAGTTCCTTAGCCTGACCATTTGTTGGAAATCCAATCACCAATACGCGCCTTGTACGGTTTTAGTTGTAGAACCTGCCATTTAACATGGTAGCTATAGTAGGCATACTATAATGGTACATATGCTGGCTAAGGTTAATATTATACTTTCGAAATGTTTTCCACTATGCACTAATAATAATATCAAAATAATTTCACGTATCAAGCATGTTTGACTATCATAAGGAGAAATCTCCCCTAAATCTGCGATTGCATAATGTGTGTGCTGGGAGGTCTTATGGTAGTTTCATTTTCCAAAAAACATTGTGGATTTTAGCTTCTAAATTCTTTTGTTGTTTGTTTTAAAGAAAACTATTTTTGTTAGCTCACATCAGTCTCATGACTGACCCGAAATTTATTGTTCTTTCCTAAATTTTGGGTGCCCACAATTTTTCACACGGATAGTCTAGAGTTGGGTTTTTTAGATAATTAAATAGTAGGTGTAGATTCGATAGCATTCAATCTTTGGATATTGGCAATCGCATCGGGATAGCGTATGCTTTAGTACAACATGATAGGGGGTTGTCGCTTCACATTTGGTGGCGAACGGGAGACTCTTACCCCTACATGCCCCTTTGAGGTAGTATAAGGCCTTGGGTTGTTGCGAGTCGAAAGGCTGGCCGTAACAGCAAATTCGAGGAACCAGTCTGTGCCATGGCGGAGAGTGGCCGTTGTCGATGGTTGAAAAGCCTAGACCGTCATATTTGGTATCAGAGCTGAAGGTTGAAACTTTAGCTCAGGAGTATAATGCATTAGGTCTCATTAGAGATAGGGTGAAGTATACCCTAGAATGAGTATATCTCTAAGATATCCGTCATTGGGCCTTAGTAAATTCTCTTGCTATCCACTAATAGTGAGTATGAGTGCAAGAAGAGGATGAGGTAGGGGACAGGGAAGCACCACTACAAATGGTCGATACCCTACAACAACAGGAAACAATCTTTTCTCTATCAATCTCCTTTGATCCAGTTCAAATTCTTTGATCGTCTTCATGGCAGCTCGAGGGAGAAGCTTTGGGGTGATGGTGGCCTTGCGAATCATTGTCGATAATTTCCTAATTGGTGTTCTCTTCACCAGTTTCTTATCAATCTTCCCATTTTAACTCTAATAAATTTGAAAATCTATTTGAAATAAATTGGTTAATAAAATATAAAGTTAAAATTTGATTTGTCTTGATAAAACGATTTCGATTAAAACCAAATTTGAAATTCTCTTGTGATTTCTTGTGAAGATCAAAGTCCAAAGAGGGACAAGCTGGTATAAACTTTGGGATATTCCAACCTAAGTTTGGAATCAATACCTAGTGTTTGAGAATTATGGAAGATTAAGTCCAATTATCCGTTGTTTGGGTCTCGATATATTCTCCGAACGGTTAGTTACCCTTCGAACTAACCGATGCCCCTGCATATTTTGTAGACTGGATGACCCGAGTATTTTGTGTAATGTTGAATGAGTTTGTTCTCATCTCTACTACTAATAAAGAAAATTGGTTAAACTAATTTACTCGGTGTCCTTTTGAAATTCCAAAAATGCCCATGCTTTCCGTGTATATATTTGCACTCAAACAAAATATCAATATATACAATAATATAAATAGCCCGCATGCGAAGCACGGGCCCATACTAGTATTTATCAATGAAATTTAGATTTGGTAAGCCAAATCTAGAATAGATAATCAGCTTGATTAATGAGTTGATTCTCTATTTTTGTGTATCCACCCTTTGTTATCTCCCTGTCTAGCAAATTTCGAGGATGAAATTTTCTTAAGGGGGGAATCAGTAACATTCCTGTTTTTAAATTAAATTTAAATTGATAATTAATTTAATTTTTTGAATTAAATTGTAAATTAATTTGGTATATTCTAAATTCAAACAAATATTTGTTTGTTTATTAATATATATATATATATATATATATGATTTTAAATAGGAATTTTTAGTTGGACATTTAAAAAAAAAATATTGTGAATAATATTTTAATTATAAATTTAATTGTGAATTAATTTGAAATATAGAATATATATATATAAGTTTTTAAATAAAGAATTTGATTTGGAAATATAAATATTTGGAATTTGAATTTGAAATTCAAATACATATATGTTGAAAATAAATATTTGGAAAATAAATAGTTTGTGAATGGAATAAAATATTTATTTATAAAAAGATATTGTTTGTTTATTCATTCATAAATACAAATTGATTGTATATTAATTTTTAAATTTGAAATTTAAAAATAAAAATTTAAATAATATGTTGGACTTGAAAACTCTATATTTTAAAGATAATAAAAGTTTGTTTTCTAATTTTAATATATATATATATATGTATATGGATTAATTTGAAATTCAAAATAAATATATTTGAAAAATTGAAGTTAAAATCCTTTATATTTTAAAGAACTAACAAATATGTGTGTGTGTGTGTGTGTGTGTGTGTGTATATAATTTATAATCTGGTTATGATTACAATTTAAATCATTTCTTTAGAAAGTTGTATAAAAATATTAATAAAGGAAATGTATTTATTTAAATAAGAAGATATGTAGTATAAAGTTATATTTAAATATTATTATTATTTTCAAGTGTTAAAAGTATAATTTGATTTCAAATCATTTTTCTTAAGGTTATTTAAAAAGTTATAAAACTAATATAATCAAGCTTAAATCTTTTTCTTTAAAAGTTGTAAAGGTATAAAATATAAAATGAGAATATCTTTTATAAGTATAAGATTTGATAAAAAAATTTAAATTACTTTTCTTTTTTTATTTGGAAATTAATAAGATAAACATTTGTAAAATATAAACATATGTAAATATAATTAATATAAAGAGAGGGTTTACAACAAAGTTTTAAATTCATTTAGTGCAAGGGTTTAGACATAAAAATGCATACATTTAACTAGTGTAGAAGGATTAACATCATATATTCACAAGTGTATACTTAAAATTAAATGTGTTAGTTCAAATAATAACAAGTGGCATTTTATTCTTTAAAATTGAATTTATATAAAACATTGGAAATTAGAGAAAATTCAGGCTAATGCATTTTTCCTCAAAATTCTTTCATATTCAAAGGTCTGGAAATTCAAAACTGAGGTCAAATTAAAAAAACTGGCGATTTCAGTTTAAAACTTCATCTTCTTTAAAAAGAAAGTTTAACTTCAAGCAAATAATAGTTTTTCTCAACACAAAGATCGAACTTCATTTCAAACTACAGATCAGAAAACAATCAAAAGTTCAATTCAAACCTTGAAGTTTAAAGCCAGAGAACAAACTGGAAATTAAAAGCAACTTCAAACCTAGAAGTTTAAATTCAAAAGCAAGTATAGAAGCAAAAACCTTAAAAACAAATGAACATCAAAGAGCCAATCAAATAAGCAAGCTTCAGTGCAAACTGGGATTCCAGATCAAAGTAAAACAGAGCAACAATCAATTCAAATCATCCTCAGATTTTCCAGGCTTTGTTCTTCATTAAGGTGAGTAAACCTTTTTATTTAAAAAAAAAACAGTTTAACAATCTATGATGAAACCTTGTTGCATGCGTAGAAATATAGTCTATAATGTTTTGCATGAGTTTTGAATATAAATGTATGTATATAAGTATAAAATGTCTGTAAATTGTCTCTGTATGTTTATATTTGTGCTCTATTATTAGTAACAGGCTCAACCTCATCACAAATTAATTCCTATCTCCCTAAATAATCAATATTAGACTTTGATTACTGAAAAGAAAATGTTAATAACAATGTGTTCTTGTTTTTAAAAATAATTTTAAGTGACTATATGTGGTTAATATTCTGTAAAATTTAAGATTACAGTAGAAATCAAGAAGTGGGTAAATTCAAAAATGTTAATTTAAATCTTGTGATATTCCGAAATTTTTGGCAATATCAATTTAATAATCTGTATTTAAAATTAAATTGATTTGATAATTTTTGTAAATAAATTTGAATTGATTTAATAATCTCACTTTAATAAATAATTAATTAGTGAATTTATCTTTTAAAAGCTAATAAATTGGTTTCTATATATATTTGTATATATTGTCAATATATGAACTTTGTTTTAAATTTAATTAATAAGGTATATTTCCTAATTCTAATATTTTTGATTAAGCTTTTCAAAGCTATTTTATAAATAACTATATGATTTTTAATATATAAAATAAATGTTTAATTAATTAAAAAGGATTTTAGCATAAAGTTTATATAAGATTAATAATAAGATTTGTTTAACATTCTTTTTAAAATATTGATTAATAAATATGGTTTGTAAATTAGATATGAAGTTTAAAATACAACTAATAAATGAAACATTTATTCATTTAAATAATAAGTAATTTATAACCTCTTTTATAAATTTATTTAAAATGATTAAAAATGTTATTTTCAAATAATAGATATAAGTATTGTTTTTATTTATAATTATACTTGGTTTTATTTCTTTAAAATTAGCTATACATATAAATAAGTATTTGTAAACTAATTAATTAAGCATAATTTATATTAAACTTTAATTATAAATACTAATTAACTAAAGACAAGTTTTGTTATGTTAAGGTTTCATTATAACAAGTGTAAATTGATAAGTGAATAAAATTGACAAATGTAAAGATTTAATACAAGTGTCATTTTGTTTTTAATTTTTCTTTTATTTCTTTTAAATAAACCATTTATACTTATAAAACATATTCTCTTCATTCCCTCATTTTTTTCCAATCTTCATTTTTGTTTTTCAAAAGCTAAGATAAAAAGTTTCAGCTAAATCAAAACTGAAAATCAAATCAGTAATCACTCCTCAAAAAACAAAACTTGTAAATCACTTTCTAAATCAAGTTTGCAAAGCTTTTTATCAACCTGTAAACTTATTTTCAAGAACAAAAGCAAGCCTGCATTCATCATTCAACCTGAGTTTTTAAAGCAAGCAAGCCTGTAATCATTTAATTCAAGTTTTCAAATGCAATCTGAAATTGGCTACTGCATGCAACTCAGTTTCTAAACAAGTTTTAAAAGCAAGACATTTCTGGTTGATAAAGCAACTGCATTCATTATCTTCAACCTGAGATGATTAGGCCTGCATTTTCTTGTAAGCTGAAGCATGCATGTAAGTTTGTAAATCAAGGAGCAAAAGCATTTCAAAGCAACATTCAAGTTTAAAGTTTCAAAGCATCACAGCAACTCAAATTTTTAAAACAAAAGCTGTTTTCAAATCAAAATAATGGTGCTCTGTCTGCTGTTTTCAGGTGAGTAACTTCACATTTTAAAAATTTAAGTACAAAAATTTGGTTGTTGATTTATCCATGGAAATGAGTAGGATTGTATATATAATGTTAAATACATTGTTGTGTATATATATATGTATGAGTGAGATGCATGTCTGTTTCACCTAAGTTACTGTCTGTTTACAATACAAGCTCAAGTCGATCAAAATTCTTTTTCTTTGATCTGGTTGCTGTTATGACTTAGTATTTGAATGAAACTTGGTTATTACATAATAAAGTAAAGTTTAAATATATTTTTTATACAAGTTAAATAATTTTTGTATTGCCTGGAAATAAAACAACAGAGCAAAAATTAGTATAAGTAGAAAAATCAAACATTATGATTCGATGTTTTAGAGTTATAAATCAGATCATTATACGAAATCATGATTTTTAAAAGCAAGATTACAATTTCTAGTGTTAGATTTTGGGAGCAGTTTTAAATTGACTGTATTTTGCTTTTGGGGTTATCACCGATGATCTATGGGATCAGATGGGTTGAATTTCCTCCTGGAGGTGGAGGAGTGATCAGTGAGAATGGGAAAATTAGTAGGAAGATGATCAGGAAACTATGGAGGAGGTGGTTGTGATTTGAAGTTTGGAACCCTAGTTTTACTGGGCTAGGATGAATAGATCACCTCGGCATTTGTAGTTGATTGAGTTCAACAATATTTTGGGTGATGGTAGTATGGTAGTTGACGAAGGCATGGATGAAGTTGTAGGATTTCTGATGGCTGGAGATGCGGGAATGAGGCGTTTCCCGGTGAGGTGGTGTTCCAGTTCTTGTTCCAGGTGTGGGATTTTAATCTCGATTTTGATTTCGAGCATGAATCGATTGTATTGTTGTTTGGATGATCTGAGATGATGATCGTCGACTGTAGGGAGGTCGCGAAGTTGATCAAAGGTGGCCGGAGGCACCGTGCATGTGCACGGTGTACTGTGAATTTTCTGGTGAAGTTTTGTTTTTGGGTTTCGATTGTCTCGATTTGTTCTCGAGTGATTCGAGTGTTTAACTCGAAGAAGATTAGGATTTGACTCGAAGTCATCAAGGCTTGGCTCGAGTATAAGGTTTGGTTACAGGTTTTAATAACTAAACCTGTTCTGTTTATAATTTTTTTTTAAATAAAGTTTAAATTTGTAAATCAAAACTTTAAACTAAGATTTAAACCTGAGTGGAATCTGAATTCAAGTAGTTTGAATCTTAGTTTTGAAATGATTTAAATTTTGAAATTTAAATTTAGTTTTAACAACTTTTAAGTGTAAAAGTATATTTGGTTTTGAATTTAAACTAAAAGTTTAAATTGTAAAATGGAAATTTTAAATAAGTTTAAATATAAGTTTTAAAATTTGGAATTTGGGTTTGAATTTCAGTTTTTAAAATAAAGTTTTAAATTTGAATTATTTAACTACTTTTACAAAAAATGGTTAAATGATTTGAAATTTAAAATGAAGTTTAAAAATGTAAGTAAGTTTCGAATCCAAGTAATTTGGAATCAAAATATAACATGCATTCTAGTTTGAAATAAATGGAAAATTTTAAATTTAAAATGATTTAGACAATCTTGTTTGTTAAAGTTTATTTTTAAATTGATTTGAATTTAAAAATGAATTGGGTTTTAAATTCTTTTAAAACTTCTTTATAAAATGGATATTTCTTTAACTTGTGAGATAAAAAGGTTTTGAATTGTTTTTAAACTTTGTTTAGATAAATTTGTATTCATTTTAAAATCTTAAATTTAAAATGAAATTTAAAATGAAATTTAAAGTAAATTTGAAAACAAATTGTTTTCAAATGCTTTGATTAAGTAAGAAATGTTTTTTCTTAAAGATAAATAGAATTTAACGATTTATGATTCATTAAAATTATTAAGTTAATTAAAATGGATAATTAATTATTTAATTAATTAATGATTTGGATTGATTAAATAAGCAATTAAAGGTTTAAATTAATTAATTAATGATTGAGATTAATTAATTAAGGATAATTAATTTGTAATTAAGGATTATAAATTAGAATAATAATTTATAATTAGGGATTAATTAATCAAGTAATTAAGGATCAATTAAGCTCCAGTTAACACTTAATTAATTAAATAATTAGAGATTAATTAATTGGTAATTAAATATTAATTAATTTGAAATTAATAATGGTTAATCTAAATTAATTTCTTAAGGAAGAAATTAAAGAATTGTTAATGAGGGTCATTAACTAAGATTATTTAACAATTAATTAATGTGATTAATTTTAATAATTAATTAGATTAATTAATTAATAATAATCATTTGTGAAATTGTTTATGTGTAATTACTTAATGGAAGTAATTAATGAATTAATTACTTAATGTAATATTGGGTTAATTGATTAGTTTAGATTAATTAATTAAGTTTAATTAATTTAAACACTGGATGATTTGATAATAATTACTTTATGTAATTGATGGAATGTAATTACTTAGTGAAGTAATTAATTGATAATTATTGGATGTAATTAATGGAAGATGGTTTAATAATGGAAGTAATTTGGATTGAATTACTTTGTAATTAATCAAGGTATTAATTGAGATAATTAATCAAGGAGTAACTAATTTATGGAATGAGTAATTAAGGGTAGTTAATTATTGAATGTGATTAATCAAGAGTGATTAATAATTATGGTTTAATTAAGGATTAAATTACTTAATGTAATTAATTTAAATAAAGATAATTAATTAAAACGTAATTAGAGATCATTAATTAATATAATTAATGATGTAATTAAGGATTGATTAATTAAGACTAATTAATCAATAAAAAGTGATTAAAGGTAATTAATTAAAGTAATTAATTAAGGATTGATGTAATTAATTATAGTTAAATAATTAATGAAGTAATTAAAGGTTAATTACTGTAATTGTTGAGTATAATTAATTTGTGAAATTAATTAAAGGATAAATTACTTGAATGTAATTAAAAGATAATTAATCAAGGGTGATTAATTAAGATGGATAATTAGAGAATAATTAATTAGTTGATTTGTAATTAATTAATGGTATGTAAGCAAGATTTATACTGATGAAGTAATTAAATTAATTTACTTTAATTAAAGATGGAAGTAATTAATTTAATTCATTTTAAATTAATTATATATGATGTGATTAAGTAAATCATTGCTTATGTATGGATGGATGATATTGGTTTCCTTGAATGGTTTGAAATCTCAGCTTTGAGATAAGTAATGTTGTGTGATATGGATGCTTTGGTTGCATTGGGATGATAATATGGATTATCTGTTTATGATGATAATGTTGATTATCTATTGTGAATCTGTGAATTATCTATCTGTGTGTATATAGATAATAGAATTGAATTGTTTTAAACTCTAAAACAACTTGGCCTTAAAAGATACGTTTTGGATTCGGTGAGACCAGGATCGGGTTTCTAGATTTGGATATTCGAAAACCACATCGATCAAAATTACTGATAGGTCGTGAATCTCAAGTGAATATGAAGATTCAGAGTGCAAGGGTTATCATCGTTAACTCTGAGGGTGATTCTAAAATGAGTGTAACGAGATAAGGCCTTCGGTTTTGTTCGAACCCGGAACGAACTTATATGGATTGAATGCTTTCAGAACATCGTCAGGTGGACGATGAGCATTCTAAGTGACGTGTTCTGATAAAGGTAATCGTAGCCTCAAGCCTTATCAACCAGGAATGGCTAAAACAGGGGAGGTGCAGCAAGGCTAAGTGGGTCATGCCCAAGTAGGACGAGATTTACCCCTGTCTAGATGTCCCTTTTATTTCGGCTGTGTGATGCAGTTGCTGATCACAACTGCGGGGTGGTCTTGTTCGGAACTGTTCAATAAGGAACGGTTCCAGCCTTGTTGTTGCAGGGGATTTAGGGTGAATCCTCGGTACGTTGATGTAGGCCACATACTGTGACGGGAGGTACCCCGGTAGCCCTGCCATTGTATGGAATTCAAAATCCAATAAGTGCCTACAGATTTGATTGTATTACCCACTTTTGTAGCTAGTAGCTAGAATTTAATCATGTAACAATTTCGGCTCTTTCTTCTTTACTTGAAAACCCTAGACCTATTATAATATCACTGGATTTCCTATCAAATGTTTTGGTTAGCGTAAGATAAAAACTTTTCCATGTTTATGCGTCGGAAGTCTTACGTGATACCTTTCTTTTCAAAGGTTTTCCAAAGTTAAGCAACCTTAACCGGTTACTCACACCAGACCCATGTCTGACCCGGAGTTTAATTCTGTTTTTCTTAAACTCTTGGGTACTCAAATTTTTACGAGTAGCCAAGGGATTCAGGTTAGCTTTGACGAATTATGGAGGAGCAATGGAGAAGGAGGCTTCAGCGTTATATTATGTATAGTGTTCCGCTGTGTTGGTATCTTTGAGTGGTTTCTTTGTATTGTATTTGAG
The DNA here is from genome assembly GCA_030765085.1 of Allium cepa. Lineage (NCBI taxonomy): Eukaryota > Viridiplantae > Streptophyta > Magnoliopsida > Asparagales > Amaryllidaceae > Allium > Allium cepa. Next base: position 188,900,891 of record CM060929.1, on the reverse strand, counting down.
TTGTAAATACTAGACGGGTGTTTATAACTGTCTAGTATGTGATGTATAACCTGTATAACTCTGATAGTTGTTGTATACTATGTAATACTTATGTTATTAATATAATTTATTCGTTCCGCTGTTGAGATTCTGATGTTGTTTCTTCTTTCTCTTCTTTCTTTTCTCTTTTCTATCCCTTTCTTTCGTCAAAATGATGCGACTTTCTGGTCTTTTGAAAGTCGGGTCGTCACAGTTGGTATCAGAGCGCTAGGTTGAGTTAATACCTAGCTTTGGAGTGATTTCTTTCTTGAGAGAGCGTATTTGTATTTTTAATATATATATATATATATATATATATATATATATATATATTATTTCTACCTATATGTTGGGTTACCTGTTCGGGTTTTCCAATATAAGTTATAAAGGTAGATAAGGTAGTGGTGTATGTAACACGACTACTACCATTGGTTGGAGTTTGAATGTTTGAGGTTGGAAGTGTATTTGTAGAGACTATAGACCTAATACCGTCTCGAGTAAGCTTTGCAGCTTGGCTGTAGTGTTAGGATTTCATCGATCTCTGAAGGAAACCTTTTTAAAGGTTCAGAGTTCATTTTTGAAGTTGGATGAGTAGGGTTTGGATCGGTCGGTTAGGCAGAAGAAGTGATGTATCTTAGCAACCTCAGGGATTAGTAGCTGCGTGATAAGACGCAGTGACTATGGATTGTTTCCATTCTTGGGAACAAGTTTAAGGAAGTGTGTCTGTTTTGGTGATGTGGCTGAGTCCAGTAGGGTGTTTCTTTTTGCTTTGAGGTCCGAGTTTCTCGAAGAGTTTTGGTTAGGAATTCTTTGGCATTAGTGTCAGTAGTGCAGCTCGGAGTGTTCTGTGTGCTAGCAGGAAGTTTTTGGCTAAGCAGTTTTTCTGGAGGTGGAGTTCAGAAGCAGTAGAGTAGATCCATTTCTTCGATGGATGAGCTCGATAAGTATAAGCTATTCTGACTAGTATAAAGAGGGAACAGTTTTCTTTGGAATTAGGCTGGGTTGATCGCAAAAGTGACTTGCGATAGTTTGAGTGTTCTCTTGGGTTGTTGGAGATTTTCCGGATGTCTTCAGGGAAGTCAGAGGTTTGTCGGCATCTGGAGATTGAGTTTTCTTATCGACTAGGATCCCAGAAGTAGTACCGATGGTTCATCTTAGTAGAAGGATGATTCCTAGAGATAGAGGTTGGTGAAGCAACTCAGGTTTCGGGGAAATTTCGGAGTTTTCTTTACGGATCTGTTGAATCATATTTCTGAGATGTGTTGTCTGTTCTGTGCTCGTGTTTTTCATCAGCATTTTCTTCTACTTCGGATCAGAGTTGTGCAGCGGAAGCAGTTTAGGGGTGCATATGTTTTGTCTTTTTCGGATAAGGAGAAGTAAGTTCAGTCTTCTGTTGTTTGAGGAGTAGAGTTTGTTCTTAGTTTTGGATTGATTTTGTGGAGATCATTGGGTTGGGTTCTTTTGGTTTTGTTTGTTTCGAGAGGCATCAGCAAGGATTGAGCTAATCAGAAAGGATGTAGACAGACCAGGATTGTTCGAAGGATTTTGAGAATAAGAGATGGAGGAATTTGGATTCCAGAATCAGAGATTTGGTATTGGATAAGACTTCTTCGATCCAAGGTGCTATGAGTTTTGGTAAGTTTTGGAAGCTAGCTCCGAGGTGTTTTGGATCTCTTCTGTGTTTTGGTAAGATAAGTGCTTTGGTTTTCAAGAGTTGAATTGCCAGTTTGGATAACTGGGATTCAGTATATTTCATGTATCTCTAAGGGAGTACGTGTATGATATATTTCTGGTTGTAGAACCAGCAGTTCAGGAGGTTTGGTTGATGAGTCAGACTTGTCTGTAGTCTGATATCCTATTTAAAGTTGTAGATCTAGATGAGATAAGAGCTTTATAGCTTAGCAGTTTTGATTGTTTGGATTCTATAGAGCGAGTATCCCGACATTTTGTACTTAGGAAACTCGAGGAAATTCTATTCAGAGATTTTTCTGGATAGTTAAATTTGTTTTGATTGGATGAATTGGTTGTTTTGGTTGTTAGCATATGATTAATATATGCTGGGATTTAAAATTAAATCTTTAATGAGATTATTAAATTACCTTTGTTTTAAATTTCGGGGACGAAATTATTTTTAGGGGGGAGGAATGTGAGATCCCAGAATTTTTGGCAATATTAATTTAATAATTAATATTTAAAATTAAATTGATTTGATAATTTTTGCAAATAAATTTGAATTGATTTAATAATCTCACTTTAATAAATAATTAATTAGTGAATTTATCTTTTAAAAGCTAATAAATTGGTTTCTATATATATTTGTATATATTGTCAATATATGAACTTTGTTTTAAATTTAATTAATAAGGTATATTTCCTAATTCTAATATTTTTGATTAAGCTTTTCAAAGCTATTTTATAAATAACTATATGATTTTAAATATATAAAATAAATGTTTAATTATTTAAAAAGGATTTTAGCTTAAAGTTTATATAAGATTAATAATAAGATTTGTTTAACATTCTTTTTAAAATATTGATTAATAAATATGATTTGTAAATTAGATATGAAGTTTAAAATACAACTAGTAAATGAAACATTTATCATTTAAATAATAAGTAATTTATAACCTCTTTTATAAATTTATTTAAAATGATTAAAAATGTTATTTTCAAATAATAGAAATATGTATTGTTTTTATTTATAATTATACTTGGTTTTATTTCTTAAAAATTAGCTATACATATATATAAGTATTTGTAAACTAATTAATTAAGCAATATTATATTAAACTTTAATTATAAATTCTAATTAATTAAAGACAAGTGTTGTTATGTTAAGGTTTCATTATAACAAGTGTAAATTGATAAGTGAATAAAATTGACAAATGTAAAGATTTAATACAAGTGTCATTTTGTTTTTAATTTTTCTTTTATTTCTTTTAAATAAACCATTTATACTTATAAAACATATTCTCTTCATTCCCTCATTTTTTTCTAATCTTCATTTTTTTTTCAAAAGCTAAGGTAAAAAGTTTCAGCTGAATCAAAACTGAAAATCAAATCAGTAATCACTCCTCACAAAACAAAACTTGTAAATCACTTTCTAAATCAAGTTTGCAAAGCTTTTTATCAACCTGTAAACTTATTTTCAAGAACAAAAGCAAGCCCGCATTCATCATTCAACCTGAGTTTTTAAAGCAAGCAAGCCTGCAATCATTTAATTCAAGTTTTCAAATGCAATCTGAAATTGGCTACTACATGCAACTCAGTTTCTAAACAAGATTTAAAAGCAAGACATTTCTGGTTGATAAAGCAACTGCATTCATTATCTTCAACCTGAGATGATTAGGCCTGCATTTTCTTATAAGCCGAAGCATGCATGTAAGTTTGTAAATAAAAGAGCAAAAGCATTTTAAAGCAACATTCAAGTTTAAAGTTTTAAAGCATCACAGCAACTCAAATTTCAAAAACAAAAGCTGTTTTCAAATCAAAACAACGGTGCTCTGTCTGCTGTTTTCAAGTGAGTAACTTCACATTTTAAAAATTTAAGTATAAAAATATGGTTGTCTGATTTATCCATGGAAATGAGTAGGATTGTATATATATTGTTAAATACGTTGCTGTGTATGTATATATGTATGAGTGAGATGCATGTCTGTTTCACCTAAGTTACTGTCTGTTCACAGTACAAGCTCAAGTCAATCAAAATTCTTTTTCTTTGATGTGGTTGTAGTTATGACTTAGTATTTGAATGAAACTTGTTTATTACATGATAAAGTAAAGTTTAAACTTTTTTATATAAGTTAAATAATTTTTGTATTGCCCGGAAATAAAACAACAGAGCAAAAATTAGTATAAGTGGAAAATTCAAACATTATGATTCGATGTTTCTGGGTTATAAATCAGATCATTATACGAAATCATGATTTTTAAAAGCAAGATTACAATTTCTAGTGTTAGATTTGGGGAGCAGTTTTAAAATGAATGTATTTTGCTTTTGGGGTTATCACTGATGATCTATGAGATCTGATGGGTTGAATTTCCTCCTGGAGATGGAGGAGTGATCAGTGAGAATGGGAAAATTAGTAGGATGATGATCAAGAAACTGCGGAGGAGGTGGTTGTGATTTGAAGTTTGGAACCTTAGGTTTACTGGGCTAGGAAGAATTGATCACCTCGGCATTTGTAGTTGATCGAGTTTAACAATATTTTAGGTGATGGTAGTATGGTAGTTGACGAAGGCATGGATGAAGTTGTAGGATTTCTGATGGCTGGAGATGCGGGAACGAGGCGTTTCCAAGTGAGGTGGTGTTCCAGTTCTTGTTCCAGGTTTGGGATTTTAATCTCAATTTTGATTTCGAGCATGAATTGATTGTATTGTTGTTTGGATGATCTGAGATGATGATCGTCGACTGTAGAGAGGTCGCGAAGTTGATCAAAGGTGGCCGGAGGCACCGTGCATGTGCACGGTGTACTGTGAATTTTCTGGTGAAGTTTTGTTTTTGGGTTTCGATTGTCTCGAGTTGTTCTCGAGTGATTCGAGTGTTTAACTCGAAGCAGATTAGGTTCTGACTCGAAGTCATCAAGGCTTGGCCCGAGTATAAGGTTTGGTTACAGGTTTTAATAACTAAACCTGTTCTGTTTGTAATTTTTTTGAAATAAAGTTTAAATTTGTAAATCAAAACTTTAAAATAAAATTTAAACCTGAGTGGAATCTGAATTCAAGTAATTTGAATCTTTTTTTTTGAAATGATTTAAATTTTGAAATTTAAATTTAGTTTTAACAACTTCTAAGTGTAAAAGTATATTTGGTTTTGAATTTAAGCTGAAAGTTTAAATTGTAAAATGGAAATTTTAAATATGTTTAAATATAAGTTTTAAAATCTGGAATTTGGGTTTGAATTTCAGTTTTTAAAATAAAATAAAGTTTTAAATTTGAATTGTTTAACTACTTTAAAAAAAATGGTTAAATGATTTGAAATTTAAAATGAAGTTTAAAATGTAAGTAAGTTTTGAATCCAAGTAATTTGGAATCAAAATTTAACATGCATTCCAGTTTGAAATAAATGGAAATTTTAAAATTTAAAATGATTTAAACAATCTTGTTTGTTAAAGTGTATTTTTAAATTGATTTGAATTTAAAAATGAATTGGGTTTTAAATTCTTTTAAAACTTCTTTATAAAATGGATATTTCTTTAACTTGTGAGATAAAAAGGTTTTGAATTGTTTTTAAACTTTGTTTAGATAAATTTGTATTCATTTAAAAATCTTAAATTTAAAATGAAATTTAAAATGAAATTTAAAGTAAATTTGAAAACAAATTGTTTTTAAATGCTTTGATTTAGTAAGAAATGTTTTATCTTAAAGATACATAGAATTTAATGATTTATGATTCATTAAAATTATTAAGTTAATTAAAATGGATAATTAACTATTTAATTAATTAATTATTTGGATTAATTAAATAAGTAATTAAAGTTTTAAATTAATTAATTAATGATTGAGATTAATTAATTAATTAAGGATAATTAATTTGTAATAAAGGATTATAAATTAGAATAATAATAATTAGAGATTAATTAATCAAGTAATTAAGGATTAATTAAGTTGCAGTTAACACTTAATTAATTAAATAATTAGAGATTAATTAATTGGTAATTAAATATTAATTAATTTGTAATTAATAATGGTTAATCTAAGTTAATTTCTTAAGGAAGAAATTAAAGAATTGTTAATGAAGGTCATTAATTAATATTATTTAACAAATAATTAATGTGATTGATTTTAATAATTAATTAGATTAATTAATTAATAATAATCATTTGTGAAATTGTTTATGTGTAATTACTTAATGGAAGTAATTAATAAATTAATTACTTAATGTAATTATTTAGGTTAATGTGATTAGTTTAGATTAATTAATTAAGTTTAATTAATTTAAACACTAGATGATTTGATAATAATTACTTTATGTAATTGATGGAATGTAATTACTTAGTGAAGTAATTAATTGATAATTACTGGATGTAATTAATGGAAGATAGTTTAATAATGGAAGTAATTTGGATTGAATTACTTTGTAATTAATCAAGAAATTAATTTAGATAATTAATTTAGAAGTAATTAATTTATGGAATGAGTAATTAAGGGTAGTTAATTACTGAATGTGATTAATCAAGAGTGATTAATAATTGTGGTTTAATTAAGGATTAAATTACTTAATGTAAATAATTTAAATAAAGATAATTAATTAAAATGTAACTAGAGATCATTAATTAATATAATTAATGATGTAATTAAGGATTGATTAATTAAGACTAATTAATCAATAATAAGTGATTAAAGGTAATTAATTGAATTAATTAATTAAGGATTGATGTAATTAATTATAGTTAAATAATTAATGATGTAATTAAAGGTTAATTACTGTAATTGTTGAGTATAATTAATTTGTGAAATTAATTAAAGGATAAATTACTTGAATGTAATTAAAAGATAATTAATCAAGGGTGATTAATTAAGATGGATAATTAGAGAATAATTAATTAATTGATTTGTAATTAATTAATCGTTATGTAAGCAAGATTTATATTGATGAAGTAATTAATTTAATTTACTTTAAATTAATTAAAGATGGAAGTAATTAATTTAATTCATTTTAAGTTAATTATAGATGATGTGATTAAGTAAATCATTGCTTATGTATGGATGGATGATATTGGTTGCCTTGAATGGTTTGAAATCTCAGCTTTGAGATAAGTAATGCTGTGTGATATGGATTCTTTGGTTGCATTGGGATGATAATATGGATTATCTGTTTATGATGATAATGTTGATTATCTATTGTGAATCTGTGAATTATCTATATGTGTGTATATAAATAATAGAATTGAATTGTTTTAAACTCTAAAACAACTTGGCCTTAAAAGATACGTTTTGGATTCGATGAGACCAAGCTCGGGTTTCCAGATTTGGATATCCGAAAACCACATCGATCCAAATTAACGATAGGTCGTGAATCTCAAGTGAAGATGAAGATTCAGAGTGCAAGGGTTATCGTCGTTAACTTTGAGGGTGATTCCAAAATGAGTGTAACGAGATAAGGCCTTCGGTTTTGTTCGAACCCAGAACGAACTTATATGGATTGAATGATTTCAGAACATCGTCAGGTGGACGATGAGCATTCTAAGTGACGTGTTCTGATAAAGGTAATTGTAGCCTCAAGCCTCATCAACCGGGAATGGCTAAAACAGGGGAGGTGCAGCAAGGCTATGTGGGTCATGCCCAAGTAGGACGAGATTTACCCCTGTCTAGATGTCCCTTTTATTTCGGCTGTGTGATGCAATTGCTGATCACAACTGCGGGGTGGTCTTGTTCGGAACTGTTTAGTAAGGAATGGTTCCGGCCTTGTGTTGCAGGGGATTTAGGGTGAATCCTCGGTACGTTGATGTAGGCCACATACTGTGACGGGAGGTACCCCGGTAGCCCTGCCATTGTATGGAATTCAAAATCCAATAAGTGCCTACAGATTTGATTGTATTACCCACTTTTGTGGCTAGCAGCTGGAATTTAATCATGTAACAATTTCGGCTATTTCTTCTTTACTTGAAAACCCTAGACCTATTATAATATCACTGGATTTCCTATCAAATATTTTGGTCAGCGTAAGATAAAAACTTTTCCATGTTTATGTGTGGGAAGTCTTACGTGATACCTTTCTTTTCAAAGGTTTTCCAAAGTTAAGCAACCTTAACCGGTTACTCACACCAGACCCATGTCTGACCCGGAGTTTAATTCTTTTTTCTTAAACTCTTGGGTACTCAAATTTTTATGAGTAGCCAAGGGATTCAGGTTAGCTTTGACGAATTGTGGAGGAGCAATAGAGCAGGAGACTTCAGCGTTATATTATGTATAGTGTTCCGCTGTGTTGGTATCTTTGAGTGGTTTCTTTGTATTGTATTTGAGTTGTAAATACTAGACGGGTGTTTATAACTGTCTAGTATGTGAAGTATAACCTATGTAACTCTGATAGTTGTTGTATACTATGTAATACTTATGTTATTAATATAATTTATTCGTTCCGCTGTTGAGATTCTGATGTTGTTTCTTATTTCTCTTCTTTCTTTTCTCTTTTCTATCCCTTTCTTTCTTCAAGATGATGTGACTTTCTGGTCGTTTGAAAGTCGGGTCGTCACAAATCTCTTATTATATAATCTGGAAAGTGAAGTCAAATCATGAATTTAGGTATAAAGATTGTGGTTTTTAGTTTGATATTCGAAGCGATAATCGATGTTGAACGTTTTTGGATATTTTGGCTACCCACGGCGATCGAAGGCGGACTGGAGTTCGTGGTTTGGCATGATGGCGGTCGGGGTGTCAAAGGTCACTCGAAAAATAGTAATTGATTTTTTTGTTGGCCGTGGTGGCCGGAGAAGAAGGAAGTAGGGTTTTGTACAGAGTTGTGTCGTCGATGTTGATGGGGTTCGTGCGATGGTTGTGGTGTATCGGAATGGTGGATGATAGAGGGGACCGACATTGAAGGTCGAGGGGATTCTCTATTAGGGATGGCGAGAATGCTCGTGGTCCAGATCGACGGTCAGAGGCAGTTTTCCGATCAAACTAGAATTCCAGTTTGACCGAGATTTCAATTTTTAGTTTGCCATCGTCTTTCGCTGTTCTGCTTCACCGTTGAGTTTGTCGAGGTCGATTGTGGGTTGGCGAGGGCCGGAGGGTTGGTTGGCGTCGATATTTTCAGTCGTGCATGTGCACGGTGGTCGACGTGTGCATCTGGAGTTGGAGGATTCGGAGAAGAAGGGTCTGACCCGGGGTTTTCGTGTTTTCTCTCGTGTTCGACTCGGAGATGTCGAAATGGGTAGCTTTGTTTTGTTGTCTCGGGGAAGTTGTGTGTTTGTTTCTGGAAAATTGTTGTTTTGCTTGGGAAATTTGTTGTTGCTCGGAGACATTTTGTTTCCAGTTTTTAAATCTGTCTTGATTTTAAACTAAAATGATTTTCAAATTTTAAAAGCAAAACTTAAATTTTAAACAAAGTTTTAACTAGTTTTAAAAGAGGTATGAAATGATTAAGTTGAGAGCATGATGTTTTAAACAAATTCAAGTTTTTAAATTATGGATTTTAAAGTTTTAGATTTTGTTTTAAAAATAGTTTGGGTTTATATAAATATTACATTAAACAAAATTTTGTAAATTTGTCCCTAAATGTTTTCAAATTAAAAGGGTAATTTTTTGAAATTTAAATGTGAATTAAAGTAAAAGTATTTAACTTTAATAATCAAAGGATGATAATTTTAAATAAATCAAATTCAAGCTTTTAAATTTAATTTAAGTGGTGGGTAGAAGTTTAATGTAATATATGATTTATCTTAATTTAATCAAGTTTTATTAACTAAAATAATTAAAGTATAATTTCTTAATTAACTAAGATAAGTAATTTAGGTAATTAAATTAAGATAAATTAATTTGTGTAATTAATTAAGTGTAGATGATTACTTAATTGAGAATTGATTAATCAAGGTTAATGAATTAAGAAATAGTTAAGTTATGGATGTAATTAGAGGTTAATCACTTAATATTAAAATAATTATAATGGGTAATTACTTAATGAAGTAATTAAAGGAATTAATTACTCAGTGTAATTAATCAAGAAGTTAATTAATTTTTGTAAGTAATTAAGGATAGTTAATTACTGAATGTGATTAATCAAAGACTAATGAATGTGATTAGTCTAAAGATTAATTATTAAATGTGATTAATTAAAAGAATAATTAATTGAATAAATAATTAAGGGATAATTACTTAAAAGTAATTAAAGAATAATTAATCAAGGAAGGTTTGTTAAGGTAGATAACTAGAGATAATTAATTAATTAATTTGTAATTAATTAATGTTAAGTAAGAAGGATTAAGGTAATCCAAGTAACAAAAAAATTAGTAATTAATTTAATTAGAGATTAATTAAATTAATTAAGAATTTATCAATCTTACTTATGGATGTTTGAATTCTATTGATTGTGGAATTGTTTGATATTCCTGATATGTTATACTTTGTGTTATGAATTGTTTTACTGTGATCTGTGATGAATGTAATTTATTTATCCATGATGAATTTATATTATTTAGCTATGAATCTGTGAATGAAGATAAGCATTATAGGATTGTATCGCTTATCTATATTGTTGTGTTTGGATTGTGATGATTGATGATGTTGCATATTGTGTAAAACCCCTGGACTACACCATATATACACAAATATGGATTGCACGAGGAAATTGGTTAAGCCACGGATTTTTGAAATAGTTTTAAAATTGAATTTTGAATTCAAATGATTTTGGAAATGGAATTGGTTAAATGCGAAAAGCTTTTGAAAAGGTGTTTTAAATATAAAAGTTATTTAAATAGTTTGATTTGAATTTAAATTCAAGATTTGAAATTGAATTCTATATTTGGAAATTATGATTTAAAATTTTTATACAAGTTATGAATGTGTTTATATGGGTTTTAAACCATTTTAAAAGTATTGTTTTGGGAATTTGAATTTAACCCAAGGGCTTTAACTTGTGCAAATGTAATCGAATTTTCCCAAAAACGAAAACTATTTGTTTAACAATTGCTTTCCAATTTGTGTTGAAAGGATTTCAAGTTTGAAATGAAAATGGTTTTTGAAGTTATGAATAAACCTTTGGAATCAATTTTAAAAGCTACGAACTTGGTCTTTGGTTTAAAGATTGGATAAGGTAATCCAATTTAAAAGGGAAACTGTATTGAAAGGATATGAATGAATCTTTGTGAAGGATTGGCGAACTTTGTGAAGTAAATCTTTTTTCTTAAAGATTTGAAAATGATAATTTGTTTAAACCATTTGAAAGAAAGATTTTGGATAATAAGATGTGACTTAACAGAGATCTATATATCCATATGTTTTAAATATTGCGCTCATTATTCGGTTTTGCCGGGAAAGGACCTTGTGTCACATAACCCATTCCGAATAATGATACGACAATATAGGTAGCATTTGAAGACCGGTGGTGAAGAACGGATATTTTTGAAAGCGAAAGGATAACCCGTCGAATGTCTCTGTACCGACCGGTCCTCGGTATAGAGATTTGATCATCCTTTGTGATGGGAAGTCCAGACGTGATTAGGGATTGTCCGGATTTGCAAGGGCTTCTTTGTAAAGTGCCTTCAGTTCTGTTCAAACCCGGAACAGACTTGTATGGATGTGTGTCTGACATTACACTTTGAGATGTAAAGCTGGTTTCTATCAAATACATTTCTGTTTGATGGCGGAGATTCATTCTCTTAGATTAACACCCTTCTCCGAGACGTACGAGCTCAGATGTTATGTAGTGGATGGTTACTAGTGATACATTCCCCATTTGGTACTGTGGCATACGAAGTGCTGCTGATCATTTTTTGATCAAAGCATGGATTTGTGAAAAGCGTAGCTTTGTGGACGAGACATCATCAGGACCTCACACCCCGGAAATGGTCGAAACAGGAAAGATGCGGCAAGGTTATCAGTGATCGCACCCCTAGGGTATGTCCATTTCTTCTGGAAAATGGTGGTATCATGGTATGGAGCCCAAATACTTAACTCATGTGGACACTGCAAATTTATTACTTTGTGGTTGCTTTGTGGTTTAGAACTCTCGGTTAAAGGTCGCAAACGACCGAGGAGGGCATACTTGTAGCTGTTGCTTCCGGCTAGGGGTAACCCAGCCTTGTGTTGGCAGAGATCCGGGTAGGTTCTCAGGGCATCCCTCCAGAGGCGTACCCATATGGCAATAGAAAGTTCCTTAGCCTGACCATTTGTTGGAAATCCAATAACCAGTACGCGCCTTATAGGGTTTTAGTTGTAGAACCTGCCATTTAACATGGTAGCTATAGTAGGCATACTATAATGGTACGCACGCTGGCTAAGATTAATATTATACTTTTGAAATGTTTTCCACTATGCACTAATAATAATATCAAAAGAATTTCACGTATCAAGCATGTTTGACTATCATAAGGAGAAATCTCCCCCAAGTCTGCGATTGCATGGTGTGTGTACCTGGAGGCCTTATGGTAGTTTAATTTTCCAAAAAGCATTGCGGGTTTCAACTTTTAAATTCTTTTGCCGTTTGTTTCAATGAAAACTATTTTTGTTTGCTCACACCATTCCCATGACTGACCCAAAGTTTATTGTTCCTTTCCTAAACTATGGATGCCCACAATTTTCCACACACGCAGTCTAGAGTTGGTTTTCTCAGATAATTAAATAGTAGGTGTAGATTCGATAGCATTCAACCTTTGGATATTGGCAATCGCATCGGGATCAGGTTTGCTTCAGTACAGCATGATAGGGGGTTCTCGCTTCGCGTTTGGTGGCAAACAGGGGACTCTTACCCCTACATGTCCCTTTGAGGTAGTATAAGGCCTTGGGTTAATTCCGAGTCGAGAGGCTAGCCGTAAAAGCAAATTCGAGGTACCAGTGTGTGCCACGGCGGAAAGTGGCCGCTGTCGATGGTTGAAAAGCCTAGACCGTCATATTTGATATCAGAGCTAAAGGTTGAATTTTAGCTCAAGAGTATAACAAATTAGGTAACTCATTAGAGATAGGGTGAAGTATACCCTAGAATGAGTATATCCCTAAGATATCCATCAGTGGGCCTCAGTAAATTCTCTTGCTATCCACTGATAGTGAGTATGAGTGCAAGAAGAGGACGAGGAAGGGGACAGGGAAGCACCACTACAAATGGTCGATACCCTACAACAACAAGAAACAAACTTTTCTCTATCAATCTCCTTTGATGCAGTTCAAATTCTTTGATCATCTTTATGGCAGCTCGAGGAAGAAGCTTTGGTGTGATGGTGGCCCTGTGAATCATTGTCGATAATTTCCTAACTGGTGTCCTCTTCATCAGTTTCTTATCAATCTTCCCGTTTTAACTCTAATAAATTTGAAAATTTATTTGAAATAAATTGGTTAATAAAATACAAAGTTAAAAATTGATTTGTATCGATAAAACAATTTCGATTAAAACCAAATTTGAAATTCTATTGTGATTTTTGTGAAGATCAAAGTCCGAAGAGGGACAAGCTGGTGTAAACTTTGGGATATTCCGACCTAAGTTTGGAATCCATACCTAGTGTTTGAGAATTATGTAAGATTAAATCCATTTATCTGTTGTTTGGGTCTCGATATATTCTACGAACGGTTAGTTACCCTTCGAACTAACCAATGCCCCTGCATATTTTTTTAGACTGGATGACCCGAGTATCTTGTGTAGTATTGAATGAGTTCGTTCTCATCTCTACTACTAATAAACAAAATTGGTTGAACTAATGTAACGTCCCGCTTTTTGTATGCATTAAATCGAAGATAAACCACACATGTCAAACTTAAACCATACAGAAGGGATGATTGTTATGGGGTAAATAAGAAAAAGGAAGAAAGAAAATAAAACAAAATAGAATCTTGCAACAGAACGATAAAATTTAATAATCAAATAAACAGTTCATGAAGTCGTTTTACAAAATATTCGATTATACTTATACAATACATATCAGAGTTACACATACTAGAGAATAATAAATAATGCAGCGGAACAGTATGAATGCAGTGGAATAATATAATAATAATAGTAATAAAATCTTCATCTTCGTCCTCCAGTAATAAGGTCTTCAAATCCTGAAATGCTCAGGCTGACCCGAGCGAATTGAAAAGACAAAACATTCGAGTCAGAACTAAAAGATCTTATATAAGTTAAATCAATGATAAATATATGAGTGGAACGGCGTCAGAGATGTTTATGGGGTTTGACATCTCCTATCCAGTGTCTAACGTGAGTGCAGTAACTTAAGAGATGCTCGGGATTCACATCTCCTAAGGATCCGTTAAACTATTTGCTACGTAGTAATGTTTCGCTATTATAATAATGTCTATAGTAAAATACACTTACTTTTAAATAGCGTTAAGGAGTTACCCATATAGCCCTTACCACATAATAGTCCCAGTAGTCCATCCAGTATCAGCGCATCTCTAGATCGGGAGACTACCCTAAATACTCCATGGGCTACGGGAAAAAAACAAACTCGTACAAGGCGCGCTAGGGTAGATGACACGGCACACAAGGAAATGCCAGGGTAGATATACCAATTATGCATCCGGGCTGGTGGTAACGCGTAGCGCGCAGCTACCGCCCACCTCGAGCCACACCCCCAAATAAAAAAAATCAAAAGTGGCCACCAAATAAATCTCAAAGTCAGAATATAATATCGAAGGAGTGTGTCCAATCAGAGGAATGACCTCATTGGCCCGAGAATCGCTCCTGTTTTAGCCACCTTATGCCAACTCATGGGAGTCGGGTCCACGTATATACCTCAAAGGAAACGCTGCCACCATCCTATTACATTCTGGAATCTCCACCGCGTACACGATTGTGAAAATGGTTTTCGGATTTGGCGGAGAGTATGACAACTTCCGATCCCGGTCTCTTTAACAACCAAACGTTATTATAACACCACGATCATTTCAAAATAATTATACTTCAAAACCAGGACATAATATTCATTTCAAAGCCATATAAATACGATATCATTTTCATTTTAGAACCCAAATCAATATGATATCATTTTAAAATCATAGTATTTCAAAGTTATAAAATTTCGAAACCAAAGACTTAAAACTATAACACTTCCAAAACGTAATACTTTGAAATTTATAACTTTGAAACATAACTTCCACCCCTTACATGGTTTAAATATTAAAATATTTTATAAAATAAACTAGCTTCTTACATTTCACAAATCAATTCCACAACAACCCGAATTTCTAAATTTTAAATTTAACCAAATCCCCAAATCATAAATTTCAATTCAATTCGGTTTTCAAATAGACCATTCCAAATTATATCAATTTAAAACAGATTTGATCCACAAAATAAACCATTTCAAATTCAATATATTTTAAAGCTTAAATATTCAATATTTCACAATTTTATAGTTCATATACACACACACACACACACCAAATTTACTTTATTATTATTTCGTTTTGAAATATTTGCTTAATAAATCCAATATCCTTTAAATAAAACTTTAAATTTCAATAACTGAATATTCCTTAATTTATTTATACTTGATATATTCACTTAAATCACCTTAAACCCGAATTAAGTTATAAAACCATATTCTTTTAAAATCTCAATTTCAATAAGTTCCAAATGGATTCTTATTAAATATAACTCTTAATTAAATAAAATCTTAAATCAATTTCAAAACTATCTTCTCAACCTTGATTTATAAAAATCAATATAAACTCTATATTAAAATATAATTTAAGTAAATACTTATCCATATTATATTTTAATAAAATCAAACTTTATTATTAAACTTATTTCATACTTTAAACAATTTTATTCATAGCTTAAAACTAAGTATTTAACTATATATAAAATAACATTAAAAAAATATCCAATCAATATCTCATAAAATCGTATATTTCTTTACAAAGCCATAGAAATCAGTTCAAAATATTTTTATATATAGACCATGGTGTCTGTATAAAATTTTCTACCCTATGGTCAAGTGATATGAATATTTATCATTTCAATCCGTAATTTGAAATGAAAAATACGGTTATATATCATTTGAAACCGCAATCCCGAATGGAATCAAAATGCATAATAACTTGCAGTTTATAACAATATAAAATACAGCATCCATTCACCCAATACCAATCATCAACCATTTATCACAATCATCATCCAATTCAAGCAATAACATCAATATAGAACAGATAATAAATAACAGGTAAGTACTCGCAGTTTATATTCAATAATAAATTAATTTAACTGACAATTTATATGCAATAATAAACCGAATAACAATTTAATTCAATAAATTCAATTTAACTGGAATGATGATAAAAATATACCAAACAACAATAAATAAATTTCTAATCACATCAGAAATTAATTTAACACACATAAGAAATTTTAGAAGTTGTGAGTGGGTGAAAACACTCACCTTTTTAATTTAAACTCGATTTAAATCCAAAATTTGAACAGTCTCAGAATCCATCCAAACCAGCGCCAAAATGTCTGGAATTCCTATACGGATCTAGCAGAAAAACCGCGTGTGAAACGGAGTTTGTGAAACGGAGTCCGTACGCGAAAGTTATTGCGATTAGAACCATCAACAATATAAATTAAAATAAATAAAATAAGCGTATTACACGTCACCTCTCTCCCTACCACGCACAACATCACGCGGTTTCAACGAAACTCCACCCAGCTACAGATGCACGTGGCCAACTTTGACCACTGCATACACCAACCATCGGCCAGCATTCGCCACGCCGCTGACACCATCGGTTTGCCCACGCCGAACCGCCCCAGTGGGCTCCACCATGAGTCCTCCGGCCTCCACTACGCCATCGTGTCGCAGCCTAGGGTCAAGCCCTAGGTTGAATTTTCTAGGTCGATCCAGCCGTCAAAACTCTGAACGAACATCGCCGATGAACTGCGCATGGTCCTCTCTACCACGCTATATCAACGAATCGAAGATCCATTGCAGTTGATCACGACGAAATGGAAGGCTGAGATTTGTTCCTCGAATTTCGGCCACACAAAAATCCAGATTGAAAAACGGACAGTAGAATATAAATGCGCTCTTTGAGGGCTTTGAATCCATATAAAATTTGATATTGTTTGGAGAGTTTGAATTTTTGACTTTGAATTTGATTTGGAATTGTATTTGGAAATTAGGGTTTGCAGCCATTGGAAGGAGGAGCTAATAGAACTGAACGTACAGAAATGAGGAATAAGAAATGAATTAGGGTTTATAACAGGGTATATATAGGCAAGCTGAAATTAGAATGGACCGGATCGATTTGGATATACGCGTTGAATGATAAAATGGCCCGAAAAGCTCGTTCTGATTCCAAAACGAAATTGGGTCAACCCATATATCAAAACAGATGTTTTAAAATATTTTAAAAGCAACGGAACAGGTTTCGAGTCTAAATTCCATTGTATGAAGAAGTTATGCTAAAATCAATTTATTTCAAATTGATTTCAATTGATTTCTGGGCGTTTCGAGTCCGTACGATCAAACGACAAGCCCGATCGTTACGAAACTTGAAATCCTACAATAACTCACCATTACGGATCTAATGAAACTAGTTTCATCGAAATCCGAGTCAGTGGCCAAAATGTCTATTTTCTAGTTAATTAAATAAATTAATAATTAATTAATTAAATCACTTTTTCAATTTCAATTCCATAATTAACAAATTTTATCGTTTTTGATTTCCTACACCATTACAACCCTTTAAACAATTCAGATATCAATTTAAATTTAATAAATTTACCCATTACCGAATTTAGTTTCAACTTTAATTTTTTATTAATTATCAATTTAAATCTCAATAAATCCATTTATTTGATTTTAAAATCTTGCTATTCAATAAATTGACATTTTATGGGTATAATTAGCATTGATTTATATTACATTTCATTAATGTATGTTTCATTTCATATTAATTCCCATTAATGTAATATTTTATTTCATTTAATTTCAATAATCCATTTATTACAGCTCAAAATCCAATAAATTAATCAAACATGAATTTCAATTGTTTTCATTCAATCAATTGTCATATTATGGATAGAGTTTACATTAGTTACTTCTTATTGAATTAACAATCTTCAATGACAAATCAAATCTACTCTAACTGCACAACTTAAGTCAATTAACTGCAATTGATTTCACATTAAATTTTAAATTCCATTTTTTGCAATTAATTCAATTATTAAATTTAAATTCCAATAAATTAATAAATCTTGAATTTTCATTCCTTTTATTCAACCAATTGTCATATTATGAATAGAGTAAATGTTATTTCCCATTATTAACTAAATTCACATTAACAAAGTATTTAATTTAGATTTACTGCAATTTTTACCACATTTAAATTAACAGGCTAAAAAATAGGTAACATAAATATCTATTACCATTTACTTTGGTATATATCCTGATACATTAACATTTTCTCATTTTATCTTTATTTCAATTGCATTACATTCAATTTCAATTCCTACAATAATTACACCTATTATAAATTGGATTTCAATGGATTGATTTGTTTCAATTCAAACCTTTTATTAAGTTCATTACTACTCTATAAACTTAGTTACCTTGTTTTTTTCCATTAATTACTTTAATATACCCAATGTAACAACTCCTAAACATTGTATTACATTTCACGATAAAGTAACATTTATTTACATTTATTAAAAATTTATTTCTAATTTCAATTAAAAATATAAATAAATAGGTAACATACAACTTGATTATATTTATTGAAATTTATTTCCAATTTTCTAAATACAATCAATTATAACCTTACCATTGTTTCAATTAATTTGAGATTGCACTAAATTAGTTATTTATCAACTGGCATTAACATTACTACCTTAATTTACATTCAGTTACTATTAATCAATATATTATTGCATTGGTTAATTAAATGCTTACTTTTATTTACTTATTTTAAATTTTATACCCAAGTGCAACAATTAACACTATTTCTTTGTTGGGATTTCACTCTAATTGTCAATAATTAATTTTAATTACCATTGCTACATTTTATTTTTAACATTTGCTTCATTATAAATTATAATTTTTTTATTTCTTTCTAAATTCAATTACAAAGATCTAATTAAATTAACCAATTTATTTATTAAAATTTACGGGTCATTACACTCTTCCCCACTCAAAACTTTTCGTCCTCGAAAAGGAAAAAGGAGGGAAAGAAGGAATTAAGTAAACAATATATCTTATTCAAAAATACTAACTTTATGAACAAGTAAATTTACAAAATTTATAAATTTGAATAAAATATACCAATTTATAACTACTAAATCATTTTATACTCAAAATAATAAAGTTTGGAAAACATTTTTCAAAAAATTTCTAAGTCCAAAATTTTACGAAAAATTTTGGCAGAGTCTCCTTTGTACGGAGAGGCTCGGAAGGAAATATAATATCAAACATAACAATATACCACAAATATTTTCCAAAATAATATATATTCCAACACGGGAAAAACAATATTATAGCGCTATAAACCGTAATCCGAAAAACGTACATATTTTTCGGGCAAAATAAACGCTTAATTATGAAACCAAAATCAGTGGCAGTTGCTTCCATAACCTGTATTTCACTTATATAATCCAAAGAGTTAATACTTATATAAAATGACATATTTGAAGTTGCTTCAACCATAACAAACAAATCAACATAACAACCATCACTTGCATCAAGCAAACAACCATCACATAAAATCAACACACATCAATTATCCATCCATATCAACAAAGAAAATGGTTTGTTTGAGTTTAGAAACTTTAAATTATCGAATGAAAAATAACTATTAGTACACCATATACTCAACAGCCTTAGATAAACTCAACAGCTATTCATACATCCAAGAAATTAAAGTATCTTTATCCAAACAACTCATAGGCCAAACAAACACAATTTCAAATAGTAAATCAAGTTAATTTTTCAATTTCATTTCATGCCCTTTGCTGTTTGATTTCCTTTTCTTTCATATAATGCTTATCTTCATTTAATTTATTCACATCATGTCAATTCTCTTTTTATTGTATTATATATTCATTCATTTCTTGATTTCATTTATTTGCATTCATTCATTTCTCAATTTCATTTATTTTCATTCATTTATTGCTTAATTTCATTTATTTATTTATTTATAATACTTACCTTCAATTTATTTAATTTGTAGCCTTGCAATTATACTTAAGTTATAACACTACAACATCCAATTCTTATTTATTAAAGAATTTCATTAAATACTTTCATTATTTCAAATTTTACTTGCAAAATTTCCCATTACATTTTCTTTTAACATTTTAACTTTTTAATAGTTGGTAGGTTATATTTATGTTAAAGAATGCAAATTGAAAATTATACAAGTTTATCTCATTTCTTTTAAACCAATTAAATGTTCAATAATCATATCATTTGTTTTATAGATTATAATTTCAACTTTATTTTTAATTCCATTTATACTTAGCATTAAATCTCTTATTTCCTTTAGTGGTTTTAATTTTTTGTTGAATTTCATCTCACTACACTAATTGAAACTATTAATTAACGGAAACTTAAGAATTAAATATCGGGTTTTATCCAAATTATTTAAAAATAATAGATAAATGCATATACTTACAACTTATATATCCAATTATATTTAAACAATTTGAAATTATATATATGTTTATCAAAATAAGTCTGCAGTAAAACTACTCCAGTGGCCTTCCCACTTCGAAACTCGAAAATGAATGTCGATGATGCGTGCACTCATCACGGAAATTATTTTCCAGCGATAGAGAGGGGAGTACAGAACTTATTTCCTTTCTAAATTTCTTTAAAGCAATTCTTTCAAATTATTCTGAAATATTTATATCAGAAAGTACTTCTAAATAATATTATTATTATATTCAAAAATCATTCAAAAGAAGATTTCAAAACCCCAGAACTTAGATTCTAAATTTCCATTTTTCATTTATTTATTCTCTTTTCAAATCTTATTTCCAAGCTATGCTTATAGATTTCACTACCTAACAACCAATATATTACAACCAAATATATCACTTATAAAAAATTTATTTTATATATATAGAAAATATAATAGGCAAAATTATCTCGTTCACCTATATTTGAAACAAATATTGTGTCGGTCTGTCCTATTAAATGTTTAGAAATCCCTATTGATGTCATAACGTCCCATGCACCAACCAGAATTTATAAATACAAAACGGAACAAACTAACACAATATAAAAACTTTTTATAACACTGACAAATACGCTCTCTCATATATATACACTCAACGACTCATCATAGGGTATTACTACCCTATTGATAAGAGTCAGACCGCACAAAGCTAAGGTTTATCGCTAAACCAAAGCTCTGATACCAGATGTAACGTCCCGCCTTTTTGTACGCTTTAAATCAACGATAAACCACACACGTCAGACTTAAACCATACAGAAGGGCGGACTGTTACGGGGTAAATAAGAAAAAGGAAGAAAGAAAATAAAACAAAACAGAATCTTGCAGCGGAACGATAAAATATAATAATCAAATAAACAGTTCATAAAGTTATTTTACAAAATATTCGATTATACTTATACAATACATATCAGAGTTACACATACAAGAGTATAATAAATAATGCAGCGGAATAGTACGAATGCAGTGGAATATAATAATAATAATAGTAATAAAATCTTCGTCTTCGTCCTCCAGTAATAGGGTCTTCAAATCCAGAAATGCTCAGGCTGACCCGAGCGAATTGAAAAGAAAAAACACTCGAGTCAAAACTAAAAGATATTATGTAAATTAAATCAACGGTAAATATATGATGGAACGACGTCAGAGATGTTTACGGGGTTTGACATCTCCTATCCAGTGTCTAACGTGAGTGTAGTAACTAAAGAGATGCTCAGGATTCACATCTCCTAAGGATCCGTTAAACTATTTACTATGTAGTAATATTTCGCTATTATAATAATGTCCATTGTAAAATAAACTTACTTTTAAAAAGCGTTAAGGGGTTACCCATATAGCCCTTATCACATAATAGTCCCAGTAGTCCATCCAGTATCAGCGCTCTTCAGATCAGGAGACTACCCTAAATACTCCATGGGCTACGAGAGAAAAACAAACTCGTACAAGGCGCGCTAGGGTAGGTGACACGGCACACAAGGCAATGCCAGGGTAGATATACCAGTTACGCATCCGGGCTGGTGGTAGCCCGTAGCGCGTAGCTACCACCGACCTCGAGCCACACCCCCAAATCAAAAAAATCAAAAGTGACTACCAAATAAATCTCAAAGTTAGAATATAATATCGAAGGAGTATGTCTGATCAGAGGAATGACCTCATTGGCCCGAGAATCACTCCTGTTTTAGCCACCTTATGCCAACTCACGGGTGTTGGGTCCACGTATATACCTCAAAGGAAACGCCGCCACCATCCTACTTCATTTTGGAATCTCCACCGCACGGTTGTTAAAGTGGTTTTCGGAGTTGGCAGAGAGTATGACAACTTCGATCCCGGTCTCTTTAACAACAAAACATTATTATAACACCGCGGCCATTTCAAAATAATTATACTTCAAAACCAGGATATAATATTCATTTCAAAACCATATAAATTCGATACCGTTCTCGTTTTAAAATTAAATCAATATGATATCATTTTAAAATCATAGTATTTCAAAGTTATAAAATTTCAAAACCAAAGACTTAAAACTATAACATTTCCAAAACGTAATACTTTGAAATTTATAACTTTGAAACATAACTTCCACCTCTTACATGGTTTAAATATTAAAATATTTTATAAAATAAACTAGCTTCTTAAATTTCACAAATCAATTCCAAAACAATCCAAATTTCTAAATTTTAAATTTAACCAAATCCCCAAATCATAAATTTCAATTCAATTCGGTTTTCAAATAGACCATTCCAAATTATATCAGTTTCAAAACAGATTTTGATCCACAAAATAAACCATTTCAAATTCAATATGTTTCAAAACTTAAATATTCAATATTTCAAAATTTTATCATTCATATATATATATATATATATATATATATATATATATATATATATATATACCGAATTTACTTTATTATTATTTAGTTTTGAAATATTTGGTTAATAAATCCAATATCCTTTAAATTTCAATAGCTGAATATTCCTCAATTTATTTAGATTTGATATATTCGCTTAAATCACCTTAAACCGAAATTAAGTTATAAAACCATATTCTTTTAAAATCTCAATTTCAGTAAGTTCCAAATGGATTCTTATTAAATATAACTCTTAATTAAATAAAATCTCAAATCAATTTCAAAACTATCTTCTCAACCTTGATTTATAAAAATCAATATAAAATCTATATTAAAAT
Source organism: Allium cepa (assembly GCA_030765085.1). Lineage (NCBI taxonomy): Eukaryota > Viridiplantae > Streptophyta > Magnoliopsida > Asparagales > Amaryllidaceae > Allium > Allium cepa. Next base: position 188,877,866 of record CM060929.1, on the reverse strand, counting down.
ATAATTTAAGTAAATACTTATCCATGCTATATTTTAATAAAATCAAACTTTATTATTAAACTTATTTTATACTTTAAACAATTTTATTCATGGCTTAAAACCAAGTATTTAACTATATATAAAATAACATTAAAAATATCCAAATCAATATCTCATAAAATCGTATATTTCTTTACAAAGCCGTAGAAATCATTTCAAAATATTTTTATATATAGACCACGAAGTCTGTACAAAATTTTCTACCCTATGGTCAAGTGATACAGATATTTATCATTTCAATCCGTAATTTAAAATGAAAAATACGGTTATATATCATTTCAAACCGCAATCCCGAATGGAATAAAAATGCATAACAACTTGCAGTTCATAACAATATAAAATACAACATGCATTCACCCAATATCAATCATCGACCATTTATCACAATCATCATCCAATTCAAACAATAACATCAATATAGAACAGATAATAAATAACAAGTAATTACTGGCAGTTTATAATCAATAATAAATTAATTTAACTGGCAGTTTATATGCAATAATAAATTGAATAACAATCTAATTCAATAAATTCAACTTAACTGGAATGATGATAAAAATATACCAAACAGCTATAAATAAATTTCTAATCACATCAGAAATTAATTTAACACGCATAAGAAATTTTAGAAGTTGTGAGTGGGTTAAAACACTAACCTTTTGAATTTAAACTGAATTTAAATCCAGTTTAAACCCAAAATTTGAACAGTCTCGGAATCCGTCCAAACCAGTGCCAAAATGTCCAGAATTCCAATACGAACCTAACGGAGAAAACCGCTAGTGAAAGGAGTTCGTACGTGAAAGTTATTGCAATTAGAACGATCAACAATATAAATTAAAATAAATAAAATAGTAAATAAAATAAACGTAGTACATGTCACCTCTCTCCCTACCACGCACAGCATCACGCGGTTTCAACGAAACTCCACCCAGCTACAGATGCACGCGGCCAACTTTGACCACTGCATACACCAACCATCGGCCACCATCCGCCACGCCGCCGACACCATCAGCTTGCCCACGCCAAGCCGCCCCAATGGGCTCCACCCCGAGTCCTCTGGCCTCCACTACGCCGCCGGGCCGCCGCCTAGGGTTAAGCCCTAGGTTGAATTTTCTAGGTCGATCCAACCGTCAAAACTCCGAACGAACACCGCCGATGAACTGCACGCAGTCCTCTCTACCATGCTGTATCAACGAATCGAAGATCCGTTGCAGTTGATCATGACGAAATGGAAGGATGAGATTTTTTCCTCGAATTCCGGCCACACAAAAATCCAGATTGAAAAATGGATAGCAGAATTGACATGCGCTCTTTGAGAGCTTCGAATCGATATAAAATTTGATATTGTTTGAAGAGTTTGAATTTTTGACTTTGAATTTGATTTGAAATTGTATTTGGGAATTAGGGTTTGCAGCCATTGGAAGGAGAAGCTAATAGTACTGAACATACAAAAATGAGGAATAAGAAATGAATTAGGGTTTATAACATGGTATATATAGCAAGCTGAAATTAGAATGGACCGGATTGATTTGGATATACGCGTTGAACGATAAAATGGCCCGAAAAGCTCATTCTAACTCCGGAACGAAATTTGGTCAACCCATATATCAAAATAGATATTTTAAAATATTTTAAAAGCAATGGAATATGTTTCAAGTCCAAATTCCATCGTATGAAGAAGTTATGTTAAAATCAAGTTATTTCAAATTGATTTCAATTTAATTGATTTCTAGGCGTTTCGAGTCCGTACAAGCCTGATCGTTACGAAACTTGAAATCCTACAATAACTCACCGTTACGGATCCGATGAAACTGGTTTCATCAAAATCCAAGTCAGTGGCCAAAATGGCTATTTTCTAGTTAATTAAATAAATTAATAATTGATTAATTAAATCACTTTTTCAATTTCAACTCCATAATTTACAAATTTTATCGTTTTGGATTTCCTACACCATTACAATTTACAACCCTTTAAAAAATTCAGATATCAATTTAAAGTCAATAATCTTACCCATCACCGAATTTAGTTTCAACTTTAATAAATTTATTAATTATCAATTGAAATCTCAATAAGTCCGTTTATTTGATTTTAAAATCTTGCTATTCAATAAATTAACATTTTATGGGTATAATTAACATTGATTTATATTACATTTCATTAATGTATGTTTCATTTCATATTAATTCCCATTAACGCAATATTTTATTTCATTTAATTTCAATAATCCATTTATTACAACTCAAAATCCAATAAATTAATCAAACATGAATTTCAATTGTTTTCATTCAATCAATTGCCATATTATGGATAGAGTTTACATCGATTACTTCTTGTTGAATTAACAATCTTCAATGACAAATCAAATCTACCCTAACTGCACAAATTAAGTCAATTAACTGCAATTGATTTCACATTAAATTTAAATTCCATTTATTTGTAATTGATTCAATTATTAAATTTAAATTCCAATAAATTAATAAATCTTGAATTTTCATTCCTTTTATTCAACCAATTGTCATATTATAAATAAAGTAAATGTTATTTCCCATTATTAACTAAATTCACATTAACAAAATATTTAATTTAGATTTATTGCAATTTTTACCGCATTTAAATTAACAGGCTAAATAAATAGGTAACATAAATATTTATTACCATTTACTTTGGTATATATCCTAATACATTAACATTTTCCCATTTTATCTTTATTTCAATTGCATAACATTTAATTTCAATTGCTACAATAATTACACATATTATAAATTGGATTTCAATGGATTGATTTGTTTCAATTCAAATCTTTTATTAAGTTCATTACTACTCTATAAACTTAGTTACCTTGTTTTTTTCCATTAGTTACCTTAACATACCTAATTTAACAACTCCTAAACATTGTATTACATTTCACACTAATGTAACATTTATTTACATTTATTAAAAATTCATTTCCAATTTCAATTAAAAATTTAAATAAATAGGTAACATACAATTTAATTATATTAATTGAAATTTATTTCCAATTTTGTAAACACAATCAATTATAACCTTACCATTGTTTCAATTAATTTGGGACTGCACTAAATTAGTTATTTATCAACTCGCATTAACATTACAACCTTAATTTACATTCAGTTACTAATTAATCAATATATTATTACATTGGTTAATTAAATGCTTACTTTTATTTACTTATTTTAAATTTTATACCTAAGTGCAATAATTAACACTATTTCTTTATTAGGATTCACTCCAATTGTCAATAATTAGTTTTAATTAACATTGCTACATTTCATTTTTAACATTTGCTTCATTAAAAGTTATAATTTTTTTTATTTCCTTCTAAATTTAATTACAAGGATCTAATTAAATTAGGCAATTTATTTATCAAAATTTACGGGTCGTTACAACTAATTTACTCGGTGTCTTTTTGAGATTCCAAAAATGCCCTTGCTTTCCGTTTATATATTTGCACTCAAACAAAATATCAACGTATACAATAATATAAGTAGCCCGTGTGCGAAGCACGGGCCCATACTAGTATTTATTAATAATATTCTGATCTGGTAAGCCATGTAACGACCCTGGATTTTGGCCATGTTATTTTAATAAATATTTAATCTAATTAAATAAAACGTGAACTGATCATTTTAAAATGAATAGGATTTTTGGAAATATTTACCATTTGTTTATATAAATTTGTATTTTAAAAAGGAATTTTGATTCTGGAAATTTAAAATAAAATCTCTTGATAATATTTATAATAAAATTTGTCTTATATAATTGAATTAAAATTCTTTACCCTTATTTACATTTGGTATAAAAATATATATAGATGTGAATGATAATGTTCAAAGTAAAATCAAAGTCTATCAATATAAAATATAGAAATAAATTTAAATATAAGTAAGTAAACCATATTAAATATAACTTAAATATTGATAGTTAGAAATAAAAATAAAAGAAAGCAAGGATTAAATAATTTTGTTAAACATACAACATAAACTGAAATTTGAAAGCACAAATGTATAAAGCTAAAGTAAGAACAAAAGTATAAAATAATAAAATAAATGTCTTTGAAAAGAATACATTCATACACAAAAACTAAACCTATAAAATAACACCTAACAACCATGTATATTGTAGTTCAACTAGAAGTTAACAACAAAACAAACATTTTTATACAAGTATCTTCTTTTACAAGCCATATGTTTACCTGCTATATGTATGTCTTCATACAAAATATCTTTATACATAGTACAACATAATTATAATATGTATACTAAGTTAGAAACCAAAGCATTTAATTACTATCAACTCGGCCAATATTTCGTTCAAAAGAATTTTTTTACGAATCTTTACTTTTCAGAAGAAAAATCTGGTCAAAATAAACAAAGCTAGGAAAACAACTTGACCAGTTAAAGCCTTTCTTAAGCTTCCGGTTCTTTTCTTATATATATATAAATACATCTGGCTACTCCTAGTTCGTTCAGTAAACCATAAGAAAATCAGAGAAAGCTAAAACAAGAAAAAAGAAACAAAACTCAAGTTTAGGTTCAAAGACAGTTTCATGCTTCAGGTTTGCAAGTGAAAATAAGAAGTGTTCTTTGTTCTGGAATTTTGGCAGGTGAGTAAACAACAAGCTTTAAAATTTTGAGTTTATTTAAAATCAGTAAAGATGCTTCATTTATTATATGGTATGGAATCTGTTTGATCTTTGAATATAATTCTGTGAATATTTTTGTGATTGCTCTGTACTTATCTATAGTTGTTACAGGTAATATATTTTCTTCAAAACTCAAATATTTTTCATCTAATCATGATAATTTTTAGAATTTTTAACAGACATGATGTTTAAAACCTAAACCAAGCTTTTAAAATATGTTTAAGTATGTTGGGGAGACAGTAACCTGGAAAACATTGTTTTCAGATAATCAAGTAAGAAGTTGATGAATTCAATTTTTATAAAAAGCTAATTAAGTTTATAACTTGAATGCTTATCAAAATTTATGATTTTTAAAACAAACATGAGGATTTTTAGATTAATATTTAAAGAGCAGTTTGTATATAAACAAAGATTGCATTTCTACAAATTTCTGATGATTGATTCAATTATAAATGTTGAAATTTGGATTGGAGCATGTACAAACATCATAGATTTTGATAAAATTGTTAAATATTTTTTTCATTGACTAAATTAAAGACACGACTTCAATTTAGGGTTTAGTTTGAGTTTTCAGGATCGGTTAGTAAACGAGGCTAGTGTGACTTCTATACGAGATCGAGTTGCACGAATTTTTGAAGGAGGGAAGCTTCCACTACACCACAGATAGGATTTTGGCCCAATCGTAGGCGGCACAGTTGATACGGCTATAAGCCGTATCAAATTTTAATACGGCTTATAGCCGTATCTATATTTTTTAATACGGCTGTAAGCCGTATTAACATTTGATACGGTTTGTAGCCGTATCAAAATCTGTGCCTCTTTTCGTGGGAAAATTTTCCCCAAAACGCACACCCTCCCTCCTTTTTTTTATTTCCAGCATTAAACTTACTTCTGGTCCTTCTCGCTAAAAACTTATAAATCTTCTTCTTCTTGCTCCTACCATCGGTAATGAGATCAAGTGGGCTTTAGGTATATCTTGTCAGATTTGTCGCTGTGCGCTTCGTCTTCTTGCTCCTGCCAGAGGTAATGAGAACGATACCCATTTTCTTCTTCCGCGTCAAGAAAGCCAAATGATTTTGTGATAATATGTGATTCTCTAATAAAAAGTAAGTAAATAAAAATAAATTACAGTTTACTGTGAAATTATCAAGTGAAACATCGAGTTTACAATTTGTGTACAAATTTTTTGATAAACCAATCGATCTTGATTGAGGCTTGAAATTTAAAAGATGCTTGATATTCAGCTAGTATCAATTTTACTTGAAATTCAAAAGCCATGGATTTTAGGAGATGAATGGATTCGAATTCGAAAAGAAAAATTCATAATTTGATTAGGACCGAAAACCCTACCTGTCTGGAAGAGAATGAAGTGTTAAATTCATAAGTTGGTTGATAGAGTCTGAGCCAGATAGTGTTGATGGTTAAGGTTATGATGACATATCTATCTCTATAAATCCAACAGTGGGTTTATGCTAAATTTAATCTGATTGCATTACTAGAATTGTTATTTGTTGTTAATCTTAATTATTGTAGAATAAAACCGTTTGTCAATTAAGCATAAACCAAAATTCTTTTTTTTAGCGTAAAGTAAAACACTAGAACTAGTAGATGGTTGTCTAATTATGAATGTATGCATGCTGTTATATTGCCTGGTAGTTGATCAATATGAAGTATTACTCGCCGAAACTCATAATCCCCATCGACTAAAGCCAACCTGGAGCCTCATTGGCTTCAGGAATGTCGTCGACTGCTAAAGTAGAACCAATTTGGTTCCAGGATTTTGTTTTACTTAGTGAGTTTATATTCCCGTATGTTTGTTCGTCTTGTTTTTGCTGAAATATATATTAGTTGATCTACTGTTTTGGATAGCTTGTGATGTCTTTGTGAGCTTGAGAGCATTATAAATTCTGTTGAAACTTTAGTTATATAACTATTAAACATGATATATGAATGAATGGGTAGTAATTTTTCTTACAAACTTAGTACCAAAACCTGTTTAAGAGCAGCAATACATATAAATTTCAATTTGTTTTGATACTTGGAATTCAACCTATTTTAGTAAGCATGCTTTTGTTTTTATAGTCTTAGAGTAAAAAAAACAAATGGACTAAAAAAAAGAGTTTGCATATAAGCATATGTTGGTTTCAAAAATTACATGCTGCTATATAAAGAAAAAAACAAAAACCTGACGCATGCATGTGCTTGTTATGCTTTGTTTACATATTCTCTATGCCTATGTTTATATTAAAGACATGTCACTTTCTTTTTATGGCATAGGCTTATATAACAGCTTGGTGCTAATGTTGTATATGGTTCTGTTATGGTTTTGACATTGTTGTATAAGTGGATAAAATTATTGTTAATGGCGCAAGCCAAGTATCAGGAGAGGGGTAATGCATAGACATTAATCCGGTGCTACAAAAAAGCGCTGTTGTAATGGCAAATTTTTGGGAAACAGTTTGGTGCTAATGTTGTATATTGTTCTGACATTGTTGCATAAGTGGATAAAATTGTTGTTAATGGCGCAAGCCAAGTATCAGGAGAGGGGCAATGCATAGACATTACTCCGGTGCTACAAAATGGCACTGTTGTAATGGAAAAAAATTTGGAAACAGTTTGGTGCTAATGTTTAAAATAAACCCTATATTTTGAGTTCCATTTATTGAAATTTAAATAGTCCATATATTTTAACTATTTAAAATTAATTAAATGTTTAAAATCATAGTATATTGGAAACGAAAATCCACATTTTACACTTATGTTAAATCATAGGAATTCATAACATATTAATTCACATGTAGTTTACATAAAAAGATCAGTTAAAGTTACTCTTTCTCGCACACCACAACTACACAAGTGCATAGTATTAGCTACTGATTCTCAAATCAACTAAAATATTATGTTAAAGGTGAAAGGAAAGCTGTCACATTTATTTTAAAAAATAAAATGGTAATACACTTTCTTTTTTAATTATTATTACTTAGGACTTTATGTACTACCATCTGAAAAGCATATGAAAAGTATTTGTTAGAAAGGTCAATTTGCACACGTTGTACTTTTTATTCACTGATAAATGCATTACAATAATCATATTAATGAGTAATAATCTACTGTAATTTTTGACCCTGTTTTAAATTAATTGCACATACCCAAAGACTAAGCACTAGATCACTGTCATCCCTTAACCGCTATTAGATGAACTCCAACAAGCGATATATGCAAGAAGTTATCCATGTCACCGTCTGATTTAATCCAAATTTGTATCACGAGACGAATATTTCTTTTTGACTTTTAGTCCAGATTCATACAATCAAAATTATTTCCAGACTTGAATACATCAGTTGATGATGTTTGATATTTTCTACTAAATCAACATAGTCAAAACATGTTTAGTATGCTATTATACTGATTTCCACACGTTCCTCTTAACATTCACTCGAATTTTATTGACACGATTTTAATGAGGTAAGTATCATATTAAAGTGTCCAAAAAGTAGTGTTATAGGGTGAAATATTTAGCTGACAAAAAATTATATAAGCAATTTCAAAAAGTTTATAAATAGGAACTTCAAAAATCAGTATGTTTTGGATGTATTTTTTGGTGATGACTAGTGAATGTTATGGTTCCAAATTGTTGAGCTTGGAGAAATGAGTTTAATTTCTCAATATAATTTCAAAAATATTCTTTTCGAGCAGTTGGAACGAGGACTCATTGAAGGGCAAGTCTCATGTTCTGTTAAATATGATATAGGAGGGCAGTATGTCTTTCAGCATAGACAAACAATGGATAAATGAATCAGATCTACGATCTACTTACTATATAGACGGGGTGCAGAAGTTTATTAGTTTTGTTGAAGAAAACAGTGGTAAGAAAGGATTGTATTTATGCCCTTGCACCCGGTGCAAAAATATGAAGACGATCAAATTAGATGACATTCATTTTCATTTGCTTAGATGGGGTATTATCCAATCGTATACAGCATGGTATTTTCATGGGGAAAAAATGGCGGAGATGGAAAAACAGCAACCGGTTAGTCATGGCAGAACTACTGCTGAGTCTGAACATATTAGGATGGAAGATCTGGTCAATGATGCAGATAGTTTTCATCATTTTCAACCTACAAATTCGTTGCCTGATCATGCTAATGTTGGAGAGCAGTCTACTGATTATCCAGATTGGCAGGCCAATGAAAGTAAGAAGTATAAATCGCTTTTTGGTAGCGTAAAAGAGCCACTGTATCCTTCATGTTCAAAAGGGATTACGCAGCTGTATGCCATTGTGAAACTGAATAGCTTGAAGACCCAATACAGCTTTTCAGATAATGGTATGACTGCACTTCTCGAACTAATAAAGGAGTTACTCCCCGAAGGTAACACGCTGCTGACAAAGTACTCCGATGTGAAGAAGATCATTAAGCAAGTTGGAATGAATTACAAAACTTATGATGCATGCATCAATGATTGCATATTGTACTGGAAAGATGATGCGAACAAAGTTTCTTATACAAATTGCAATGAACCAAGATATATGACATCATGAAACGAAGAGAGAAAATGCACCAAAGTACCTCGAAAGACATTAAGACATTTTCCTTTAATTTCTAAATTGAAGAAACTGTACACTGTACCATGGATGGCAGATGCGATGACCTGGCATGGTCGTGCCAAGTCTGATCCAATCGTAATGCGTCATCCATGTGACACTTCTCAATGGAAAGCCGCAGATTCATCTGATCAAACTTTTTCTGCCGAGCCACGAAATGTCACACTTGGACTAGCAACAGATAGTTTCTGCCCACATGCTTCTCTCTCTAACCCTTACAGCTGTTGGCCAGTAATTGTAGTACCATATAATCTTCCTCCGTCTATGTGCATGAAAAGGGAGTTCTTAATGTTAACACTGTTGATTTCTGGGCCAAAACAACCCGGAAAGGATATTGATGTTTATTTACAGCCGTTGATAGACGAGTTAAAGCAGTTATGGGAAGGAGTAGTTACATTTGACTCGTTAAATAAATCTGAGTTCACAATGAGAGCTAGGGTGCTGTGGGCAATTCATGATCACCCTGCTTTTGGGACTTTATCGGGACGTACAACTCACGGTTACTTTGCATGTCCTGTTTGTGGGGAAAACACTTGTTCTTATTATCTTCCTGAAAGTAAGAAGATGTGTTACATGGGACATCGAATGTTTCTTCCTAACGAACACAAGTTTCGGTGCGATAAGACAAATTTCAACAACGAACAAGAACTTCGTCGTCCTAAATGGCCATTGACTGGTTTTCAAGTTGAAAAGAAAGTAGCGAATATCAAAATGAAAGTTGGTAAACAAAAAGAAGAAATTGGTCGAAAACGAAAAAAGTCAACCAATGAAGATTTTGACAATATTTCTGGATGGTATAGGAGGTCTATCTTTTTTGATTTACCATATTGGAAAGAAAATTTGGTCCGACATAATATTGATGTTATGCATACGGATAAGAATGTCATGGAGCATCTCATCAGCACCATTATGGACCATAAAGATAAGTCAAAAGATGGCATCAATGCACGCAAGGATTTGAAAATCATGGGTATAAAACAAAAGTTGTGGGTGATGGAAGATCCTGAAACAAATAAAACAATCATACCAAAGACAACTTTCGCTTTGAGCAAAGAAGAAAAGATACGGTTTTGCACCGTTTTGAAAAATCTGAAAGTGCCTAACAAATTTTCTTCTAACTTTCACAACAATGTGAGCATTAATTCTCCTGAACTAAGAAATATGAAGTCACATGATTACCATGTCATAATGCAGCATTTGCTTCCGGTATTGCTTCAACATTCTTATCCACAACATAAGGATCTACGAAATGCTGTTCATCGTATTAGTTTATTCTTTAACATTTTGTGTTCAAAGGTGATCAATATGGAACATCTTTTAAAAGCAAAGGCTAGCTTAGTAGAAGCAATGTGTGTTTTTGAAAAACATTTTCCACCTGCATTTTTTGATATCAGTGTCCACCTTATGGTTCATTTAGCCGATGAAGCGTTGATTTATGGCCCTGTCAGATATAGATGGATCTATCCATTTGAATGGTAAATTTCTAATTTCAGTTATGCACATCATTATTTCATATAAATAGCTACCGTCTACAGTATATAATTGATCACATTTATAGGTTGATGAAAACATATAAAGGATATGTGCGTAACAAAAGATACAATGAAGGGTGTATTGCAGAAGGATATATCGTACAAGAAGCTAGTGTTTAATGCATGGAATATATGCCAAACGGAGGTGATGGAAATCATAAACATACCCGCGAAGCGTTTTTAGACGACGACGACGAGTTTGCTGATGAGATACCTCTAGATAATGGTAAAGACATAACGTTAACCCAAGTGCAGTTTGGACAGGTGCATAGATGGGTCCTTAATAAGTACGATGGATTGGAGAATGGAAAAAGTAAGTTCACGAACTTGTTTGGAATTTTAATTTTTTTAATTCAATTTATATATACATTTTGATATGTGTTTTCGTAGGTGGTATAACACCTATGTGAAAAGTACTAGATTTCAACCTAGAGGTAGGGCTACCACCGTGGAAGTAGTTCAAAGTTTTAATCTATGGTTACATAATGAGGTTTAACTTCATCTTAAGTATTTCATGTGTTTATAAGTGTGCAATACACCTTTGTGACCATGCTTTTTTACTTATTAAAATTTATGTACCTGTTAAAGACCATCGATATTGATCCAACTCTGTGGCGGTTAGTGCATGGGCCGAAGTTCATAACGCGTAGTTATATGAAGTACCAAGTGAATGGATTTTCATTTTCCACGAAAAAGTACGAAGACCGTATGGTAACACAAAATAGCGGTGTATGCATGAGAGAAATTACAAAATTTAGAGAGCGTGGCAAGGATAAAAATTATAAGGAAGCAGAAACAACGTATTACAGAGTCATTCAACAGATACTTGAGTTGGATTACACTGATTTCAAACAAACAGTTTTTTATTGTGATTGGGTAAAAGTCGAGGATAAGGTCAATGGTTGAAAAATAGATCCCATTTCAAACCTCATCGTGGTAAATTTAGGGAAATTGAAGAACAAAAATAACGTGAATGACGAGCCATTTATTCTTGCATCAGAAGCGTGTCAAGTTTTCTACTCAAAAGATATAAAAAATATCGGATGGTATGCGGTCTTGCATACACCAAAACGGTTGACTACAAATGTGGGTGACATTGAGTTCCCTACCGTCTATCAATCAGCTTTTGAAGACAACGAAAAATTAGAAGACCTTACCAAATCCATATGTTAACTTATTAGTATTCGTACATCACATGATTGTGTGTCTGTATATTTTTAATTGCACGATTGTGTGTATGTATGGTTTTGAATATTTTATACATTCCAATGCAATTCCAGGTGTTGTCACTTAATAATTTTGTATGTGCAAGTGTGTTATATTATGGAGTGTTGACATTGATACATTGATACATGTATAATTATTATCGTGGCTTATTAAAATAATTAGTAATATTATATTTTGCAGGAAACTATGTTAGAAAATCCACCATCTTCACATTCGTCATGTTCAAAGGCGAAAAAAGTTGATCAAAAATTGCTTGGTATTCCGGTCTCAGATAACGTTGGAAAAATCGCTACTACGCTCGGTAAACTAGTAAGAGCTCATGTGCCGATATCATATATAAGTTGGAAAAAAGTACCTGAAATATACAAGGACAACGTTTGGAACGAATTGGTGGTAAGTATCCTTATCTGTTTGACAACAACTATTTCATTCAATAGCCTTATGGTTTGAACTCTTTGCACAACACATAATTTAATATATTTGTTGCAGAAAATTTATGAGCTCGATCCGCTTTCAAAGGAAATGTTTTTAAAGAGAATGGTCGAGGCTTTTAGGAGATACAAGAAAAACTTGAGAGTAGTTTATTATGGCCCTTTCAACAATGACGAAGAACGGTTGAAAAATTGCCCATTTACAGTTGCTCAAGAAGATTGGGCAAAGTCCATAAAAAATGAAGCAACACCTGATGTAACGACCCGTAAATTTTGACAATTAAATTTGTCAATTAAATAGGATTTTGTAATTAAATTTTGTAGAAATAATAAAGGTGATAAATTAGTATTGGAAGGTACGCTAAATATAAATATAGCAAGGGTAATTAAAACTTATTTATTAATAATTTGAATGAAATTCTAATGAACGAAATAGTGAAAGATTATACCTATGTGTAAATTGAATATAAATAAAGGAAAGGATTAAATTGATTGATGCAATAACCATTGTAACGGTATTTGATCGTAAATTTAGGTAATTAGGTAGTACGTTATTTGGAAATAAATTTAAGGGTAAAATAACGACTATTATAAATTACCTAATTAATTGGTCAATGAATTTATTGGAAATAAAGCCCATTTAAATGGTAAGTAATTATAATATGTTATTGATATAAACGTTACTTTGATGATTATTAATAAAGTAACGGAAGTGCATAATAAAAACTTAATAAAGACATAAATTTATTTTAAGGAAACAAGAGATATATTGTACAAATTGATGAATTAGTATAAATTTAACGGTAATTGGAATAAATTAAGGAAATACGTTAATATAAGTTAATTATTAATAACTTGAAAGGTATTCCAACCAATTTAAGTTAAATGTTCCGCTTGGATATAAATTGAATATAAGAGAACAAATATATATATTGAATAATTTTTTGAAATAGTTTGAAATAAATGGTAATTGAGTAAAACCAGTTTTATGTAAGTAATTGTAATATTAGTTTGTAAATAATGAACCTATAAAAGGGTGATTAAGAGTTAATGAGAATAATTATTGTACGTTACTTATTTTATTAGTTTGATAAGTTTAATGTGAATTCAATTTCAATTAATTCACTAAATTATTGCAGTTAATGTGGAATAAATTGGTAAGTGAAGAATGTTGAATTCAATAAGATGTAACCAAGGTAAAATTCCATTCATAATATGATAATTAATGTAATAAAAAGAATGAAACCAAGATGAGATAATTAATTGGGATTTTTTAATTTTAATTAATGAGTAAAATTGACAAAATGTCCAATATAATTGAAATACAGTAATTAATGCAAATTAAAGATGAAAATTGGAAAATATTAATTTAATGAAATATAAAACAATGTTAACTATGTTAGTTGAGTAATAATTGATCGAATATTAAGGTGTAATCGGATAAAATCAAATTTATTGGAATTAATTTGCAATTAATTGGATTAATTGCAGTTGACATTTGAACACTGTATTTACTGGGATAATTGACACTAAATTGATGTGTGAATTTGCTTTTAGTTATTATAAATATCTAAGGAATTAAAAATGATAAAAATCTACTAGTTTATAATTATTGAATTTAAAGGAGGTAAATTTATTTATTAATTTAAAAAGTGAAAAAAATGCCATTTTGGCCACTGACTCGGATTTCGATGAAACAAGTATCATCGGATCCGTAACGGTGAATTATAATAGTGTTTCAAGTCTCGTAGCGATCGGACTTGTCGTTTGATCGTACGGACTCAAAACGCCTTGAAATTTATGCAATTGAAATCAATTAAAATCAATTTGGAAAATATTGTTTTCAGCATAACTTCTTCATACGACGCCATTTGGACCTGAAACTTTTTCCATCGCATTCAGAATATTTTAAAACATCTATTTTGATATATGGGTTGACCCAATTTCGTTCTGGAATCAGAACGGGCTTTTTGGGCCAATTATCGGTTAGTACGTTTATAATTCGGATCTATCTGTCTATTCCAACTTTATCTATAAATACCCTACTAAACCCTAGCCTACACCTATTCTCATTTATCTTTACGTGTATCTTCTTCTCAACTCCTCCTTTCCAACGGCTACGAACCCTAGATCCAATCACAATTCAAAATCAAAGTCAAAAATTCAAAGTTCTCAGAAAAATTTGAAAAAATTATATGTTGAAGCTCTCGACTAAAAAAATTCATCGGTGGTATTCGTTTTTCATTTTGGATTATCATTTGACCAGTAAAAATCGAAGAAGTCTCGGCCGTTCATCACGGCGAAATCAAACTCGACGGATTGACGAACTGTTTTTGGGTATTGTAGAGGGAACCGAGGGGAGTCGATCTGTCCAGTTTGTTCGTGGAATTAACGGCTGGATCTAGAGTAAAATTACGTTAGCTTTTTCATATTGGGGCGGCGGCTGCAAGGGTTTTTGGATGGTATCGGTGCTCGCGACGAAGTCGCGTGGGGCAGAGGCAGAGAGGGTCGGTCGGCAGTACTGGGGGAGGCCGAGTTGGCCGACGTCGGCGTGAAAGGCGAGGCAGCGGGTGTCATTTGCGTGCGTGGGTTTCTGAGTGGTGCGAACAGCTGGGTTGCGCGTGCGTGCTACCTGGAGAAGAAAATGAGCATGGTGACGTGTCCAGTAATGTGTTCTTTTTCTTTCAATTTTATAATTGAAATTCTAATGCAATTATCGCTATAACTTTTTCATACGAATACTAATTCACGCGCGGTTTTTTTTGTTAGGATCGTAATAAAATTCCGGAGCTGATGTCGCAGGTTTGGACGAATTCTGAGACGGTCAAATTTTTAGGTTAAAATTGGATTTAAATTCAATTTAAATTCAAAAGATGAGTGTTTTAACCCACTCACAACTTCTAAATTTCTTATGTTTATTAAATTGATTTATGATATAAGTAGAAATTCATTTATGACCGTTTGGCATATTTTATTCATCATCTCAGTTAGATTGCATTTATTTAAATTAAATTGTTATTTAATTTTATTATTGCATATAAATTGACAGTTAAATTTATTTGTTTTTGCATATAAACTTCCAATTAAACAGTTATTAATCTATTATTGAATATAAACTGTTCGTTGATACCTGTTATATTTTATATGCTATATATTGATGTTTTGTTCAAATTGGATGATGATTGTAATAAATGGTTGATGATTGATGTTTGGTGAATGGATGATGTTTTCTATATTATATAATCTGCAAGTTATTATGCATTTCATTTCATTCGGGATTGCGGTTTGAAATGATATACAGCCGCATTTTTTATTTTTAAATTGCGGATTGAAATGATAAACATCCGTATCACTTGACCATAGGATAGAAAATTTTATACAGACACCGTCGTCTATATATAATTATTTTGAAAATGATTTCTATGGTTTGGATAGGATACGGTTTAATAAATAAATTTTAATATTTTATAAATATTATTTTATATATACATATATAATTAAATTGTTGAATTTAAGCTATGTATAAATCTGTTAAATAAAAATGAATAAGTTGAATAATGGAGTTTGATAATTTATATTATATCATTTAGTACAGGTTTAAGATATTGTATATATAGAGGGTTTTAAATGATTCAAATCAATTAAGATTGGAAGACAAATCGAAAATTTATTTGGAATTGAGCTTATTTAAAAAATTAACTCCATAAGTTGATGTAAACTTATTAAGATTGGAATTTAAAGGTATGATATTTATAACTGGATTTTTATTCAAGATAAATCAAATGAATATTTCTAGTATAAATAAATTGAAGGAAATTCTTAGTTGTTAGTAAATTTGAGTTTTATTTTATGAATTTATTATGTGAAGATTTCAAAACAAAATAATAGGACCATAAATTGTTAAATAGCAATTTTCAACCTGAGTTTTGAAATTGTTAAATACTCAAAGTTTGATATATATTAAAATCGAAGTGTTTTATTGAAACTGAAAGTGAATCTAAATTTATGGGTTTAAACTAAAATTAAAGTGAATAAATGGTAAAGGCGTGGAAATTATTTACTTTATAAAGTAATTTAAAATCAACTATTTTACACACTGTTGAATATCCAAACCATTTAAGTTTTGGAAGTTATGGTTTTAAAACTATGGATTTCGAAATATTATGTTTGAAAGTTATAATTCAAATATTTGGTTTCGAGGTATTATAAATTTTAAAAGTGGTATGATTTTGGAAAAGAAATATATTTGAAATAAAAATGATATCATATTGATTTGGGTTTTAAAAGAAAATGATATCGTATTTATATGATTTTGAAATAGATATTATATTCTGATTTTGAAAGAAAAATTATTTTTAAATGACCGTGGTGTTATAATAACGTTTGGTTGTTGAAGAGACCGGGATCGGAAATTGTCATACTCTCTGCCAACTCCGAAAACCACTTTAACAACCGTGTACGCGGTGGAGATTCCAGAATGAAGTAGGATGGTAGCGGCATTTCCTTTGAGGTAAATACGTGGACCCGGCTCCCGTGAGTTGGCATAAGGTGGCTAAAACAGGAGCGATTCTCGGGCCAAGGGGGTTAGCGCCCTTTATCGGACACTCCTCTTCGATACTATACTCTGACTTTGGATTGATTCGATGGCCATCCTTATTTTTCTCGATTTTGGGGAGTTTGTTCGAGGTGGGCGGTAGTTGCGGCTATGCGTTTCCACCAGTCCGGATAGCAATTGGTATATCTACCCTGGCATTGCCTAGTTGTGCCATGTCACCTACCATAGCGAGTCTTATACGATTTTGGTTTTGTAACATACCTATGGAGTGCCCTCTGACGACGTCCAGTATGGGGGAGATTACGGTATGGTTTGAATACGCACGTGTGTCGATTTAAAGCGTGCGAAAGGGCGGGATGTCACACCTGAAGCGAGCAGAAGAAGGGAGGTAGGCAAAAAGAACAGAGCATTGCTCAGTTATGCTCATCATGCAGGACGTAAAAGTCACGCTAAAATAGAACAAGAAATGGTAATTTATATTCATTTTCATTCAAATGTTTTACACATAGTGATTGAATATTCATGTCGTTGCATCAACTTGTATTGCAGATCGTTGCTAGTCCATCAACAAATATCAGTCGTCGTCAAGTATGGGAGAAGACACACAGGAAAAAAGATGGTAGCATATCAGATGCCACTTCTTTATAGTTTGTAAGTTAAACAAATATTAACTTGCATATTCTTTAAAATTCCTTATTCATGTAAGTATTATCATATTACAGGATCAAATTGCGAAAGCGAAGGAAAAGATCACTGATAGCGATGAAGAAAAATTGACAGTGGATGAAGACATCTTATCACAAGTGCTTGGTAAGGATACAAGGGGTAGGAGCCGCGGTGTTAGGACCGTTATACCAAAGACTAAAGTTAAGGCTTGTGCCATTGCACAGAAATGACTCCGACATGTTCGTGGCGAGCAGGATGAGTTGAAAATGAGGGTGGGAAGTTTGGAGGGTACGGTGGGAAATTTGTCTGGGCAAATGGAGGTTTTGATCAACATGGTGGGAAATATTGAACAGGGAATTCGTGCACCGGTCAATTCTTCTGATGGAGGACGCGCCACACAATTCAATGCTCCTGAATTCATTGCTTCGCAGTTCCAGAATTCGACCAACGAACAATCAAAAATGTGAAATCCTCAACTCTGATTTAGAAGTAATAGGAACAGGTACTATATGCCGAGATTCTACATTGTCCAACATCCATGGGAAATCTGTACCATCCACACATGAAAAAGTGGTGTTGGACAATATACTGCTACCAGATGAGAGAACCAACAAAATGAATCATCAATTTGCAGAGACCTTTGCTGATGTTGGAGTGGGCGGATATGTGTGTCATCCGAAGTGTCTTATTCGATATCTCTAGATGATGGAGCAGGTATATTTTCTGTCTATGTGGTCCACCTTTCTCTAGATGATGTTGGAGTGGGTGGATAAATTTATCATTGTAATTGGGGAGTGTCAGCTCATTTCTAAGGCTAACAGCCTAACACCAACTAAATGTTTATTTTCATGCATACTCCTCCATACACTAAGAATATTCTTAGTGACCAACGTTTTGCTTGCCTCAAACAACATAGATTTCGTGGTCAAGGAATTCATGCACCCAAATTTCCATTGATATACCTTTCTTATCCTTCAAGAATCACATGGTTTTTTGCGTTGAATCATCAAGAATCAATTGGGGAGTGTTAGCTCATTTATAACTGTTTTAAAATTGAATAAAATTATCAAATATAGTCAAAATCATCAATAGTAAATGCAAGTAAAAAATGCTAGTGTAGTTAAATTAATTAAAAAATGCCTACAAACTATTACATCATTTTTTTGATGGGGTTAAATTGTAACTACGTTAAGTTTGAATAAACTATCAAGCATAATTAAAATTATTACTTTATTACATAATGCAGTTATAAAATTCAAAGGCAACCATAATTGTATGATTCAAAAAATATTTCTTTCAAATATGTTAAAAGATAATAACTGCATTGTAATAATCTAGGTAAAACTATAATGTAATGATTATGATCATCCATAATCATAATTATCATTATCATAGTGTAATTCTATTTTTGTTTATTCGCAATTTATTGTTCAGTTACGTACTAATATCAAATTATTACAGATTTTTAGTTTTGTACTGTTTATTTCAACAATATTTGCAGATTTTTTTCTTTAGTTTATGCTTTCCTTCAACATATATTTCTCTCATCTTCCAGTATATCTCCATCGTAGTAGCATTAGTCGAATAATCGGTGCAATAATTTTTAGGCAAACTCTACAAATATGCATTTGATTATAAGTTCGTAATTTACCACAATCAATCTAGAATTAATACTGTGATATTAGAACCTAATATATAAATAATTAAACTACATACTGCCAACCATTGTAAAAAGTAACCGTAACAAAATAGTAAGTTATGATTACAATTTTACCTTTTACTTGGAAAATATGGTTTTATAAAGTATTTCTGTAACTATTCTGTATAAAATTTAAATTCTAGATTATTTACGAAGAATTTTGAGTTAGAAACTTAAGTAGAGTGGTAAAAGAAGTCAATCGTAAGAGATGAAAGCTACTGCAAATTATAAATATAGAATTGTGTATTAGCAGGATACCGTACATCATCATATAAGATCAGACAACTTGTACTGCAAATGTCAGTTTCTTAACATTGTAAAAGAAGAAGATTGTAATTTGTAAAAGAAGTAGTTTGTAATTTGTAAGAGATGAAAGCTACTGCCAATTGTAAATATAGAATTTTGTATTAGTAGCATATCATACCTCGTCATATAAAATGAGGCAATTTGTGTTACATGTGCCAGTTGCTTACATCGACGGTACTCCATGCATAGCCAAGTATCGACAAAACTAAATATACAATACATGTCCCATAAACAAATATGTTTATCACGATGGTAATAAAGTATAATTAAAAGGTAACAAAGCTATTCTCCAAACCTTCATAGGATTTATAACCTGCTAGCTAAGGTTCTCCATGCCCGATTCTCTGTCTACTCGTGAGTGTATTTGAGAGATGCCAAAAAATAAAGCCAAAAACAAAACTCTGGTCAAACATAAAATTTGTTGTGAAGGATAAACACAGACTCTCGCAATATAAATAATAAGGTATACGTAAGAATTAAGTTTATACCTCAATTTTTGTCTTTTCTCCTGCTAAGAAAATGCTAGACAACTAACAATGTTGCTACTAACTGTCTACTACAGGGGTAAGTGTGCTAAACTCCTAGTGTAGGGTGTCAAAGACTCAAAGGTTTCTGTATGTCAGGTCAAACTAGAATCTAGATGTTATTACAAATGTGTTATATCATAATTTTTATCAAGGCACAACGTACTTTCGACATTATGTAAGTAATAACGAGACGACAAAGACGGAATTACTGTGATGCGGTTATTATCAAAGCTGCTGTTCTATTAATTATTGATTGTGAATTTTGAAGTAAATATCAAAATCCCGAAGCAGCTCAATTATAATTATAGCTCAAAGCAACTCAAGTAGCCCATGCATCTGTATGTAATATTTACCCAAACAATAAGACATATTATTTTAGCTTTTACAACTTGTTATATTTACAGCTTTTACAACTGTTACACCGAAGTATCTGTATGTAATATTTACAGCTTTTACAACTGTATGTAATATTTACAGCTTTCAGCAACTGCGCACATCTTACTTCTCAACTTGAGACTCTATCCGGGGTTCCTTTGAGTCTTATTTCTTTTACAGTTAACTGTTACACCGAAGTACAAAATGTGAATGCTTATTTGTATCTTATTTTTGGTTGCACGTACGACAAGTTTATTGGTGTACGATTCCTTCTCAAATGATTTTTCAGTTGTACCAAGATTTGAGGACCTCAAAGGCGTTGGGCATTTCCTTGGCATGGAGTGTGTGTATTTTTTAAAATGTAGGCCTTTTGTGTTTGCTACTGTTATTATATAATAATACAATCTCCTATGATTATCATTATCGTTAACTATGATTCTTGAATTGTAACCATATAAAGACTTGTAATGCCAGAGATATATTAATGTGCTAAATGCTAGTGTTATGTAATGATATTATGTAATGATATTGTTAAGTTATTATGCACTGCAATGCGGATTATTGAATCATTTGAATATGCACTGTCTATAATATTATTTGTTTTGATGTTTTGGAATGATTATTGATTATATATTGGATATGAATAGGTCTATAATATTATATATTGGATACTGATTATGGCTTTCGGCCGTATCTAGTGTGTCAATGAGATACGGCTAATGGCCGTATCTAAAAGTGACAATTAGATACGGCTAATGGCTGTATCTAATTGATATATTAGATACGGCTAAAAGCCGTATCTAATGAGCCAAATAGATACGGCCGAAAGCCGTACCTAATTGGCTAATTAGATACGGCCATTAGCCGTATCAAAATATTAAGCTCGGCATATTTTGATACGGCTTTCAGCCGTATCTAATAAGATTAGATACGGCTAAAAGCCGTATCAAAATATCGTTTATGGTGTAGTGTTCGTGCGTTGTCGTGATGTGTTTGAATTTTTGGCGTCTCCGGTGGAGTGAGGGACGGTGGCGAGGTGATCAAGTTGATTGGATTGTGTTCTGTTTTTCGGTCGTATTGCTGTATTTTGATTTGAGATTGTAGAAGGCAAATTGGGTTTGATTTTAGAACCTAGGGGTGATTTGAGATGTGCCTACGACATTGGTGTTTGCCGGAGCTGGTTGGCGTCGCCGTACACGTGTATGGAAAAGTATTTCTGTGTCAGTGGCATTGTTGTCTTATTACTCGAGTCGTTACTCGAGTTAGTAAGATGATTTACTCGGGGCAGCTGTCGTGTTCGAGTGAGTACCTGATGCTAATTAATCTAAGTTTAAACTTAAACTACAGAGAAGAGAAAAAAAGAAGAAGAAGAAGAGTGTACAGGGAAGACTCGGGGGAGATAGGTGATTAACTCGAAGTAACACTCGAGTAAACACAGGGGAAGTCTCGGGTTTGTTAGTTTCAAACTGTAGTATATATAAAAAATGATGAAGTTAAGTAAATTGTTCTCAACCAAGTTTTAAGCGTTGTAACTAAATAAAGGTTTAACCGTTAAGTCAAAATTTCATACAAGTCTTAATTATTTTAGTTAATACTTTAATGATGTTTTAAACACTTAATTATTATTTTAATTAAGCAATTAATTTAAGTATAAAATTTAATTAACAGGTTAGTTTATAGTTAATGACGATTTGATTTTCAATGTTTAAAGAAGAGCCTTAAAATGTTAACTAAATTGAATAGTAATTAATTAATTATCTTAGGAAGCAGTCAAGAATAGTTACTTTTTAATTGTAATTAGTGATGGATTAATTGATGATTAAGTAATAAATGAACTTGTAATCAACTACTTAGGTTAATTTATGAATGGTTAATAGTAAATTAATTAAGTAATTTAATTAAGAATTAATAAATGATTAATCAAGTAATTAGCAGTTAATAAATGGGTAATTAAGTTTTATTAATAATTAAGGTTATTAATTAATGATTAAGGAATGGTTAATCAAAGTTAAATAACTTGATTAAGAAGTAATTAATTAAATAGTGTGAAATAACATAATTAAGTAAATAAGACTTAATAACTAATTAAGAAATGATTTATAAATCAAATAATTTGAAATGGATATGTAATTAATGGATAATAAATTAACGATTGATTATACGGGACTAAGTAATTAATTCTCAAGTAATTGATTTTAAATTGAAATTAATCATAATGAGAATTTAAGATGATTGCTTATGGATTGTTGTGTAAGTAGAATATCTAATCTGTGATATTTATTTGATGATAATTCAGTGATGTTCTGTGATATGCTGTGATATATCTATAATGACTGTGTATGATTTATCTGTAATAAATGCTATGTGAATTCAAAGTATTGAATTAAACTGTTTAAGTTAATTAGACAACTTGGCCTTTAAAATGGCGTTTGGATTTCGATGAGACCGGGATAGGGAGTCAATTTGATTTTCCGAAAACCACATCGATCCAAATTAAACGTTAGGTCATGACAATCTCAAGTGAAGATCGAGATGGTGTTTCAGAATGCAAGGGTTATTGTCGTTGACTCTGAGGGTGATTCCAAAATGAGTGTAATGAAATAATGCCTTTCGGTTTCGTTTGAACCCGTAACGAACTTGTATGGATTGAATGCTTTCAGCACATCGTTAGGAGGACGATGAGCATTCTAAGTGATATGTCCTGTAAAGGTAATCGCAGCCTCAAGCCTCATCAACTGGGAATGGCTAAAACAGGGGAGGTGCAGCAAGGTTAGGTGGGTCATGCCCAAGCAGGACGAGATTTTCCCCTGTCTAGATGTCCCTTTTTATTTCGGCTTTGTGGGCGGTTGCTAGCTACAACCGTGGGGTTATCTTGTTCGGGACTGTTCAGTAAGGAATGGTCCGGCCTTGTGTTGCATGGGAGTTAAGGTGGCTCCTTGTTACAGTGATCTAGGCCACGTACTGTGACAGGCGGTACCCTAGTAGCCCTGCCATTGTATGGAATCCAATCTCCAATAAGCGCTGTACGTTTTGATTATGCCCAACTATGTTGGAATGTGAGATGTAAGCATTTCATCTATTTCTGTATTTTTACTTGAAAACCCTAGACACTATTATAATATCACTGGATTTCCTATGAAATATTTTGGTTAGCGTAAGGCAAAAACTTACCCGTATTTATTTGTGGGGAGTCTTACCTAATACCTTTATTTTCAAATGTTTTTCAAAGTTAAACAACTTAAAACCGTTTACTCATACCAGACCCATGTCTGACCCAGAGTTTATATTTTGTTTTTCATAAACTCTTGGGTACTCAAATTTTTATGAGTAGCCAAGTGATAGGTTTTGGACTTTGTTATCCCGCTTTTTAGCAAAGCCGTGATATCAAAGGATCGATCAAAAACAAAAGACAATTCGTCTCAGAGATTGGTTGTACTTCACTTCGCTATGGATATCGATGAATTTTGTCCGAGTCCGGAACGGACCACGATTGACAGGACACGACAAGAAAGATCATAGAAGTCCGCATTTCAAATTTCAAGTCAATCCGAGTTCGTATGCTCAAGATATGATGGATTCAATTTGAGAAAGGTAGTCATTGTCTGGTTCGAACCCATCACATTGAAGTACTTCGAAACCATCATCTTCGGACCCATCTACTTCGAAACCATGGAGTTCAAACCCATCTAATATCCTTCCTTCGAATCCATCACTGCTTGCCATGTTCGAATCCATCAGCCAGTGCCCGCTTCGACTCCATCTCCCTCGAATCCATCACAATGGCCTGCCTTCGAACCCATGACTTCGCCTAGCTTCGTATCAACCCTGCATTCCTACCTTCGAATCCATCCTCACAAGAATGTTCGAATCCATTAAAAACCCTCTAGCTTCGAACCCAAGTCACTTCGAACCGATCCAGTTCGAATCGATCAGGTTTGAAACCATAGGAACTCCTCGATTCGAATCGATCGCGCTTGAAACCAAGAACGATCGAGTCAACTAGTCACTCCATCAATACGAAGTCGGCACAATTCACGGAGACGAAGCGTTCAACCCGGAGAGAAGACCGGATCGATTCGAGAAACACGCGCCACCTCATTACGAAGCCACGTGAGCCGATCGATTCGAAGTACGTGGTTTCGAAGTGATCGGTTCGAACTTAACAGCCAACCGAGAATCATCATTTCGAACCGATCATATCTCCTAACCACTGATCCAAATGCAACGAAATTTTCACAGTAGCTTCCATACAAGGTAAAGATTGTACCTGCCAAGTTTCAGCTCGATTGGACCATTTCTTGATGGGTTCGAAATCACTTCGAATCGATGTCAGATCGAGACGAAACTTGGTGGGGTCGGTCGCGTGGGCCCACTCACGTGCCAGAAGAAGTCTCCCGAAGTTTGAGCGAGATCTGGGCCTCCAACGCCTATAAATAGCACCCTGAAGCCTTCAGAAAGGGGGGATCTTCCAGGAACTTCTGCCATTGAACACCAAGACTCTGCCGGATTCCATTCTATCTATCATAATCACCGTTGTATTCGGATTTCAAAGCTACTGTCAACTGTAATTCATTGTAATCGATCTATCAAGCAAAGCAATAAAGAGAAAACCTTCAAAGTGGACGTAGGCACGAACGCCGAACCACTATATATCCTGTGTTTGTGATTGTTATCTGCGAATTATTGTGATTTGTTGCTTAGATATGAATTCTATATTGATTGTCGCTGAGTTCTGTGTTGATTATTATCGATTTAAGTACGTAAACAGGCGCTTTCGCGGTATTGGGTGTTTGTGACCAATTTTGGCGCAAACATTTTGATGCTTTCACTGAGAACCGAACTCAGAAGGTCTACCAATTGATAGTTGATTCAGAGAAAATTTGAAAGTTTAGATTTGATAAATTATGACGAGACAGTCGAGTAGAAGGCCAAGGCCAGAGAGAAGCGAACAACAAGGAAGTCAAGAGTCTTCCTCAGGAGCGAATCAACCATCGATCTTCATCACTAGGGACGAGATGGAGACTATGATGAAGAAGCAAGAGGAGCTGATTCAGAGTTTATTTCAACAGATAGGACAGCTTGGAGCACAGAATAGGGAAGCCAATGGAGTCCAGAATGAAGCAGGACCATCCGGCGTCGCACCCGGATTAGGGGGCACACCCATGGAGAACGTTGATCCAGTTTCGGAGAGAGAAAGAGGAGCATCTGCGCAACCCGGTAGTAGTAGAGGGGTGAACGCTCAGTCAAGGGGGCAGATCCCAGAGTTCCCTCGTGAACTCGGGGGGCAGGTTGAAAGTAGTGAACGAGGATTACATCTCGGAGACAACGACAGGTTGGCAGAGATGGTTAGGCGAGCTTTGAGAGGCGGTTTGGTTAACAAAGATTTGGAGGATGTTAATAGGAGTCCTTTTACTTCAGCAATCAGGCAAGCTAGGAACCCACCGGATTTCAAATTACCATCGTTGGATATGTATGACGGGAGAACGGACCCCACGGTCCATCTGACGAAATATATGAGGCATATGGAAGTGCTGGGGGCATCAGAGGAGGTTATGGCCCGGTTCTTCCCATTGTACTTGGCGGATATTGCGGCGTTATGGTTCAGGCAACTGGAGAGTGGATCCATCGGAACATGGAATGATTTAACTGAGAGATTTATGAGGCAATTCAGGGTTCACATTACAAGACCCAAGAATGTGATGACGTTGGCAACTTTAAAACAGAAGGCTGGAGAAACATTAAGAAGTTTCCTGACACGGTTCAATGCGGCAGCAGCTTCGGTGGATCGACCGGATCCATCCATGGTTATGATGGCGGCCGTGTCTGGAATAGCTGATGGAATGGAGTTCAAAAATTCATTAACTAAGGATCCACCTGTGGATCTGGGAGAATTCTATCATGAGGCAGAAAAGTTTTTACGATTGGAGGATGCGAATGCAGAAAGAGAAGAAGGAGATGGGATAGAAGTTTATGCACTTAAAGACGAAAAGCCTCCTAAAAGGGACTCGGACAAGGATAAAGGTAAAAGAAAGAGTGAGAATGATGGAGACAGATCAAAGCGGCAACTGAGGGAGCCGCGATTCACCACCTACACTGAGCTGAATGAGAGCCTGGAACGAATTTATCAGGATACCAAAGATCAGATCCCGTATCGTAGGCCAATGCGAAGGGATCCAACCTCTGACGAAAGGAAATCATATAAGTTTTGTGTATTCCATGAATTAAACGGTCATAACACTAATGATTGTAGGCACCTGAAGGACGAGGTGGAAGGGCATATCAGGAACGGTATGCTCCTTCAATATGTAAGGAGGCGAGCTCCTGCGGCGGAACCAGAGCGACTACCATCCACTTCAGCTAGAGGCGACTCTGAATCAAGGCACCGTTTGGTTATCAATTGAGTGAAATAACGATGAGCAAGTTGTAAGATTCCACTAACGCAATTAAATCATTTACACATGTGCAAGATCGCGAACGATCTCCAGGCATGCTCTAAGTGATCATTAACCGTTTCGTAGTGGGAACTTACACTTTGACATCCATGCTTTGCTTTCGTTTCGTTTTGATTTGAACATTTAGACTTTACTTGTTTGGACATTTCTGTTTTAAAACTCATCCGTTTAATAGATATTTGATTCTGATAACTCTGGAATGGCTAAGCTACTTACGCATGTATGGGGTCGCGAACGATCCTTAGGCATGCTCTGAGATGGCGATGAACCGCCCTGACAAACGATCCAGGAGCTCACTCGAACGTGACCCTGGCATCGATAACATCAAGCCCTCCCGGGCACACTTTATCGCCTCGAACGGCATCCGACCTTGAACGGTCACAATCCGACCTCGAACGGTCACAACTCACCTCACCTCAAATGGCTTGATCGCGAACGGTCGTCACTTGAGGTCCAACACCCGACCACGAACGGTCACAAATTCGCCTCGAACGGCACACGATCGCGAACGATCACTCTCTGCCTTGAACGGCACCGACCGCGAACGGTCATGATTCACTAATTATGAAATCCGACCTCGAATGGTCACCATTCGCCTTGAACGGCACTTGGTCGCGAACGATCACCATTTGCCACGAACGGCAATCGACCGCGAACGGTCCCATCTCATCATTTGCCGCGAACGGCATCGACCGCGAACGGTCCTATTCCATCCTATGCCACGAACGGCGCGGACCGCGAACGGTCCTGATTCACCTCAAGCAGAATGCGATCCCGAACGATCGACGCATGGATTTATACGCTCGACCGTGCACGGTCGCACTTCACCTCGAATGACTCGATCACGAACGATCGTCATTTGAAGTTAAGCGCTTGACCCCGAACGGCCGCGCTTCATCTCAAATAGCTCGATCCCGAACGATCGTCATTTGAGGCCATATGAAACTATCAAGTTCTTTGCAGGTTGATAATAGGATACGAACATCCAACTCAAGGCATTGCAAAACACACCTCCCTACCGCAAGGCATGTTTTGGGGGGCAAATGTTATCCCGCTTTTTAGCAAAGCCGTGATATCAAAGGATCGATCAAAAACAAAAGACAATTCGTCTCAGAGATTGGTTGTACTTCACTTCGCTATGGATATCGATGAATTTTGTACGAGTCCGGAACGGGCCACGATTGACAGGACACGACAAGAAAGATCATAGAAGTCCGCATTTTAAATTTCAAGTCAATCCGAGTTCGTATGCTCAAGATATGATGGATTCAATTTGAGAAAGGTAGTCATTGTCTGGTTCGAACCCATCACGTTGAAGTACTTCGAAACCATCATCTTCGGACCTATCTACTTCGAAACCATGGAGTTCAAACCCATCCAATATCCTTCCTTCGAATCCATCACTGCTTGCCATGTTCGAATCCATCAGCCAGTGCCCGCTTCGACTCCATCTCCCTCGAATCCATCACAATGGCCTGCCTTCGAACCCATGACTTCGCCTAGCTTCGTATCCACCCTGCATTCCTACCTTCGAATCCATCCTCACAAGAATGTTCGAATCCATTAAAAACCCTCTAGCTTCGAACCCAAGTCACTTCGAACCGATCCAGTTCGAATCGATCAGGTTCGAACCCATAGGAACTCCTCGATTCGAATCGATCGCGCTTGAAACCAGGAACGATCGAGTCAACTAGTCACTCCATCGATACGAAGTCGGCACAATTCACGGAGACGAAGCGTTCAACCCGGAGAGAAGACTGGATCGATTCGAGAAACACGCGCCACCTCATCACGAAGCCACGTGAGCCGATCGATTCGAAGTACGTGGTTTCGAAGTGATCGGTTCGAACTCAACAGCCAACCGAGAATCATCATTTCGAACCGATCATATCTCCTAAACCACTGATCCAAACGCAACGAAATTTTCACAGTAGCTTCCATACAAGGTAAAGATTGTACCTGCCAAGTTTCAGCTCGATTGGACCATTTCTTGATGGGTTCGAAATCACTTCGAATCGATGTCAGATCGAGACGAAACTTGGTGGGGTCGGTCGCGTGGGCCCACTCACGTGCCAGAAGAAGTCTCCCAAAGTTTGAGCGAGATCTGGGCCTCCAACGCCTATAAATAGCACCCTGAAGCCTTCAGAAAGGGGGGATCTTCCAGGAACTTCTGCCATTGAACACCAAGACTCTGCCGGATTCCATTCTATCCATCATAATCACCGTTGTATTCGGATTTCAAAGCTACTGTCAACTGTAATTCATTGTAATCGATCTATCAAGCAAAGCAATAAAGAGAAAACCTTCAAAATGGACGTAGGCACGAACGCCGAACCACTATAAATCCTGTGTTTGTGATTGTTATCTGCGAATTATTGTGATTTGTTGCTTAGATCTGAATTCTATATTGATTGTCGCTGAGTTCTGTGTTGATTATTATCGATTTAAGTACGTAAACAGACGCTTTCGCGGTATTGGGTGTTTGTGACCAATTTTGGCGCAAACAGACTTTGATTTTTGAAGGGGCTTGGAGCAGGGGTTTCCAGATGTATCTATATATCTATTTAGTTCCGCTGTGTAATTGATGTATGCTGTATCTTTGATGTATGTATTGACAGATGTATGTATGTCTGTCATGTGTATGATATTGTATAACTCTGATATATGTAAAACCATGTAATAGTTATGTGATGTATTATATTTTGTTCCGTTTCCGCTGTGAGATTCTGATATTATTGTTCTTCCTTTCTATTCTTTTCTATTTCTATCCCTTTCTTTCTTAATGATGATACGTCTTTCTGAGAGTAGAAGGGCGGGTCGTCACAAGCCGAGTACAGGATAGATAATCAACTTGATTGATGAGTTGATTCTCTATTTTTTTGTATCCATCCTTTGTTACCTCCCTACCTAGCAAATTTCGAGGACGAAATTTTCTTAAGGGGGGAATCTGTAACATTCCAGTTTTTACATTAAATTTAAATTGATAATTAGTTTAATTTTTGGAATTAAATTATAAATTAATTCGGTATTTTCTAAATTCAAATAAATATTTATTTATTAATATATATATATATATATATATATATATATATATATGATTTCAAATAGGAATTTCTAATTGGACATTTTGAAATAAACATTTTGAATAATATTTTAATTATAAATTTAATTGTGAATTAATTTGAAATATGGAATATATATATATATATAAGTTTTTAAATGAAGAATTTGATTTGGAAATCTAAATATTTAGAATTTGAATTTGAAATTCAAATACATATATGTTGAAAATAAATATTTGAAAAATAAATAGTTTGTGAATGGAATAAAATATTTATTTATAAAAAGCTATTGTTTGTTTATTCATTCATAAATACAAATTGATTGTATATTAATTTTTAAATTTGAAATTTAAAAATAAAAGTTTAAATGATATATTGGACTTGAAAACTCTATATTTTAAAGATAATAAAAGTTTGTTTTCTAATTTTAATATATATACGTATGTGGATTAGTTTTAAATTTAAAATAAATATATTTGAAAAATTGAAGTTAAAAATCTTTATATTTTAAAGAACTAATAAATATGTATATATATAATTTGTAATCTGTGTATGATTGCATTTTAAATCGTTTCTTTAAAAAGTTGTATAAAAATAGCAATAAAGGAAAATGTATTTATTTAAATAAGAAGATATGCTGTATAAAGTTATATTTAAATATTATTACTATTTTCAAGTGTTAAAAGTATAGTTTGATTTCAAATCATTTTTCTTAAGGTTATTTAAAAAGTTATAAAATTAATATAATCAAGCTTAAATATTTTTCTTTAAAAGTTGTGAAGTAATAAAATATAAAATGAAAATATCTTTTATACGTATAAGATTTGATAAAAAATCAAATTACTTTTTTTTTGGAAATTAATAAGATAAACATTTGTAAAATATAAACATATGTAAATATAATTGAAATGAAGAGAGGGTTTAAAACAAAGTTTTAAATTTATTTAATGCAAGGGTTTAGACATAAAAATGCATATATTTAACAAGTGTAGAAGGATTAACATCATATATTCACAAGTGTATACTAAAATTACATGTGTTCGTTCAAATAATAATAAGTGGCATTTTATTCTTTTAAATTGAATTTATATAAAACATTGGAAATTGGAGAAAATTCAGGCTAATGCATTTTTCCTCAAAATTCTTTCATATTCAAATGTCTGGAAATTCAAAACTGAGATCAAATTAAAAATAAAAAACCTGGTGATTTCAATTTAAATCTTCATCTTCTTCAAAAAAAAGTTTTGCTTCAAGCAAACAATAGTTTTTTTCATACAATGATCGGACTTCATTTCAAACTACAGATCAGAAAATAATCAAAAGTACAATTCAAACCTGGAAGTTTAAAGCTAGAGAACAAAATTGGAAATTAAAAGCAACTTCAAACCTGGAAGTTCAAATTCAAAAGCAAGCACAGAAGCAAAAACCTGAAAAACAAATGAACGTCAAAGATAAAATCAAATAAGCAAGTTTCAGTCCAAACTGGGATTCCAGATCAAAGTAAAACAGAGCAACAATCAATTCAAATCATTCTCAGATTTTCTAGGCTTTGTTCTTCATTAAGGTGAGTAAACCTTTTTATTTAAAAAAACAGTTTAACAACTGTGATGAAACCTTGTTGCATGTGTAGAAATATAGTCCATAATGTTTTACATGAGTTTTGAATATAAATGTATGTATATAAGTACAAAATGTGTGTAAATTGTCTCTGTATGTTTATATTTGTGCTTTGTTATTAGTAACAGGCTCAACCTCATCACAAATTAATTCCTATCTCCCTATATAAACAATATTATACTTTGATTGCCGAAAAGAAAATGTTAATAACAATGTGTTATTGTTTTTAAAAATAATTTTAAGTGACTGTATGTGGTTAATGTTCAGTAAAATTTAAGATTACAGTAGAAATTAAGAAATGGGTAAAATTCAAACATGTTAATTTAAATCTCTGATTATATAATCTGGAAAGTGAAGTCAAATCATGAATTTAGGTATAAAGATTGTGATTTTTAGTTTGAGATTCGTTGAGAAAATCGGTGTCGAACGTTCTTGGGTATTTTGGCTACCCACGGCAATCGGAGGCGAACTGGAGCTCGTGGTTTGGCATGATGGTGGCCGGGGTGTCAGAGGTCACTGGAAAAATAGTAATTGATTTTTCTGTTGGCCGTGGTGGCCGAAGAAGAAGGAAGTAGGGTTTTGTGCAGAGTTGTGTCGTCGATGTTGATGGGGTTCGTGCGGTGGTTGTGGTGTGTTGAATGGTGCGCGATGGAGGGGATCGACGCTGGAGGTCGAGGGGATTCTCTAGTAGGGACGGCGAGGATGCACGTCGTCCAGATCAGCGGTCATAGGCAGTTTTCCAATCAAACTAGAATTCCAGTTTGATCAAGATTTCGATTTTTAGTTTGCCATCGTCTTTCATTGTTCTGCTTCGTCGTGGTGTTTGTCGAGGTTGATTGTGGGTTGGCGAGGGCCGGAGGTTGGTCGGCGTCGAGATTTCCGGTCGTGCACGTGCACGTGCACGGTGGTCGACGTGTGCATCTGGAGTTGAAGGATTAGGAGAAGAAGGGTCTAATCCGGGGGTTTCGTGTTTTCTCTCGTGTTCGACTCGAAGATGTGGAAATGGGTAGCTTTGTTTTGTTGTCTTAGGGAAGTTGTGTGTTTGTTTCGGGAAAATTGTTGTTTTGCTCAGGAAATTTATTGTTGCTCGGAAATGGTTTGTTTCCAATTTTTAAATCTGTCACAATTTTAAACTAAAATGATTTTCAAATTTTAAAAGAAAACCTTAAATTTTAAACAAATTTTTAACTAGTTCTAAAAGAGATATGAAATGATTAAGTTTAGAGCATGCTGTTTTAAACAAATTCAAGTTTTTAAAGTATGGATTTTAAAGTTTTAAATTTTGTTTTAAAAATAGTTTTGGTTTATTTAAATATTACATTAAACAAAATTAGTAAATTTTTCCCTAAATGTTTTCAAATTAAAAGGGTAATTTGTTGAAATTTAAATGTGAATTGAAGTAAAAGTATTTGACTTTAATAATCAAAGGATGGTGATTATAAATAAATAAAATTCAAGCTTTTAAATTTAATTTAAGTGGTAGGTAGGAGTTTAATGTAATATATGATTTATCTTAATTTAATCAAGTTTTATTGACTAAAGTAATTGAAATATAATTACTTAATTAACTAAGATAAGTAATTTATGTAATTAAATTGAGATAAATTAATTTGTGTAATTAATTAAGTGTAGATGATTACTTAATTGAGAATTGATTAATCAAGGTTAATTAATTAAGAAATAATTAAATTACGGATGTAATTAGAGGTTAATCACTTAATATTAAAATAATTATTAAGGGTAATTACTTAATGAAGTAATTAAAGGAATTAATTACTCGGTGTAATTAATTAAAGGATCAATTAATGTAATTAATCAAGAAGTTAATTAATTTTTGTAAGTAATTAAGGATTGTTAATTACTGAATGTGATTAATCAAGTATTAATGAATGTGATTAATTTAAAGATTAATTATTAAATGTGATTAATTAAAAGAATAATTAATTCAATAAATAACTAAGGGATAATTACTTAAAAGTAATTAAAGAATAATTAATCAAGGAAGATTTGTTAAGATAGATAATTAGAGATAATTAATTAATTAATTTGTAATTAATTAATGTTAAGTAAGCAGGATTAAGGTAATCCAAGTAATAAAAAAAATTAGTAATTAATTTAATTAGAGATTAATTAAATTAATTAAGAATTTATCAATCTTACCTATGGATGTTTGAATTCTGTTGATTGTTGAATTGTTTGATATTCCTGATATGTTATATTTTGTGCTATGAATTGTTTTGGTGTGATCTGTGATGAATGTAATTTATTTATCTATGATGAATTTATATTATTTATCTGTGAGTCTGTGAATGAAGATAAGCGTTATAGGATTATACCGCTTATTGATATTGTTGTGTTTGGATTATGACTATTGACGATGTTGCACTATTGTGTAAAACCCCTAGACTACACCATTTACACACAAATATGGATTGCACGAGAAAATTGGTTAAGTCACAGATTTTTATGATAGTTTTAAAATTGAATTTGAATCCAAATGGTTTTGGAAATGGAATTGGGTTAAATGCGAAAGCTTTTGAAAAGGTGTTTTAAATATAAAAGTTATTTAAATAGTTTGATTCGAATTTAAATTCAAGATTTGAAATTGAATTCTATATTTGGAAATTATGATTTAAAAATGTTGTACAAGTTATGTGTTTATATGGGTTTTAAGCCATTTTAAAAGTATTATTTTGGGAATTTGAATTTAACCCAAGAGCTTTAACTTGTGCAAATGCAATCAGATTTTCTCGAAAACGAAAACTATTTGTTTAATAATTGCTTTCCAATTTGTGTTGAAAGGATTTCAAGTTTGAAATGAAAATGGTTTTCCAAGTTATGAATAAACCTTTGGAATCGATTTTGAAAGCTATGAATTGGGTCTTTGATTTAAAGGTTGTATGAGTTAATCCAATTTGAAAGGGAAATTATTTTGAAAGGATATGAATGAATCTTTGTGAAGGACTGGTAAACTTTGTGAAGTAAATCTTTTTGTTTAAATATTTGAAAATGGTAACTGGTTTAAACCATTTGAAAGAAAGATTTTGGATAATAAGTTGTAACTTAAATGAGATCCACATATCCATATGTTTTTAAATATTGCGCTCATTATTCGATTTAGCCGGGAGAGGACCTTGTGTCATATAACCCATTATGAATAATGATACGATGATATGGATAGCATTTGAAGACCGGTGGTGAAGACTGGATATTTTTGAAAGCGAAAGGATAACCCGTCAAATGTCTCTGCACCGACTGGTCCCCGGTATAGAGATTTGATCACCCTTTGTGATGGGAAGTCCGGACGTGATTAGAGATTACCGGATTTGCAAGGGCTTCTTTATAAAGTGCCTTCGGTTTTGTTCGAACCCGGAAAAGACTTGTATGGATATGTGTCTGACATTACACTTTGAGATGTAAAGCTAGTTTCTATC
This sequence comes from Allium cepa, assembly GCA_030765085.1. Classification (NCBI taxonomy): domain Eukaryota; kingdom Viridiplantae; phylum Streptophyta; class Magnoliopsida; order Asparagales; family Amaryllidaceae; genus Allium; species Allium cepa. Next base: position 188,842,678 of record CM060929.1, on the reverse strand, counting down.
AAATACATTTCTGTTTGGTGACGGAAATTTATTCTCTTAGCTTAACACCATTCTCTGAGACGTACGAGCTCAGAGGTTATGTAGTTGGTGGTTACTAGTGATACATTCCCAATTTGGTAATGTGGCATACGAAGTACTACTGATCATTTGTTAATCGAAGCATGGCTTTGTGGACGAGACTGCATCAGGACCTCACACCCCGAAAAAGGTCGAAATAGGAAAGATGCAGCAAGGTTATTAGGGGTCGTGCCCCTAGAGTATGTCCATTTCTTCTGGAAAAGGGTGGTATCATGGTATGGAGCCTAGATACTTAACTCATGTGGACACTGCAAATTTATTACTTTGTGGTTTCTTTGTGGTTGAGAGCTCTCGGTTAAAGGTCGCAAACGACCGGGGATGGCATACTTGTAGGTGTTACTTTCGGGCAGGGGTAACCCGGCCTTGTGTTGGCAGAGATCCGGGTAGGTTCTCGGGGCGTCCCTCCAGAGGCATACCCATGTGGCAATAGGAAGTTCCTTAGCCTGACCATTTATTGGAAATCCAACCACCAGTAGACGCCTTGTACGGTTTTAGTTGTAGAACCTGCCATTTAACATGGTAGCTATAGTAGGCATACTATAATGGTACGTATGCTGGCTAAGATTAATATTATACTTTTGAAATGTTTTCCACTATGCACTTATAATAATATCAAAATAATTTCGCGTATCAAGCATGTTTGACTATCATAAAGAGAAATCTCCCCCAAGTCTGCGATTGCATGGTTTGTGTGCCGGGAGGCGTTATGGTAGTTTCATTTTCCAAAAAGCACTGCGGATTTCAACTTTTAAATTCTTTTGTTGTTTGTTTTAAAGAAAACTATTTTTGTTTGCTCGTTCCAGTCCCATGACTGACCCGGAGTTTATTGTTCCTTTCTTAAACTCTGGGTGCCCACAATTTTCCACACGGGCAGTCTAGAGTTGGGTTTCTCAGATAATTAAATAGTAGGTGTAGATTCGATAACATTCAATCTTTGGATATTGGCAATCGCATTTGGATCGAGTTGCTTCACTTTAGCATGGATGGTAGCTCTCGCTTTCTGGTTTGGAGACTTTCTAGCTTTGGAGCTTTGGAAATGGAATCGCTAGATGTTGGATTCTCGCTTTCTCACTCGGAATTCTATTAGAATTATCTTTCTGTTATCGATGGTTGCAAAGTCTATACCATCCAGTTGTGTTATTTTCCGCTGTTATCTTATATCTCTGATATTAATATCATTTGTATCATTGTTGTAATCAACTATTATGTACCAATGATATATCTTGTTTTCTTCCTCTATGTTGTTGTACTTAATCTGTTATACGCTTCGGCGGGTCAGATTCAACGTTTGAATCTACGGCATTCGAATACGAGTGAAGTATGGATATCGATTTTCGAACGTGAAAATCTGGACCGTCACATAATTTATAGTGGAAAGTTCTTTGATCAAATATCTTGACCTCAAAGAAATAAATGTTAGCGAAAACAATTTCTATATGAAAATACATTTTGAAACAAAACTATATTTCATATTCCAATATTTAGTATCAATTATTATTGCAATTCATGTTTCCAAAGTTTCTCTATGAAGCAGAAGTGACTATTCATTATCTTCATTCCAACTTTACCTTAAATTACATGTATTCTTATACATTTGTTTTTCTTTCAAATGGTCAAAATATTCAAAAGAAAACCTTACTACAATATCATAACAAACCTTTTACAAAAGTGCATTTGATTATTCTTAAAATTTAGACATCAAGTATGTTGCATTTTATGTAAACCGATCAAGATAACATTTCAATGATCGAGTTCTTAGATGTATCTCGTAGTTTATAGTCTTGTGTTACATTAACGCAATATGATCATTTCGAAATCATTCAAGTTGAATACATGATCTTAAAATACTTTTTATTGGCTTACTTCGAATGAATTAACTTCATCGAAATATTGTACCCCACAAACTATGACTATTCACTATATAACATTTATATATGAAAGTACATGGATCAAATATCCATAGTCTTGAATTGGATTTTGAGTTCAAAAACTCATAAAATGCAATACACGGTCTAAACCAAATAAACATATAAGTGACCAACTTACGAATGTATTAAGTAGTTGAAATTAGGCACTTACATGGGCATAGAAACATTATATAACATGCAGTTATAATTATTAGTAAGTATATATTATATTTCTATTTGTCAACTTTTAATTCAATTTGTTTATATATGTTAGTTGACAAATGTTTTATCAATCATATTAAATGCACAAATTTATCATTGTAGATAATTATAACATTATATAGCATATGTTCTTACAATATTAGATAGGTTAAATGTTACCATTTCATTTTTCTAATAAGGCTTGCACTAGTCTTTTATATTTCTACAAACCCTAAGATGAAACATAGAAGTTTTACAACTTCACTAGTGGGAGTTAAGACTCGTTTGTTTTGGTATTCTGACCTTGAGTTTGCTCAACAAATCATAGCCCCACAAACGATGGATAAATCCTTATCGGTTGTATCACACACAACTCATAAACCATTTTTCCTTGATCTAATCTCATTTCGACCTTAAGTTTGCTCAACAAATCAAAAGGTATTATTCACTCATACCTACCATATTATGATGGCCTAAGTATAATATATGTACCTTGAGTTTGCTCAACAAATACATATAGTTATCTTACCTTATCTGTTCAATATATTAATAATACTACGCATAACATCCTTAACTTGAGTTTTCTCAACAACTAAGGAGTATGTATGTAATTTATTAATATATATATATATATGGTAGAGAACAACATTATATTGAAGATTCATACTCTTAAAAATATACATTGAGTGATATCGACTTATAGAATAATATATCTCTTATGAAATACTCCAGCTATTTAGGTGTCAGACACATCAGAAATCACGGTATATGTACATTTACATATGTATTTATTTCTCAGGTCTATTTGGGTTTACTTAATGTTCCACATTTATTTTATACACATATCATACAAGTTTTATTGTTATATAACTTTTATATCTCATATTACTTATACGATAGTCTTACATATAATACATCATTAATTAAATCTTATCTAATTAATTTTAATCAATTAACTCTTTAATTAATTTTAAATTAGTATTCCAATATAACTTTTATATTGGACATATCTACTATAACATTTATAGTGTATACTATAACCTTTATAGTGTAACACACACATATCATATATATGTGTATTTTATTTAATTAATTTACTTTTAATTAATTTATTTAATTAAACAATTTTTGTGACAACTCGGGATTTTTGGCAAATATTAGTTTGATAATTTTCTAATATAATTATTTAAATTTGCAAACCTATCTTTCAAACAACAAAAATATGCTTTATAATTACTATTGTTTATATATATATATATATATATATATATATATATATATGTATGTATGTATGTATGTATGTAGATTATAAATGGAACTATGACTTAAAATTCCAAAAAATATCTTAAAAGTAAATTAGATTTAATTCTACATTTTTAAACATTAAGTATGTATATATAGTTATTAATTAAAGTATAAATAGCTTAAGCTTAAAATAAGTATAAATAAATAAGTTTTATATTATTTTCTTTGAGTTACATAAATAAATAAAAAGAAATATAAAATAAAAATATAAAACATAAAAAGAAAATATAAAATATTCACTTGTGGACATTTGTAAGCTAACGAATGTCATACTAATACAAGCGTCAAGTTCTCTTTAAAATTTGTTTCTTCATTTAAAAAAATGATTTAAAGAAACAGGGTGCTGTACAATTTATATCCTCTTACACATATATATCTCAATCCTTTTCTTTCCTTCATCTTTAAAATCTAAAACCAAAACCAGAGATAAACCAAACTAAACAACAAACAATTATTTCAAATTTTCAACTAAAAGCAAAGGGAAGTTCAAAACTCAACTCAAATCTACAGATGATCATCAGATCACGATCTATAACAGTTTTCAAAATCAATTTCCAAATTTCCAAACGTCTCTATTCTCTGCTCAAAATTTTAGTTGAGTGAACTTCATTTTTTTAAAACCAAACCTACTTTATTTTTATATGCATGTAAGATTTGATAGTGGTAACGACTTGAATATTAAATGCATGGATGAAATTGTATGTTGCCTAGGTGTACATGTTGAAAGTACTGTGTGCATGTCTGTGATTAAGATATGCATGCCTTTGTTCTTGTTTGACAAACTCAAAAACTCATTCAAAAATTCAATTCTCTTCACCCAATTTCTTTTAGGTTATGATCTTTAAAGGAAATAGGTTCGTAATAGCTAAATCTTAATTTTAAAAATATTTTTATATGTAATTAGAAAATAGTTTAACTAGGAAGAAAAAATTATAGTAAAATTTAAACATCTCAGAAAATTTGACTTCCATGATTTCAAGTCTCACCTTTATAATCAGATTCGATTTTGAAAACTAAGGCCCCGTTTGGCTTATCGTTTTTAGTTTGGAGTTTTCGTCTATACAAAAGCGCGTCCATTGTATGTATTATTGAAAAACAAACAATTTTGAAAAATGAAATTAACATGTAAAATAGAAAACAACTTTATTTTGTTTTTCGTGTTTTGAGAGATAATAAAAGCACGGAGAACAATTCAACTTCTTCGTTGTCCGTTGGTCGTCGCAATGGCTAAGAATTATATATCTTCTTCTCTTATTTTTTCTATTTCTTAGTGCAAGTTTGAAAAACAAAACTCAAAATGAAACAAAACGGGCCCTAGGATTTTTAATGGTATTATCAAGATTTTTAGGTTAATAATTTATGAGGGATTGCTAGATGAACGGAAATTGGGTTTTCATCGATTTTCGGCGATCGAGGGTTCTGGGGAGGTCAGGGTTGTTGCTGGAGGTAGCATGAGAGTCGGGGATCATGGGAAAAATGTTCGTTGATTTTCCAGTTCGACGTGGTGGTTGAACGGCAACGAAGTAGGGTTTAAAACCCTATTTGGGTCGTCAATGTCCGTGTGGCCAGTGTGACGTCGTCGTCGCATCGAGTTGGACCAGAGTAAGGGGAAAGGAGCATGGAACTCCAGCGAAGGTCTGGGCTCAACGGCGAGGCTCCTAGTGGTTGGAGGAGGCGGTGTGAGGTGAATGTTCGCGATCGGGTTTTGTCCCTGTGTAGCTCGACTTGCTCGATTTTGATTTGCAGGGTCGTGAGTGGTTCTAGGTGGTTAGGGATGGTCGGCGAGTCGTCGGCAATGGATCTAAGGCGGCATCGCGGGTCGAAACGGCATCGTCACGATGTGCGCTTGCACGCGTATCAACATGTCTGTTGTTTGCTATAGATAAGGATCAGGTAGAGGAGAGAGATGGGGAAGAAGGGGTTGGGCTCGGGTTAGCATAAAGGTTTGGATTGGGTTTGTACGCAAGAGAATTATCAAAAAATTTCATGGGTTTCGGGTTGGGATTTGGGTCTAAATTTAAAAAAAAAATAACAAAGTTTTAAAAAGAAAATAAAAATGATGGAAGCAAACAAGTTTCAAAAGAAAGGTTTTTAACAAAGCTTTCAAGTATTTCATCCCAAAGAATTATGAATTAATTGTTTATAAACTTTAATTTTTCTAAATTTAAACAAGGTTTTAAAGTAAAAACAAAAACAAGTTTAAAAAACAATTTCCTGACTAATTTCTTTAAACGATAAATGTTTTATTTAAATATTGGATTAGTTAAAGGTTATATAATTATTTTTAACTTAAATTAATTAAGTTTAGAATAATTTATTTATATGTCCATTATTAATTTAATTCTTGAGTTTAAAAATAGAATAAAATAATGTAATCAAGTAAACGGTTAAGATAAATATAATAATGAATGCTTTAGATTGTTTAATATCTTTGGTACGTTAATGTGTGATATTCTATGATATGAAATGCTTTGGATTGAACAGTTGATAAATGTGAATCATTTATTTGAATAGTTATCTGTGATGAATTACTGTGTGAATATGATATTTTGAATTTAAATTAAATTGTTTTGCTTAAACAACTTGGCCTTAAAAGGCGGCGTTTGGATTTCGATGAGACCGGGATCGGATACCAAATTGTTATCCAAAAACCACATCGATCGAAAACAAGCGATAGGTTGTGAAATCTCAAGTGAAGATCGAGAATGAAGATTCAAAATGCAAGGGCAATTTGTCGTTAACACTGAGGGTGATTCGAAAATGAGTGTAACAGCGATAGTGCCTTCGGTTCCATTCGGGCCCGGAACAGACTTGTATGGATGAATGCTATCAAACCATCATCATTATAGGACGATGAGCATTCCAAGATATGTGTGCTATAAAGGTAATCGTAGCCTCAAGCCTCATCAACTGGGAATGGCTAAAACAGGAAAGGTTCAGCAAGGCTAAGTGGGTAGCACCCAAGTAGGACAAGATTTCCCCCGTCTAGATGTCCCTTTTATTTGGCTGTGTGAGCGGTTGTTGGCCACAATCGCAGGGTTGTCTTATTCAGACTATCCAGTAAGCGGTAGCTTCGGTCTTGTGTTGTAGGGGATCAGGGTGGGTCCCCGGTACTTTGATCTAGACCAGGTACTGTGACGGGCGGTACCCCAGTTCCCCTGCTGCTGTATGGAATCCAATCTCCAATAAGCGCCCGTACGGTTTTGATTGTGCCCAACTATATTTGAACGTGAGATGTAAGCATTCCAACTATTTCCTATTTTATATTGAAAACCCTAGACACTATTATAAATAACTGGATTTCCTGTCAAACGTTTTGGTTATCGTAAGGGAAAAACTCGTCTGTGTTTATTTGCGGAGAGTCTTACGAGATACCCTTGTTTTCAAATGATTTTCAAGTTAAACAACTTAAACCGTTTACTCACACCAGACCCATGTATGACCCGGAGTTTATTTTCTGTTTTCTTAAACTCTTGGGTACTCAAATATTTACGAATAGCTAAGTGATCCAGGTTGGCTTTGACATATTTTGGAGAAGACTTGGAGCAAGAGTCTTAGCGTATCTATATATTTCTATTCCGCTTTATTAGTATCTCTGTTTGCATTTTGGGTTGTAAAGGGTAGACAGGTTATCACGACTGCCTAATGTGATGTTGTAAAACTGAATGACTCTGGTGTATGGTATTAGTGACTACTGTGTAATATCTATGTGATGTAAAATATATTTTATACGTTCCGTTGTGAGATTCTGACATTGTTACTTCTTTCTATCTATTTCTTTTCTACCTATTTCTTTCTTATTTACGATACATCTTTCTATGGAATGGAAGGCAGGTCGTCACAGTTGGTATCAGGGCGCTATGTTGAGATAATATATAGGCTTCTGAGATAATTATCCCATCATGAGAGAGCGTACTTGTAATTTTTGTATATATACACACCTACCCGATTATTGGGTTACCTGTCCAGGTTATCAACATGAGTTCCAGGGTAAGAAAGGGCAGAGGTGTGAGTAGCACGACAACCACAAATTGAAGAGGTCCGAATGCTGAAGGTGGAAGGGTAAGTGACGAGGCTGTAACTGCAATACCGCCTCGAGTGAACTTTGCAGTGCTGTGCAAAGACTTTACCAATCTCGGGGGAAAGCCTTTTAAGGGTACAGAGTCTATCATTGAAGTGCAAGCCTGGTTGCGCTCGTGTGAGCAAATTTTCAAGAGTTTGGATCTATCAGATGAGCAGAAGCGAGTTATGGCATCATGGCAACTTCAGGAGGGAACAGCTGCATGGTGGGATGCACTCACCATGAATGTTCCTGAGGATGATTTCTCTTGGAGCAAGTTCAAGGAAGTATTCAAAGAACAGTTTATGCCTACCGCAGGGATGACTCAACTGTATAGAAATTTTCTGGACCTTAAGCAAGGAAATTTGTCAGTATCGGAGTATGAAACCAAGTTCAATGAGTTGTCCCACTATGGACCTGGTCTTATTGACACACCCCTTAAGAAGAAAAAGATGTCTGTGCTTGGGATGAGATCCGAATTTCATGAGAAGATGACTGCACATCTCAAAGGATCATTTGTGGAACTAGTCGACATGGCTTTAAGATACGAAGAGCTTATGGAAAAGAAACCCTTGGCAATGATGGCAGCACCGAGTGGAAATTCTACCAATCCGAACAAAAGGAAATTCAACCCGAACTAGAAGAAGCAGGGTAAAGGAAAACCTGGAGGCAACAATGTAGCTTGGAAATGTTATATGTGCCAGCAGGAAGGTCATCTGGATAAACAGTGTCCTAGAGGTGGAGTTCCGAAGTAGCAGTAGAGGGGACCCATTTCCACGATGGTTCAGAAGTCCTTATGTTTCAATTGTCAGCAATCCGGGCATATGGTGAAATCTTTCCCACTTCTCTAGAGAGCTCAACCAAACAAAGTGTTTGCTATTCAAGGTAGACCGCTAGCTTCTACTGATGGAAAAGGAAAAGGCATTCTTGAAGGTGCTTTGCTTTTAGATGGCATTTATGTTAGAGTTTTATTTGATTCTGGTGCTTCCCTTAGTTTCATTTCTTTGGAAATGGTAGAGAAATTTCATCTTACCCCTAGTATCGTGGACCACCCTATTTTTGTATCTAATCATATAAGGGAGTGACTAAGCTAGACATGATCTGTAAAGGTCTAAGAATTTCTTATCAATCCTATGGTTTCTCGTGCGACCTATTTGTATTGGATTTTAAAGGATTTGATCTTATTTTGGGAATGGATTGGTTAGACAAGCATAAAGCTATTCTGATTTGTGAAGAGAGAACTGGGTCATTAGAAACTAAACTGGGAAGGATTGCAAGGATGACCTACGATAGTTCAGGAATCCACTTGGGTAGTCTTTTGCATGGGCTTGAGGCATCTCAAGAAGAAGTAGGAACCATCGAAGTTGTTAGAGACTTTCCTGACGTCTTTGAAGAAGTCAAAGGTTTGTCCCCGCGTCAGGAGATTGAGTTTCGTATTGACTTAGTTCCAGGAGTGATACCGGTGGTTCAACCAAGTAGAAGGATGGATCCTAGAGATAGAGAGGAATTGGTGAAGCAGATTTAGGATTTCTTAGAGAGAGGATTGATTAGACCTTGTCGTTCTAGCTGGGGTTCTGCGTTGTATTTGTAACCAAATCAGACGGGACATTAAGATTTTGTGTAGACTATCGGGAATTGAATAAGGTGACCATTAGGAATAAGTACCCCTTGCCTCGTATTGACGATCTTTTCGATCAAATTCAAGGGGCTACTGTGTTTTCTCAATTGGATTTAGCTTCGGGTTTTCACCAGCTAAGGGTAGCTGAAGACAGTATACCCTTGACTACATTCAAAGGACCCAACTATTTTTATGAGTGGTTGGTTATGCCTTTTGGGCTAACCAATGCTTCAACTTATTTTGTGAATCTGATGAACCGTGTCTTCCGAGATGTGCTGAACAAGTTTGTGCTTGTGTTCATCGACGACCTTCTCATCAACTCCAAATCAGAGGAGGAGCATAAGCGCCATTTAGAAATAGTATTAGAAACATTGAGGAGGCATGTCCTAATAGCTAAATTTTCGAAGCGCCATTTTTGGAAGTCGGAAGTAAGATTTTTAGGACATATCATATATGGAGAAGGCATTTTTGTGGATCTGGTCAAGATGGCAGCTGTTCAAGAGTGGAAGCAACCGCAGACTCCTATGGAAGTTTGCTATTTTCTTGGCTTGCCAGGTTACTATAGGAAATTCATCCGGGATTACTCTAAGATTTCTTCCCACTTGACCAAACTGACAAGGAAGGGAGCGAAATTCAAATGGACTCCAGAGTGTGAAGAAGCATTTCTGGATCTGAAGGCAAGGTTGACTAGTGCATCTGTTTTGGCTATTCCAGATGGATGGAGTAAGTTTGAAGTTTTCGCTGATGCTTGTAGAGTAGGGCACGGTGTTGTTTTGATGCAGAATGGAAAGGTGATTGCGTACGTGAGTTGGCAGTTGAAGCCGCACGAGAAGAACTATGCTACGCATGATTTAGAATTGCTGGCTATTGTCTTTGCGCTGAAAATATGGAGGCATTATCTATTGGGTGAGAAGTTTGAGCTTTTCACCGATCGTAAACCCTTAAAGTATCTTTTCTTCCAGAAAGACCTGAACTTGAGGTAGCAGAGATGGGTGGAATTCTTGGCATCATATGATCTGGACATTCTCTATACTCCGGGGAAAGCAAATGTAGTGGAAAATGCTTTGAGGAGAAATGCAACTTTGGCTATTTTGGAAGTTACCCCGTCTCTGCAGGAAAGGATCGTAAGAAATCAAATGAAGGATAGCACTTTAGAGGAATTAATTCATGGAGCTAAGGAAGGTCGGTATTCAGATTTCAAGGTAGACGGTCAAGGAGCTTTAAGAATTAATGGACGATTGCGTGTGCCAGATGTGGATGGATTGAAGCGTGAAGTTTTGTTGGAAGACCGTAAATCTAGATTGAGTGTCCCTCCGGGGATGTCGAAGATGTATAAAGATTTGAAAAGAGCTTTATGGTGGCCGGTAATAAAGAAGGATATTTCTACCTTTGTCTATGGATGTGCAAACTGTTAACAAGTGAAGGGTGATCAGTAGAAGACTGCGGGATTGTTGTAACCATTGGAGATTCCAAAGTGGAAATGGGAAATGACATCGATGGACTTCATCGATGGGTTGCCAAGAACCAGAAAAGGAAATGAAGGAATATGAGTAATTGTAGATAGGCTGACCAAAAGCGCTCACTATATTCCAACTAAGGCAACCAGAACTGCAGTGTCATTAGCAGAGATTTACTTGAAAGAGATTGTTAGATTGCACAGAGTTCATATCAGCATAGTGAGTGATCGTGACCCAATTTATACTAGCAAATTTTGGGAAGCTTTGCAAATAGCTCTTGGAACGAGGTTGAATTTAAGTACAGCTTATTATCCTCAAACCGACAGTTAAACAGAAAGGCTGAATCACATTCTTAAAGATATGTTGAGAGCTTGTATCTTGGATTTTGGCGGATCTTGGGAGGATCAACTGCACTTGGTGGAATTCTCATACAACAACAGTTATCAAGCAAGCATTAAGATGGCACCATACGAAGCTTTGTATGGAAGACCTTGTAGATCACCATCTTGTTAGATAGAATCCGAAGATTGTCTTATTCTTGGTCCAGACTTGATTCGAGAGGCATCTGCGAAGGTTTAACTGATCAAGAAAAGAATGAAGGCAGCCCAGGATCGTCAAAAAAGTTATGCGAATAAGAGACGAAGGAATTTGGAATTCGAAGTTGAAGATTTGGTATTTGTCAAAGTTTCCCCGATCAAAGGAGCGATCAGATTTGGTAAGAGGGAAAGCTAGCTCCGAGATATATTGGACCTTTACGTGTTCTCGAGTGAATAGATGCTTTGGCCTACAGGATTGAATTACCGGACCGGATGGTTGGGATTCACAATATATTTCACATATCTCATCTGAGGAAGTATGTGTACGACCCATCATTGGTTGTAGAACCAGCAGTCCAGGAAGATTTGGAGGTCAACCCGGACTTAACGGTGGTCAGGTATCAGTTCAAATTGTAGATTGAGATGAGAAGGAGCTCGAGAACAAAGTGGTGAAGCTAGTTAAGATTCAGTGGAGCGAGGATCCCAAAGATTATACCTGGAAAACTCTAGATAACATTATGAAAGCCTATCTAGAATTGTGTCAGGATAGTTATGATTGTTTGCTTGAATGAATAGTTTGCTTTGGTTGTTAGTATATGGCTGATATGTATGCTTTGTTATTCAATATAAAAACTTTTAATTATCTTTTGCTTTAAAATTTCGGGGACAAAATTCTTTTAAGGGGAGGAATGTGACAACCAGTGATTTTTGGCAAATATTAATTTGATAATTTTCTAATATAATTATTTAAATTCGCAAACTTATCTTTCAAATAATAAAAATATGCTTTCTAATTACTATTATTTATATATACTAGTATGTGTCCGTGCTTCGCACATGGGCTGTTTGTGTTATTGTATACGTTGATATTTTGTTTGAGCACGGGAAAACAATGGCATTTTTGGAATTTCGAAACGACATCGAGTAAATTAGTTCAACGAATTTTCTCTATTAGTAGTAGAGATATGTAGATTGTAAATGGAACTATGATTTGAAATTCCAAATAAATATCTTAAAAGTAAATTTGATTTAATTCTACATTTTTAAACACTAAGTATGTATATATAGTTACTAATTAATGTATAAATAGCTTAAGTTTAAAATAAGTATAAATAGATAAGTTTTATATTATTTTCTTTGAGTTACATAAATAAATAAAAATAAATATAAAAATATAAAACATAAAAAGAAAATATAAAATATTCACTTGTGGACATTTGTAAGCTAAAGAATGTCATACTAATACAAGTGTCAAGTTCTCTTTAAAATTTGTTTCTTCATTTTAAAAAAATGATTTAAAGAAACAGGGTGATGTACAGTTTATATCCTCTTATATATGTGTGTGTGTGTGTATGTGTGTGTATATATATATATATATATATATATATTAATCCTTTTCTTTCCTTCATCTTTAAAATCTAAAACCAAAACAAGCGATAAACCAAACTAAACAACAAACAATTATTTCAAGTTTTCAACTAAAAGCAAAGGGAAGTTCAAAACTCAACTCAAATCTACAGAAGATCATCATATCAAGATCTGCAGCGGCTTTCAAAATCATATTTCAGATTTTCAAAAATCTCTATTCTCTACTCAAAATTTTAGGTGAGTAAACTTCATTTTTTTAAAACCAAACCTACTTTATTTTTGTATGCATGTAAGATTTGATAGTGGTAATGACTTGAATATTAAATGCATGGATGAAATTGTATGTTGCCTGGGTGTACATGTTGAAAGTACTGTGTGCATGTCTGTGATTAAGATATGCATGCCTCTATTCTTGTTCAATAGACGCAAAAACCCATTCAAAAATTCAATTCTCTTCACCCAATTTCTTTTAGGTTATGATATTTAAAGGAAATAGGTTTTTAATAGCTAAATCTTAATTTTAAAAATATTTTTATGTGTAATTAGCAAGTACGTTAACTGGGAAGAAGAAACTACAGTAAAATTCAAACATCTCAGAAAATTCGACTTTCATGATTTCAAGTTTCACCTTTATAATCAGATTCGATTTTGAAAACTAAGATTTCTAATGGTATTATCAAGATTTTTAGGTTAGTAATATGAGAGGGATTGCTAGATGAACGAAAATTGGGTTTTCATCGATTTCCGACGATCGAGGACTCTGGGGAGGCCAGGGTTGTTGCTGGAGGTAGCGTGAGGGTCGGGGATCATGGGAAAAATAGTCGTCGATTTTTCAGTTCGACGTGGTGGTTGAACGGCGACGAAGTAGGGTATAAAATCCTATTTGGGTCGTCGATGTTTGCGTGGCCAGTGTGACATCGTCGTCGCATCGAGTTAGACTGGAGAAGGTGGAAAAAGGAGCGTGGAACTCCGATGAAGGTCTGGGCTCAACGGCGAGGCTCTTGGTGGTCGGAGGAAGCGGTGTGAGGTGGATGTTGGAAATCGGGTTTTGTCCTTGTGTAGCTCGACTAGCTCGAAATTTGATTTGTAGGGTCCATGAGTGGTTCTGGGTGGTTAGGGATGGTCGATGAGTCGTCGGTGATGGATCAGAGGTGGCATCATGGGTCGGAACGACATCATCGTGACGTGCACGTGCATGCATATCAGGATGTATGTTGTTTGCTATAGGTAAGGATCAAGTAGAGGAGAGAGACGGGGAAGAAGGGGTTGGGCTCGGTTAGCATAAGGGTTTGGATCGGGTTTGTACGCAAGAGAATTATCATTATTTTTCGTGGGTTTCGGGTTAGACTTTGGGCTTGAATTTAAAATAAAATAAAATATTCTAACAAAGTTTTAAAAAGGAAAGTAAAAATGATGGAAGCAAATAAGTTTCAAAAGAAAGATTTCAAACAAGTTTCAAAAGAAAGTTTTTTTTAACAAAGTTTTCAAGTATTTCAAGCCAAAGAATTATGAAGTTAATTGTTTTTAAACTTTAATTTTTCTAAATTTGAATAAAGTTTTAAAGTAAAAACAAAAACAAGTTTAAAAAACAATTTCCTAACCAACTTCTTTAAATGATGAACGTTTTATTTAAATATTGGGTTAGTTAAAGGTTATATAATAATTTATTTTTAACTTAAATTGATTACGTTTAGAATAATTTATTTATATGTATTATTAATTTAATTCTTGAGTTTAAAAATAACATTTAATAATGTAATTAAGTAAATGGTTAAGATAAATCTTTTAAACTTTAAAATTAATCTAAGGTCATAAGTTATTTTATATGTTAAATAATTCCAAATAGTTATTTAAATAAAATATAAATGGCATGCAATTAATTAATAAAAATTAAGAAGGGTTATAAGTAAATAATTTATTTTGTATTAAATTAAATTAATTAGGGTGTGACCAGTTTATCTAGCTTATGAATGATTGAATTATATTGAATGCTTTGGATTGTTTAATATCTCTAGTATGTTAATGTGTGATATTCTGTGATATGAAATGCTTTGGATTGAACCGTTGATAAATGTGAATTATTTATTTGAATAGTTATCTATTATGAATTATTGTGTGAATATGATATTCTGAATTTAAATTAAATTGTTTTACTTAATCAACTTGGCCTTAAAAGACGGCGTTTGGATTTCATAAGACCGGAATCGGTTACCAAATTGTTATCCGAAAACCACATCCATCCAAAATAAGCGATAGGTCGGGAAATCTCAAGTGAAGATCGAGAATGAAGATTCATAATGCAAGGGCTATTTGTCGTTAACTCTGAGGGTGATTCCAAAACAAGTGTAATGGAGATGGTGCCTTCGGTTCCGTTCGGAGCCGGAATGGACTTGTATAAATGAATGCTATCAGACCATCTTCATTGGAGAACGATGAGCATTCCAAGATATGTGTGCTATAAAGGTAATCGTAGCCTCAAGCCTCATCAACCAGGAATGGCTAACACAAGGGAGGTGCAGCAAGACTAAGTGGGTAGCACCCAAGTAGGATAAGATTTTCCCCTGTCTATATATCCCTTTTATTCGACGGTGTGGGCGGTTGTTGGCCACAACCGCGGGGTTGTCTTATTCGGACTATCCAGTAAGGGGTAGCTCCGGTCTTGTGTTGCAGGGGATCAGGGTGGATCCTCTGTACTCTGATCTAGACCAGGTACTGTAACAGGCGGTACCCCAGTAACCCTGCCATTGTATGGAATCCAATCTCCAATAAGCGCCCGTACGGTTTTGATTATGCCCATCTATGTTGGAATGTGAGATGTAAGCATTACAGTTATTTCCTATTTTATATTGAAAACCCTAGACACTATTATAATATAACTGGATTTCCTATCAAACGCTTTGGTTATTGTAAGGGAAAAACTCGTCCGTGTTTATTTGCGGAGAGTCTTACGAGATACCCTTGTTTTCAAATGATTTTCAAGTTAAACAACTTAAACCGTTTACTCACACCAGACCCATGTCTAACCCTAAGTTTATTTTCTGTTTTCTTAAACTCTTGGGTACTCAAATTTTTATGAGTAGCCAAGTGATATAGGTTGGCTTTGACGTATTTTAGAGAAGACTTGGAGCAGGAGTCTTGGCGTATCTACATATTTCTATTCCGCTGCATTAGCATCTCTATTTGCATTTTGGGTTGTAATGGGTAGACAGGTCATCACGACTGTCTAATGTGATGTTGTAAAACTGAATGACTCTAATATATGGTATTAGAAATTAGTGTGTAATATCTATGTGATGTAATTTTTTTTTCTGTTCCGCTGTGAGATTCTGAGATTATTTCTTTCTTTCTATCTATTTCTTTTCTACCTATTTCTTTCTTATTTACAATACATATTTTAACGGAATGGAAGGCGGGTCGTCACAATTTTTATTAAAATTTATTAATTTCAAAAATTATCTTGTATACATATATGTATACTTATGTTATCTTAAACATTTTAAAATAACATAACATATATAAATATATATAATACATGCATATATGCATTAATTAAATAACATATTTAATTAATTTATTTTGTTAACCTTGTTAATAAATTTAAAATTTGAAATTATTATATAAATATTTTCAAACATTTTGAAAATATCATTATCCTTTCAAACATTTTGAAAACTTATGTACTATTATAATTTTTATAATAAACATGTTTTATTATAAATTTAACTATTAAATTTAAAATCTTTAACATTAATTTTCAAAATGATTTTGAAAATTAGCCTAAGGCCCAAATTAAGTTGGGCCTTTTCTATTAGGAGCAACCTTTAGGCTCACTTCACTTTTCCGGCTAGGCTGGTAATCAGGTAGGACAGGGTACTTGCTTACACGATTTTAATCCTAGACATTACCTTCCTAGACACTGTACTAAGTGGGCAAGCTTAATTAATTAGTCCTAATATGACTAATTTAGACCGCATAGGCTATTGGGCTCCGATACTATTGTTGGAACGGGACCAGCCCACAGCGGAAATTATGGTTGAATTTCAAAAAATTTACCCTATTAGATCCTTATTGGGCCTATGCAGTCTAACTGAATTAGAACATTTCTTGATTTCATTTAAATAAAATCATTTATTTTATTTAAATTCAAATATATTAAGATATGAAATTAGTTTTATTTGATTTAGTTTATACATAATGTATCATATACATATATGTGTGAGTGCATGTGTAACATAATAATCCATGAAAGTTATAATATGCCAATATGTAGACGTTGGAATTTACCTCGCAACAGACATATTAGCTCATTTTGTATGTCATGTATATTGTCCAAATATGTTCATGTATATGTGTTACAAAATAAACACACACATGTATGTATAAATATATTATATATAATATATTATAGATAAATATAAATATATATATATATATATATAGAATAGAGAACAATTATTAAAAATTATTTATAATCTGAATTAACTTAGTTTTACAAACATAACAATTTTAGTATTTTAATTTGTATATATTATGAATAAAATAATATTTTCATCCATAAATAATTAACATAAAATAATCTATTGATGAAAATTCAAATTTCATAATTTTAGAAAATCCAAGATCATAAAATAGAGCTTAGAAAAAAAATCTGGAGATATTTAAAGTTGAAATATTATTTTTAAAAACAAATACATTGATTTTGGCAATATTATTTAATATAAAATAATATACTATTGAAAATTCAGATTTTAGAATTTCATAAATTTTAAGATCATAAATGAAAGGTTACAAAAAAATTATGAAGAAATTTTCAATTAAATTATTATTTTCAATAAATCATAAACAATCTTTTAGAAATAATATTAATTAATAAAGATTATAAAATTTACTGAAAAAACCTTAAATTTTTTCTATATGTTTCTGGAATGATATAATATTTTTTTAAATATAAAATTTGATTTATAATATAATAATTATTTTATAAATTATAAACAATTCAAAATTCAATAAATTTTAATTTAAAAATATGAATATATGTATGCTAATTAATTTTTGAATTTGTAAATTCATAATAAATAAAAATAAGTGTACTAATTTTTTTATATCATATATATGTATATATATTAGATATATACATATATGCTATTATGAGGTAAATATACACTATATATGAATTTATTAATAAATATATATAAAACAATTATTAATGAAAAAAATTGGTTTTTTTACAATAGACAACATTTGTCTATACAGAAATCAAATAGTATAATAAACAAATTATGCACATAACCAAACTACTTTGTGACAACTGCATCTACTTACAAAATCTTACATAACTAAACATGTAGTGGCAATATATTTAAACAGATATGAAATTGCTCATTATAGGATAATAGAATATAATTAATTACTATAATATGAACTAAAATTACCAATTTAATGCTGCATTTGAATCCACATTAAAGCAATGATTTCCTTTCCTTTTACTGTTCTTGATTCGTCAAATTGCAAGTTAGGAATCATTGACCTCTAACTATCGAATAGTATTATTTTAATTTGAAAATATATTTGAGAATTTTAGAGTGGATAAAGATCTATATTTTAACTAGCAACGTAGAAGGTAATGGCGGCAGAAAAAGGTTTTTCATTATTTTTAGAGATACATACACACATACGTACACACACACACAGTGTGTGTGTGTGTGTGTGTGTATCGGGTTTTATTATAGAGAAACGAGGAAAACCTTTTTACCCATTCTCACTTGATCTCAACCCATTATCTCTAAGCCAATTTCCTATGTTTTAGCCACCCCTAGACCTTCCCAAAACTGAAATTTTGCAGCCCTAATGATGGGCCTTAAACCCATCTAAGCTCAAGCCAAAATACTATGCAATTAAATCTAATTTAATCGCTTGTCGATATTTTATACCGATCGATATATTTATATCTGTTATAAATATATATAGCATTATTTATTTCTTAAGTCATATTAAAATTTATAATTAATATTTATAAATACTAATTAATTTAATTAATTTATAACAATTATAAATCAATTGAAGTCATTCGGTCTTAATGGAATTCATCATTTCGGCTGTGTAAATCTTAGGTGTAAATTTGGTCGACGATTGACATCGAATTATTCTAATATTAACGTTCGCACGCCACTTAGCAGGTGGTGTGACATTATGGCCAAATTTATCGCTTAGTCATTTTCGGTAAAAATCCAATTTTAGTTTAATAAGCTTTACCCGGTTGTGACATTTGTTTACACCAATTCTCTTCGTCAAAACTTTATCGCTTTGGACTTATGGAATGTGGTAATGGTCAAAATTCCAACTCCATCCACATTCAACTTTATAGTCCAAATACAAAGTCCTTGGTTCAATAATAACAATTATTATTGATCGAAATGCTTTGGCTAAAGACTTTGACTTTGAATTGACTATGATATTAACCGCATATAACCGAGGAGACGAATCCTCTCTTGAATAGTGCTTCACTTCCAATACTTCCACTCGACGCAATTATAGTCACTCGATGGACGCCATGCCATGATTTGGCTATAATCAAAGCAGAGCTTTCATATTGAAGATCAACATTATTCTCAAGTCGAGAGAAATGTGTAAATCAGTCACATTGATATTTTTTGTTCAACCTTAGTCATATTAATCAACAGAAAATCGTCGAGTGAGTTATTCCATAGTTATCCAATAACTGTTTGTACGTAACCCCTATGTGCCCCCAACGGTCACGAGTAATACACTATCCAACATTTGGAGAGCGTTACATACTCCAATCTCAACGGATACATTGATATCTAGTTTCGATGCATCTTGACTAGGAACATTTAAAATGGTATATTTGTTTCGTTGTGATAGATTACTCATGGTTACAACACTTTCTAACTACTATCATAAAATATACCATTTATGGATTTTTCTATTAATTATACTTTTAATTAAGTTAATTAATTAATATAATCACATTGTATCAAGTATATAATAGGAAGAAAATACCTTTTATTTCGAACAAGATTGGTCAACGAGTTAGATATATGTAACAAATTACATAATTGCCCCTAGGGCATACCCCTAACTTTATCACTTATTTGACAACTGAAAAATATGTTTGTTTAGGAGCACAGATGGCTCATATTCAATGGGTCTTTCTCTAGAAGATTGTTTGACTTGGAGTGCTAACTGGCTCAAATTTTTGATAGATTATCCTCCAGAATATTGATTGATGTGGAGCGCTATCCGACTCTGATTTTGATTAATATGTTTTGTACCATCTCAGGTGATGATCTCTACTTGAATTGAAACCCTTATCACCGTCTTAGTTGTGATTTAGGTTTTGTTGTCTAGAGCGTTTGTTTAACTTCATCAAGCGGGACCGTAGACTTACCTAACCTCCTTCTAAGAGGCATTTTAGTGAGCCTTTGATGGCATCACTAAAGGCTTAGTCTGGTGCATTTGGTTAGCTATATCAAGCATAACCATAGGCTTAACTGACCTCCCACTAAGAGGTGCTTTAGTGAGGCCTTTGATAATGACACTGAAGATTGGTCAGCGCTTTGGGTAGCTATCTTAAGCAGAACCATAGCCTTACTCGATCTTCCTCTATGAGATGCTTCAGTGAGGCCTTTGATGAGGCACTGAAGCTTAATCTGCGCTCTGGGTAGCTATCTTAAGCAGAACTAGAGACTTACCCGATGTAACGACCCGTATTTTCGCTACTTCGAAAATGAGAGATTTCGATCGATTTAAATTTAAAAAGGAGTTTAAATCTTAAATAATATGATATATATAATAAATAATAGTGAAGAAGTTATATATTCTTATAGTTAATAAATTAAAAAAAAAAGTATGAATTTGGATTTTAGAACAAATCGACAAAAGTTAAGTTTTGTTAATAATAATTAAAGGCTTAAATAAATGGATTTAAATATCTATTTAAAAAGGTAAATCTTATTTAAAACATCTAATAAAGATAATAAAAGTATGTTAAAAGATTTAAAAATTTGTTAATAATCGTTTTATAAAAATAACCAAAATTTGTCGCATTTTGTCAGTTTTGCATACACGGTAAAATTAGAGATTTTGATATTAATTAAATATGATTTTAAAATATAAAGAGACTTGTTTTAATTTATTTAAAGAAGTAAAAAGTTCATTTTTAAATTTGGTTTACTTCAATACATAGTTTAACTAAAACGTCAAAATGTGACCGTAAAACATTTCGTCAAAAAACGACGTTTTGTCAATTAAAAGTTGTCGCAACGTCGTCGCACCTTTATTTTCTTATATAGGAACATATATTCAAATAGTATAAGTATTAATTAATTCACTAATCAAGTTTACTTTTAATAAACATACTTAGAAAATTCTAGAATATAATTAAGAAAAGTAAGTAAGAAAAGTCAAAAGTAAACATCAAATCAACATCAAATCAAACCAAACATAATTATTACTTTACTTTACTTACTTCTTAAGTGAAAGTGACATAAAGCATGATTTGAAATGTGATGTTAAGTTAAAAAGTAAGTAAAGGGCATTTTGGTCATTTTACATAATAATATTTTATTTCAAACTTTTTCCTATAAATAGCCATGCATACCTCTTTCATTTTCACACAAATCTTTCTTTTCTTCTTCTTCCTTTAAGCTATTTTAATGGCTTCTCTCTTAAGAGAGGTAGGAGGGTTAAAAATAGTGGAGTGCTTAAGCACTAATCCACTTGTTACTCTCTAACCTCTTCTTAATTCACTTCTTCTTCTTCTCTTCTTAAAAAAGGCCTTAGGCCATGAGTTTGGAAGTTGATAAAGGAAGGACGTGAGCAAAGCAAGTAAAGATGGAGATGGTCGAGCACTTGGAAGCATGGTTATGATAAGGTTTAGTGAAGCGTTGAATTAAATGAATGTTGGTAGGAAGTTAAACGTTTGGTTTAAAGGTGAGAAATTCTCATCGCTTTTGAATTTATATTTTGATTATGTTATAACAATCATATTTACACCCTTATGACATATGAATGTTTATACCAAATTGATTGTTAATATGGATGATTTGAAAATTAGTAAATTAAATGAATTGTGATAATATATCCCGTTATGATATTAATAGTGAATGTTAGATTTGAAATCATATGCATGTGATTTGTTGAATGGATGTTATGTTAGTAATAAATATGAATATTGGATATGTTCATTTTGATTAAGTAATCCCTTTGATTAGTAAGACCATATTTTAGTAATATGAGAAATTGTGGAAAAATAAGTCTCTTTTCATTTAGAAGTGAAATTAAAGTTAAAATGAAAGAGAATTTGAAATTTGAAGTGAAACGGATTTGAAAAGAATAGCTAATTAGAAATTGAAATTTAGATGAATAGTGAAATTGAAATTAAAATCGATTTTGAAAAAGTGAAGTTTAGTTTGAGATTAAATTGAAATTTAAATTGGAATTAGATTTGAAATCTAAGTTTTAAATGTGTTTAATTTGAGATTAGAATTGAAATTGAGTTAAAATTGGGTTGTAAAGTTTAATATTAAAATAATGGGAATATAATAATATTTTAATGTGGTAAGAGTGAAAATATATTTTAAAAGCTTTAAAAAGTGAAAACATTGATTTAAAATGGTTTCTAATCATTTTATAAGTATTGAAATCCAATTTGAATAAATTATTTCAAATGTTGAAAAATAAGTTAAAACTAGACGCGTCGCGCAACGGTAGTTCGCGATTTCGCGCCGAAAAGTTCAAATGAATGTATAGAGTGGAATATTGCTCGGAATTCTTCGAGATAAGAAAATTCCGGACTATTATATCCATATCTTTTAAACGAAGAAAGAAAATCAAAGTTTCGATGAGTAGATTTTGAATTAAGTCCAAATCAATTTTCTAGAAAAATCGCGCTAGTGCAGTTTAGTGACCATAATAGAAAATCTGTTCGAATGCATGTTTTGAATTAAGGAAAAATATGGAATAAATTTGATAAATCTATTTAAATGATTTAAAAAAGATTTGGATTGGAAAATATGAATTAGCGAATGTTTAAAAGTTGTTTTAATCAAATAAGCTTATATAGCACTTTCCGCAGCACTTTTATGCTGTGAATTGTATAACTTTTGGAATATGAGATTAAATGTAACAACGTTTCCAAGAAAAATCGTGAATGTTTTAAAAAGGATAATTAAGTGTTTTAAAAAGATAATTTGGAATATTTATAAGCAATTCCAAAATAAGTTGAAAATCTGAGTATGCGGAAACGACTAGTACATTTGTCCCGCCTGTGAGATCTGTGAAGATAAAACAAGGTGTTTAACTAAGGTTAGGGATGGAGCAACCAGTGCCCTGAACTTACCTGGCCTATGTTTTCTTTTCTTAGGCGAGGGGTGGAACAGATCGAAAGGAAAGCCCGGATGCTTCAAAATAAAAATATTCTGTTAAGTTTTCCAAAATAAAAGAAGATTGGTATTACCCAAAAGTTAAGCAATCTCCAAAATGAATGATTTCTACGAACCTGTGAAGTTTAGAAAAGAATTTATAATGAATTTTAGGAATGAATTGGTAAATAAGAGTATTGGATTTTGACTTACAAGTGAGATATAAAAATGGAATTTATAAACACCGTTTTGTAAATCTGAAATCAATTTAAATTGATAAGTTAAATGTGAAAGTTATTAAAGGAATTATATTCGCGATTTTGGACAGTGAATAATCCTTTAAATTAAATGGATGTTTTGGAAGGTGATATTATAAAGGGAATGTTTTCCTTAAGTTAAAAGTTAAGAAATTTGGATCAAGAATTAAGTAGAGAAATCTGAGATATTTTCCAAAACAAAAGAATGAATTACTTAGAATTATCCTAAGTTGAAAGAAAGAGAATTTCGAAATCATCCGAAAAGAATTAAAGTGAAAAGAGACTTAATAAATCCTATATTCTCATATTCACTTATTATCGATGATTGGATTTCGAAGGAACCGGAGTCGGATTTGGTTAATTCCTATCCGAAAACCACTTCGAACCAATGTGTACGTTCGAACGTGAAGAGATGTTGAAGATGGTGATTGAAGACCGTGGATCTTCCTAGCGTGAAGACTGCTTGTTGATTTGCTCGGGTCGCACCCAATTATAGAGTTATATATAGCAGTGGTCTCCTCGTGATAGAGATTTTGCGGATTGCAAGGGCTTCTCGCCTAGTAATGGCCGAGGAAAGTACCTTCGGTTTGTCCTGTTCCTGGACAACTTGTATGGACGTTTGTCTGACGTTGCATTTCTAAAGATTACGTACATCGGTTTTGCTTGATTATGTTCAGCATGATAGGGGGTTCTCGCTTTGTGAACAGTGACGAAGCTTAGACTCTTGCCCCTACATGTCCCTAGTGTGAAAGGGTTGGTTGATAAGTCGAGAGGCTTGCCGTAAAAGCAGATCCGAGGTATCACTTGTGGTCACCTCCATGTTGAAAAGCAGGAGTACCCCCATGTTGAAAAGCAGAAGGGTAGCGGGATGGTTGAAAAGCCTACCGGGGCGGGTGCAGGAGTTGCCCGTTCGTCACACGTGATAACAGAGCTTCACACTTGGTATCAGAGCTGAAGGTTAAGCGAGAACCTTGGCTCTATTATGGGTAAATTCTCATCAGAGATAGGATTAGTAATATCCTAGGATGAGTAACTCATTAGAGATAGGGTTAGTAATACCCTAGAATGAGTTATGAGAGTATTATATATATGAGCGCGTATTTGTTAAATTTATAAAAATGATTTTGTTTTAAAAGAAATTGGTAAATGAAATAATTTTACCTTGGGTTTATATTATAAATATTAAAAGAGATATTATTATCTTTTGGGTTAAGGATTGATTGTAATTTAGCTTAGTGAAACTAAAATATGAATATCTTGTGATTAGAATTGCACAAATTTGACTATAAGATATTTCATATAAAATTAATTAGTTGAAAGCTAGAATTTAAAATTTTGACCATATACCCCTAGACCTTTGGTATTAAGAAATAATAATGATTAAGTGATTATCATAATGAATGGATTTAAAAAGCTAAGTACAAATATCTTGTGAAGTAAAATTCACAATTTGATTATAAGATATTTGATGATAATATTGAAGCTAGAAGTGTAATTAGAGGAAGTAAAGTGAAAATTTACACTTAGAAAAAATTCTTGTCAATAAGATAGAAAAGATAAGCCAAAATTGAAATTTTGGGTAAATATATTATGAAAGGATAAGTTCTATAACTTATAAATGAGTTAAGGTAATTTGAAATTTAGACACTTTGATTAGAAACAAGAGGTATAAGAAATATCATCCTAATATAAAATTTGAAATAATGATATATTTAGGGTAATATTTATAATTCAAAATGAAGTAAGATTAGAAGGAGGTAGTTTTGAATAATATGGTTAGTAGTTGAATGTTGGATGAAAATGTTTAAATAACAAATACCATGTGAATTAAGTTTCACAAATTTGACTATAAGGTATTTGACGGATTTAAGGTTAAGAAATTTGATTTAGAAAATGGATAGGTAAATAAGTTAACTTTGTAAGAAAAAGGACGTACATTTAGTAAAGTTGTCTTATTAAAATATGGATTAGATAAATAATATTAGCTAAATGGAGACCTTAGGTAAAAAAAACTAGGGATTAAGTTTTATAACTTATTTATTTGGAATAATAGAATTCCACATTTGTTGAAGACGCTAATTAAAGTAAATGACGATTTGAAGATTTGGGATATGTATATATACTCTTAGGAAGTAAAGGTATATTATACAAGTTAAGTCATTTGTAAGCTTAAGTAATAATGGATTTAGAAGAAAGTAAATGGTTGTGAAATAAACTTGGATTAATAGAAGTTTGGAAGAAATGTATTAGGTAAAGATAAATGTGAATAAGTACATAAGTTAAACGTAGATCATTTTGGCACATAAATTTTGATCTAAGATTTGAGTACAAAACTTTGAGGTGTTTACACCAATCCGAAAAAGGATTTATCACTCAATTCTTGATGGCGAATATTGATGAGAGTTTGTGATTATGTACACGAGTTTTCTATCATAGTTGAGAGCTATGCAAGGAAAGCAAGGGTTTGTGATCAAGAAGTCTGATCAAAGTCCGCAGTAGAAAATCGGGGGATCGATACTAGTTCGAAAGAAAAGTTGTGATCGAATCAAATATCACATATAGTATGATGTGTTGGGTCTATCAACTTAGTAGTTCGATAGTTATCTTGAATAGAAGACATAAGAGATAATGGTTAGAATTATGTTTTGGTATGTATATATATAGACCTCAGGTGTAGTACATGCTTAGGTCAAAGGATGAGTTATGTGGTTGTATTCATTTATGTTGATATAGTATTAGTTTGGTTGTTTTTGGATGTATGGTCTTGTTTGATAGTTGGATACATTATCTTAAGTGTGCAGTACGCACTAGGATGGGAAGGATAGAAGTTTGACTTGATGTATGTATATATAATTTTAAGAAAGTGATAAGTACTCAGCTTAGTGTGGGGAATCTTTATATATGTTTGGCATCATTTGTTTTAGTGTTGTTATGATATCGGCCTTCTTCTTTTCTATCATCAATAGAAATAAGTCAAAATTTTTTGAGGAGATGAGTATGAGATAGATTCCTTTATCTAACTTTCATTTCGAGGACGAAATGCTTTTAAGTAGGGGAGAATGTAACGACCCGTATTTTCGCTACTTCGAAAATGAGAGATTTCGATCGATTTAAATTTAAAAAGGAGTTTAAATCTTAAATAATATGATATATATAATAAATAATAGTGAAGAAGTTATATATTCTTATAGTTAATAAATTTAAAAAAAAAGTATGAATTTGGATTTTAGAACAAATCGACAAAAGTTAAGTTTTGTTAATAATAATTAAAGGCTTAAATAAATGGATTTAAATATCTATTTAAAAAGGTAAATCTTATTTAAAACATCTAATAAAGATAATAAAAGTATGTTAAAAGATTTAAAAATTTGTTAATAATCGTTTTATAAAAATAACCAAAATTTGTCGCATTTTGTCAGTTTTGCATACACGGTAAAATTAGAGATTTTGATATTAATTAAATATGATTTTAAAATATAAAGAGACTTGTTTTAATTTATTTAAAGAAGTAAAAAGTTCATTTTTAAATTTGGTTTACTTCAATACATAGTTTAACTAAAACGTCAAAATGTGACCGTAAAACATTTCGTCAAAAAACGACGTTTTGTCAATTAAAAGTTGTCGCAACGTCGTCGCACCTTTATTTTCTTATATAGGAACATATATTCAAATAGTATAAGTATTAATTAATTCACTAATCAAGTTTACTTTTAATAAACATACTTAGAAAATTCTAGAATATAATTAAGAAAAGTAAGTAAGAAAAGTCAAAAGTAAACATCAAATCAACATCAAATCAAACCAAACATAATTATTACTTTACTTTACTTACTTCTTAAGTGAAAGTGACATAAAGCATGATTTGAAATGTGATGTTAAGTTAAAAAGTAAGTAAAGGGCATTTTGGTCATTTTACATAATAATATTTTATTTCAAACTTTTTCCTATAAATAGCCATGCATACCTCTTTCATTTTCACACAAATCTTTCTTTTCTTCTTCTTCCTTTAAGCTATTTTAATGGCTTCTCTCTTAAGAGAGGTAGGAGGGTTAAAAATAGTGGAGTGCTTAAGCACTAATCCACTTGTTACTCTCTAACCTCTTCTTAATTCACTTCTTCTTCTTCTCTTCTTAAAAAAGGCCTTAGGCCATGAGTTTGGAAGTTGATAAAGGAAGGACGTGAGCAAAGCAAGTAAAGATGGAGATGGTCGAGCACTTGGAAGCATGGTTATGATAAGGTTTAGTGAAGCGTTGAATTAAATGAATGTTGGTAGGAAGTTAAACGTTTGGTTTAAAGGTGAGAAATTCTCATCGCTTTTGAATTTATATTTTGATTATGTTATAACAATCATATTTACACCCTTATGACATATGAATGTTTATACCAAATTGATTGTTAATATGGATGATTTGAAAATTAGTAAATTAAATGAATTGTGATAATATATCCCGTTATGATATTAATAGTGAATGTTAGATTTGAAATCATATGCATGTGATTTGTTGAATGGATGTTATGTTAGTAATAAATATGAATATTGGATATGTTCATTTTGATTAAGTAATCCCTTTGATTAGTAAGACCATATTTTAGTAATATGAGAAATTGTGGAAAAATAAGTCTCTTTTCATTTAGAAGTGAAATTAAAGTTAAAATGAAAGAGAATTTGAAATTTGAAGTGAAACGGATTTGAAAAGAATAGCTAATTAGAAATTGAAATTTAGATGAATAGTGAAATTGAAATTAAAATCGATTTTGAAAAAGTGAAGTTTAGTTTGAGATTAA
Source organism: Allium cepa (assembly GCA_030765085.1). Taxonomy (NCBI): domain Eukaryota; kingdom Viridiplantae; phylum Streptophyta; class Magnoliopsida; order Asparagales; family Amaryllidaceae; genus Allium; species Allium cepa. The sequence continues at coordinate 188,814,724 of CM060929.1, read as the reverse complement.
ATTGAAATTTAAATTGGAATTAGATTTGAAATCTAAGTTTTAAATGTGTTTAATTTGAGATTAGAATTGAAATTGAGTTAAAATTGGGTTGTAAAGTTTAATATTAAAATAATGGGAATATAATAATATTTTAATGTGGTAAGAGTGAAAATATATTTTAAAAGCTTTAAAAAGTGAAAACATTGATTTAAAATGGTTTCTAATCATTTTATAAGTATTGAAATCCAATTTGAATAAATTATTTCAAATGTTGAAAAATAAGTTAAAACTAGACGCGTCGCGCAACGGTAGTTCGCGATTTCGCGCCGAAAAGTTCAAATGAATGTATAGAGTGGAATATTGCTCGGAATTCTTCGAGATAAGAAAATTCCGGACTATTATATCCATATCTTTTAAACGAAGAAAGAAAATCAAAGTTTCGATGAGTAGATTTTGAATTAAGTCCAAATCAATTTTCTAGAAAAATCGCGCTAGTGCAGTTTAGTGACCATAATAGAAAATCTGTTCGAATGCATGTTTTGAATTAAGGAAAAATATGGAATAAATTTGATAAATCTATTTAAATGATTTAAAAAAGATTTGGATTGGAAAATATGAATTAGCGAATGTTTAAAAGTTGTTTTAATCAAATAAGCTTATATAGCACTTTCCGCAGCACTTTTATGCTGTGAATTGTATAACTTTTGGAATATGAGATTAAATGTAACAACGTTTCCAAGAAAAATCGTGAATGTTTTAAAAAGGATAATTAAGTGTTTTAAAAAGATAATTTGGAATATTTATAAGCAATTCCAAAATAAGTTGAAAATCTGAGTATGCGGAAACGACTAGTACATTTGTCCCGCCTGTGAGATCTGTGAAGATAAAACAAGGTGTTTAACTAAGGTTAGGGATGGAGCAACCAGTGCCCTGAACTTACCTGGCCTATGTTTTCTTTTCTTAGGCGAGGGGTGGAACAGATCGAAAGGAAAGCCCGGATGCTTCAAAATAAAAATATTCTGTTAAGTTTTCCAAAATAAAAGAAGATTGGTATTACCCAAAAGTTAAGCAATCTCCAAAATGAATGATTTCTACGAACCTGTGAAGTTTAGAAAAGAATTTATAATGAATTTTAGGAATGAATTGGTAAATAAGAGTATTGGATTTTGACTTACAAGTGAGATATAAAAATGGAATTTATAAACACCGTTTTGTAAATCTGAAATCAATTTAAATTGATAAGTTAAATGTGAAAGTTATTAAAGGAATTATATTCGCGATTTTGGACAGTGAATAATCCTTTAAATTAAATGGATGTTTTGGAAGGTGATATTATAAAGGGAATGTTTTCCTTAAGTTAAAAGTTAAGAAATTTGGATCAAGAATTAAGTAGAGAAATCTGAGATATTTTCCAAAACAAAAGAATGAATTACTTAGAATTATCCTAAGTTGAAAGAAAGAGAATTTCGAAATCATCCGAAAAGAATTAAAGTGAA